>OZ010792.1:373007955-374207955 GCA_963932465.1 Maratus speciosus | reverse complement strand
TAGGAATTAGTAATCTAAAAGTGCATTTACAATAAATAAAAACTACCCTAAAGAATCTTAAAAGTATCCCTTTTCCCACCAGCAACACCTTATTCTTTTTTTAAACGCATATGGCAGAACAATTGGGCTACCGAATGTTTGGGGGATTCCATATTTTAGAATAAAATGATTATATTCTGTTCATTTATTGGCATTAATAATAACTTTGTATTTTCATAAAAACAGATTACATAGGTACTAAAGAAAGATTATTTGGTACTTTTCGGTTAGCCAAACGCAAGTGTTATATTACATATATATAAATGTATGTAAGGGAGAGCAGGGTACAGTGGACAGAGGACCACCCCTTATATTTTGCTTATTTTTAAATTTTTAAAGATTTTCTTTTGGCTAATTGATAACAGCACTGAATTGATTACTTATAGCCTTCAGAACACATTGATAGTTCAGAATGAACCCTGTTATCCTGACTGGCTGTCTTGAGCTCCTAAAAGTAAAATTTTTTATCATCATACTTTTCTTTATTGAGTAATTAAAAGTTATGGATAAATAAGACAAAACAACTTTTTTGAAAAGTTAAGACACTGGTCTTTATTTAATTTAAAAGTTTATATGCTTAAAAGAAAACTTTTAATAATAATATGTTTATGCGTATGTATTGAACTTAACATGGGGCACAGTGGACCGTCCACTGCTGGGGTACAGTGGTCCGGAATGAATCCTGTAATGCTCCTGTAATGAAGAATTTTCAAAATATTTAACACCTTAATCGTCGCACCTGATAAGTGTTTAGTACTTTTTTAAAATTCAGATTGTTTGATTGCCACCACTTTTTTCAATTTGAAATATTCTCTTCATTTTAATGGCTGATAAAATAATGAGAGAATAAAGCCAATTGCATTATTTAAAAAAAGAGGCGGAAATAGAACAATCTGAATAAAAGAAAAGAAGCCTAGTGACAGTCACGGGCGCGACGATTAAGAGGTTAATAATTGCTTATTCTCTATAAAGAAATATTGTTTTAAAATAGTTATTTAACTATAAAAATAGAGTAAACAAAGAAAAATGACTATTTAACCCTATGATGCATAGAGTAGTAGCCATTTGGCACACTTTAAATTTCATGTTATGTGTTGTTCGGATTATAATGTAGCCATCTGACACTTTAAATTTCTCCTAAATTATGGATAACAGTTCATGTGTGACTTTTAAAATAAGTTTTCTTGTTCACTATAGCAGTTTTGTTTTTGTTTTTGTTTGTTTTTTGGGGGGGGGGAGAGGGGAAAGGAAAGAAATGAAAATCATGCATTGTAGAGTTAACATAGTATGAAATATTTTTTTTTGTATTTACCGCCTTTGAAAAATATAACTGTAGCCTAATAAGTAATAGAAGGCCTCACTGGATTGGTTATTTATAGCTTCAGAGCACATGGTTAGCTGATAATGAACTATTTTGAGCTTCTAATAAATTTTTCATCATCATATTTGTCTTAATGTTTGCTGATTTTTTAATTAATAATTTATTTGCAATCACTTCTGTATCTTATATTGTTATTTTCAAAATATAATAATTTTTTTGATAATTCTTTAGTTTTATGTTTCACAATGTTACTTGCAAATTTGTATTATTATATTATTTTGGAGGTAAAGGGGAAATAAAAAAGAATTAGATTAATTATAAATAGATTTATATTGTATTTTAGACAATAACTAATAGTGGACCACTGTGCCCCAGTGTACTGCGCTTCCTGGGCACACTGGCCCATTTTACGGGTGTATATAATTTTTTTTTTTTTTTTTTTTGAAAAATGTATTGGGAACTATGTTCTTTGAAAATTATGAGGCATGTAGAAAGGTTTAAAGAACATTCAAAAATATTTTCAGGTAGATTGGTCTCTCCGTTAAAGAGAAAAAAAATGTTAACTGCAAAAGTGGTCCACTGTACCCCGGTCTTCCCTATATATACAATATACGTAATATATTTACATGTATGTATGTCAAGGTTGCAAAAAAGCCGGCTAAAATTAAAAAAAGCCACGCCGGTGGCTTTTATTGGTTTTAACCGGCTTTTTTTTGGCCAAAATTGGCTTTTATACAGTAAAGCATTTTAATTATAAATGACACATTTTTATGTGTTTTTTTAATTAATTTTAAAAGCATTTAATTGAGGTAGAAATCAAAAATGGGTCATAACCCAATTTTTCAATATAATGAAGACATTAATATTGGAATAAAAGGCCTTACCAATTGCTTTTTCTGGTTTACACTGACCTTAGCACTCTTTTTTTTTTTTCATTTTTACTGTTTTATGTAATTAAAAAGGACAATGGTTGCAAGTCTTATTTTATTTCTCATAAACATTTATTTAAAATCACACAAAGTCATTTAATAAAAACATCATTTCTCTCTATTAAAACAGCATTATGAATAAAATATGCATTAATTTATGCATGAATATGCACTATTTTAAATAGCAACTAGCTTTTCAAAATTCTAATTTAACAAGTTTTATGTGGAGAATTTTTTTAATTGTTCTCTTTATGCACACTTACATGTACTAAAATTTCTTCAAATGTTACATCTTTCCTAATTTCTCTTTCAACATTGTTCATTCTGTGATTTTAATCTGTCCTTATGGACATACCCGGAATAAGTTACATAACAGCTTAGTAGCAGAAAAACCTTTTACTATATCATTTTTATAAGTTAGAATATCAATTGCTTATTACTGGGTATTTGTTCTCAAGTATTATATAAGATAATTTCAGTTATTAAATGCATATATGCTATTTAGTTTTATTCAATTTTAAAAGTAAATATCAGTATGTAAGAATGTTTCTATTTTGATGTGGGATATTTTCTTATTCTTTCATATAATCTTTAAAATGTGTGATATGTGTAGAACTATAATAAAGAATTCCAAACCTATACTTTGGAGTCTAATTTAATGTATTCTTCTGAATATTTATATATATATATTTTTTTTCTGACATAATGCCTTCACAGTTGCATTCTAGGACTTATTTATTTGACAAAATTTAATAGAAATTTATATTTTTTTAGTGGAAAATATTTATAAGTGTATTAAAAATAAATTAATCCAAATTTTATATGAATTATTTATAAACCACATTTTTGAAAAATAAAAGCCGGCTTTTTTTGGCCTGGCTAAAAGCCGGCAACCATGATGTATGTATATATGTATATATAACACTGGCACCTGGCTAACCAAAATTACCGATTATTTTGATGTAAAGAAAAAGGGTACTAGTTAGTTATCCCATCGACTAATTTAGCCAAATTATACAAATTGGCATGTGATAACTCAATTACTATAAAATGTGTATGCATAAAGAATAACCTATTGAGTTTTGATGGCGTTATCCAACGTCCCTAGCCTAATCATTCATTAGTTTTTCTCAAAAAAAAAAAAAAAAAAAAAAAAAGAAATAAATAAAACAGACACTAATGATGGAAAGATTTAAGAGGCCCATGGGTCTTTTCACAAATATGGCCTGAAGAAAAAAAAAAAAGATTAAAAAAACATAGAAATGACAAATGATTAAAAATATTAATATAAAGGCAGCGATCTGTTCGAGAAAATTTTAGGACCCTTCACAAAAATTATAGCTTAAACCAAAATTTTCACAAAAGTTTTTATCCCAAAACAGGACCCGTAAAATTCTTTGTCTTATAGAGGTAAATAGACCTTTCATATAATTTTTATCAATCTTCAAATTGAATATGTTGCAAATTTAATCGTTGAAAAATAAAATTTGACCTGTAACATCAGGGCCGAAACTAAAAGGGGGCAGAGGGAGCATGTGCCCGGGCGCCAGAGTCAAGGGCACCAAATGAAAGATTATACCTTTGGAATCGATCATTTTCTTCTGATGGACTGATGGCTTTCATTATTATGAAACAGCCATTATAAATGAAGTGTTAGGTGAAGATGAAAGAGCAGTCGTAAAAAGTTTGAACTCTGATTTTCTGGTCAGAATGGGGAAAAAATGGCCAATTTTTTTCCCCATTCTGACCAGAAAATCAGAGTTCAAACTTTTTACGGCTGCTCAGTGCTCATTCATCTTCACCTAACACTTCATTTATAATGGCTGCTTCATAATTAGGGATTGACAGAATACTGAATAGTCGATTCGGTATTCCGCATGTAAACCAAATATTCGGCTTTGGCCGAATACTTTTAAGTATTTGGCCGAATAATTGCGGATAAGTATTTTCTTAGAAGTAGAAGAATTCTCTTTTACTTAGAAGTAGAATAGGCTAAATGATGAGTTTCAATATTATGTGCATGAGTTCAAAGTTCAGCTGCACTACCAAAAACAAGTCAAAGGCCATTTTTAATTACAAAAAACTTTTTTTTTTCTTTCCTAAAGTAGTCTATATAGGGGTGAAATCAGAACAACTGTCTACAATATAGGAAAAAAAAGTAAGGAATATGGGCATCTTTCCATTACCATTTAATTTTAATTATTTCTACATTAGTTTTTTCAATTTAAATTTATTTAATGTGTATTCTCTTTAATATACACCTCAAATAAGTATATCAGAGTTCATCTCTGTATATCTAGGGTTTATATTAAAGAAAATACATGCATCAGATAAGTATACTCCTATGCCTATCCTATAGCTTTTATAACCATTAAATTAAAATCGCTCAAATTTATCTTCATCACCACAGTGATAAATATTAACCAAAATATAAATATGTATCAATAATTTCACAGAAAATAGTTAAATGTACAAATTGATATGATACCTTTTGTATTTGAGAACATTCCAATTCAATATGTATATAATTAGACAATCAGTAAATCAGCTTAATGACAACATTCTTTCTTTTTATTTGAATGAACTTTTGTTTTTCTGAGAATCCTTATCCTTAATAATAGCCTGTATATTTTAATACTTTCATTGGGTTAATTTGGATATTGACTAGTGATAAAATAATAAAAAATAAGTGATGGGTTAATGAATTTGTCAGTTGAAAGAAATCATTAGATTTTTTTGTGTAATCAGATTTAAGAATAAAAATGTAACTGAATTAAATTATTAAGAATTTAATTTTAATTAAAGTTTATTAAAAAAGATAACATAATGCAAAAATGTGTAATTAAAAATTTTAAGTATTCGGTTGCCGAATACCGAATATTCGGTGTACACTTTGACCGAAGCTTTGGTATTCGGTATTCGGCAAAATTGCTGATTCGGTCAATCCCTATTCATAATAAGGAAAATCATCGGTCCATCAGAAGAAAATAACTCGGTTAAAGCGGAAACTCGGTTAAGCGGGACTCGGATAATCGGAACGCTACTGTATAAGCAAACACTGTAAATAGTCGGCAATACATGCGAATTCTTTTATGTGAACGAACTATAATTGCAACAAACGTCACATTCAATTTACGTAGTTCAGTATTACATATTTTAAATTTTAAAATAAGTCGGCCATTAGAAAATTAGTAAAATTATCTTTGTAAATATACTTTGAGGAAGAAGGGGGGGGGGGGGCGCCAAAATTCATGTTTGCCCCGGGCGCAAAAAAGCCTAGTTTCGGTCCTGTGTAACATAACAGCTGAACTGATCAAAGATCATATTACTCAGCTTTTTTATATATGGAGGATAGAACCTGAATATAACGCTAACTTTAAAGTCACAAAGTTATAACTAGAATTTTCACAATTTCACGAAAACAGGACACTATGAGAAGAGCATGGACAGATCACTGAAAGTGAGTTTTTGCGACGACACTGAATTAAAGGATCCCTACTTATAAGAACATACACATGTTATAATTATACTTTAAGTATAAAACATTGTAGAACATGAAATAACATACCTTTAATGTTAGTCAGAGCTGTTTCTTGCATCGCAATTTACAATGTTCCAAACTGGCAAAAATAAAAATGTCGGTCGAAAACTCAGAGCGTCTTCCCTCCGTCTTGTTTACATACATCAGGATCACGTGATCACTTCCTTGTGCGCAGGTGCGGCGGGCGAATTTGAAAGAGGATTTGATTTTCCTCTGAGGTAGTATCTTTTAACTGCGCATGTGTCAGTCTCAGCCTAGAGATCTGCCCGAGGCCGGGCCATACTTTTTTCTGAAGACTCGGGCCGGGCCTAGTGACTGTTCTTTACGGGCAGGGCCGGGTTCGGGCCTTACTTTTTTCTGGACGAATCGGGACGGGCCTAACTTATTTTTTCTGTACAGTGTACAGAGCCGGGACTGGTTTCATTTCTTGTCTTCACGGCCCAAAACTTTCAATCCTAGTTTTGAGCCAGCCCGTATGAAAATCCTTGTCTCAGCGTGACCTGTCCGTTCAAAGGTCAGTAAAATGAGACTGCCCAAAGATTTTTGCAAAATATGCTTATATTTTTGAATCGCCATAATTCTACAATTAAACATTAATATTTATTCGTTTTAAAGAATAGTAAATTTCTACACTAATTAAAATATAGCTAAATTAAAATATAGTAAAACGTGTGAAAATGAACCTGCCTATGACGGAATCCTGTTTTTAACTGAAAAACGTGTTGATCCATGCAAAATTAATATACTAATACGTAAGAAAAGAATATATAATACATTTACATTTGCTAAGAAGGGAAGTTTCCTATAACGCATTTTTTTCTTTTCTTTTCTATGTAATTGAGTCTTAGAAGATTTTACTGTATAGCATTTTACAGATTTTTAACAATTCAATGCATGGAATATGGATTAACAATATTAATGATAACTGAAACATTTACATACAAGAAATAGCAATTCATTAAAAAAATAAATATCGGAGCCTGCGGCACTTATAAGTTTAAAAACATGAAAAAAAAGTTACGAGAAGTTCTGACCAAAAATATTTATCTTAAGAGTGAAATTTTTAAGCAAATCGACGTAAGAAATCAATGTTTTGTAGCAATTCACTCGGACCGAGATTTTAACTTTTTTCCGGGCCGGGCTCGGGCCAAACTTTTAGCTGGTATACCGGGCCGGGCAGGGCCAATATATTTTTTCTACGGGCATGGCCGGGCCAAAAAATTTTCTATGAGTCGGGCCGGGCCCGGGCCTGGAAATTTCGGCCCGTGCAGACCTCTACCTCAGCCCTTAGAACTTTTCTTTCTCGGGCTGCTGAAATCGAAAATGTTATTATGGGTAGAGTCTGTATGGGCCGGGATTGGCTCGAGGCCCACACCCGTGTTGGCAGATTAAAGACAATTTTTAACTGGCCGGGCCGGTGTAAAAAATTGTACCGGGCCGGTGTAAAACCCAACCCGACCCAAACCGCGGGTCCGAAACGAACCCGAACCCGAAACAATGAAGGCCAACCAGACCTGCAACGGGAAAATATAACGCCAACCCAACCCGACCCAAACTGCGGGTCGGTCGGGTTCGGGTTGACTTCAACTTTTTTGTTAACTGGACCCGACACAAAAAAGTTAAAGTCAACCTGGACCCACAGCGGGAAAATATAGCGCCAACCCGACCCGACTCAAACCGTGGGTCGGTCGGGTTCGGGTAAAAGCGGTAACCCGATCCGATGCAGAACTCTCTTCTGAAATATTTTACTTTCATGCGATGAGATAGTGTTTAAAAAGTGTTTCGAAACTGTTGTGACATCAATGGTTCAGGTGTTTTCAAAATGTTCTAAAATGCGTTTAGAATCTGAATATGTTGTTAAATTTTGATTGAAACACTATCAGAACACATTTTCTGCCCATGTAGTTTTCAACAACACTTTACAGCACACTTTATTTCTTAGTACAACACAATCTAAACACATTCGCAACACAATCTAAACACTTTTGGTTAGAAGTGTTTATTATTATGTTCATTTAGTGTTGCAAAAGTGTTTCACGTATTTGCAGTGTATAATTTACGTGTAATTTTATAATTTTCGATATTGCATTTATTTGATCGATTTTTTTCTTTTTAATGTTTTACGAGTAATGGACTGATTAACCCCCCCCCCCCCCCAATAGTATATATATATATATATATATATATATAATTTCTTTTTGCAATATGATTTAAGGCTGTTCTCAACTTCTCTGCTCAGCAAGCGCAAAACGTTTTGACACATTTACAAATTCATTTTTTAACGGAAATATATAAAATTGGAAAACCTGGCTACGGAAGCGATTTGGAATCTAGCAATGTTTTCCATTTTTTGATAAATAAATTACCTATTGAGTTAAAAGCGATTTCGATTACGTGGCAAAGACGTTTTTCATCCTCCCTTGAGTTTTTATTCTTCTTTCGCGCAGAAATTCGGTTCAAAATGCCTACTTTGACACTATTTTCTGAAAGATCTATTGTGTTTGAAAGAAAGAGGGGGGGGGGGGGGAAACACAGATCGATTAACATAGTTTCTGAACTACAACACCTATGCTAGTTTCATGCATTTCTGAACAAAAATAAATTAAAACTTATGCCTTTTGGTTTTAATAATAATAAAAAAATTGCAGCGTTAATATGAAATTGTAAAATAGTTGTATATTTCTCTGACAAAGTTCGAAGCTTTTGAATTGATCTTTTATCACAAACTGCGCATATTTTTGCTGTTTTCGTTTATTAAAGACTCATTATGTTAGCATGCTCATTTTTATACAACAATTCGATATGATTTAGAAAAATAACCAGGATTACTGAGATTTCTAATAATCAAGAACTTTAATTCCTTGACGAGTTTTCTTGTGTTATAACATACATTACCTCCAATAACTTACACTTTCGGTAATTTTATCTTCCATTTGACTCCATTTTTCAAATTACAAATACCAGTATACTAAGTTCTTTAGGTTGCTTGATTTTATTTAAAATATTTCTATTTCAATAGAACTTTTAGTATTTCTTATTCAAAAAAAAAAACTTAATGAGCGTGATATTCCATGCAATATCACGCATCTTCCAGCAGGAAGATGTGATGATACTCTGAACTGAATAAGGAAAATAATATGCAAATCCTCTGATATCTGATTTCATTGTTGATGGTCAGTCTTCTAGTAAATGTGTATCTTTCTACTTGCTCCGAGTCTATTTAACTCAAAGCTCATACATATAATATGAATTTAAACAGTAGCAGGAAAAATCCATTTACTTACGAGGTGTATAACATATTGTCATACGGGATTAAATTGTGAGATGTTACACCACCCCCCCCCCCCCCCACCCCCACCCTCTAAAAAAAAAAAGTACGTGTTGTGTTGGGAATTTTGTTGAATTCTTGTTCATATTATTAAGTTTAAGAACTATGCAAAAAGTTATTTTGTTAGGGGGAAAAGACAATAAGTACTTGGACAATATTTTATGTAAACAATTATTTTTATTTCAATTTTATGTAAAATTTTCTTCCTAGTGGGCGATTTCTTTTTATTTCTATAAATATTTGTATTCCAAATTTAAATGATTAGAAAGATGAAATGAAACATGTAAATTCAACTTTCTGTTTCCTTTTTAAAGAAACGTTCGAAAGAAGAAGAAAAAAAGAACCTGAGAAAGATGTTTTTTCTAATAATCTTGCTTACTGGTAATTTTTAAGTTATTTTTTTAAAGTTCAAAACAATATTGTAAGATTATCATTTTAGATTATTTTTAAACGGCCTGCGATATTTTTTCATTAAAATATCCTATTCATAACCTCGAAGAGGCTTCGCGGGCGGCCGGCGAGTTGTGTAACATACATTAAGGGTGTATTCGAAAAAATATTTTTCCACCCTCAGCTCGAAATTTTCCGAGACATTTTCAGACTCATTTTTAAAAGTAAAAACATGAAACTTGCTGGGGTGATTTCTGAAGACATGTTTAACATGCCGTGTGATTTCATTTTCAGCTCAATTAATTAGAATTTGATTTTGAAACAATTATTTTCTCAGTATGACCATTTTTTTTCATTCCCAGATCGCCCGCTTCGGAAAATTCGGCTCAAAACGCCAACTTTGACAGCGTTTTTTACAATATTTTCTGCATTTATCAAAAAATTAAGAAGCACCGCACATTATATAGTTTCTAAATAAGAGAATTTCCAAGTTTGATGCGTTTGAGAGCAAAAATGAATTTTAAAATGAATCTGAAAATAAGCAGTTTGGATCGGAATACATCCTTAAGATAACTATCAAAATACAGGAGAATGTCCTTAAATTTTCTGCACCTCTGCTTCTCCCTCCCACTTCTCTTTTATCAATCTCAAAGCTGCCCATTTTTTTCTAACTTCTAATAATACTCCCAGCTGTTTTATACGGATACTCAGAAATAATCTTTGTCGTCTCAACCCGTTTCTAATCGACAGTGTGCATTAAGATAATAAAGTGCACTGTCTCTTTATATTCGTTATTATGGGCATTATCTTGAAACTTCAGAGCAGCATTATCTAACGGCAGAACCCCGATCGAGGTGCGACTGCTGCCTATAGGACTAGTCTGAGGGACTCCTCCAAGAAAAATAAATAAAAAATAAACAGATAATTATCTTTCTGCTTCTTAGTGTATAAACTGATCCTCTTAAAGAAAGCCTAGAAAATGTTATTTCTCTAGTGTCTTGCAAAATATTGTTTAACTGAATGCAATTATGTATTTAACGACAATATTTATTCAATAAGATTTTGGCATAAGCAATTTTATCGCATTTTTATCTTTAGCAAAATATTATCAATCTACTGCGAAGCTAGAAAACTTGCTTCATAATGCACAATAAGAATTCACAATGAAAATTTGTTTCATTGTCTACATTTCACGATAATGCTTTTAAAATTGTATCCAGCTTTATCGATGTCCTAGTTTAATAAATGGCGTTTTTCATCCTCGCAGCTAATCTCTTGTTATTAACTAATTTGAAAGAATTATCTTAAATTTTTAAAGGCATTGTTTGTAATCATAATGTAAACTATGTAAACTTGATAGCTTTTAGTTAAATTTTCTTCTTTGTTCGGAAGTTAATAGCGATTTTAACACTTCAGCCGGAGAGTACGATCCCCCTCACACATGCACACCAAAAAAAGAGTGCTTGTATGTAATATTAGTAATATCTTGTCTGTTGACGTTTTGTGTAGTCGTGCAAGTTGCAGACGGCAGACGAAACCTGTCCGTAATGGTGAAAGGGGCGAAAAAAGACTAAATTTCCTGTCTTATTTTTTACTTGCAAATGCATACTTTAGATATGTATGTATATGTAACTTAGATATTAATTATTGGTATTACGAAAGTGGGTATTATTTAAAATATTTGAATTTATTTTATGTTCTTTGCCATATGTTTTGATAATTTGTACCATATGATTGATCAAATGATTTTAAAAATTAGTGTTTTACTTTTGTTTTATACATACAGTGGTGGACATATTATATCCCACCTAATTTTAATCAAGATTCGCACCAGAATCTTTTAATTAAATTTTACTTTCATAACTTCGGGAAAAAAGTTTCAAAATGGCATTTCCTTATTTTCAAATAAAATTTTTCGAAAATTCAAATACAAGTTCACTGCTCAACAAGCGCACAAAATTGGCAGCGATTTGGAGTCGAAATGAGTTTTCAGTTTTTTGATAATTTACTTATTGAGTTATAAGCGATTTTGGGTTCCGTGACAACAAGTTTTTCTCCTCTCTTGGTGCTTTTTTTCCTTTCGCCCGGAAAAAAGGTTGAAAACGTCCACTTTGACGTTATTTTCTCAAAGATCTTTTACGTTTACCAAAAAATGGAAAATGTCTTTAGATTACAAAGTTTCTGAGTAACACCTGCCGATTTCATGCGTTTCAAAAAAATTAAAATTTGTGTCATAATCCCTTTGGATTGAGAGAAAACCTTTTAGATTTTGAATGTTGACAAGTATCGCCATCTCGTGAGTACAATAGTCATAAAATCCTAATTTCAATGCTTACTGGAGTAAATGTATTTGACCTTTTTTTTTCTTCCATGGATAGGATTTTTAAATACATTTTTTATTTGTATTCTCTTATTGCATAACTTCTATGCGTCTACTTTTTTAAAGGATGATTTTTATCAGCGTACAAAATTGGAAGAAATAGTTTTTTCTATGATGTTTCGCCTACAAATGTTTTTGGGTAGGAAAATATATGTAAATTTATATCCTTTTGGCTGTTGAGATTTAAACCGTGGATGAAAATTTTCCTATCAGATCATACAAATATTCTTCAAAAATTTCTCTACAGTCTCCAAGGTCAGTTCACGACGCTTTTTATCGCGTCTACGTTTCGCTGCCAACCGTGGGAGTATCTTATCCAAAACGAATGTTCTCATGGCCAATTGTGAGAGTTGGTTGCTCTCTTATAAACAGATAGTTATATTTTGCGACCGATAAAAATGTCCTCGGGCTGTAAATTTCGTCTGTTTGTTGCTATAATTCTGAAAGCGACAAAGATTGAAAACTCTGGGATAAAAAAAAAAGAAGAAAAAAATGATTAAAAATAGTAGCGAAAGCAGACGATGCCGCCTTCATATCATCAAAACAGGTTTTGTCCTTTCTCCCCTTTTTTAATGTGATGTGCGACCATTACTGTGCGTGTCACGTGTGGCCGCTGTCAACTCTGCAAGGAATTGCATAACACAGGAAATGAGAATCGTAAAAACAGGGGAAAAAACCTTGTTCAGTCGCTGCCACGATAGTCGTTCTGGAGGCCAATGGCCGAAGCCTACTCCTTGAACACCCCATCCTTTCGAACATGAAATCCGCTAAAGAATGCTCCAAACTAAAATCTTTCTTCCCATCTTAATTTTCAGTACATCTTTATAGACATTAGTATGGATTCGCTGTACGTGGAGCGTGCATTGACTATTGCAGACATTGAACTTCCTCTCGAGTAAAGGAATAACATAGGTTATTGCTTCGAATTTTCAGTTATCATTAATAATAAGGCGATAAATTTTTACTCACCGATCAAGTTTCTTTTGTAATGCAGGTTTTCATAGCGATTTTCATGTCGGAGAGCGAAAAAGAAAGTAAAGTTCAAGGTTGCATTAAGAATTGTTTTCTTTAAAGTTTTAGTTTTTACGGATTAATGTAAAATCAGATTTCAGTTTATAAATCTCGGTAGTTTCTTTATTTAAGGGGAAAAAAAAATTGAATAAAAAAATTTCGTTTTTCCTAGAATTGTAGTAGCATGAATGAATTTTAATAGTGCCTTCTGAAAAATATCCTTTAGAAACGCTTTGTCATTTTAGTTTTAAACTTGTAATCGTTAAAATAAGAAAAATCTCTGCTTGTTCTAAGAGATAAAATTTATATGCATGTTTTTTTATTCATGTTAATTATTCTTATTGAAACGATCGTCATAAATGAAATGTTTGATGGGAACTGTATGTGCTTGCATAAACTTTTTCGATGTTCATTGGACACCCCCCCCCCCCCCCCCATACGTTCGTGATCTAAAAGTAACTTTTCAAATTTTATTTTATTGTAATTTTAACATTTCGTTTATTATGTTGTCTTTGTTTTCATGATTGCATCCTATTCAAAATATCGGAGTTGTTAAAAATTCCTTTTTATAATAATATAATAATTAACATTTATGAAAAAGTGAGCGTGGAATCTTAGTAGAAAAATATTGACAAATTAGCAAGAAACAAAGCGAAATATTCAGTACTTCTTACAAAATATTTATTAATTTTTGGTTTGAAGAAAGGAAATAAAGTTGTAAGCTATATTTTAGAATTCCGTAAATATATACAAAAAATAAAAATATGTCCCGTAAATATATATAAATGTAATAACATTTACATCTGGGTAAACTCTATTTTCTGATGTTTTTTTTTTTTTTTTTTTTTACAAATTAATACGCTGTTTACCTTAAGTAAAAAAAGGAGGTATTTGAACCTTGTGTCTCTGCATCAGCGATATCTGCTCTACATTGTGAAAACTATAATAGATAATACCAAAGACTATAAAGGCTGCTTATTCCTTCTAATGCGTTGTCTTTATCCCTTAATATAAAACTACTTTCTAAAGATTTTTACTGATGAATTTCTAAGCTTAAATTTTTTTTTTTAATCACTCACAGCAAGGATGGTGAAGTTTTAGCTACCGCAAGTTACCGTTGAAGCATCTTTTGTGGAGAGAAGTTCTTAACTTACTGCTATTATAGTATTGATATCAGTCGTTCATAAATTTTGTGTTTTAACTTATGTAGAGAGAGTTATCACTAGTGGAACAGATTAAAAAGTTTTAAGAATCGATTTTACGATTCCGCAGTACTTTAATCAGTCATTCCCCTTGCAAGTTCACTCCTAAAAATTTTGGTACCTAAACAACTTATGAAGGTGGGATGATGTTTGAAATTTTGTGAAAACCGCACACGAAATTGAAGATTTTAGAGTTCGGATTATAAGAACCACTTTTTTTTTTCTTCTTCACTGGCGCTCAATCTAGCAATAAAGAGGTAGAGGGAGGGAGAGGAAACTCCAAAAATTTTCCATAACTGCAAGCCGGCAAAACTGGAACTATAGAACTCTGAACCAAAGAGGGAAAGGCTGTATTCCTAGCGTTAAGGGATTAGGGTGGAGCTCCATCCCTGCAAACTCGTGACTGGCCAATGAGGAAGCAGCTCTGTATCGGCTTATCTGCGTAGTGACAGGTGGAGCATGCTTAAAAGGACTGGGGGGAGGCATAAAGTGGGGGAAGAAATCTCTCCTCCCTCCATTTCCAGATGATGACGAACGATGCTCTGTAATCAAGTTGCCTGTCTATGCCAACAGCGCTCGATGCACTATTGACTCGCGGATCGGATGCATTAATGGTCGGGATCCTTTTGCCTGTGGCGAAAATCCGCACATTGCAAGATCGAACCCTCCCCGTTGCCATTTCCGAAATGTCTGACAGGCAGTCCGCAAATCTTCCCGCGCAATCCATTCTGGGCAGGCTCCTCCCCGACGTCACACTTTTCGACTACCCCTGCGGTCAAAATGGGTCGTCCTGGCCACGTAATGACCAGTCTCCAAAGGATGTTTCTAATTCCAGTTGCGCTAATAACCGTGCGCTGATCGACTCTGGTTTCGTGTTACAGCGGGTCGACGTTTTTCATACCATGTCCTCAAAAGAAAGTTCATCTGCATCACTCTCTATTGCAAGATTGCACTGCTGATTTAGCACTTGCTTTGATCCAGCTTTGTGCAATACTGTAATCCAGTTATAGTGGAAATCTAAATTATTGGAGTAATAAAGATCCCAAGACAATTTATATTCCAAACTGAGTCACATAAAAATATTTTTTATATATTTTTTTCTCTTTAAAATCTTACAGGTAATGAATATTCGATTTTCCCCTGAAGTTTCCAGTCAGACTGAACTGTGGTAATAATTACTCATTTAGAAGTTTGCGTGGTCAAGCTGAATGTTTGGTAATCGTGGGAAATTGATTATCCCAGGTGCGTCAATTTTGTACTAGTATGTCTGTCAGTTTTACGCTCCTGCTTTAAAATAATCATCTACGTATACGTATTACTTTAGTAAAATCTCTCAAAATGGAATCTACCCTTAACGCTCGAATTAAATTACGGTTTAAAAATTCAAATTGCTTATTAACACCAGTTTTTTTTTTTTTTTTAAGAAATATTCACCTTATTTTAAGACAGGTAAAATGATACCGCGATAAATCCAATTACACTAATTTATACAACTGGTGGGAATTGAAAAATCGGAATAAAAGACACAGCCCGTGAATATCACGGGAGCGAGAAACAAGAGGTTAAGGCTGTTCTCAGTTGCTTTCGTCAACTATCGCAAAACGTTTTTACACATTCACTAACACATTTATAAATGTAAAGGTACAAAATTGGCAGTGCTGACTAGGGGAGCGATTTGGAATCGAACTGTTTTTTCCATTTTTGATCAATAGATTACCTATCGAGTTATAAGCGAAATGGGTCACGTGGGCGAGGCGTTTTTTCTCCCTTCCTGACTCTTTTTCTTCTCTCGTCTAGGAATTCTGTTCAAAGCGTCAAGTTTGACAGCATTTTCCAAAAGATCTATTACGTTTACAATAAAACGGAAAGAACAGTTCGATTACACAGTTTCTGAATAACACCTGCTACTTTTATGCGTTTCCGAACAAAAATCAATTTAAACTTATGTCAGAAAGTTGCCCCTTTGGGATTGAGAACAGCCTTAAAAATCTCGACTTAACCGAAAAAATATCATGGTCCAGACAAAAGAACTGCCTTACAAATCTACCTGCTACAACGGATTTTTTTTTTAATCAAGGTCTCTGTAGATTCCATTTTCACAGGTTTTGTATACGGTACGTTCTGAATCGTCAGTCCGCTGGCTATCCCTTGTACTCACCCCATCAGCCTTTCGCCACCCTGCTGTTCTGATGTGAGCCGCACTCAGTAGGTTATTTAACAAGAAACACAAAGGAGGCTATAAGCACAAGTCTGCTCTTCGTCTAGTCTTTAGTTTATCACCTTCGGCTTGCAAAACCCTTGGGTTTTTTTTCTACAGTACATAATGATGATCAAGTCGTCAAAATTATGTAATTTTCAACAAAAAGTGAAATCTGCAAATAGATATTGCTGCTCACAGATAGCACAGAAAACTGGGTTTTTTTTACTCCGAATTATGTGAACGTATTTATATTTTTTTCATTGTTACAAATACTCGGACGATCCCATCAGATGATTACGCGTCCCCCCCCCCCCCCTCCACAATAGGCAAACGGGCGAAATTACATTTTTAAAACTGAATGTTTAAAAAACTTAAAACCGAATTGTCCCCCCCCCCTCACCAAAAAAGCTATCCCCCCTGTTTCCCAATTGTTAAAAAAATAACGATAAAAATAATAAACTTTTTATGTTAACTCTAAAACGACCGGAAATTTTTCGCAAGTCATATAAAAATAATTTAAACTATAATTTTTATTTAATACTATTTAACTAAATTATTTACCTAATTTTTACGTGGTATGTATTTGACCTTTTTTTACGAAGACGTTTCTTGTTCGAATTGAAATATGTTTTTCAAATTGACCGGCATGGCCATTCTAGTGAACTCAAAAATTTTAAATGCTTTTCTGTCGGAAAACTATTTATTGCGCGCAGGATTTATTTACAACTACATTTTTCCCTAATCTCGAAATTTTCATTAATCATAGATATTGCAATTTTTCCGATAGACCGAACATCTGAACTAAAATATTAGCAAATCCTTAATCCTCCCGACTGATTTCCGAACTTATCACCCGAATGTTTGCTGTTATCGAGAATTTGATGATGAACAGCCCTTTATTCCTGTAAAACACGTTTTCCCACAGCAAGAGTATTGAAGCAGGAAAAGCAATTCTTGATAGTATGCAACAACATGTATAGAGTCTGGCTGTTATACGCTTTACCATCAAATGCAATTAGCAATAAAAAATAATAATAAATTAAGAATCCAGCCCTGTAAAATATAAAATGGGTCTGTATTATTATTGTCATTAAATCTAACACTGCCCGTAAAAATATATAATATTAATATAAAATACAATTTCTAGCACATTCTGAAGCAACATATCATTTTTCAAAATTATTTCTATGGAAAATTTTAAACTAAATTAAGTTTTTCGTTTCTCCATTTTAATATTGTTTAGTTTCAATTCGTGTTTTTTTTTATGACCAAGAAATTACTATGCGTCAAATTTCGTCCATTCCCTATGCTTATATATCAACGCAACACAGAATATGGTGACACCAGCTCCAAAAAAGAAAGGTGTGAAGTCCAACGTTGCCAATTCGCTACTTTTTTTTTTAAATTCAAATTTCTTGATTGCCACCACTTTTTTAAATTTGTATAATTCGTTTTATTTTCTCATTGTTTAATCTGTCATTAAATCAGGCGAATATTTCTAGTTAAAAAAAAGTGGTGGCAATGAAGCAATCTGAATTTCTTTTAAAAGTAGCGAACTGACAACAGTGAGGAAGCCTATTCGCGAAGGAATGAAAAGAACTTGCTCGAGGAATTTTTGCTAATATACTTTCATAAGGCTTATAACTCTCCTTATTATTTAATGCACTGTATTCTAAAATGCGGAAGCATGGACGGACACATTAATACTTTGCAAATGTCATTTTTAGTGCAACTCATTTTTTAAATGGTTTGTGCTAATTAAAAATATATATAAAGAAGTAAAAGAAAGTGCTCGTAAACGAATGCACAACCTACACTTCATTCACCACACTGTCAGAAAAATAAGTCACCAATTTTTTTTCGTCATTTTTACGCAAATAATTTCCGTACTCTTAAGAAAACATACTTTTTCCGTTAACTCTTCCCGGAAATCTGAAAAAGAGGGGAGGGGGGGGGGATTCCGTTTATTCCTTGTACGCATGCGTATTGGCTGTATTAATACAAAGTTCAAATTTATTTTTTTAATGAAAAACCGAAAAATTCATTCAACAATAAATTAAAATTTCTAATTTATTTAAAAACAAACAAAAATAATTCTTTCGATTTTAATAAAGTAGCAATTTTCTCATTCATTTAAACTTATTCCCAATTTATTTTTTTATAGTATTTAAAAAAAATATTCGCATGTAAAATATAATCTAAATGAACACATTTAAAAAATATATAGCAGTTCAATCAAGTTTTTAAAAAAAGCATTTCATTTTATTCAAAAAAGCAAACATTTCTTCTCGAATTTAATTAAAAATAGGTCTAATATGTAATAAGTTTACCCTCTATTACCGTGTTTACTCGCGTAATAGTCGCACTTTTTTTTGCCAATTCTTCATTGTGAAAGTCTAGGTGCGACCATTATGCGAGGGAATCTACTACACAATATTGTACACTATAATTCTAAAACATTACTGGTATGTATGTATATATATATATATATATATATATATATATAAAACACATTATAATAAAATTAGTAGCTCCCCAAATGTTTCCAGATTATGTGCTGTTTATTATATACCATTTTTCTTTTTGTGGTAATATTTTTATAGCCATAAAATTTACAAATAATCTTTTTGAAAATTTTGACAAAAAATTCTCATAATAAATCACTTTCACTAAAGGTTTCAGTATCACTATGGTAATGTGAATCGGTGTCTGAAGAATGGAGTGACCATTGGTTATGTATGTCAAAGAGAGTGACAGAACAGATGAATCCATTATGAGTACTAGTTCTGGGAAGAGTAGAGCTGATAATTTTCCAGATGGAAGTCAAATACGCGACTGCGACTTTTATGCGAAGAAAATATTTTGACAATTTTTTCTGCTTCAGAATGGGCGTGCGACTATTACGCGAGGGCGACTATTATGCGAGTAAACACGGTATTCTGCAAGTTTAATTAAGTTTAAATTTCCGAGCTTTCTGAACAAGAAATTTAACAAGCCTTATCAATCCCCTATTTGAAGAAACTCTTATCTTCATTTTAAACTCTCTTTCTTCCAAGTGCTCGCTGGCCGAGTGGTTAAGATGCTCGATTCGAAGCGCGTGGTTCCAAGTTCAAAACCAAGGAGATCCGAGGAAGAGAGACTTATTTTTAAAAAAAATCTCCTTTTTTCAGGTTACGGAAATTTCTTCAATTCTGGGATATATACCGGTAGCAGTGCTCAGTGTTGAATTCAGACACTTTTCTCCGGGAGGGATTTCTGTGGCTCCGGGGGGGGGGGGGAATTGCACTTTTCGACCACTGAAAACACAAAATCTCAAATCTTCCGGGGGGGGGGGACATCTCATTGCTCCGGCGGGGAATGTCCCCCCCGGGCCACCCCATGAAATCAACACTGGCAGTGCTGGCAGGAATATTTCCGTGAATTAAAGTATTTCTGAGAGCGTACAAAAGGCAGGACAAAGAGATTCTCGTAGCTAATTTCATGGCCATCACGCTTGCATTATGTTTTATTACTTGTATACTCGCACTCATTAAATTTCATTGGTCAAACAAACTATGTAATATGCAATTGAATCTATGACTACTGTTATTACTAGTGTATACATTTATAATACAGTATTTTAGTAGTTGTGCAACGGAAGGGGGATATGAATTAATCAGGGTTCGTAAATATCATGATATTTTCGAAAATATAAAAAATATCCGATATTTTGATATCTGATATATATCGAAAATATCATATTTATATTTTCGATACATATCCGATAGCTTAATCAAACAATGTTCTAAAAACGCATTTCTCTTTTCCATTTTTTCCCCCTCCACTAAGAACAAAACTGAAGATCAGATTTGAAGATCAAAATTGAAATTTATACACTTATACTATTACGCTTAAACTATGGAATTTATATCACGTTTCAAGAAAGTTTTATATTTTATAAAGCAAAATATTAAATACAAAATAGCTTTTTTTATTTAAGAATTTTAACATAAATCTAAGCTTGTCTTATTTTTTATTCCTTAACTTGTTATACAGTTTAGACTCAACTAAACCAAAATCAGAAAAGATTCTTTTCTAAAGAAGCTGTATATAAATGATTATCTAAATTACAGTTTATCTTCAAATTGCTGTTCTGAATTAATTGTCAGACATAATTATTAGTTATAAATTTAAAAATAAAAGTTTCAAACGTATAAAGCTTGGAAAAGATATTTTTCTTCTTTGGCTAAAAAAGTTGTTTATTTACAGAATGACACAGTCAACAACAGTTGAAATTTTCAATTACACTTGTTTTGACCGAAGAAAATATCAAGATTATCTTGCATGCACAGTGATATTTTGAAAAGTATCAAGAATTTGAAAATATCAAAAATATTGATATTTTAAAAATAAATATCGGATATATATCATGATATATATCCATTGAT
This sequence comes from Maratus speciosus, assembly GCA_963932465.1. Classification (NCBI taxonomy): domain Eukaryota; kingdom Metazoa; phylum Arthropoda; class Arachnida; order Araneae; family Salticidae; genus Maratus; species Maratus speciosus. Next base: position 374,187,187 of record OZ010792.1, on the reverse strand, counting down.
ATATATCAACAAACCCTGGAATTAATATTTTTAAAAAAAAATTCCTTGTGTGAAAATGCACAGTAATATTTAAAAATAATACTTTTTAAAAAGGTATGACCAGGCTTTAAAGAGATTATTCCCCCTCTTACAATGTGCTGCTAAGTTCGGCATAATGCGCAAATGTAAGAAAAATAGAAATGTTGCCCTGCAATAATTAATACAGAGAGACGTTCTATAATGCCAACAATTACGGATTCCACCTCATCGTTAAGATTTATTTCCGTAAAATTAAAAGCAAGTTTCCTTTTGTATTCCAAAAATTTGATCATCTTATATAATTGACAATATTGCTGCAGTTGCAGTGTGAAGGCTATTACGGAAATACACATAAATAAAAGGAAGAAAAAAACTTTCAAAGGGAATTAAGAGTTAAATTTCTTAATTTTGCTGTCAATGGCAGATAAAACAGAAAGCAAATTAGTCTTAGATTAAAAAAAAAAAAAAAAAAAAAAAAAAAAAAAAAAAAAATGCGAAATAGTACAATTAAAAGTAGAGTAAAGCACCGATTACACGTCTTTCAGGTACAGTTCTAAAACGACGTATAACTGAGAAAGACGTACAATCAAAATTGTAGTCGCCTAAGTTGTAAAATCTTTGACTGTAGAAATATAATACTGCAATCATACAAATTTAATTTTGCTACCATTTTCGGTTGTTCAAGATACACTACATATTGAAAAAAGTTAAAATTTTGAAAAAAAAATTTTAAATAATCATTTCTAAAATTTAAAAATAAATGCGAGCATTACCAAACCTTATATCAGTTGAACACTTTGAATTACACCTTTTTTATTCTATTATCGAACGTACAAACAGATTTTAATTTAAAAAAGTTTTAATCGTTGCCTGACGATTTACTTTGAGACTAAAGCAAAAGCATTGTGTATGGAGTTAAGTTCCTTGAAAGTTTTCTCAGTAGTATTGTGAGGGGGGAAAAAAAAAAAAAAAAGGTTGTAAGTGTATCAATTCAGTCCAACGTCTCTTTTGAAACAAAGTGTGATAATTTCTTCGCTTTCTTTTTCTTCTTCGCTACTTAAGGCTCTTCTTAACTGCTCTGCTCAACAAGCGTAAAACGTTTTTACATATTTACAAATTCATTTTTTAACGGAAAGGTATAAAATTGGAAAGCCTGGTCATAGAAGCGATTTGGAATATCGAACTGTTTTTTCCATTTTTTGATCAATCGATTACCTATTGAGTTATCAGCGAATTCGATCACGTGACAAACCCGTTTTTCGCCCGCTCTTGAGTGCTCTTTCTCCCTTCGCGCGGAAATTCGGTTCAAAACGCCTACTTTGACACAATTTTCTGAAAGATCTGTTGCGTTTGCGAAAAAAAAGTGAAAAAATAGCTCGATTACATAGTTTCTGAATAATAACACAAGCTACTTTCATGCATTTTCGAACAAAAATGAATTAAAACTTATGTCAGAAAGTTGCCCTTTTGGATTTGAGAACACCCTTAAATGTACATTTTGCAATCTGTTTTCCATCAGTTCACCAGTTGTGATAATTTCGATGCCATTACATTGACATCAGATACGGAAGAAATTTCGAGAAAATCGATTACGGCATGAAAGAAACGGCGTATAAACGAAACATTACAACATTAACACGTTCACGCCGGCGCGGTGTGTCACATTCGACTGTCTCAGAGCTGACAAGTCTCCGGCGTTTTGGATACCAGTATTTTAATACAGAATATGTTGTTTTATTTAATTAGAACATTTGGGCGATTTAAAGGAACAACATTTTCTCTAAAATAACAGTGGTGTGCAAAAGCCGGAGACTTGACAACTCTGAGACAGTGGAGTGTGACCCACCGCGCCGGCGTGAACATGTTAAAATACACATGGATGAATCGGGTCCGCAGTGAAACGACGTATGAATGTGAAAGACGTATAAATGAGGAACATATAAACGGTGCTGTACTGTAAGAGCCAAATATTTAAAATCAATTGCACAGTTACTAGTTCTACAACAGTTTTGTTTACATTTCTGGCCGCTGCAAAATTGCGCAACGTTCTTGTATTCTGAAGCCGAATCATCAAGCTCAAGCGAGATGTCTACTTCTTGTACATCATATTGAAACTTTTCCGAGAGCGTAATCTGAAGACTTAAGTGTTATGCATTAGTCGTCTCGTAGAAATTTTTAATAGTAGTCTATAGGCAATTTCATTTTTCTTTATTATAGAGAAAAGCACTTTATTTTTATCCGTTGGAGAAAGAAAAAATTCTGCAGTTTTCCTATTTTGTGCTATCGGGTGTCTGTGTACAGGGTGGGTGGGTGGGTGGGGGGGGGGGGGTCGTATTTATGTAATACTTGAGCACTTTTTAAATGAAAAATGTCACTTTTTCCCCCTTTTCTCTATGGTAAGATTATACTGATTTATTTCTGCCTCAAAATTATTTAATTACAAAAGTTGATTAAGATTTATTTATTTTATTTTTTTATCGTAATATTTTGACGTTTTGAAAGAATGATGAATGTTACTGTTTAAATAACACATGTGTTTGCGCCTAAAGTCCTACCGTGAATTTGTAGGTTACCACCTTTTTAAAATGCTTTTCTAATAATTTAATTTTTAGTATTTTCAGGACATTATTGAATAGAAAATACTTTTTTTTTCTTTTAATAAGCCAAAAGCATATCAATAGACTTGCATTGCATTTAAACGCTATCAACCAAATTAGTAAAGCGGTCATTTTATAAATAACCATCGAAATAGTACACCCTTTTAAGTTATTTTTCAATATCTCTTCGCTGATGTAGGCGTGAAATTTGATCATTAGGCCGCCTTTATCCCCGGAGCGATTCCGAATGACTGCCGTTATCCCAAGATCTCGCGGTCAGAAATTCCATCTCGCTACTACCTTTATCCACCTCTTTCTCCAACCAGATCGAAAGTGCCGCGGGTCCGTTTGCTCTTCGATCTTTCCCGTTGCCGTCGAAGCGGAAGGGTTCATTTCGTGGGAAGCCGAGGGAGGGACGATAATATCGAAGAGGAGTGTGATGTTGAACAGCGTTCGTTCTTTTTTTTTTTTTTTTTTTTTCTCCCGCCCCCACCCTCTCTTCTCAGGACTGGATAAAATAAAGGAATTTTTAATTTCTTTAAGAATTGGACTTTTATAACTTCTAGAATAGTGGTTATACCTATTGAATTGAAAGTCGTTTTAAAAATTATACAATCTTATTTAAATAAAATTATATTTTAAATTAAATTAATATATTGCGTTATTTCTGTTGTATTTCTTATTAACACTATCGGAAATTTCGTACAAAAATAATAAGTAAGACAGTAATCATTTCAATAGACAACTTATGCTTTTTCCTTTGTATGAAGTTTCCGGTATTTGGTGTTAATAAATTCGACAGAAATTATTTTACGATCCCATATGCTAACAAATTCACACTTTTTAACATTTTCAAATCATACTCTCTAAATTGTGAAAATATTGGAGCTAAAAATACTTGTATATGTCTAATAGGGAAGTGGCATCATGTAACTGCATACTATTTAAATTATATTAGAAATAAAAACATGCAATATTTCGCAGAATTCTATATCTTTTTTCTTTTAATGTACATTGCGCAGTACATCGCGCAATTCATTTTAAAATAGCATATTGAAATTAAAAAAATCCTTATGTATTAATGTATTCTTCTTTCGATATTAAGCCTTCTAAAAAAATAAAATTTTAATTAATCAACTAATTTTCATTTATGTAAAATAAAATTGTTTCAAAGTAAGAGGCAAAGCTTAAAATTATGTAGATGCAGAAAGCTAAGTTTTTGCAAATTTTCTTCTAAATCCAATTGTGGTGGTAATGGAATTTTCCAAAGAGGTGAATATTGCGAAAACAAATAAGCATTTCAATTTAAACATGTTTACATAAATTTTCTGCTTACCATTATTACAATCACTCTTAATCACTGTTGTTGCCCTTGAGTTATCGTTTATTTCTTTGCTCATTTACCGCCTTACTGATATTAGATACGATATAATGGAACAATTAGATTAAAAGTTCAAGTATAACTCACAAAGGGCAAAGTTCTTCAGATTATGAAATTTGTAGAACCATACATCGTTCTTTCTACTAAACTTTAAAAGATAGATTTTAAACAGTGCTGCCACTATCCGCATCAAATTTAATAAATAGAAGGTAAATGCTGCTCGTATAGTAATGACTGGGATGAATTTGGCTGGATGGTGTCGGAATTAATGCAGTAATTGATTTTTTTTCTTTGAATAGTTAATGTATATATTTTTTCGTTGTAGCTCTTACTGTTTAATGGAATTTAATGGAAGCACTTTTAGGTGACGGCCGCAAATAGGGGAAGCAGGAAAGAGCATTTGTCATTTGCCCCTACTTGGATTTTCTAGGAAACTAAATTTAACTTTCTCTGATTTTGAAAAATTTAATAAAAGTATATTCTTATCAAATCACTTAAAATATGTAAATACAAGGGGAAAATAAACAAAAGTGTTTCCGTCTGGACCGGTGGAACTTGCCCCTCCTCCTTTCCGTAAAATACAAATTTTAAAGGGGGGGAGGGGGTATGTTTTTTAAAATCTTAATCGGGGTGGGAGTTTAGGCGGATTTGGAGCGACGAAAGAATTAAACACTTCCAATTCTTCATTTTGAAAGAAGTATGTAAAAGCTTACTTTTGTATTTTCAATGTTTGTTGGATCTCTTTTGTTGATACGTTTAAAATTCTCTTGCATGAGGTGTTTTGTTAGTTTAGCTTATTTCATGTTTATATTCTACATATTAAAAAAAAAAAAAGGCGCCCATTTTACTGAATACATTATATCATATCCCAATCTTTTTATGTTGATACTTTTAAAAATTCTCTTGCATGGAGGTTTTTGTTAGTTTAGCGTATTTCAAATTTATAGTCTACATAAAAAAGTTTTGCATAGCATAGGATTGTGAGTGCCCATTTTACTAAATACGTTATATCGTATCACAATCTTATTCGAAGGATTTAAAAAAAAAAATTTCATTTCATATGTATAAATTTCGAAAATTGTCTTTTGTAATAACCTTGTGTGAGTTTGGTTTACGAAGTTATTTTTTAGAATAATAACAATAAAAGAATACTTTGAATTTTAGCAAATATAGATGAAAGTTAACAGCATCATATTTTAAAAATAACAGGATTTATAATTTATACTCAGTATTTTAATAAACTTATTTTATTAGCTGTTTTTAAAATATTGACAATATAAGACAGTAAACTAATCTATTCCAACTAATTTCATTTTGTCAAACAGTAAAAATTCTGATAGTTATTTGTGTATTTTTTTATAACCAATTGAACACAATCATTTGCATGGATATTAAAACGTAACCGGGGTGACAAATATTGTCACATAACTACCATGAGCGGTCTGCCAGACCTCTTAATCTAAAGATGAATAAAATGCTATACAATTAACTTTCAAAATACTATTTCTGTACTAAACTTCATGTACAGGATTATTATATTTAAAATTCAGCTATTAAAAATTCTCTAGTGAAAGTAACAGGACTCCAAATAAAACAAAATTTAACCAGTATCTATAGTTAGACTGAAAATTGAAAAATACAGCGGTCTGTGAGACCGCTAACAACGGTGACGAGTTAATAAAACAAAATTAAAATCACTGTGGCACGATTTTACTTAACGATTTCTCTTTTAGATAATCCTTCCGTTGCAACTAAGTAAAAAAGCAAGAAATTGCGTTACATTCGTGTTTCATTCTTTACTAAAATCTATTTGCTTTTATTCTTTACTTAGTGGAGCTTCGCTGGTGGTTTTTTCCAAATGACCTTGGGGTTGTGCCCCCTGCACTGTTTTTGGAAGCGTACACCCGGACGGGCCGGGCTAAAATAGTGAAACAGGACGCGGGGAATTCGTCACAAAACGCGAAAAAAACTCTAAAAATCGCATTAAAAAAATAATCTAAAACTGCCTTTTGAGGTGCATAATTTCAAATGTAGCCAAATTGTGTAGTTATGGCGCGCAGCGTTGTCTTCAGAAAACTGTATTCAATTACCTATCGTTATTGTTATAAATTTGTTCATTATTTATTTATTTCGTGCATCTCGTTTTAAAAGAATGGAAAGATTTTTAATGCTCGGTGACGGAATGATTTTTTTTTTTTTTTTTAATTTTCGATGATAGATAAGTTAGAAGTTATAAGTAACAGTAAAATTAACTCTAACTGGTGAATTTCAGACATGGTCTGATTTATTAAACTTAAACTCGATCCCATTAATGCTAATACGGAAACTTGAAAGAACTAATTTTAATAATAAAATTTTAATCTCTTTGATAGTTTGTGATTATATTTCTTGTAAAACATGGGATTTTTTTTTTTTTTAACCTTTAATTTTTTTTTTTTTTCCTACCTAAGAATATAGGCGGGGCAAGTAAATGCTTGCATAAATGGGATCTTCTTCATTTGTTAAAACTTTCTTCTATGTGTTACTGTTAGTTAATTTTTAAGATCTATCCAAATGCGTCGATTTTTTCTTTGATAACTGATATAAAAATAAATAAAGCAAATGCTAAAGTAAACACCGACTCATACAAGCAAGTTTTGTTACCGGAATTTTATTTCTGTCTAAAGCCGTAATCTAGCCTTAAGTCTTATCGTATGCTTGCCTTTGGAAAAGCAATCTTGAGGAACTTGTTGATTTACTAGTTACCCATTAATCATCAGATTTATACAAAGAATATGAGGCGGTTTGTAAAAAATACAACCGGATATCCTAACTTTGATTAAAAAAGAGAAGAAAAAATCTTGACGTGTAAAATAATTAGCATTTCTCCAAACGCCAACGTGGTTTTTTGGTACAGTTCCAGATTCATTATTGAAGAGGCTTGACTGCATAATTAAAGTTAAGTCATAGTTTTTATTTGTTACATGTAAGTACCATTTAATGTTACACGATATAGATACTTAAGAGTTACTTATAGTAACTGCATATAATATTTGATTATCTGTACCAGCTTAAGAATATGCTTATCAGATGAAATCATCCATCCTTTTGAAGATGATGCTCTCCAAAAAAGCTTTTTGAAATTAAAGGATTTGATATCTGAATATTAAACTAAAACACTAAAATATTTATCCAAAATGTGAATGGTAACAAAACAGCGAAGAAAAAAAAACTTAGAAAAGCCTCCTTGGTCTTTTTGCAGGGAGGATAATTTCTTTTATTCGTCTTTGTTACTGGTTGAGCAGTTTGTGAATTGAAATTACCTGAAGATTTTTTAGAAACTGCTTTACAATTATCTGTCTATGTATAGTATACTCTACTGAATACGTGTATGTATTAGAGGCATCTGCTCATAAAAATATTTAAATTCCAGTCTGTCCAATATATGATAAAAGCACTGGCCTGATGTATTATATTTATATGCATTGTGGTAGCTGCCCATGGTATGATTTTAAATTACCTGTTTTTTAACAAAAATGTTAAGAGAACAGGAAAAAATAATCATCCAAAGATTAAATTTCTCTGTTGTATTTTGCTTGCGTATTAATGATTCATCTTTTTACTAAGATATGATTGTTTCTTTTTGAAAAACACTAGTACTGGTATTTTATAAAGATGTTTTGAACAAAATGTCTTTTATTTGATTTAAAAGAAAAAGCGAGAGGTATTTTTTGAGATTTTATATGCCGTTAAGCAATTAATGTGCCTGTGCATAAATAAAAATACTAGTTTGTTATACCCGGCTACTCCTAAAAAAAGAGAGTAATGTTTTTAAACCATGAACAATGCAAGGTTCCTTAAACAAATTAAAGAAGTAATTCTACATTGTGTGGCTCAAAATATTGAGATAATTTGACTATATAATATCATAGAAATGGAATCTTTGTGTTTTCCTTTTGTTTTGTTTTCATTCAATATGAAGTAATTGATGTAATGCCATGTTTTTCGTAGTCTTAGTTAAATTTTTCGTAATCTATTATTAATAATAATTAATTGTTACTTGTTTTCTTTCAGGTACTCGACAGACTTCTTTTGATCTCAACCACTTCTCTTCAGGAATGTTTGAAACTGTAGGTCGACCGAATCCTAAATCCTCCGCACCTCACCAGTCCAGCAGCAGTCGCCGCCTAAGAGTTGCCGCCGCGCCGCGATGAACGGCCGGACGGTGTTCGCCGTGAACCGGTCGCCGGTCCTTGCCTGGAACGTGGAGCCGCCGCAGCCCCTGCCCTACGCGGATATGCCTGCCGCGGCCGCTGCGATATCGCCGGTCGTCTCACCTGCCGACCCTTACGCTAGATGCTGGCAGAACCAAGTCGATGCGGGTAAGTTTCCATTGTGTTTACATTTTTTAACTCCTAATTGTTGTTATATATTCTGATGCAAAACCCCTCGTACAACACACTCTCTCTTCCTCCCTTAATTTCACACATTTCCTTCTTTTATGAAGTATTTGAAAAATACATGCAATATTTCACCTTTCAATCATTCATAGCTTTTTTTATTGGAAACTGAATGGGTTGTTGCAGCACTTAATCAAATGTATCTTAAAAAAAAAAAAAAAAAAAAAAAAATCCCAGTTAGCAATGATAATAGTAATAATCATCTTATCATTTAGATTTAAGTGATTATTTTAAAAGTTTCTTGTGATGAAATGTCGGTATATGTATAATATTGTATATGATAATAAAACTTTTTGTAATTATAAACTATTATCTTTTTTTCTTTTTTTTTGTTTAGAAAGTTACTAAATATCCTTTTAAAAAATGTTTTACCCTTCTCCTATCTTTGTATATTTTGCGTTTATCTATTTATTTTTATTGATTTATTTACTTTGCACGCTAACCCAGTTAATGTCCCTATAAAATTCTCCCAGTTTTTTTCATTATAGAATTAAATTTCAAGAGCAAGAATTTTGTATTTATCAAACTGTATCTGCCAGATTCCATGTTTATTTTTTTATGCCCGAGAAAATAACATCTGCGAAGCTTGATGCTGGGGTACATTATTAAAACGATCGTTATTTGTATTGATAAAATAATTTAATCGCCCAAATCTGTTAAAGAAAATAGCTTTGATCTCTGGGATATTTTTGTTTTCTTGTGAATTTTAATATCCACATAGAATGAAATAAATGATGACATAAAATGAATGTATGCTTTATTGGAACTTTAATCTATTGAGTCTATTATTTTCTTGCTGGACATTTTGTAAAATGTCTTGTTATTCCATTTTATTCGTGTTATTATTGGGATTTAAAAATATAAAATGTTTAAAAGAAAAACTTCGGAAATATTTTCTCAAATGATTTTTATTTTGTAAACTTTTTGCCTTTGTAAACAAAATTGCCCTGTGTTTTAAAATGACTAATATCCATTAATCTCTATAATTTTTGAAAATATTTTATGGGAATAAATGTATTTTATACACATAAATAATATGGAAAACTTTATTTTTGTTTCCTCCCTCTACCCCCCCCCCCCCCCTGATAAGTTCCCCTGCGTTATTGACACTAGCTCCTCCTCTTCAACATTTGTATTTGGAATCCTTAGCACGTTGCGCCATCTATCGGACAAAATATCCTTCAATAAAGCTGATGCCAAAGAGTAATCTCTGTTGAGTGACACAGGGTTTTTGCATTGCACCCTCATCCCAAATGTTAATTTATTCTGCTGGTTGCTACATTATGATGTTCTCTAATTTTCTTAATGTATGTAACTTGTCATACAATTGGTAACTTATTTTATCTCTAATTATTGTAACTAAATTTTATATTCATTATCCAAAAACACAAACTACTTTCGACCTTTTCTGTATATATTTGTCTTAGCAAATAAAATTTGCAACCAAATGATTTTAAAATTTCTTTTACGGAAGATTAAGTCCATTTCTATGAATGATTAATTTTTTGCTGTCTTTGCCCACAAAACTGTATTTTAGTCGGTTCAGAAGAAAATTAAAAAGAACCTTTTTAGATGATATTTTTAACATGGAAATAATTTTTCACATAGATAAGTTGAAAATATGAGAATGAGAGCTTTGTGCCAAGCGATAAATTTAAGTATTCTCGTAAAAAATCTCAAATTATAACAACCCCCATTTTTTAAAACTCTAAACTTTTCGCGATAATATTGAAGCATGTTTGTTAAATTATCTTGTTTTAGGGTTTCTTCGTATTTAACTGTTCTAATAGATATAACTAGTTCTAAAATAATGCAATAATTATTAAATATTTGGAGTATATAAGTTAACTACGAATGACTTTTTAAAAAGTTAACTTTAAAGTTTTTTGCCTCGCTGTAGCCGATTGCTAAGCATGGAGGATGTTTTATGCAATCCCGCCTGCTAAATGTATTTTTAACATTAATTTTTAGAAACCTTTATTAATTTATTTGCTGAAGATAATAAATTATGATCTAAAAGGGCCGTGATGTTATTATTTAAATAGACTTGAAATATGTTAAAGAAAAACGGCTGCTTATATTTTCAAAGCATTTCAACCTTCATATCTTTTAGATATTTATTCATTATTACGTGAAAAATATTTACTTTCCGGTTATGATACTACAATCTATCATTTGTTTATGTTAAAAAAAATAAATGAATCAAAAAAATGTTCTTTGTGTTCTGTCATTTTGAATACGAAATCTCAAAGTAGTATTAATATTTTTTGTATAATCGACGAATTTACAGACATTTAGTCATAAATAATAAAAACAAATATTAAATTTCTCAATGAAATCAGTAGAAAATTAAATCGAGGTCAAATTTTACGAGAATTTTACCTTGAATTTCGAAATTAATTTTCTCTAAGAAAGATCAATTGCTGTTTTTGCAATACATGTTTTGTTAAAATAATTAAAATACAATTTTCTTCAAGAGCTCACGCACACAAATTTAGAGAACCAATAAAGGTATAATCTATAAAATTAACTTGATGCTCAATTTTCATTGTTTACGCATTTTTGAATTTCATTTGTAATTTATTTCCCATGGATAAACTTTTCATAAAGAATCGTTCCCAAGAGTGAATAAACAATTTAAATTTTTGAGTAATACAGTGTTCTTTCTTCTAGCGAGATTGTTTATCTCCCCCCCCACCCCCCTTTTATATATTTCAGGTCAGCGTTTACGTACTTGCATATTTTAGTTTCATCATTCAGCTTACTATTCCAAGAAATTGTAATTTTTTTTTTCTTGCACAATATTTTCCCAAAATTACTGTCGTCGTACCAATTTAATTTCGGTTTCGTTGCCACTCGGGTGTTGTTTTAGAGTTTGTGTGTCTATGGTTTTTGTCTATTCGTTACGAACTCCAAATTTGATTAGCTGCAGAACGGCGAGATTATTTCGGTATTTTTATTTATTACTTACCGAGTTATAAGCGATTCTTATCATGTGACACGTTTGTCCCGTTTTTTTGCGATGTCGCTTCGGAAATTCGGTACAAAACGCCCACTTTGACAGTATTTTCTGAATGATTTTCTGCCTTTTACCAATAAATGGAAAACGTCATTCGATTACCTAGTTTCTGTATAAGAACACGTGCCAATTTGATGCGTTTCCGAACAAAAATTTAGGAATGTGTCCTGTAAATCCACTTCATTCCACAGTAACTCAGTGACTTCACCTCCGCCACCCCCCCCCCCCCCCAAGCTCCTGTCCCCGTGGCTGCGTTCAACTTTCGATAAGAAAGTGATCCCATGGGGGGGGGGGGATATGTAAAACGTGTTTGTATAACAATCTCGCTTGCTTTGGTGCATAGAATCGATCAAGCCCGCGAGCTTTGGCTTCAATTTCAATCATTACCTTCTTCTATTCTAACAATAGACTGCAATGCTTCAATCCCCATTGTCCAGCACATTAACTACTGGACTATAAGCTAAGTGAACATAAGTTAAGGGTGTTCCCAAGTCTCAAATTTCCGCGCGAAAGGAGAAAAGCACTCAAGAAAGGATGAAAAACGTGTTTGTCACACGATCAAAATCGCTTATAACTCAATAGGTAATTTATTCATCAAAAAATGGAAAACACAATTCGATTCCAAATCGCTTCCAAGTTTCAGCCTTTTCCAACTTTATATCTTTCCGTTAAAAAAGGAATTTGTAAATGTGTCAAAACGTTTTGTGCTTGTTGAGCGGAGCAACAAACACAAGCTGTTCTTAACTGCTTTGCTCAACAAGCCCAAAATATATTGACACATGCTCAACAACCCCAAAACGTTTTGATACATTTACAAATTCATTTTTTAACGGAAAGATATAAAATTGAAAAGACTGGCCATGGAAGCAATTTGGAATTGAACTGTTTTTTCCATTTTTTGATCAATCAATTACCTGTTGAGTTATAAGCGAATTAGATCACGTGACAAACACGTTTTTCGCCCGCTCTTCAGTGTCCTTTCTTCCTTCGCACGGAAATTCGTTTCAAAACGCCCACTTTGACACTATTTTCAGAAAGATCTATTGCGTTTGCAAAAAAAAAGGAAAAAAACAGCTCAATTACATAGTTTCTGAACAACAACACCAGCTAGTTTCAAGCATTTTCGAACGAAAATAAATTAAAACTTATGTCAGAATGTTGCCCTTTTGGATTTGAGAACAGCCTTAAGGCTGTTCTCAAATCTTAAAGGGCAACTTTGTAACATAAGTTTTAATTTTTATTTGGAAATGCATAAACTAGCAGGTGTTGTTGTTCAGAAGCTATGTACGAGCTGTTTTTTCCGTTTTGCAAACGCAATAGATCTTTCAGAAAATACTGTCAAAGTTGCTGTTTTGAATCGAATTTCTGCACGGAAGAAGAAATACCAGTCGGCGCAGGGAGAAAAACTGGTTGTCAAGGAACAGCAAAATTGCTTATAATTCGATACATAATTTATCAAAAAATGGAAAATATCTTTTGATTCCAAATCTCTTCCATAGTCAGCCCTGCCAATTTTGTGCCTTTACTTTTAAAAATGAGTCAGTAAATGTGTCCTAAAGTTTTGCACTTGTTGAGCAGTGGGCTTAAACTGCCTTAATCATTGGAATTAACTATATAATATGTTAAAAATCATTAAATAATTCAGAATTATGTGCAAAAGGCTTAAATAATAATAATATTTAGTGCGCTAAATTCCTTTTGTTTCTTTATGTCATTATTTCAAATTATTTATATGATTGAGTGGTGATTTATTGATAGAGAAATTTTCTATTTTTCTCGTATATAAAGATTGAAACTTGAGTATTTTTCGTAAATGGGAAACACAGTATTTTTAAAGATAAATTATTTTGAATTATTTATGATGCCCCCCCCCCCCTGCATTTTTTTTTGTGTGTGTGTGTCAGAAAATTTCTTAAGTTTGTGTGGTGATATAGAAATTAATTTGAACATGGCTAACATTAGATATTTTTTTTTTAATTAATTCTTCTTAGGTTCTTTGTTTTATTTGCAAATTTAATTAGAAATTTCAATGCTTAATTTTTTCTGTTAAAAGTTTGTAATTTCCTGTTCCATAGTTTGCATTATGTATTTATTTATTAACTATTTAGGTTCTGGCTTTTCATATTTTGGAGCACTTTATAACAATTCATTACCTCCTACTGCCTATCGTCTGCAGCCTGGCTGTATGGCTAATCTTGGTCAGTTTTGGCCACCAACACCACCACCCGATGGTAAGTATAGAATATAAAAAGAAATAATTATTTTTTTTTTTTTTTGTCTGTTTATTTGAATTTATTATAAGTCCTTTAAATTCATTAACTCAATATTTATTTTGGATTTTCAGGGTGTAGCAGATTTGATGGGAGTAACTTGTATCTAGGACCTCATGTTTTCAGGCATGGAGAAAACATTCCTGGTAATATTCGTAATTCTTACCAAGGATTAGGCCATTATTCCCATGTTGTAGAAGCTCCGAAAGGTAAGCAAATTTCATGAAAATGCTTGAATGGATTCTTATGAGATTTTTCAAAAGTAAATTGACTAGGAAAAAAAAAAAAAGTAAATATATAAAGCATAAATTAGAAGCATAAATTAAATTGTTCAGCCAGATTTCTAAAATTTTAATTTAATAAATTTACTGATTTTTTTTGTTACATTTTCAAATCATTTTCCAAAGGCTGTGGAAGAACATAAAAAAAAAAAAAAAAAAAATTAGAATGTGTTTTTAATTGTTAAATTGTACTATGTTAAGAGGCTACTTCAGTCAAATGAAGACACATTCGCTAATGCTAATCCTATGGAAGAAATTTATAAAGATATCTCGGTCGCATTTCAATATTTTTAAATGATTTCTTTTGCATTGAATAGTTGAGATCGATCTGTATGCAGGCCGTTTTTTACTTTTTCGATTTTGACTGCAGATATTTTTTATGAGGGATGCTTTTACTTTCGAAACCGGTTACGAAACTGAAAGTGTTCTCATAAGAAATACCTGTAAACAAAATCGAAAAAGTAAACGGCCTTTGTACAGATCAGTCTCAACTATTCAATGCAAAAGAAATCATTTAAAAATATTGAAATGCGACCGAGATATCTTTATAAATTTCTTCCATAGCATTAGCGAACGGGTCTTTTCCTTTGACTGAAGTAGCCTCTTAAGACTTGGTATAGTATTTTTTAGTTACAATTTAAGACAAAAGATGGCTGAATCCCTTTAAAAGTTTTTTTTTTCTAGATTTATTTTTTTATTTTTGAGATTAGAAAAATAAAGGAAGTGCTTGCTAATTTTTAGATTTCCAAAACGTTATAAATACCTATTATTTTTACATTCTCAAAAAAAAAGAAGAAAGAAACACATCAAAAACATATATATATATATATATCTTTTTAATTTAAGGCAACTCCTTACCTAAAATTTTTGAAATTTAGCAATATCAATTTGATTTGTAATACTCAAGCATCCCTTATCTTGACAAACTATCTTAGTTCTATTCTTATTATAGTGCGATTTACATCTGTTTTACAATAACTACCAATTGTTTGCAATGGTGAATGAAATCTTTAAATGCCATTATCTCCCTGTGGTTCGAGGATTTTAAGTTTCAATATGTTAATGCTTTATTAAATGTTAGATTATTTATTTTTTTTAGTTTAACATATTATATAGCTATTACATTTGCAATATCCTAAAAATTGAATATTTCTTTAAAAAGAAATATTTTTGATGAGTTCTGTGAGTAAAATATAGAAAAGTTTAAAATATTTTGTACTTTTTTTTAAAAAGTTAATTTTTTGGGAAACCAATGCTTTTTTTCAAAATCCAGTCCTTTCATTTATTGAGATATTATTGATAACATAAAATTTGAAGCATAAAATAAAGAAATCATTTAAAGCTAAAGATGTGACGTGCACGAAAGAACTAGTTCAAATGAACTATTCCGCAAAAGGAAATGGTTCAAACCAGCTGGGCCGAAACTAGCCTTTTTTACACCTGGGGCAAACATGGATTTTGGTGCCCCTCTTCCGCAAAGTATATTTACAAAGAGAATTTTACTAATTTTCTAATAACCAACTTATTTTAAAATTTAAAATATGTAATCATAAAATATGTAATACTGAACTACGTAATCTACAATGGCGGATCCAAGGGGGTCATGACTCCCCTCTGAACACCAACAAAAGTATTCTAAAGATAATTTTTAAAATGAAGTATACAGTAGAGACTCCCCTCTGAACACCAACAAAAGTATTCTAAAGATAATTTTTAAAATGTAGTATACAGTAGAGCCCCCGATTATCTGAGTTTCCGCTTTAACCGAGTTATTTTCTTCGGGTGGACTGATGTCTTCCATTATTCTGACACAGCCATAATAAATGAAGTGTTAGGTGAAGATGAAAGAGTAGCCGTAAAAAGTTAGAACTGATTTTCTGGTCAGAATGCGAAAAAAAGTAATGACCATAAGCTGCTGTTTCATCTTCACCTAACACTCCATTTAAAATGGCTGTTTCATAATAATGGAAGTCATCATCCCATTAGAAGAAAATGATCCATTCCAAAAGTATAATCTTTCATTTGGCACCCGGGGCTCATTCTCCCTCTGAACCCCTCCCCTTAGTTTCGGCCCTGCGAACCATAGACTTTTAAAATGAACATTTCCTACTGTGAATGACCTTTCTAGCATCAAGCACAATTGAACTATTTCAGATTGCATTGTTTCACAAAAGATTTTAGAACATAGAGACGGAATATGAATTTTTTCAGCCCCTGCCACTCCCACCCCATATATCTGGATCTATCAAGCCTTACCGATGAAATTTTTTAGGATGATTACTCTCAATGTATATGACTGAGTTAGTTTTCTTTTTAATTTGGCATCCTGCCCACTCGGGCACAGAATTATATATCATGATCTATCAGTTTTATAGATGAAATTTTGCTGATTGATAAATTTCAGATCATAGAAGCAGAATATGCAATTTTTTTTTTTAAAATCAGATTTTGAAAAATGATCGGTTATTAAAATAAAGAACTACCTAGTTTATTTGAACTAATTTAGTGCACTGATGTAAAAATGATTGAATTGCTGAATTAGTGTACTAATTCAGTGAACTGGTATTAACAAAAAAATAATTATATATATATATATATAACATATATTAATATATATATAGTATAAATTAGTTCCACTAAAGGAACTGCATTGCCAATCAATCCCTATTTAAAACTTTCTAAGAAAAAATTGACCTTTGCCTCTTTTTTATTTCTGCATTTTTCTTTCTAATTTTAACTTGATTCTAATTATACTTATTTATTTTTAGAATCTAGCCAGCGATCTTTCAAACGGGAAACCCCTATATCACCAAATGTTAGTGCTTCTGGGTTATCTGTAAATTCGTCAGTTTCAAAGTCTGAAAATTTAAATACACTTTGTGCTGTTGACAGCAAGTTAAAGCCTCAAGTTTCCATTTCGAATTCTTTACCTAAGCAAGAAATTATTCCAGGTATTCTATTAGTTTCTAGGGAAATAATAATAATAATAACTCCTTATCTGTAAACGTGAATGGGAATGTTAATTTAACTTCTGAAGGAAAATTTTATATTGTGTTTAGAGTTGATTTGTTTCTAACACTGGATATGTATAGCTAGTGATTGTTTTATAGATATTTAGCACAGCATAGTGTTGTACATTGCCATTTTCTGAGTTCATGCTGCTTGTTGCACTGTTTTATAGATATTTAGCACAGCATAATGTTGTACAGTGTCATTTTCTGAGTTGCTTGTTTCTTCCAAAATGTGCTATACTATTTTTTGAAGGCATAGTTCTGTCATTTTTTTCTAGAATAAATTTTATATACAGCTTTTCCCCCTCCCCCCCCCCCCTAAATGCATGTTAATTTTTGCACTAATATTTGTGTGTGATTTTATTGTTCTTATTTTGAGCACTACTCTTATTATATCCATTAGAAAGTAACTTAACTTTCTTGAAAGCAAAGTGAATCTAAAAGGAAACTGAAAAGCTATTTTGTTGAAACACACTTAGCCATAATATTTATTTTTAAAATTTAACTAAAATGTAATTGACCCTCTCAATTCATTATTTAAAAAATCTTTTATCTAGACAATTACAGTTTATATTTTTTATTGCTAAATTTCAAGAAAAAGTAGGCTTCTTATTCTATTTTCTTTTTGATTTTTTCAAAAAAATTACATTTTTTGAGTTCTTAATAATTTAAAAATAAGTCTTGTAAAAAATGAGCCTTTACTTTGAAAAATCTAGTTTTCTAATACTTATTTTTGGCTTAATATTAGTTTTCTGAAAGTTCAAACTTTCATGTGTTTTGTATCAAATTGTTACATTTTCAATTTAATAATTTGTTTGCTTAATCTGAGTAGTTACGGGATTTAATTTTTTCTTTCTTTTTAATATTCGGATGTACTTGAGATTTGGATTTTCTTAAATGTCATTTTGACAGTTACAGGAATATGGTAGACTATAATTTTATAATTGCAAGAGAAGTTTGAGATCAGCCTTAATTTAAATTTCATTACAAAAATGTTTCAAGAATATTACTTTGGGTTTCTTATTTAATTATTCATTAGAATTCATTAAAACATTTATTTTTGATTTGTCAAACAGTTTACTGGCAATATAGTATAGGTGCAGATTCCCCAAACCCAAAAAATGCAGTGGCCACATTGTGAAACAAACGCATAAAAGCAATAGTGTTTATATGGGGGGGGGGGGGGAAGAGAAACAAAACAAAAACGCTCAGGAATTCAAGGTGAAAAATAATTTATTCAATATATGCACATGTACAATAAAACGGACTAATTACTTCAAATGTGTATATTTAATTTAGTCATGAAATTCTTAAAATTTGGATATTAATTTAGAATAATATAAATCTTAAACTATGTACAGTGTACAGTCAGAAGATGAAGTTGGGAAAAATACAGTTTATATTGGGAAAACAATTTTTTTTTTGTATAGAAGTACATATTAAAAAAATTGTGAATGTGTGAGATTTTTTGCACTATAAAAATCAAAATACACTTCAAACATAAGAAAAATTATCTTAAAACAAAAAACCCCAAAACACATGTCATCTTAGGCAAGTCACACACTAAGGCGACACATAAGACATGTTACTTGAATTCACTGGAAAAACTGATTTAAAATAGGTTTGAAACAACTTCGTTCTTTGTTTCGACCGGTTTTTGTGCTACATGTCGCTTGTCTTCTCAGTGTGGGATATGCTTCAGACACCAAAAGTTAGTGGTCACAGCAAAACATTTATTCACCACGTGGCAACCGTGAATCTGCACCTGTACAATATAGTATCACAGGTTCTCTAATTATTTTTAGTTTTACTATTTGTTTGTAATTTAAGTATTTTTTGTATTTTTCAGCCTCGTCTAGCCATGAGCCATATTTATGTGCTCCTGATTCCCGAGGCAGCTCAAATATGCATCCATCCACAGATAAAGCATGTTTTTCACCTCCATATTCATTAAAAAATTCTATTAATTTCCATAATTCATCTCAGGACACTTCTTTACACAAAGGGAAAACATTAAATGGAACCCAGGAAAATAACTGTAATGCCTCACCTTTGAAAAATGTTTATTTTTCAAGTATAGAAAGTGAAAATGTAAACTCTATACTCAGTAAAAAGTTTAAAACTAGTGATGAACAATATCGTTTTGAGCCCAAGAGTTTACCTTTTGATGTTAGTAAATCAAAGAACTCTCATCAGCCAACTAATGGTTTTCTAATACACAATGCTTATTCTAAAAAATATGTACCAGTGTCGCAAGATTTTTGTAATATAAATTCAAATTGTAAAATAAGAAGTGATAAACAAACAGACTGTGTATTAGTAGGTGAACAATTACACAAGCAAAGGAACAATATTTGTAGAGTTAAACCTGAAAAAAGTAATTCTGACTGTAAATATCAAAAATCAATTAAGAGTTCTAGTGCTCTGCCAATATCAGAGTACAGAGCCTCCAGTGATGTGTTCAACATCCCTACCTCAGTTATGCCCACAAAATTGGAGCCAAATGACAAATATTTTTTATCTAATTGTTCTTCCACTGTACCAAGCTGCATGTCAAATTCATTCACAAATTCTGGACCCTACCTCTTGAAAGATTACTCACCAAGTTATCGAAACATGGTATATCCAAATTCATGTTCTCTTAGCAAGCCATGGCACTTAAATGAATTGCCAGTGATAACCCCTGATAGCTACTTCAAGGCACCAGAGGCTGCAAAACCTCCAGTTCCAGCAGGACCTCCATATTCAAGTACTGTTATGCATGAAGGACTGATATCTGTTGCTCAAACTGCTCCTCAAGATATTGATGTTATTCGAATGAATGACAAGTTGCAACAAGGATCTCATCAATCTAAAAAGTCTCTACATGAAAGTTCAGATGATGATGAGGTGCAAATTATTAGTGTACAGACCAAACAGACTATGCCTTGTGAGTAATTTTTTCTTGGTTAATAAGTCAGATTATAGTGGAATATATAATCATATTAATTTCTTTTTGTTACCAGTTTTGTAAAATAAATACCATACTAGTGCACTGGATATATACTATTTTTAATATAGTACTAATGTTAATTTTTACTGCACTGAAGTTAATTGTAGTCCAACAAAAAATCATACAAATATACTTTTTACAAAATCATACAGTATAGTGTCTAAATTTTGTCTAAATTTGAAAGGTGTAACTGTCGGTCTTTTTTCTCTCTTTCTCTCTCTCTGCTAAAAAATTTAAAAAAAAAAAAAAAAAAAAAAATTGCTAGGCATTTCAAGATTTAAATTTTTTTTTTTTCTTTTGAGTGGACACTTTTTCCATAAGTAAATTCAGACTTCTGTGGAGATTTGTTTATTCTTAAAGTGATTATATGCTAGCCTTATTATTTTTTTTGCTAATAGGGAAGTCTAATGTACAGGTTTTTTTCTTTTGTTTAGGTTTAAAAAAATTTGTGGATTTATAAAGGATTGAAAAAAAGTTTGCAGGAGAGGCAATTTTTAAAATAATCTTTTAATTTGATATTAGACAAAGATTTTGATTCATTGAAATGTTGTATTATATTCAATTATGCAATTTTGTCTATTAAAAGACAACTTTTTATGTCTTCTTTTCTCAATATTTATTTCTTCTTTGCAGCTAAAAGTTCTTCGAAACATTCTACAGATTTGAAACTAAGTTCATCCCCTGCAGTTTCTGTTCTAAAACCATTATGTCTGAAAGTAAGTGGCTTTATATCCCTATATCTAAGTAGCATAGCATTGTATGTGTATTCCGATCCAAAGTGCTTATTTTCTGATTCATTTTAAAATTCATTTTTGCTCTCAAACGCATCAAACTTGGAAATTCTCTTATTTAGAAACTATATAATGTGCGGTGCTTCTTAATTTTTTGATAAATGCCGAAAATACTGTAAAAAATGCTGTCAAAGTTGGCATTTTGAACCGAATTTTCCGAAGCGGGCGATCTGGGAATGAAAAAAATGGTCATACTGAGAAAATAATTGTTTAAAAATCAAATTCTAATTTATTGAGCTGAAAATGAAATCACACGGCATGTTATACATGTCTTCAGAAATCACCCCAGCAAGTTTCATGTTTTTACTTTTAAAAATGAGTCTGAATGTCTCAGAAAATTTCGAGCTGTTGAGGGTGGAAAAATATTTTTTCGAATACACCCTTAATGAAAAAACATTTCTTATAGTTGCATACTTACCAACATGTATGGTTTGGCTGTGCAATGCCCATATTTGGTTTCTATTGTACAATTATATGGGTGAACACTAAGATTTGTAAAGCATTTATTGATAGTTTTTGAAAAAGAAAAACATGAAATCTGATATGTATATTTTAAGTTATTGGTTTATTTTGCAAACCCTCCCCCCTCCATAAAGGCAAATGATAAAAATTACTCTGTTTTTAAATTTTTCATTACTTGGTTAAAAATTCTTCTGTAAATAATCTTTAAAAAAAGAAAACCTTTAAGGAGGTTTTCAGATCCTCTGCTCAACAACGCAAAATTTTCTGACTTATTTTTAAACGCAAAGGCATAAAATTGGTAGACCTGACTATTGAAGCCATTTGAATTCGAAATGAGTTTTAAAGTTTTTGAATAATTACTTAACGAGTTACAGTAGACTCCCTTAAATCCGCAACCCTAAAATCTGTGAATGCCTAAAATCCGCGTATTGTTTTAGATGTAAACAATGAAATCTACAGTTAAGTTGCAGGAACAAAATTCAAGATGGCACCGAAATCAACGACTACCGCGATGTTTTTTTTTTACTAATTTTTTTGTTAATTATTCTCTTTTGGTTATTACAGCTGATGATTTTGATATAAATTAGCATATCTCTATCAAAAATACCAGGGTTCGAAATGGAAAAATCCACGAACCGGAACGCTATTTTAAAATTATTGTTCGCGGAATTTTTTTAAAAAGTTATAGACAAATTTATTTCTAAACATACAAAGCAGTATAAGAAAAGCATTCAAGACTCTAAATAACAATGGAAAAAGTTACTAAAGTTAAAAGTGCTAAGAACGAATAATGACGTATCGATCTTAGATCGCTTTACCACTAGATGGCAGCATAGGACTTTTGGAATCGAATTGAATCGATTTCCCCAGTAATAGTTTAATATATTTCTAAATTTTTATTTTACATAATTATTTTAATAATTACTTACTTTTAAACTAATAAATTATTTTAATGTTTCACTTTATTGTAAGCATTCATTATAATTTCCCTTGCTTAACTACCAATCAAATTAATGTTTCAAAAATGTAAACAAAGCAATGACCAGAAATCTGCAAAATTCTAAAATCCGCACAACCTCTGGTCCCAAGCTGTGCGGATTTGAGGGAGTCTACTGTATAAGCAATTCTGGTCAAGTGAAGTCTGATTTTTCTCCTGTCTCAAGTGCCTTGTCTGGAAATTCGGTTCACAGATATTGACATTTTAAATCTTTCTGACCTTTTTAATGTTCAGAATAATGTACATATTGCTACAGATCATTTTTGATTTGGTTGTTTTTTGTCTATAAGAAATGATGAAAAATTTCTGCATGTATTGCCTCACCCCCTATTTTGCTTTATGAATTTGATATCCCATTCTTTCTCAAACTGTTGTGCAGATCAGTAATCCTCCTCAAAACCTATCCTTGTAGTTCTTTTATATTACTGAAAAAGACACAAAAATAAAATTCAAATTGTTTATTGCACACTATACCTGACAATGTCAATAGTAGGAGCCCCCCCCCCCCCAAAAAAAAAAAAATAAATAAATAAATAAATAAAATAAATAAATAAATAAGTAAATAAAAAATTGTCCCACAAAGAATAAAAGTGGCTCGCAATTTGAAAAAAGTTTGGGAAAACTCATCCTTATTCAAGTAAATAACGTATTTTTGATTTCGGAAGATCATTTAATTCTGCTGTATATTCCCTAATAACTAATATAAGATGAAACCATACATTAAGATGAATCTTTCATTACCTATATATTTTTAATGTTGAATGCTTAAATATGTTGTAAAAATTGTAAGGTTTTTAAAATAAATGTGTTGGCCAGTATGTAGTTTTTCAGTTGAACTTTCGTTGTGTAAGATATGAATTAGCTTTTACTGTTTCTCATCACCATTGTCCATTATTTTTCAGAGTGAAAAAGAATTGGAGGAAACAGATAGTGTTTCCAAGAGTTTACTTGAGGAAAAAAGTAAAGAAGAATGCTTGCAGTGGATTAAAACTGAGCCTTCACCACCTGTGCTTGAAAAAGAGCCATCAATTGTTGATAGAGATACTATAGATTCTGAAAGTAGAATTGTTGAACGTTGTTATACTCCAGTAGATTCTCAAAATGAAAAATGTGATTCCCTCCCTATTAAAAAAGAGATTATACAAGAAGATGAGAATCCTTCTAATAATAGCAATTCTGAAAAAATTGAACAGAAAGTGTGCAAGCAAGAGACTATGGAGACAGAAGAGACAGTGTCTGAACAAACTGTGTTATCAGAGGAAAAAAATGATGATAGTTCAAATACCTCTAAAATGCCTGATCTTGTGAAAGAACACCAAGAAAATGTGCCTACAGCTGATTTTAATGATAATCATAATCTTAATCTGTTGCTGAATACGATAGAAAAAGTTACATCATTAGAACAATCTAATTTAAAGGATGTTCCACAAGTTATCAAATCAGAGCCTGAGGAGGATGAGGAGAAAGCTGAAAAGCCCACAGAAAAGTACTCTGATATGTCAAAAACGAGTGGTTTAGATTTATTATCTGTTATTGCTGGACAGCGTTTAGTTTCGGAGTTTGATAGTATATCTGAGAAAGAAGATATTAAATCAAACTATCCTCTTATTAAACAGGAGAACAAAGATACCTCAGAACAGGCAAAACCATTATGTGATACGTCTTCTACTGCACAAAAGGCAACTGTGTTTGAAATGCAAGACCGATTATTAGAGTTGCAGAAAAAGTATAAGCAGAAACAAAAGGAACTTTCTCGTCTGAAACCAAAGAAAAGGTAAATTTTATCTGCTTTCAAAATGCAATGTTCTAAATAATCTTATATTAATAACAAGCATAATCTTATTTAAGTAGTATGTTGAATTTCTTGTACACTTTATTTACTACACATTTTCATCCTGTACTTCCAGATGTTATAAAAATTTGTAGTTTTATGAAACAAAATGGCATTCTGTAGGAACTATCCCTAGTCTGCTGATAACTTTTATTACTTCAACATTATAATTAACCTTTAAGATATATTGGTTTAAATTATGATATGCTTTATTGAAATTGCTGTAAGTTATTAGTTAACGGCTCTAGGACAGTGGGTCTGTGAAAACATTTGATAAATATTAGTTTGATTTTTATTTAATTTTGTTTAATTCTTAATTTTGGAATTTTTTTTTTCTATGATTTTGTTAAGAATCCTCCCTAGAGACATAAGGAAAATCTAAAGTTCAGTAAGTTGATAAGTTGACATTAAGCTATGGGAATGTCCATTCGTTACTCTTGTGATAATTAGAGCAAGTTTTCATATATAATTTCAATTATTTTATTACAAAATATAAGTAAGATAAAAATTGATATAACCAGCTAAATACGACTGTGTTCCACACACAAACATATATCTAATTTATAACAAAAAAAATACTTATGTATATATTAAATGACTCTTGTGACACTCTGGTCATAAGAGTAACAAAATTTTGATTGATTATATAGACAAGGGAAATGCTTTTTGTTACAAATTAGATATATATTAAATGAGTAGAGCACAATAGTATTTTACTGGTTATATCACTTTTTATTTTAATTATATTTTATAGTAAAATAATTGTAAGTATTTGTAAAAAAACACACGAATGGTCACAAGAGTAACAGTGGATGTTCCCATATGTTACTTCCTTCTTTAATCCATTAAAAACACCTTGTTTTTATCATTTTCCTTGTGTTTGTCAATTCTTATCAAGCATTAATACCAATAGATACTGTCTTTTATCTAATAGGAAGGATAAATATTCTTCTGAGTACTTCTCTTGGTTTATTAATTTATAAACTTTCTGGAATTTGATCTGTAAAACATTTCATGGGTAATCTATGGGACATTAAATTGAATTTTACTTTATTCTAATTTACTCCTTTGGTATTTGAAACAAGTATGTTACTTATTATTTAAGTCTGTCAAAGGGTTTTACTTAGTTCATATTTGGTTATGAAATTGTTTGTACTTAAACATTTGATTTTCATTCTAATAATTGCAGGTAGGAGCTTACTTTTTTTTGCAAGTTTTCATTTTTTTTTCTTTTTTACCCTTTCAGCATTAAGCCCATTTTCTTCCATCATGTATTTGATAAATTAAAAGGTTGGTGTAACAAATTTTTGAAATTTGTGGCATTTTACTATTGCATAAGATAACTATGTGAGATATCCCAATATCAATCTACATATTCATACAGTACAAAATCTAAAGTTCGGAATTGTCCAAAGTTCGGACTTTCCAGCGACAATAGGTCTTGAAGAAAGGAGGGGGAAAACAAAATTTTTGAAACTAACAAAGAAAAAAAATGTCTAGAGCAAAAAAGCTTTATTACTGAATCTTAACTCATGTCTATGTACAGAATAAAAGAAAAACTTCTTACTGTTAAACCTAAGTTAATAAAGTAGTGCACATTAACTAAAATGTTCAGTTGTTACTTAACCTCTTAACGTGTTGCATTAAATTACGGTTTAAAAATTCAAATTGCTTATTGGCACCAGTTTTTTGAAAAAGAAATATTCACCTTACTTAATGATAGATAAAATGATACCATAGTAATGCTAATTACACTATTTGATAAAACTGGTGCAGATCAAATAATCTGAATAAAAGACACAGCCCGTGAATATCACGGGAACAAGAATTAGGGGGTTAAGTTACAATTTGTTCTTAAATTGTATGTTCCGTTAAATAAATGTTTTGTTTTAATTTTAATTTTATGATTTAATGAAATTGATTCTTTAATTTAATATTAATAGCTGTGATAAACAATTTTTAATATGAACGTCATATTTTGACTTTTTATGTAGCGAAATATATTTTTCTTCTTATTGATAAGGCAATATATTTTATGACCCAAAGTTCGGAAAAATCCGAAGTTCGGACTTGGTAAAGTCCCAAGGATTCCGGACTTTAGACTTTGTACTGTACTTGCATAGTTATTATTTTATGAAATTTTTAACAGTTATGCAAAGATATTTTCTAACAATCAAAGGGTTAATCTTTGTGCATTAAATTATTAAAATTGATTTCAATTCATATTATCAATTTTCTATGAATCTTTCTTCATTTTAAAAATAACTTTTTTTTATGCTTCAAAAGTTAAAGATAGGAGGGGTATCTTTTAACTTGTTAATTTTCTTTATTTCTTTCAGATTTGCTAGCTTATATTTAAATGGGAGAAGAAAATCTAAAGATTATAATGATGTATCATCAAGCTCAAATGTAGACTCTTCAGATTTAAATTGTTCTGTTTGTTCTACGTCTGATGATGTACAGGAAAATCAGCCAAAAGAAACTGATGAAAAAAATGAAATGCAAGAAAATAAAGGAACAAAAAGGAAGTTTCCATCTAGAAAAATCAGCACTGAAGAGTCTGCTACTTTGTGCTCTACAAAACGAATTGCTACTCGTAGTTCTTCTAGGCAATCTAGAAAACTGTCTAAGTGTGATATTACTATAATTAATGACTCTGAATCTTCCCAGAAAACTACGAGATCGGCTAAAAGCAAAGGCTATCAATTAAGGAAAATTAAAGAATCAAGAATGAGCAATTCTGGAGATGATGATGTTCAAATTATCAGTGTATCAGAAGATTCTCCAAGTAAAAGTAAAGAGATATCAAAAAAGTCTGAAAATGATAAAAAAGCAAAAGCTTATTCTTTGCGTCATTCATCTCAAGCTACTAAAAAGCAAGAAAATTCTAATGTGACCAATACAGGTAATTTTATTTCAATTTTAAAATGCATGCTATGATGAAATTTAATTACTCCTATTTATACTACTATTGATGAAATTTAATGAATTCACCTAGTGATGCCAGGCATGTTCTTATAGTGCATCATTTAAGCAAAAAATTAGAAAAGGAATACATTAGAAAAAAAATAAATAATAAAATGATAGATCCTTGAGGATGCATAAATTTTCCCTGAAAGAATGCAAAAGGCATATTTTGTATTAAATACATTGAGTATGTCTTACTTATAAAAAGAGGACTTACTTTTGTAAAAAAAAAAAAAACGGGGGGGGGGGGGGAAGAAAAAAGACCCAGGTTTATGGAAGAGTCTAGGTTCCAGGATTTCAAAAGCCTAGTGACGTCATTGTTCCTCATAACTAATATTGTAAAATAACACTTAAAACACAATAAATCATTGCTACTAGCAAAGCTAGATATAGGATTTGTAAGGACCTAAGCTAAAACTTTTATACTGATCCTCATAGAGGTAGTATGAAGTGTTGGAGTGAGATTGAATGTATGGTTTAATATTAAATTTCTGAGGTCATTCCAAAAATGAAGCCTTAAGCTGTAGCTTTTATATAAATCTGGCCTGTCCACTAGACATGTAGCATGTCAGCTGGCCAGGGAAATAGAAGTTGTAGTTTCAACTGTGTTTCAACATATCAGACATAACAAAATGTAAATCATGATAAAATGATTTAAAATAAATTCTTGAATGAAAAAAAGTCAGGAATAAATTTATAAACATTTTAAAAAGACAGATCTAGGAGATATGTCTACTGTAGCAATTAAAATTCAAGGGTTAATGTAAATGCTAAAATATCATTCTTGTAATCAGAAATACATGTTCAACTATATGCACTAACTGATTATTTAGATTTGTTGTTCCCAAACTTATGATCATGGGACACTCATAAAATATTTGCCACAAAATACAAACTTATGTTTATTATATTGTATGGCAAGCAAAAATTTTGTGTTTGTAGTTTTCACAATTCAGCAATTCTTTTGCAGAGCACATTGTGGGAACAGCTGTTCTAGACTATTTATGTCATCTTCGTAGTTTTTATTTTTTGTCATAATAGTTTAATATTTTTGAATAATCTAATGCAAAGTATTAAGTTCATGAGTATTTTGAATAGTGCTATCAGTTAACTAAACTGCAAAGAAACATGTTTTTGAAGATGTTTGATTAATAAGCAATGGTTGAAAAGAAATTAGTGGCGTTCAAAAGTTTCATGTCATCAATCAGGAATGCAATAAATCTATATATTTGTTATGAAACTAATACTATAACTTCAAAAAATTTGAAACAAACCAATATTGTATGGGCAAAAAAAAAGAGGCCAAAATTATTTTTCAAATATTTTAAGATGGGCGGGCAATATGTCTGTGACATTAAGTGCCAATGAATCTTAAATTTTAAGAAATGCTGTATTTTATTTCTCTTTCTTTTCCTACAATGAAATTGATTTCCAATCATGTAAGTTCCATTCTTTAAACTACTAACAGAAGGAATACAGAAGATTTCTGTGATATTTTAATTTGTAATTTTAATATCACCAAGACAGTTTCCAGTAGCAGAAACTGTCCAGCATGGCAGCGGGTGCTGCAGATTATTTTGAACCTTGCAGATTAATCCACTAGCTTAAAAAGAAAGACTGGGCTTAGAAAAAAGCTGAAATTTACTTTTAAGTCTCTAGATTTATGGTATTTGTTTCATAATTTCATTATATTTTCTTTATAAAAGTAAATTTTTCTTATTTTATGGGATATTGTTGTTTTAATAAGACTTAGTCTAGCACTATTGGGTCACAGATAAATTTTAGTACGCTGCAGACTGACACAGAAAATTCTGCTTCTGGGAAGACGTTTAAGTCAGTAATGAATTTTCTTAATTTCTGGAACATGCAATTGCTTTTCCATGCTTTTACAAATAGGATTTGCAGTTCTCTATATGCCTAGTTTATCACATTGTCTTATATATCGCAGAAAATCAAAAGTATAAGCACTAAAAATTAAACCATAACTAAATATAGTAAGATAACTGAATAACTATGTTTTTCAGTCAGTACTGTTTCAGTTTTGTACTCATAAAAGGCTGATAAGCATATAAAAAATTGTGAAAAGTTAGCAAATACTTATTCTAAATTAAGTTTGCTTTCTTTCTTTTTGTAACCTGAATAGTTTCTTAAGAAAAAACAAACATTAGTATGCTAAATGAATTATTCTAAAGTATATTTGAAAGATACTTATAATTTTTTTTTTTTTTTGCCTATTTTATCATCTCAATACAAGGTTTATGTAATTACTTATTTTTCTTTTAACAGCCACATGTTCAAAAACAATTACTAGCAAAAGGAAATCTGACAATCCTAAGAAATATATGCCATCCAAGCAAGGCAAATTGAGTGGTAAATATTTTGTAGTTCATTCATAAATTTTGATGCTTTAAAAATTTTGGTTTTCATTAAAATGTATTTAATAAATATACAGTAAAATCTCCTTACAATGAATCTCTGGCGAGCACTGATTAAATTTGTTAAAGTTAATATTTTTATAATGAAACTAGGGGGTTCTGCCCCCTGGAAGCTACGCTCGCCAACCCCCGTTCAGACACTGTACAATCTAAATGAACGCTAATCTGATAGGTTTTAAAAAGATTAGAGAAGATTGAATTATACTGAAAAAACCGGTAGCGATTTCCCTGTAAACAGGTTTCCATTCAATTTCCCTTGATTGCAAAAATTAAAGGTAGAATCAGTCAGACATCCAATGGTTGTTTTCGTGTTTCGTTAAAGAAGTTAAACATTTGAAAAGAAGCTAAAATAAAATGAATTAAGTAAACAGTCTTTGTCTCTCGGTATTTTTTAACAGCGTTATAAAATGATTGACATAATACAGTTACTAAAATTTGCTGCTTTAACCCCTTCAAAGGCGGTGGTTCATTTTTGGTCCACTTAATTTTAATTCTTAAATGCCTCATTAGCATCAGAATATTGGGATGAAAATTTTCCTTTTATTAAGTAAGTGAACAAAAGCATTTTTGTATTTCAAAATTTGTTTGTAAATTCTGGTGCCATTCACTGATTTCAAGATTTTACGAATAGAAATACCTTGCCCCTGAAAGGGTTAAACGCATATTAATGAATTTATTATTTTAAAGTTTCCTTTCCCTTTTAATATTCACGTGTAAATACAATTTTCAGGACATAATTTTCAATATTTTCCTCCCTTTAACACGTACTCGTTTAATAGTCATTTTAAAGCTTTTTTTCTGTTTTTAATAGTCACGTGAAAATAAATTTTTAATCGTTAGGAAATATTATTCTTTGCGCTGTTTTTAAAATTGAAAACAATCTCTATAATAATAGCCTAAGTCATGTGACTATCATCAACAGCTCCAGGTGGAAACCTTCGCTTTTCATATTCCAGGCGGCCATTTTGGTATTTTAATGTTAGCCAGCCACAGGTGTGATAAGTCGTCGAATATTATTCTATCCCCATTATTTCGTTTATATTATAATAGTCCAAGTCATGTAACTGCCATAAACAACGGACTGATTCCTTCGCTTTTCATAAGAAATGTTTCCATTTTGATTAAAGAATCAAAATTATTTTTTCTTATAAAACTATATAAAAGTTGCCATGATCACAAAGAATTTCTGGTACTTTTAGGTTAGCAGGATGAAAATCTCGCCAATAGCTTTTTTTTTAACTTGCCAGTTAGCATTTTTTTATTTTTCGAGTGGTAAATTAAAACGGTGCTACTTGGTTATCCCATCGACCAAAAATCTGTCGCCAAACTATAAGATTAAATGCCAATAATGGTTGATCGTAAATGTCACATTCACTTGACTTTAAGGAAGTTACACATGTTCATGCCATCAAGTGATTTTTATTTCGATGTTTTATTTGTATTTTTATTAATGTTATACTAATTTATTTGTTCTTTTGTTATTTAAAATAAAAAAATGTCAATCTGTATAATTTGGCGAAATTGGTCGACGGGAGAAGTAATAACATTAAAATGTTGCTTTGAAGTGGAAATTAAATCTCATGATTTGTTGCATTGTCACATATGCACTGGGTTTGGCGTGAATTTTTTTTTTTTTTTACGACAATTTGGCGAAAACCACTTTTTCAAATACCTGTTACATATTTTTCAAATACCTGTATTTTTAAATTATTTTCTGTTATTTTTAAAATAAAATAACTCTAAATAAAAAAAAAAATTAATAACTACGGAACAAAACAATTTGACATTTTTTGTAAATAAAAAGAAAATAAATTCAAATAAACATTTATTAATAACTAAGCAACAATAACCGGGTTACCATGTCAGGCAAAATAACGCCATTTTGGTGCCAATTAGGTACCCTGTTGCGTATATGACATCTGTCTAATATTTTTCTTTTCTTTATAAAAAAAAAAAAAGAATGCAGCAAAAGCCATTTATTTTAAAGGTTTCAATTTTAAATGAAAGTTTTGTATTAAATAAAATGATAATGAAATACAAATTAAATTCTGAATAAAAGTAACATGATGCATTTCTTAGCATACATTTAAGGGAGGCCAAACTCGTCGCTGAATTAATTTAAAATAACCTTTTCTAAAATATGAAAAAAAATATGTTATGATTAAAATTTGAGTTGCCATCATTAGAAAAAAAGTATTTAAAATTAAAAAAAAATTAATATTTCGAAAACTAATTCTAATTTTAAAATTCTAATACCAGTTTTGATATCTGTGGATCAATACGAATTTTTGGTGTTAATTTCATCGCAAAGTATTCCATATTTTAGGAGAAATCGCCGTGAAACATAATCAGTTGTTTAATCAGTCGTTTCATAGAATCGTTACATAAATTCGTTTCAATTCGATTCATTAGGATTTTATATATATAGGGTAGATAGGGCAATAGGATTTTTTTTAACCATCCAAATAATATTCGTTAAACAGAAAAAAATTGTTAAAATGACATTCATTGTAACGCGATTCTACTGTATTCGAATGTTTTATATTATTTATATATGTATATTTTATTTTTTTCTCTTTTTAGAAACCATAATTGCAAAACATCTCAGAAGCAGAATATTGTTTGACACCTCAGGTTCCATGTCAGAGGATGATACGAAAGTATGTAATCAGGTTTATTTTATTATTTTTATGTAAAACATTAGCTAATTTCTTATTTTTTACATGCTTTCTTTCAACTTACAATTTTGTTTATTTGTATGTGGCTGTCAAATTTTGTTACTCATTTTTCACCCACTTCCTGTTGGTTGACATAGAGATTTGGAATACATATGTATTTCTGAGATGCACTACATAAATTGGACATCGATTTTTCAAAATCCGTTCCCTAAGGGTGGAAACTGTTAATTTCCTATGGAGAAATCAGTATCAGCTTCAACAATGAGTGTTTGTTGAAAAATACTAATGGCAGGGTTACCATAATAGTGCCAAATTTTGGTCAACTTGGCAATAGCTGGCTAGTTTGGCCAAAATTCCAAATTCTACTGTTTAGTGCATTTAAAAAAATATGTTTTTCTTCATTTTTGTGAATTTGAATGAAAGCATGTTTAAGGGTGTTCTCAAATATAAAAGGACAATTTTCTGACATAAGTTTTAATTTATTTTTGTCCGAAAATGCATTAAACTACCTGGTGTTGTTCAGAAACTGTAATTGAGCTGTTTTTTCTGTTTTTTGTAAACGCAATAGATCTTTCAGAAAATAGTGTCAAAGTGGGCGTTTTGAACCAAATTTCCGCGCGAAGGAAGAAGGAACACTCAAGCGGGCGAAAAACATGTTTGTCACGTGATAACTCAATAGGTAATTGATTGATCAAAAAATGGAAAAACCAGTTCAATTCCAAATCGCTTCCATGGCCAGGCTTTCCAATTTTATACCTTTCCGTTAAAAAATGAATTTTTAAATGTGTCAAAACGTTTTGAGCTTGTTGAGCAGAGCAGTTAAGAACAAGCTTAAAATAATTAATTTTTTTACATTTATACTTAAATTCATATTTAAATACATAATTTCTTTTATCTTTTTAGGATGGTGGTGTGCCTGAAGAATTGTATGATGCTCTGATGAAATGTCATTTGGAAGATCAAAGCAAGAAGGAAAATGCATCCAGATGTTTAGATCGATCCAGCTGCCCTATTGCATCTCCAGGTAAATTTAATCAACAGCCTTTATTTTGTGTCATAGCATTTTGTTTAGCATTTACCTGCATTTAACATTTTTTTGTTTGCTGAGTGCGCTTAAGTGTGCATTCTGATCAAAACTGCTTATTTTCTGATTTATTTTTAAATTCATTTTTGCTCTCAAACGCATCAAATTGGCAAATTCTCTTATTTAGAAACTACATAATGTGCCGTGCTTGTCGATTTTTTGATAAATGCAGAAAATATTGTACAAAATGCTGTCAAAGTTTGCGTTTTGAACCGAATTTTCCGAAGCGGGAGATCTGGGAATGGAAAAAATGGTCATACTGAGAAAATAATTGTTTAAAAATAAAATTCTGATTAATTGAATGAAAAATGAAATCACACGGCCTCTTATACATCCCTTCAACAATCACCTCAGCAAGTTTCATGTTTTTACTTTTAAAAATGTCTCTGGAAATTTTGAGCTGTTGAGAATGGAAAAATATTTTTTCGAATACACCCTTAAGATACGCATTAGTTCTTTTAAATTTTGTTAGTGTGTGCTAGAACAGTTGTTCACAACCTTTATCGGTACGCGACCCACATTTAAGTAAAAAAAAAAAAAAAAAAAAAAATGTTGCGACCCATCTAATATGCGGCTGTATCTAATATCAGAAAGGAAATTTTGTATGACCTCTAAGCTTTTGTAGTAAGCATAGTTTACTACTACAGAAGAATAAAAAAGAAAGTATGTAAAAAAGAAAGACAAAAGAAAAGAGGCTGTTTTGTTATTAGTCTGTGTTAAACAATTGATATATATTAATTTCTATATTTTTTCTAATATTTGCCATGACAAAATTTCACTATTCTATGCTGAGTATCTTAGCTTTCCATATTAAAATTCGAATAATCTTTTTCTTTCATAAGGCTAGCTTTTTATTTTTTGGTGAAAGGAACATTTTATAAAGTGTTTTCTCCCTGTGTTCTGTGCTTAATTGCATATTTTTTCCCCATATGTGGTTACGTAGTACATACCATCAGTTGTTTGGCTGCACTGATCTAGTTTGCACTTCTTCTTTTTTTTTTTTTTTTTTTTTTTTTTTTTTTAAGACTTGTCTCTGTTCACATGCATCTACCGATAAAACACTATGCACACTCTTAAAAGCCCGATTTTTCAGACTTTGAAAAGTCTTAACAGTGCGTCATACATTCTCTGATGAAGAAGATATGTTATTGGACTTCTTAAAAAAAATTCTACACCTTACTGATGAGTTCTATCAAGTGTATTGTTACATCAATATTTTATGTAGTCACTGAATTTCAAAATATATTACTGCTTTGTTACTAAATTGGAGAAACTGGACAATTTTAAAATGTCTTGGTGGAATAAGAAACTCTCAACTACTGTCTGCTATGATTTGAAAGAACTTGGATATTCAATCTTTAGCACTTGACTATTTCTCTTAAAATGAATTCTGGTGAAATTCATTCCACTGCTCTGTTTTTAACTGTTTAATGTCTACTAGATTTTTTTAGTAAATGAAATGTCAGACTGCAATAATGAAAATAAATAAATCATTTTTATAACATCTTTGAGTGTAAATGCCTTATGCTACAAGATAAAGTCTACAGTATTTATTTAAAACATGGCTGTGAAAAGCCTGATAAGATTTCCACTACAGTAAAAGTTGACAGGATTTTACTACATGTGTATATATGTACTGTTTTGTGAATATTATACTTATTATTATTTTGAATTCTTATTTTTAAAAAATGCTCGTATTTTTTAGCACATAAGATGAATACTGTATCGTAAAAATTTCTTTAAGTTGTCCCTTTTTTTAGCAAAATTCAAGTTTCACAATCTAAATTTGTTTTTCCATTAATTCCATGTAATGTGATGTGCAAATCATGAATTCTATAATAATTCCTTACAATTGAATCATAAATTTATATTATTTTTTGTTATAGAACCAAGCAAACTGAAGATGGAAAATTTTGTAGTGAAGCAGCGATTGTTAGCTTTAGAAGATGGATTATTCTATGCTGGTTTTATTAAAGAAATTCAAGCGTCTGATAGGTTTGTATTATCTAATATAAAGTGTTAAAATTTAATATTTCGATTTCCCATTGTGTTAATATTCATGTAATTTATTTTCATAGGTATGGTATTGCTCTAGATGGACAAAGAGGAAATAGGCTGCATATTTTCACTCAGGAAGAATTGCTCACACAAGCAGTAAGTATTTTGTATTTGTTCTCCTGTATATGTATTATTGAATAAGTATTCAAATTATTATACAAAATTTTTAATGGCTGCTGATTAAATAATTTCTGAAAAATTTACTAAAGATTTTAATGCTGAAATTTTAAGATTAAAAATATTTATAATTTAAGGATTGTTTTAATTTTTTTTTTTAACTTTATCATTTTTAGTTTAGAATTTTTACATGCATTTTCTAAAAAAAAAAATTTCAGCAAATTTTTACTATTAGCAAGGAGTGGTAATTTTGACCCTGGTTATAATAACTCTAGTTCGTAGAAAAGGGAAAATATATTATTTGTAATAAAGTAAAACTAAGGAATATAAACTAGTGATGAGCGATTGTTAGTAATTCAACAATCAAGAACAATCGCCATTACACAAAATATCAATTGAGATAGTCAATAAATTCCCAAATTCTTCAATCTATTGTCTCACCGAGAAACTAAAGTACATTTTCAAAATTTAACGAATATCAAGACAGCAAATATTAACATAGTGATGGGCAATTGCATGATTATTCTACAATTGGAACAATTTGCTGCTGATTGAGATTGAGGAGAAAAAAGGTTACAGCCACACTTGCGTTTTTTAAAGCTACTTGGGGGCTCGGCCCCCTACGAGCTACGCTCGCCAACCCTTCGTCCAGACACCGCAGACTCTAAATGCACACTAATGTGATCGGCTTTAAAAAGATTTCGAAAGATTGAATTATAATTTTTAAAAAAAGTGGCGATCTCAGTATAAACGGATTTCTATTCATTTCTCTTTGATTGGGGAAATTTTAACGCCAAATCCGCTGCGGTACTACTTGATTATCCCATCGACTAATTTCGCCAAATTATATAAATCGCCAAATTTTACAAATTGACATAATTTTTATTTTAAATAACGAAAGAATATATAAATTAGTACAACATTAATAAAAATACAAATAAAACGTCGAAATAAAAATAACTTGATGACGTAGACACGTGTAACAACATTTCAAAATAAGCTAATATAAAAGGAATTAAGTAAATAGTAAATCTTTGTCTCCCGCTATTTTTTAACAAAGCGAAAAGAAAGTTCTTTTAAATGAGACATTTTAAATTAATCGTTTTTAATCTGACGTAATTTTGACCAAACTATTCTTTCTCTTTTTAATATTCACGTGAAAATACTTATGTTAGAAATAAAATATTATTTGCGCTTTCCTAAGAAAAATAGTTGAAAAGTATCCTCTCAAAATATCAAATAAATGTCTAGCGCAATTTGTAAATTTAAACCGTTTTGCAATATTATTTTGTGTTCATTTTATGTAATAACTGTAATGTGACGTAAATATGACGTAATTTCTCCTATTTAAGAATTTTAACGCATGCTAATAAATTTATTATTTTACAAATTCCTTTCTCTCTTAAAATTCACGTGTAATTATAGTTTTTATGACGTAATTTTTAATAAGTTCCTGCTTTTTGTACATAATTATTTAATTCTTATTCCAAATGTTTTTTTCTGTTTATAATAATCACGTGTAAATAAATTTTTAATTTATTACACGTATAAATATTTTTTTTTTTAAGCAAACATGATTGTTTCCGCTGTTTATGCAGTTGGCAACAGTTTAAATTAATATCACTTTCTAAAATCTGTAAAAAATATCTCTTGAAATGCTGAAAATTTGAATTTAAAATAGATATAAAACTTCGAAAAATGAGTCAAATAAAAAAAATAAATAAATTCTGCACACCGGGAAATTATAACGTATAAAATGAACTAAAAATTATTAAATTCTGATGTATTGTTTTTGCTACTATAAAACTTTTTTAGTGGAACAATTTTGTCCAACTTTAGCATTAAATATCTCTTAAAATAATTCTTCGATTTGAAAACTGTCTGCATCAGCGTGTTTATCAAACATTTCTGTATAACACTACCGATTTTCATATTTTTGTATGCATTATTTTTCTTAATATTAACGAAGAAAGACTTCCGGTCACAAAAAATTCAAAACCGGCAGCGGTGACAGCGGTAGTTACTTTTTTTTTTAGAATAGAGAGATTTATTTTTGCAAACAATAGGGCCGATTTTCTTTGAGCCTTTGAGGGGCCAGGTCTGGATCTTATTCTTTCCGGCTTTGTTAGGTCAGAGTTTTTACATTTATGTAATATTTTGATCGGTAGCTAGAAGGAAACATGACTTGGAAGACAGATGGTTAAGCTGGGAAAACAATTTAAAAGGGACAGCTTCAGAATTAGACATTAAAAGTTAAAGTATTTAATGGAAAATTTTAGGATTTAATATTTTTAATACCTTTCATGCAGTTACAGATAGTTTGTAAAAATAATAATGATATTGTATACATCATTTCTTGATGGGATCTTTATAAATATATTTTTAATTACAAAAAAATTAGAGGAATAATTTTAAAAATATATTTTTTTTCTTCCTGGTTTTCAAATTTATTTTTTTAAGCTCATTTTTCTTTCTTTCTAAACAATATTATTTTTATTCTTTTATTTCTTTACTGATTCTTCAGTTGCATGCAGTTGTCTAAAAATGATCATTAATGTTGTAATTCCACACTGAATGGTTTGTAAACATATAATCTGAAAAATGCTTTATTTAAATATGTTCGCATAAGTATGTATGTAGCATTCTTTTAGGAGAATTTTAATTGTAGGATAATGTTTGTGAAACATTTTTTGTCCATAGTCTATTGTTAATAATATTAATAGTATCGAAAATAATTATATTTTCAATAAACATTAATTTCTAGTTGTTTTTATAGCTACTTAAAAAAAAATTTTAAACCTGTTTCCCCCCTCACTTAAAAAAAGGGCTAAGGCTGTTCTCATATCCAGAAGGGCAACTTTGACACAAGTTTTAATTTATTTTTGTTCGGAAATGCATGAAACTATATAATTGAACTGTTTTTTTTTTTTGTTTTTTAAGAACGCAATTGGTATTTCAGAAAATATTGTCAAAGTGGGCGTTTTGAACCGAATTTCCATGCAGAAGAAGAATAACCACTTAAGAAAGGGTGAAAAAGTCTTTGTCATGTGATCAAAATTGCTTATAACTCAATAAGTAATTTATCAAAAAATAGAAAACACAGTTCGATTCCAAATCGCTTCCAATTGTATATCTTTCCATTAAAAAATGAATTTGTAAATGTGTCAATGTTTTCCACTTGTTGAGCAGAGCAGATGAGAACGGCCTTAAATGCATTTGTTTGCTATATCTCTATTCTAAAAAAAAAAAAAAAAAAAAGTAACTAATGCTGCCACCGCCGGTTTTGAATTTTTTGTGACCGGAGGTCTTCCTTTGTTAATATAGAAAAATATTGCATACAAAAGTATAAAAATCGGTGGTATTATAGAGAAATGTTTGATAAATACGCTAATGCAGACAGTTTTCAAATCTAAGAATTATTTTAAGAGATATTTAATGCTAAAATTGGCTAAAATCGTTCCATTAAAAAAGTTTTATAGGAGCAAAAACTATACGTGGGGAATTTAATCATTTTTAGACCATTTTATATGTTTGAAGTTCCCAGTGTGCAGACTGCATTTATTTTTTTGACTCATTTTTTTGAGGTTTTATTTCTATTTTAAATTCAAATTTTCAGCATTTCAAGAGATTTTTTACATATTTTAGAAAATGGTATTAATTTAAACTGTTGCCAACTGTATAAACAGTGCAAACAATGTTTGCTTCAAATAAAAAAATTATTTACACGTCACTATTATAAACAGAAAAAAAACCTTCAAATGAGAATTAAATAATTATGTATAAAAAGCAGGAACTCATTGAAAATTACGTCATAAAACTATATTTACACGTGAATTTTAAAAGAGAAAGGATATTGTAAAATAATAAATTCATTAACATGTGTTAAAAGTCTTAAATAGGAGAAATTATGTCACATTTACGCTACATTACATTTATTACGTAAAATGAACAAAAAATAACATTGCAAAACAGTTTAAATTTAAAAATTGCTTGACATTTATTTCATATTTTGAGGTGATCTTTTCAACTTTTTTTTGTTAGGACAGCGCAAATATTTCATTTCTAACAAAAGTATTTTCATGTGAATATTAAAAAGAGAAAGAAAAGTTTGGTGAAAATGAAGTCAAATTAAAAACGATACATTTAAAAGAACTTTCTTTTCGCTTTGTTAAAAAATACCAGGAGATAAAGACTTTGTTTACTTAATTCATTTTATATTAGCTTATTTTGAAATGTTTAACTGATTTTATTTAATCAAAGACGAGAACAGGCATTGTATCTTTTAACAGCAGCTGATTTCGCCTTAAAATTCCCCAATCTTAGAGAAATGAATAGAAACCCGTTTATAGGGAGATCACCACTGTTTTTTAAATTATAATTCAATCTTTGGAAATTTTTTTAAAGCCGATCAAATTAGCATGCTTTTAGAGTCTGCAATGTCTGAACGGGGGTTGACGAGCGTAGCTAGTTCTAAACAAAAACATAAGTCAAACTTTGCAATAGTGAATATGAATCATAGCATGGGAGGAAATGAAATGAAAAACAACTTCAAAGATTGCTTCAATTTGTCCATCACAAATGATTTTTTATACAATTGGATTATATATGAATAGCAGTTGGTTGACTGGGTGTCACTGAGAAACAACTGACACAATCAAAAACTAATGAGGTATTCCAACAATCAAGAGAATCTACAAAAACATCTCAGTATCGTCCTTTACTAACATAAAGTACTAACATGTAAAAACAATAATAAAGTTTTCTTATTTGTAAAATTAGATGTTTCTGTAGTTAGAGTAATTTATTATTTCTTTTTGTAAAATTTTAATAATGGGTGGGGGAAAAAACCTAAAATATTGATAATATTTCTCTGGAATGATGTTAAATTAGAGAAAATTATGAAAGACAGGGGAAAGATTAAAGAGAAAATTATGAAATATATTCTCTGAGAAACAAGTATTTTACACTCTGTTAAATGAAAGCAAACAATGCATGTCAACAACAACAAAAAAAAACTAGTTTTGAAAAGCAGAAACATTCACCTGAAAACACCACATCATATGCAATTTGCAATTTAAAACAAATGCATGAGGTACACAAGTTTCCTGTCCCCACACTATATGCAGCCATTTTGTATACAGATGTTATTATTTAAAAACAAAGTAATCTACAAAATTGAAAAATTCTGTTAAATTCTTTCTTCTTATCTATTTAGAAAAGTTGGGAAATGATATTTTTTCTCCTACCAATTGAAAGTGATCAATTAACCTGATTATATGCGCATGTTTTATCCTTATTGTTACTAGTTTCTGCAATGTAATTTATTTGTATTTTATTTTGAACATGTGATTTTTAAAAAGTTAGATAAAATATGTTTTAGTATATTTTATCTATCTTGTTTAGATTGTTGAGTCAAAACCTCTGTCTTCAGAACTTCCAGAAGGCACAAGGGTATGTGCTTACTGGAGTCAACAGTATCGGTGTTTGTATCCAGGTATTGTAGGGAAAGGTGTGTACATATTTTATTTATTTTTTATTTTTTGTCATATATTTTGTTAATTCTCTGCCTGAAGAATTAATTAAAAGCTGATTAAAATTATCAGCGAATTTGCCAAATACTAGGCATATATTTATTAACGATCATGAATTATTTTATATCTAATTGCTTTGTTTAAGTTGTTAATTGCTTTACTACATTTAATTTTAGCTCAATTTTAACTATAATCTAAAATTAATTTTTTTTAATGAGGATAAAGATACAAATTTATAGATTTTCCCCCCTTTTAAGTAGCGTTGTCATTGTATCCCCCCCCCCCCCCCCTAAATTTGTAGCTTATTCTGCATTGTATGTTTTTAAACTTTTCCTGCAAGATTTTTTTTTTTTAAACATGTCTGACTTTAGTGTTTTTAAGAATCTTTTTCGGTTAACATTTTGTATCCTTGAAAATTTTCACTTTTGATCCAGTCTTTCCTCCCCAAAACTGTACACAAGTGTGCATGAAATGGAAGAAAGTCGTTTCCCATCAAGACGGTAATCTGGAGGAATCTTAACATATTAAGGCTGTTCTCAAATCCAAAAGAGCTTCTTTCTGACACATTTCTGAATTCCTTTTTGTTTGGAAACACATGAAATTGGCAGGTATTCTTATTCAGAAATTATGTAATTGAAAGGCGTTTTGCATTTTTTTGGTAAAGGTAGAATACCTTTCAGAAAATGCTGACAAAATGTGCATTTTGAACCAAATTCCCGATACGGCAGTCAGAGAAAGGGGAAAAACTTGTTATCATGTGACAAAACATATATAACTCGATAAGTAATTTATCAATAAATGGAAAACTCTGATATCAAATCACTTCAATACTCAGACCTGCCAATTTTATGCCTCTATGTTCAAATGTGAGTCTGGAAATGTGTTAGAAAGCTTTGCATTGTTGAGCAGGCTATTTGAGAAACCACCTTAAGAGCACAGATTAAGTAATTATAATGGGAAATATGATGGCAAAATCAGTTACAATATCCATAGAAGAATAAAAAATAATTAACTATTAATTAATGAACTGTTTTTAAGAATTTATTATTTTTAAAGGCATTACTGGCACAAAAAAGCTTGGTGCTTCTCTTTTTTTTCAGAGATGAATCTGGTAACACTATTTATAGGGTTTAATTACATACCTTGTGAGAAGCACAAATCTACATAAACATTTCAATTTAAAGTTAAATATTAACATGAGTGCGATTAATGTGGGCTATAAGTGTTTCCCAAATGCCCATGCTGCTAAATAAAGTGCCGGGCATTGTAAAAACAATCTGCTAAGAGTGATGTTTTGTTCTCAATTTCTTGTTTTCTCATGAAAATAAAACATCCAATAAATATTTATAGGGATTTTTAAAGTTAATCCATAGCTTACTTGCCCCTTTTTTCATAGAAACTCCGTAAAAGGGAAAACTGGTATTCCTGAAAATTAAATTATCCGCTTTTTTTAAACCTAAAGAATATTGCTACCAAGAAACAGCATTATACTTCACATTGTATTGTATTATTATTTTTATAACTCTGTAAATGTTAATGTTTTTGTTAAAATATTTGAAAACTGCATGTGGCTTTGTAAATCAGTTTTATTTTATCTATATTATTTTCTAATTAAAAAAAAAAAGGAATTTAAAATTTGTAGTGAGTTGCGATAGAGAGGTATGAAAGTGAACTGGTCTGAGGGGTGGGGAGAGGAGATTGGAAAACAGGGCTGAATAGTATTGTTGTTTTTCTTTTTACTACTTGTTGATCTGCAAATTAGGATATAAATTATCACAAAATTCTAGTTGGTAAATAATGTATATTCTAATGCAAGGTATAGTCAGGAAAATAGTATTTTAAATGTAAATATTTCTAAATTTTTATTTAGCTCCATGTCCTAGTGCTGATTGGTCTGAGCCAAGGGTTTTTGTTCTCTTTGATGATGGAGATTCTGGTCAAATTCCCACTAAGAACATCAGGCTAATACCACCAGATATAATTCCAGGTAAGAAAGCCTGCTATATTAATAGAATATTTTTGTGTTTTAGTAGATCTGTATATTTAAAACGCTAAGTGTTTTCTTTCGACAGTCTGTGAGAAGAAACTACTGCATCAAATTACACCAATCCTTTTTTTAAAGGATAGATATATGGCCACAGATTTGTTATCGTACATTCGTTTGTTCAAATATTTTATTAATTAGTCGTAATTTTAAATTAAAATCTTACAGTTGTGCATGCACAGTATATATAAGTACAAGTCTGCCTTTGCAGTGACGTACTGCACATGCACAAGGATGCTTGCTCAGTTGAACTATTACATCACGTGTAGATGTAGAAGTTGTTTTAAGTTCGTCTGCTATTCAATCTTACTGTAAACAAGCTTTTCTTTCTTTCACAAAGTTAATAGTATTTAGCTCTTTCAGCATTATTAATTCAAAAATTTATTGTGTTGATATTTAGAGCTAGATATACAGTTTATTTCGGGGGTGTGATATTGTTTTGGTCATATTATACACAGAAGATAAGTGACTTGAGGCTAAAAGTTATGGCTGGTTGGTGATCAGTCTTATGAATTGTCTATAGCTACACACAGAGATTGGGGAAACTAGCATTTTGTTGTAGCTGCTTCTTTGAAAAAATAAGGTATCATAAATATTAAAATACAAAACTATTTCTGTAAGATCAGAACTCGAATTCGAGACAATTGCGTATGCGTTAGCTGTTTTACAAACCTCTTCAATTTAGAAGGAAGAAAAACGAGTTTCTGGTACCGTAGTGGGTTAAAGCAGCAATTTAAAGGTCTGAAGTTTTGTGGAGGACTCGGGTTCAAGCTAATCGTGGCACAATGTGTAATATTTTTGTCGATAATTCATTTCAATAATGACATATTTTATTAAGAAGAGAAGTTATAGGATTTTTATTTTATTACTAGCTAAAGTACCCGGCGTTGCTCGGAATTTTAAGAATGTTTGTTTTGAAAAACCAATTTCAAAATTTAACATACAGCACAATACCCAATATAACAAACCCAATGTATAATAACAGATGCAAAACAATGCAGCTATAAATGAACTTATTTCCATTCATCATTGGAACAATGTTAAAATATGCCAATATTTCCATAATCGAGTTTTATCATGCTTCAATACATTTTTTCACCCTTATATGATGTTATATATTCACCACGTCCTTTATATTTCCAATATAACATAATATTCCATATTGTAATTCGCCAAATTAATTAAATAATTATAATTTTATTACATGGAAATCATCATAAAACAAAATAATTATGACGTAACATTCACTTTTGTTTTTAATTCGTCAACTATTTATTTTACTTTCTTTTTTCTCATGATATTTTTGCAGTAGAAAAGTTATGATATAATGTACCCTTTGTTTAAATTTGTCATTTCATTTTTTCACATGGAAATCTTGCAATAGAAAAGTAATTAATTGTTGTGGTAAGAATTTTATTGTGGATTTTTGTTGGCAACACCTATAACGAAAAATGTTTCAATTTGGTTGAAAATTGCTGTTAAATTTATGGTTTTTTATTAATTAAAAATTAACTATGAAGTGCAAAATGTTTTGACACATTTACAAATTCATTTTTTAACGGAAAGATATAAAATTGGAAAGCCTGACCATGGAATTGATTTGAAATCGAACTGTGTTTTCCATTTTTTGATAAATTACCTGTTGAGTTATAAGTGATTTTGATAACGTGTCAGACATTTTTCGCCATTTCTATAGTGGTTATTCTACTTTCGTGCCGAAATTCGGCTCAAAACGTCCACTTTGACACTATTTTCTGAAAGATCTATTACATTTGTAAAAAAGTGGAAAAAACAGTTCGATTGCATAGTTTCTGAACAACACCTGCTAGTTTCATGCATTTCCCAACAAAAATAAATTAAAACTTATGTCATAAAGTTGCCCTCTTGGATTTGAGAACAGCCTTAAGAATCTCATAGCTTCCTTTTTTAAACATGGGGGGTGAGGGCTGAATTTGATAATCCAGATTCTTCCGTTATTTCCTCCACTAAAGGC
Organism: Maratus speciosus; assembly: GCA_963932465.1. NCBI lineage: Eukaryota > Metazoa > Arthropoda > Arachnida > Araneae > Salticidae > Maratus > Maratus speciosus. The sequence goes on along the minus strand of OZ010792.1, from coordinate 374,142,191 downwards.
ATGCTAATGATAGGAAATCATAAAAACGTATTTAAATTTTCTAATTCCAGTCAGCACAAAAGTGGAACCAAAGAATCTTTTTCTAAATCATGTTTGTGAAATAAAGTTCAAGTGTATATTTCCATCATTTCTTAGTCTCATGGAGAATAAAAAATCAGAGAAGTTAAATTTTATTTTAAATAAAAAGTTAATTTTAAAAATGTGGGAAAAGAAAAAGATTCTTAAGGCTGTTCTTAACTGCTCTGCCCAACAAGCACAAAACGTTTTGACACATTTACAAATTCATTTTTTAACGGAAATATATAAAATTGGAAAGCCTGGCCATGGAAGCGATTTTGAATTGAACTGTGTTTTCCATTTTTTGATCCGTCAATTACCTATTGAGTTATAAGCGTTTTTGATCGTGACAAACATGTTTTTCACCCGTTCTTGAGTGCTTTTCTCCGTTCGTGCGGAAACTCGGTTCAAAACGTCCACTTTGACAGTATTTTCTGAAAGATCTATTGCGTTTGCAAAAAAATGGAAAAAAACAGCTCGATGACAGTCAGAAAGTTGCCCTTTTGGATTTGAGAACACCCTTAAACGATAAGAGATTAACAACCAACTGAAGTAGATACAACTGCGATAAATTATTAGAAATGCTTTGCCCAGTAGCATCTGTTAAGTTGAAAGAACATTTTCTGCATTTAACTAGGGTACGAAAAATAAACTTTTTATATTTATGTATTCCTGCTTTTTGTATAGGGCCCACAGAACAAAAAAAGGTTTGAAACCCCAATTTTAGATAATAAAAGATAAAATCTAACTGTTAAAAATATGTACTTATTTACTGAACAAAAATTATGCAATGAGATGAAAATTTGTGGTAACGTGCATATGTTTTGTAATAAGATTATTGTAAATAATATATTTGTTTTCAAGTAGCAAATATTCATTTGATTATCCAATTTATGCATGTCTTATTGTTAATTTTTAGTGTTAAACAGAAAACGTTCTTTTGTATTTTTCTCAAAATTGTGTCAATTACAAAATTACTTTATTATTGTAGCGGAGAATGACAAAGACTGTGATAGTCCATCAGAATTGCCCGAAGGTTCATCAGATCTGAATTCTTATGCTCAAGATTATGCACCTCATAGGCTACGTTGCTCAACTGCTAAATCTTCTCCAGTCAAAGAGTGTGGTAAGTATTTTATTTTAACATTTTAAAGCTATTCTCAACTGCTCTGCTCAACAAGTGCAAAACATTTTGACACATTTATAATTTCATTTTTTAACAGAAAAATATAAAATTGGAAGGCCTGACTATGGAAGCAATTTGTAATCGAACTGTGTTTTCCATTTTTTGATTAATAAATTACCTATTGAGTTATAAGCAATTTTCATCACATAACAGACATTTTTCACCCTTCCTTGAATAGTTATTATTCTTTCGTGCAGAAATTTGGTTCAAAATGCCCACTTTGACAATATCTTCTGAAAGATCTATTGCATTTGCAAAAAAACGGAAAAAACAGATTACATTGTTTCTAAACACCTGCTAGTTTCATGCATTTCTGAACAAAAATAAATTAAAACTTATGTTATAAAGTTGCCCTTTTGGATTTGAGAAAAGCCTTAAAACATTAATCTTCATCAAAACAGCCTTTTAAAATCTAAAATGTGCTTTTATTGAAAATTTATTTATGTAAAATAATTCTTAGTAATATATTGCTATTTTAGAATTACTTTGTTATAACAAAGTCAATATTATCATCCACTATTTCTAATTGCTAAAAAATATAAGATTAAAACTTTAAAACAGTATAATAGTTTTATTTGACTGTTCCTAGTTAATATTATTATTAGGATTGAACTTTTATTGTGGAAGAAATTTTATCAAAAAAATTGCCACTAATTCCAAACAATAAACTTCGTGGTAAATTTCTATTGCAAATGTTGTAGAAATAGGCATCGAAATTTGTTTGGAAATATTATAGTATAAAAGCTTTTGATAGTAGTTTTTTGTGACAAACCTTCGATCCTAAAAAGCAGTATTAACTATAGAAGTATAAAATGTTATATAACAGTGAAAAATTTCCACGTGTTAAAGAAAAAATATCCATGAGCTTTTCTCTAATAAATCCAATATTTTACTCAATGCAAAATTTTATTTATATTTTAAATTATAGACATATATAATACAGATCTAATTAATTTGGAATAATGTTTGATTTGTATTGAAGATTAAGAAATGTGTACAACACTGTAAATAGGACTATGTGTAATAAGAACTTTTAATTATCAAAACGGCATTTAAGATGTCTTAGCATAATTTTAAATTAATTATAAATAACAGGACAAATTTTCTTCCCATAAAAATATATATATCAGCAGTGAAGGTCTTAACACGTTAAATGCCACGTCATTCATTAGTGACTGACACTTATAGATTCTGTAATGGGAGTCTTGTTTTCGTGGCCTAAACTGAAAGACAGACAAAATAGACTTGGCATTCAACGTGTTAAGGGTGTTCTCAAATCCAAAATGGCAACTTTCTGACATAAGTTTTAATTTATTTTTGTTCGAAAATGCATGAAATGAGCTGGTGTTGTTGTTCAGAAACTATGTAATTGAGCTGTTTTTTTTTGTTTTTTTTTTAATTTTTTTGCAAACACAATAGATCTTTTAGAAAATAGTGCCAAAGTAGGCGTTTTGAACTGAATTTCCATGCAAAGGAAGAAAAAGCACTCGAGCGGACGAAAAACGTGTCTGTGACGAAATCAAATTTTCTTATAACTTAATGGGTAATTGATTGATCAAAAAATGGAAAAACAGTTCAATTCCGAATCGCTTCCATGACCTTTCCATCGCTTCCATGATGGCTTTCCAGTTTTATTCCTTTCCATTAAAAAATGAATTTGTAAATGTGTCAAAACGTTTTTTGCTTGTTGAGCAGAGCAGTTAAGAACAGCCTTAAGGGTGTTACTTAAATCCAAATTGCTTATTTTCTGATTCATTTTTATATATTTTTGTTCTAAAATGCATCAAATTGGCAGATTCTCTTATTCAGAAACTATATATTGTGCCGTGCATGTCTTTAAAGGCAGAATATGTTGCAAAAAAACTCTGTCAAAGTTGGCATTTTTAACCAAATTTCCCAGACCGAGAGAGCTAGGAACGAAAATAATGGTCATACTGAGAAAATGCTTGTTTATAAATCAAGTTTAATTAATTTTGTGAGAAATGAAAACACAGGGTCGCTTATACATCTCTTCAAAAATCAGTCAGCAAGTTTCATGTTTTTACTTTTAAAAAATGTGTCTGAAAATTTCGAGCTGTTGAGGGTGGGAAAATATTTTTTTGAGTACACCCTTAAATACTTTTTATGCACACCTCAATTAACTTTATAAATATGGATTAGTAATTTTGTTCATCGGACCGCACAGAAAAGGTCACCGGGCCAGAAGTTTAGTATGGCTGCATTTGACTAATGAACTTGCCACAGGTCAATCTTTGCCCCATTCTTTGCTAATGTATCAAGCAGTGCACTTGTCAAATCAGTACCTTTTTTCCTCAAAATGTTCTAAAGTTAATTGATTTGAAAGATCTGGATAACCGGTTTCTGGATAAATAATTCCATACTATATTTTATATCTCAAACAGTTTGGACAATATAAATGGGAGTTCAATAATCAAGAGAAAGTGAAAAAATTTATTGATACTGCAATATAAAGAGATCCTAGTTGTGGTCGTAATTTTTATAAAATATTTCATAAGGTTTGTATGAATACATAATTTTACTAACTTAATGATAATTCTGTGGACGTTTCTATTTACACATTTATTTTTTATTTGTACTTTCTTAAACCTATTTTGATTGGGAATTTCTTTTCAGATACAAGTAATGAAAATGAATCCAAAGATTCCAGTTGTGCTAGTGTCAATGATTCTTCATGTGATGACAGCTGTTTTGTAGAATATTCTTTATCCCCTAGTCAAAATTCAGAAAATTACTTAAGGATAGAGAGTAGTGTGTGTTCCCTCTCAAATCAGACTGATGCAGTCAAACTTCAAAAACGACAAAGAAAACGTTCTAAAAGAAAGACTAGTTGTCGTATAAAATTTAAAGAACATGAAGAAGTGAAGGAAAAAAGTGAAATCAAAACTAAACGTCACAAGAAATATAAAGAGAAGCATCGTAGACATCACCACCACCATCATCATCGTCATCATCATCACCATCATCATCATCATTCCAAAAAGCATAAACATAAGAAAAAAAATGTGAAAAGCTTTACATCTCAGGACATTGAGAATGGTCAATTCATTCCATGCAATGTTAGCCACAAATCTTTCAAAAATTTTCAGATGGATGCTGAAGCTTGCACAAATCATGTAGAGCATTCCAGCACTGTTAATCTACCTCAAAATGAAAATGATAGGGTTTTATAAAATTTACTTTTCATTATTTTCTTTATTAACTTTCTGAAAAAGACTTTTAAGGCATTGTTTAAAGGCTATAGCTTCATGGTTACACATGTGTATGTAAGCATGCAAAGGAGATTCAGTTACCAAAATTTAAGAGTTAACATTTTAAATGTTTAAAATTAGTACTTAAATTGCAATTACAGTGAAACTGCTGTGTTTCAGCACTTAAACAGGTTATTTTTTTTCTTCTTTTAAATAACAAATCTTTACACTAAACTTTGAGAGCCATTGCAACTGTGTGAAGCGAAACTAAAACTTGACATTTAAAAAAAAATGTGAAATATATTTTACAATGAATAATTTGTTCATGTTTTAAATGTAGGAGATTGATTATATTGAATGTTAATTACTTACTTCAGACTAACAAATTAGAGTGAGCTAATTTTATTTTGACTGATATTCTTTATTCTGGAAATTGCAGTTAAAGAAATATACAGAGTTGTTCAGATATTAAATATCTACATATCTTTCACTCTTTTTAAACATAAAAGAATAGTGAAGTATAAATTGAAAGAGAAATTTGGATAGAAAAATTTCCTTATTGTAATGAAATAACTTTTAATGCCAAGTACAAAACTGAATTTTTTTTTTAAATTTTAATCATTAATGTAAAGAAAATTTGTGCATAAATCGCTCTGTTTTTGTAATTCCTCTAAATATATATATATATATATATATATAGCTTAATATTTTAATGTGTATCATAATATTTTTACAGTTTTTAAAATCTTATCTGAAAATTTAATGCATCTTCAGATTAAATTTCATAAGTTGGAACTCTATTTGAAATATTAATAAAAGGAAAGGATAAGATATTACGAGTTTTTTATACTTGCATTTCTGCTACTACTTTTTATCACTATTTCATCACTATAGAATTTATTGATATGAAATTATTTAATTTTCAAGAGAGCGATTAATGTATATTCAATTTTGAGAGCTGCCAAACATTACTTATAATATACTTGTGTGTTTTCCCTGAATGTATTTGACATACTTTTCATAACTAAAAAGGAAGTTGCTGTAAATCAAAATTCCTGCAAAACTTAAGTATATAAATATTAATAAGCAGTAACTTTAAAACAAACAACAAAGCTTAAATATGTTTGTATGATCAAATGTTAATGCTACCAGTTGTAAGAGTGGAAGATGTCACTGCTTAATGTGCCTGCACTTGTTCTATGTGAAAATGAGGACAGTAACTGGATAATATCAAATAAATTACAAACATTGCTTTTTGGCGTAAACGAGTTTTATTACAGAAAAATATTTTCTTTTTTTGTGTGTGTGTGTTTTGTAATAAATTTTTTAATCTTTGTAATTTATTATAATTTATAATGGACAAATGTGATTTAGTTAAAAATAAAATCATAGTTTTTTTTAAAAACATGCTTCTGTATACTGGTTAATGAATTTTTGAATTCATGTTGCCTGTGTGCTTCTGAATTAAATTTGTTCTCTATAGTGATTGAAGTGTAAATATTGTATTCATTTCGTATAAACTACTGCAGTGACTTCATCAATTATCCAGGCATGATAGTACTCTTTGGTTATGATAGAGTATGGAAAAGTGTGATAATTTTTTAGTAATCTTCTAGAAAATTTTTGGATTCATAACTTTAAGCAATTGAAATAAGTTTTTTGCAATTCCAATAATATTATATGAATGATAAAATTAACAGAGATAATGTTATGCCGCAACCACTATCTCAAAAGAAAAGATCTAGCATTTTTACAAAACAAATTGTTGTTCTTGCATTAACAGTTTGGTAGCAAATGAGTTTAGAAATTGTACGAAATAAATCTTTACTATATTTGATGTTTAAACAGCGACAATAATATGAAAGATGTCAAGTTACAAAACACATACAAATATTGGTTGTAGGTAAAATACACATTGATTTCAATAACACCTGTCTGTAATAAATCCGTATTTGATACTGTCAACCCTTTTAGCAATATTTAAATTTATTCTTCTAACTGAAAATTATTTCAGTTGGTTCTTAAAATTTTGGTTACCATGGATTCATTTTTGCATTTCTTGTCTTTGCAGACCCTCCCCCCCCCCCCCTCCCCCACTCCAAACACACACAATTTAAAACTGAAATTATTTATATTTGTTAACCCTCCGTCTACCAGACGGGTCCATTGGACCCGACAGGTACATACAAAATATTCATTCAAACCAGAAATTTCTTTAAAATAAACTAAGTATATAAACCAGACAAAAATAAGGTAAATAAATAAGTTAAATAGTTTTAAATAAAAATTCTGGTGTAGAACGTTTTATTAAAACTTGAATAAAATTCCCGGTAGATCTAGGGTTAATATAGGCAGAGTGCACACAAACCTTACTTCCGAGTGCCATTGTTTCTGAATAGTAATCATTGTCTCGTTTAGTTACAGGATTTGTAACAATTTTCTGCAATTAAGACAAACTACTATTTGTAAATAATAGCGTACAGAAGTAAAGGCCTTACTCTACCTATATATCAAATGGAAGATATATAAACTAAAAGAAGTGTATAAATTTATTTACAGTACATTTAAACAATATTCTTAGCTTATCCTTCTATTTCTTTCACAAAACTGCTCTCAAATTCTAGATAACTGAAAAATTTTGCATTTAAGGGTGTATTCCGATCCAAACTGCTTATTTTCTGATTCATTTTAAAATTCATTTTTGCTCTCAAACGCATCAAACTTGGAAATTCTCTTATTTAGAAACTATATAATGTGCGGTGCTTCTTCATTTTTTGATAAATGCAGAAAATACTGTAAAAAACGCTGTCAAAGTTGGCGTTTTGAACCGAATTTTCCGAAGCGGGCGATCTGGGAATGAAAAAAATGGTCATACTGAGAAAATAATTGTTTAAAAATCAAATTCTAATTGAGCTGAAAATGAAATCACACGGCATGTTAAACATGTCTTCAGAAATCACCCCAGCAAGTTTCATGTTTTTACTTTTAAAAATGAGTCTGAAGATGTCTCAGAAAATTTCGAGCTGTTGAGGGTGGAAAAATATTTTTTCGAGTACACCCTTAATGTGACACCTTCGAAGATATCCTGAAAAAGTGCTGTGGACTCCTTGGTGTCTGTGGATTACAGTTTAAGAACTGCTAATATAAACCATTTTATAAAATTGTATGTCAAAATTAATGTTTTGTTTGTCATATATATGTGTGTGTGTATGTTTATTGGATCCACCATTAAGTCCGACTCTGCAAAGTTTAAGTTGTCCAATCTGAATCTGTTCCTTTGCAATGAAGCTACTGATGCATGAAGCTACTGTTGTGTACTTGTATAATGTTTTGGTTTAGTCTTGTTTATTGAACATATGTCTTAATGTTCTTTAATTATCTGTTAGTTCTCATCTCAGAACTTTGAATTAGTTTTACACTCGGTGAATTTGACAAGTAGGGCTTCCTTGCTTATGCTTTGAAAAGTATAATCAAAATTTTATCATTTTTTGAAAAGCATTGTTCAATGCTGCTAAAATCAAACTAAGAAACTGAACATTTCTAGATATGTTTGGTGTATGAATTTTTTTTTTTTACACTTATCAAATTTTAAAACATTTTCTATTGGTGTTACAAAAATAATTTTAATAGAAAAAAAAATCTAAGGCAGTAGTTTATTAAGTTTATACATAAAAAAGAAAAAAAGCTCTGAAAAATGACTAATTTTTCTCTTTATTTTGTTGTCCTTAAAATGTTTGATTAGTTACTTGAAATTAAAAAAAATAATCTAAAAATAAAATAATTTTATTTCTTTTAAATGTAATATTCTTATGTTATATTATCACATTGTCAGTAATTGTTTCTTAAATAAATAAGTGAAATAAGCATTTTTACAGATGGTTGCATATAGTGTGGACCATGGATGAAAACTTCATAGTGAAATTAAAATTTAGATATTCCAATATGTAGTTTACAAACTAAATTTTTCCACATGAATAATTTAAGTGTCTTTTCATTATGGGAGTCCTGCAAATGTTTGACATTTCATAGACTTGATATTTTCAGTGTGAAATTTTGCATTAAAATAATATTGTACATCCGATTACTTCCATAAAAAAAAAAAAAAATTGTACATTTTTTTTTCTTTTTTACACCCCGTATTAAAATTTCTAACACTTGTGTTACTAAACTCTTCATTTGACTAAAACCGAAAATCTGTTTGCAATCAAAATTAAGTACATTAATTTTTAGCATTTTAAAATGTTAAGATTTCTTTGAAATTTTTAGTGTTGAACCTTTTCATAATTTTATTACTCTTCTATTTAATAGAACTGCTGCCTTAATAATCTATGTGCAATTTTCGTTATTTGTTTCTTATATAAATTGTTATTCACTTTGTTATATTGCTTTAAATGCACACCTTTTTAAAGAAGTTAATGAAAATAAAATTTTTAATGTTATGTTGTCATTTCGTGATTGGTTGTGCATAACAATTTTACAACAGCATTGAGAAGTGCATTTCTTTTTATTGTGTTGCTTTTATATTATTCTTAAAATTTTTATGTTTATGTAAGTTTTAAAAAATCTGTTATAGGGAAGAAAAAATGTATATTTCTTTGTTGCAAAGCACTTTTACATGTGACATTGTAAGTGAAATTACTAGTTCCATTTGTTTATTTTGATAAGCAAGCTTGATTTATAAAGTACAATTTTTGAAAATTCACCATAAAGCTCAAAAAAACAATGCGTTCTCAAGAAACGAATCCTTTTTCTTCAGACACGAATTAAATGCTATATAAGAATCAAGTGAAGCCTTAGACAGGTTGCACACTGAAGTGACATAAGCAAAATGAAGCGAGTCTTAGGAACAGAAACAGTTTATAACAAAGAAAAACTTGTTTTACACACACCATGTTGTTTATGCTGATTCGGTGTGCAGCTTGCTTTGCTTCAACTCTTACAATAGTTGCACATGCTTTAGCTATGAGGATTCTTTTTTTTTTTTTTTTTTACATGTTTTTTCTTTGTTTTCTGTGGTGAATTACAAAAGTTTGCACTTTATGAAACGTGTTTATAATTTATTTTGCTGTAATTAAGATTCCGGTTGTGTTCACAAGATTCTCTGCACAAAGTCTCATGTGCCAAGGAGAACCAGCCTCTAAATTTTGCTGCTTCATGCGAATTAAAAGTTTAAGCTGCCATTATCTTTTTTCTCTTTTGAAAAGATACGCTATGCACATAATTGTACATAGCAAATATGGGAATTGAATATTGTACATAGTTCTAGCTTGTGCTAGAATTTTGTTTAAGTTTTACACACTTAAATCTTCTTTGCTGAAATATGTTTAGTTACTTTTCCTTGTATGTATATGAAATGATGCTATACCCTTTTATAAATGTGTATAATGTACAGTACAAGTAAACCTCTTAATAATTTTATTTTTTACTAAAGAAATTCAAATATATATGTCATTTTCAGTTCTGTAAATTTTATGTATTATAACAATAAACCTCAAAGTATGTGGCTTTTTTATTCGCTGTGTTTTAATCTAGAATTTATACACAACACGAGATTCCTGAGAATAACAATAAGTTTAAAATTTATCACTCACCATATGACAATTGGATATGAAATGAAGCGGAATTGCTATTAAATTTTGCATAAATCTTACTGTAATATTCATTTCTCTTCTATACCTTCTTTCTATTACTTTTAACATTCTAGTGCTATCCTTGTAAGATAGTGACTTTCAAACAGTTTTAGATATGCATATGCTGCCGAGTACTACTTTATTATTTACTGGCTTGCAGTGTCATATACACAAAATGGCAACTCCTGAGCATAAAGCATTATTGCTGGGCTGAAGATTTAAAAGCATACGCTACCGGACATAATGCCATGAATTTTTTTTTTTTCCTTTTGGGACTTTATAAAAGATCGTGTTTATGTTCCGCTGCCACCAAATGATTCCAGATTACCAGAGTTCAGATACAAATTTCCACGATACGTCACAGAAGAAAAATTGGTCATCACATGACCACAATTGCTTCTTAACTCAATAAGTAATTTATCAAAAAATGGAAAACTCATTTCAATAATCATCCCTGACAATTTAATGGCTTTGCGTTTAAAAATGTACCAGAAAGTTTCACATCTGTTAAGCAGGGGATTTTCAAACAGCCTTAAAACAAAATTCTTGCTATCTTTTCAAAACATCATACCAGAATACTGCATGAGTCGATTGTACCCAATGCCTCCATTAATGTCAACCTGATGAATTTCATTGAACTAAACTTGATACATTTCAACATGAAGAGAATGAAAATTTATACTTTTTGAAAGAAATTATGGAAAAATAGTTAGCAATATATTTTTATTTATGAAAAAAACTATTCATACAGATTCATGATATAATATAATACTTTTTTAATCTGAAAGACTACTTTGGTATTTCTTTTGGAAAATTAATTATAATTTTGATTAAATATCTCTTGACCCAAAACCCATAGCAAATTAGCCAATCTAGGATTAAATCTGGTTGTATGACCTGATATGGAGATCTATATCCTACATTGTCAGGACTCATTGCAGATTTAAAATGTAGATCTATGTCTATCTATCTAAATGTCTATCTAAATTTATGTAGAGGCATTAAATTAAATTAAAAATTAAAAAGAGGCTTTTAATTTTTAATCAACATCTTAAGGATGATTAAAAAAAAAATCCAAACTGCTTATTTTCTGAATAATTTTTTAATTCATTTTTGCTCTCAAATGCATCAAACTGGCAAATTCTCTTATTTAGAAAGTACATAATGTGCCGTGCTTATCGATTTTTTGACAAATGCAGAAAGTATTGTAAAAAATGCTGTCAAAGTTGGCATTTTGAATCGAATTTTCTGAAGCGGGAGATTTGGGAATGAAAAAAATAATTGTTTAAAAATTCTAATTGAGCAAAAAATGAAATCACACGGCCTCTTAAAAAATCATCTCAACAAGTTTCATGTTTTTACTCTTAAAAATGAGTCTGAAAGTGTCGCAGAAAATTTCGAACTGTTGAGGGTGGAAAAATATTTTTTCAAATACTCTTAAGGGTGTTATCCAAAAGGGCAACTTTCTGACATAAGTTTTAATTTATTTTTGTTCGAAAATGCATGAAACAAGCTGGTGGTGTTGTTCAGAAACTATGTAATTGAGCTGGTTTTTTTTCATTTTTTTGCAAACGCAATAGACAGACCTGCCAACTGCTACGAAAAAATCGTAGTTGCTACGATTTGGACCTATAAACTACGATGCTACGAAAATCGGTCTTAAACTAAGATTTTTTGCAAAAAACGCATTTTTTGTTTCTAGTAGCGATTTTTATACCGCGCAGCATATTTTTCAGGAGTGATTCTGTTACGAAATTTCCAAAATTTCAAAGTATTCATTTCCGAAAGTTTAAAAAAAATGGCTATTAGTATGAAAAAAATCTGGGCTGCAAATCAAGCTTCTTATCTATCATAAAACACTATGTATATTTACCAGGAGTGTATCGTGTTTCTGTAAATATTTATACAGGAATTCCCTTCCTTAGGAACAAGGGTGTCATTCTAAGAATTTCTGAAAGGGAGAGGTGGTTCTTTGAGGGGCAAAGTTTGAAATATTGTGCAAAATCGCACAATTTGCGAATTTCGTCAAAAGTTTATGGTAAAGAATGCGGATTTCAACAAAGAATCGTGATAGAAAAATGTGAATTACGATTGTGGGAAAAAAATTGTGAATATTTTGAAATGATCGCGGGGAAAAAAAATCGCGAAATTTGTCAAAATTCACTGCATTGGGCTAAAAAATTGGAACTAGACACCTTTTGCAAATGTAAAGAAAAAAAAAAATTCTGCGAAACAAAAAGAAACACGAACCATCGTATAAAAAGTTTCAGAGGAAAGAATTTACTATATTGAGTTGAAAGACTGAAACCTTATTCTTTTTACGAATGTCAAAAGATGGCTGCGTAACACGAAAAACCAACCAACCAACCAACCTCCACATTAATTTAAATTTTGTGTGCTACGATTTCTCATTTTCAAAGGTTGGCAGGTCTGAATAGATATTTTCAGAAAATAGTCAAAGTGGGCGTTTTGAACCGAATTTTTGCGCGAAGGGAGAAAGAGCACTCAAGAGCGGGTGAAAAACGTGTTTGTCACGTGATCGAATTCGCTTATAACTCAATAGGTGATTGATTAAAAAAATGGAAAAAACAGTTCAATTCCAAATCGCTTCCATGGCCAGGCTTTCCAATTTTATATCTTTCCGTTAAAAAATGAATTTGTAAATATGCCAAAACGTTTTGCGCTTGTTGAGCAGAGCAGTTAAGAACAGCCTTAAATGTTTTTATTATATTGATCTATACACACTCGTGCCTAATACAGCACAGTGCAATATGATGGCTTTCATTGCAAATCACGATATACAGGGTGATTCAGCTCGTCGGTGACAAACTTTAAGGATCGATAGAGCACACCTAGACGAACATTTTTGAATAGGGAATGTAGGGTCCCTGACGCGATGGTAAGGCGCTAGGCGCTTTCGAAAATTTGGGTGCCGAAATTCGAAACGTCATAAAAACTAGGGAAATGGTTAGATTTTCTTGCTTGTTGCGTCGAAATGATTCTGTTTGTTTAGACTTTCTTCAGTACCAATTTGATAAGCGTATCTCTTAAAACATGGATAGGGGGCGCTGCAGACTTTGGAGAGCTAGACAACAACTTTAAGCCCGTTATTTTGATAATTTAACACATGCTCGCCAAAGTTTATACTCTAACTTAAAGTTTGAACCCAAAAGTAGAGCCCTGCAAAAAGCGTAAGAGCCGGAATAAAATGTCAAAGTACAGGGTGGTCGAAACTCGAAGGCTCCTAAGAGATAAACAAACAGATTTCTTGACTTATGGCATGCATTTTCATGATTCTGTTTGCTGGGGCTCTCTGAAACTCAGTTGAACGGTACAAAAAGAAACATCGATAGGGGGCGCTTTGGGCAAAAAACATAATTCGTTGACATTTCGGACGCTAACTGGAAACGGGGCGCTACGATCAGTTAGAAACAAAACAAGAGAGTAATTTACTTATCATAAGAAGCTATTAAAACTGCAGTTTGTTTGTTTTTTTTAACAAACATAGCTGGTTTCAATCATGCACAATGCGCGCAATAAAATTTACATAAGGTGCTTTTTGCTGATTTATGCAAAAGATATCGTACCATATCGATATGCAAAAGATACGTAATGCGTAGACGACAACGCGAGATGACGTAGTTGTATGCGCAGACACGTCTTTTGAACGTGCGGTACCTACTTAAGCTTCGGGTTACTTGTCTGCAGATCGGTAGTAGGATGGAACGGTACGCAAACTCTGAATTGGCTGACATGCATTAGGCGTATGGCGGTTGTAATGGCTGGTTGTAATGGCTGGTTGTAATGGACGAGCCGCTCAGCGGTTGTACGCCGAGCGTTACCCCAACAGGCAAATCCCCTGCCATGCCTTCTTCGCTCGAGTACACCAGAGGTTGTCCACAACGGGATCTTTCGACGGAGGCAGGCCTGAACGGGAGCGATCAGTGAGCACCCCCGACAACGAAGAGGCTGTGCTTAACCTGGTTGAGGACAACCCAGGTCTTAGCACGAGAGATATCGCCAGACATGTTGGCATTTCGCAAGCAACTGCGTGGCGCATCTTACGTTCCCGGAATCTGCACCCCTACCACATCCAGCGGGTGCAGTTACTCAGAGAGCAGGATTTTGGCCCTCGAGTGGAATTCTCAAGATGGTACTTGGCGATGAGATCCAGGGATCCCCGTTTTGTAAACAGCATTTTGTTTACGGACGAGTCCACCTTCAGCCGGGAGGGAATGTGGAACGCCCACAACAGTCATGTGTGGTGTGATGAAAATCCACATGAAACCAGAAGCCGAGCAGCCCAGGAGCGTTTCTCAGTAAATGTGTGGGCCGGCATTCTGGGGGATTGCCTCATTGGCCCTTATTTGTTACCTGAACGGCTGACAGGTGGAAATTACCTGATTTTCCTGGATCAAGTGCTGCCGCAGCTTCTGGATGAGGCGCACGTACCCGAAGGTTCGCGTCGCCAGATGTGGTTCCAGCACGATGGAGCTCCGGCCCATTACACGAACGACGTGCGTCTCCATCTAAACGCAAGGTATGGCCAGCGGTGGATCGGGCGTGGGGGTCCAGTTCACTGGCCTGCCCGATCACCAGACCTCACCTGCTTGGATTTCTTCCTTTGGGGTTACCTGAAGGCCGAGGTATACCATACACCTGTCAGCAGTGCTGAAGAACTTGTGGCGCGCATTGTGGCAGCTGCAGGGCAGATCAGAGATACTCCTGGCATTGTTGGAAACACACACTCCTCAATGCGACGGAGGTGCGAAGCCTGCATCATGGCCCAAGGTCGAAATTTCGAGCATCTTCTGTAGTGTTATTTTTTGTAAATAAATTTCCAGTATCATTGATGTTTTTGGTCTAAATTTATTCAGAAGTGTTGAGCAGAGGTAGAAAATGTGTTTTCATTATTACTAACTGATCGTAGCGCCCCGTTTCCAGTTAGCGTCCGAAATGTCAACGAATTATGTTTTTTGCCCAAAGCGCCCCCTATCGATGTTTCTTTTTGTACCGTTCAACTGAGTTTCAGAGAGCCCCAGCAAACAGAATCATGAAAATGCATGCCATAAGTCAAGAAATCTGTTTGTTTATCTCTTAGGCGCCTTCGAGTTTCGACCACCCTGTACTTTGACATTTTATTCCGGCTCTTACGCTTTTTGCAGGGCTCTACTTTTGGGTTCAAACTTTAAGTTAGAGTATAAACTTTGGCGAGCATGTGTTAAATTATCAAAATAACGGGCTTAAAGTTGTTGTCTAGCTCTCCAAAGTCTGCAGCGCCCCCTATCCCATGTTTTAAGAGATACGCTTATCAAATTGGTACTGAAGAAAGTCTAAACAAACAGAATCATTTCGACGCAACAAGCAAGAAAATCTAACCATTTCCCTAGTTTTTATGACGTTTCGAATTTCGGCACCCAAATTTTCGAAAGCGCCTAGCGCCTTACCATCGCGTCAGGGACCCTACATTCCCTATTCAAAAATGTTCGTCTAGGTGTGCTCTATCGATCCTTAAAGTTTGTCACCGACGAGCTGAATCACCCTGTATAATTTCTCATTTATATACATAGTATAGAGTGCACAATACATTAATTGTACAATTTAAACAGAATGGCAAGTTTCATTCAGCCACCACTGATTGTCATTGTATTAGACATAATACTGATTGAATATTTTTAGATCGACTTCTTTAGGGAATTGACCTATTGCAATCACTTTGTTTAAATATCTGTTTACCTATATATAATGCAAATATTGTCATAAAATCTTACATACTGAACAACTTTGGGCAGTATTTTCATCTTGTCGGTTTCCTCAATGAGTTTGTTAACAAAATATGAAGCTCATAACCCGGAAGAGCAACTATATGACATAAGTTTTAATTTATTTTTGTTTGGAAATGCATGAAACTAGCAGATGTTGTTCAGAAACTATGTAATCAAACTACTTTTTTCTTTTTTTTTTTTGCAAATGCAATAATCTTTCTTCAGAAAATATTGTCAAAGTGGGTGTTTTGAACTGAATTTCTGTGCAAAAGAAGAATAACCACTCAAGAAATGGCGAAAAACATGTTTGTCACGTGATCAAAATCACTTAACTCATTAGGTAATTTATTAAAAAATTTAAAACACAGTTTGATTCCAAATCACTTCTATAGGCAGGCCTTCCAATTATATATCTTTCCGTTAAAAAATTAATTTGTAAATGTGTCAAGCAACAGCCTTAAGACCTGACCTGATGTTAAAGAAAAACCTTTTCCCTCTTTTTGTGTGATTTAAATTCGAGCCTGCATTCACAGAATTATGTGGATCCTCTCTGGGCATAGCCTGCAAGTGACTCAACTCTAATTTGAAAAATATTAATTCAGATGTTAGAATACATTCTTTTAAGCATTAGAAGAAAAAAAAAAAGACAAAAAGGTACTCTTTTCACATCTGTAATAAGCAGAAAATGGCAATCTTCTCATAAATATAGTGAATTTTCTATTGCAAAATTGTAAAGTCTAGGAACTTACCTTTATTAAAAATCTGTTTTTGGACATCTCTTGTCTTTTTACAAAATTCACAGTGTTCATTTTGACAATAAAAATGAGAAACTGCTCAATAAAACTCTGGCATGAAACTTAATGAAGCATCGCCATCTATTGAGATTTCTATGAACAATTTACATTAAATGCTGTGTT
The DNA here is from genome assembly GCA_963932465.1 of Maratus speciosus. NCBI lineage: Eukaryota > Metazoa > Arthropoda > Arachnida > Araneae > Salticidae > Maratus > Maratus speciosus. The sequence continues at coordinate 374,125,427 of OZ010792.1, read as the reverse complement.
GGGAGATACAGTAAACTCTCTGTAAGGCGGGATCTGTGTAAGACGGAAATTTGTAACTCTGACAGATTTTCAAGTCCCTTCGAATCCATAGACATAGAGTACAATTGGTCTAAGGCGGAATATTGTCTACCACGGAAAATTTTCTCTATCCCGATCGATTCCGCCTTGGACAGAGTTTACTGTATATAGCAGCTAGCAATAAATAAAATCATCTTTTAAAGCTCACTGTCTAAGCTCTTGACTTTTGGGATGTTGCAGGTTTGCAATGTGGTGATACAAATGCTACGACCATTGTTGCCACATCTGGCTGTTTTTTTTATATTGAAAATCTGAATTCCTACTAGAAACAGAAAGTTTTAATAGCTATTTTTACTTTATAAGACGATAGATTTGAAAAATGGCATTTTCCATTTTTTGATAACTAAATTACTTATCGAGTTATAAGCAACGTCGTCATATGTCACATGATGACAGGTTTTCCACCTTTCCTGTGCTATCAATTCAGAAATTCTATTTAAAATGCCAACTCTGACAGTAGTTTCTGAAAGATCTTTTGCCTTTATCAAACTAGTATGTTGTGGCCATCACAAAACTTTCTTCTATATAAATCACGTCAATTAAATCATTTAAATAGTACAAGAAATGACAACAATTTAGCACCCTTTCATATCAAAGTGTATCTGAATTTGAAGTTGGATGAAAATTCGTGCATTAGTTCTTGAGATAGAGCTATAGCGGAAATTCTGAAAAAAATGTAGCATAGCAGCGCCCCCTGTTGAGCGATTTACACCAAAAGTAAACAGCACTAAACGATATCAAGGTATACCTGAATCTGAAGTTTGTTGAAAATCCAAGCATTAGTTCTTGAGATAAAGCTATTGCGGAAATCGCAAAAATACAGCATAGCAGCGCCACCTGTTGAGCGATTTACACCAAAAATTAAACAGCACTAATTTATACATCAATTCATGTCAAGGACTAACTAAATCTGAAGTTTGATGAAAATCCGTGCAATAGTTCTTGAGATACAGCTCTTGTGGAAATCGTGAAAAATGCAGCACAGCAGCGCCACCTGTTGAGAGATTTACACCAAAAATTAAACAGCACTAATTTATACATCAATTCATGTCAAGGACTAACTAAATCTGAAGTTTGATGAAAATCCGTGCAATAGTTCTTGAGATACAGCTCTTGTGGAAATCGTGAAAAATGCAGCACAGCAGCGCCACCTGTTGGGCAATTTGCACCAAAACTTAAGCAGCACTAATTTATATCAGGGACTAATTGAATCTGAAGTTTGATGAAAATTCGTGCATTTTTTCTTGAGTTAGAGCTATTGCGATAATCATGAATAATGCAGCATACCAGCGCCACCTGTTGGGCGATTTTCACAAAAAAGTAATCAGCACCAAACTATATCCTGGACTAACTGAATCTGAAGTTTTATGAAAATCCGTGCAGTAGTTCTTGAGATACAGCTATTGCAGAAGTCGTTAAAAATGCCGCATAGCAGCGCCACCTGTTGGGCGATTTTCACCAAAAACTAATCAGTTCCAGTTTATATCAAGGTCTAACTAAATATGAAGTTTTGTGAAATTTCGTGCATTAGTTCTTGAGATAGAGCGCCCACAAAATTTGTGTCACATACAGACGGACAGACAGACAGACTCACAGACAGACATTTTGTAAAAACATGTTTTTTGGAATCTCTGACTCATAAAACGTGTAAATCCGTCGAAAACTGGAATTCGAAAATTTTCATGAAACCAATACTTTCTTCTTGTAAAGATAGAAGAAAGTAAAAATGGAAAATGCCATTCAATCTGAATAAGAAAAGCTGTCAATGTCATGCATTTCTGAACAAAATTGAATTCAGAAATATGTCAAAGTAGCTCATTTGGATTTGAGAACAACCTTAATCAAATATGCATCTCTTACTGTTCGTTTGCTTGGACAAACAAAAGTTTTCAATAGAATTCATTGAATGGTTGGGTTTGAGCGATGGAAATAACACATTATCACCTATGAGCAATTTTTAAATTATGATTTCAAGACATTTTTTAACTTTTTTTGATATAATTGTCTCATATCCATTCAATAGCACTGTCTTGTAATTTATCTTGCCATTTTTAAACTGTTTTTTTTTTTTTTTTAACAACCTCAAAAGGGAAAACAATTCATTCTAAAGAAAGAATGGTTGTAAATAAAGTTACTAATTTTTTTGAGAAGAAAGGAAATGTTCAGAAACATTTACGTTCTTTATGTCAGGCACAGAAGTGAACTGCTGCTGCCACTCAAGGGGGAGGGGGGGGGCGATTTTAGAAATTTGGAGGCTCCAATCTGATGCGCGGGTTGGTTCTAATCTTTTTCACTGCGGCTCGTGTTACTTCTACTTTTTGCTCTGGATCGCATTTGGGTCCGGTTGACTTCTACTTTTTGCTGCGGGTCGGGTTTGGATCCGGTTGACTTCTACTTTTCTGATGCGGGTCGGGTTGACTTCTACCTTTTTAGCTGCGCCTAAAGCGTTGGGTTTGGAGCAGATTGAAATTCATTATTTTGGGTTTGGGTCAGTTTCGGATTGGGTTATCACTCTTGCGAAAAGGATTAGGAATGACCCGAAGATCTAAGATCAGTTGTGATCAGGGCTGCGGTGTCTGAGTCGGATCTGTTAAAATTCCCGGAGTCTGACTCAGGCCCGTTTTTGAGCGAAAGAGTCGGAGTCGGGCCCGGTTTTGAGCGAAAGAGTCGGAGTCCGATCTGTTAAAATTCCCAGAGTCAGAGTCGCTCTTTTATTCCACCGACTCTGCAGCCCTGGTTGTGATTCAGTAAAGAATGTTTTGAAACTTATTAAAAAACATTCCGGGTGGTCCTAAAATGGACTGACTAGTTTTAAAATAAAGTAACTTGCAAATGGTGACAGCAATTTAAAAAAATCCTGCAGAAGGGTTATGTAAGATATCAGGAGATTTTTTACTGGAATTCTTGATTCTACTTTACAATAGCAGCGATAGATAGTGCTGCAAACAATAATCATTAAATCAGGGCTCAATTTCTGATTCGAGACCCCGTGGCACAGGTCAAATCACACAATAAGAAAGCCATTCATCATTCTCCCCGATCTCGCATGGGGAGAAAAACTAATCCTTTCTTTGAAATGGTGGATTTCCTTAGCGATGATCCGTATAAGAATCCATTTTGTTGCCTGGATGGAGTGGAAGTGGGTGTTTTAATTTATGTATCAGGTACACTTATACGCACATGTACAATAAATACGCGCCAATTCAACTAATAGTGCTACGTAGGCTTATCCAATAAAAGGGACTTATTCTGTAATCTTATCAAAATTAACCAATAAAACTAAAATCTGAAACATTTAAAAATAATTGATGGAAATGATGCACTAATCTTAAACGCATAGACAATTCTGTTGGTGAAAATGACATAAATTCCCAAAAGGAAAAATGCTTTTTCATCCAAAAAAATGTACATCAGCACAGATTGTTTAGAACAATATTTTAATTAAAATTGAAAAATAAAAATTTTTATATTCCATTATAACGAAGTCTTTTTAAAGAAATGTACTTGATAAAAGTTCTCAAAAAAAAAAAAAAACTTCGCGGATCGTAATTTTTGCAAAAACTTTGTGGCAGAGTTTAAATGAAACGGAACAAAAAGCTAAAATATCTGTTTTTTTGTTTTTTTTTTAAGAAACACTACAACAAGGAGTGATAGCTAATGTTAAACCTATGGGAGCTTCTTTTCGTAATTTCTGTAAAAACATTGTGGCAGAGTTTTAATGAAACGAAATAAAAGGCTAAAATATTTTATATGTTTAAAAAAGAGCAAAACATTAGAGACACAGCTTTTTTACTTCAAGAACTTTTTAAAATTATTGTATTCCATTATAATGTAGTCTTTTTAAAGAAATGTAGTATTTGATAAAAGTTCTCAACAAAAAAGAGAAAAAAACCCCCTTTTATTAAATTCTATACTTCACCAGGCGACAAAATGGATGCCCCTATATATCCCTGCAGATTAATGGAATGCGTTAATCCACAGAGGAAAGCTCCCTGTTCCTTCACTTGACAGCCCGACACCACCCATCTTGCCCTTTGAGGGGAGAGAGCGTGCACTGTGGGTTTCCACGCGAAAGATCGTGGAAACCATCATCGGAGCAACAGTATACTACAATTAAAACATGAATATATTGAATATTTGATGAGGTATGAGCACTTGTGTGAAATAATTTTTAACTGTGTATGCGTGTAAAATTTCAAAATTTTTATTTCATAATTTGGTAGCCAGCTATTTTGGGTAACTTCTGTAAAAAGTCCAGTCAAATATTGTGAAAACTTAGAAAGCTATAGTGAGTTGATTGAAAAGTTGTGGGAAAACCCTTATAATAAAGCTATTTTTAGAGAGCAACTCACTATATCGCCCCTATGTTTGTGAAATTTCTCGATATTTGACTGGACATTTAGATAAGTTGCCCTAAATAGCTGACTGCCAAATTATGAAATAAAAATTTTGAAATCTTCCACGCATGCGCAGTTAAAAATTATTTCATACAAGTGCCCATATCGCATCAAATATTCAATATATTCACGTTTTAATTGAAGTGTTCTGTCGCTACTGTTCTTTGTCAGGTTTTCGGAAAGTTGCGTTAAATGTGGTTGAAAACTCTGTATGCTATGAACAAAAAAAATTTTGAATTTTTCACAAAAACGTTAACATCTTTACGAATATGAGTAATATGCTTACACAAATGCGCGCAAACGTTGAACAGGACCCAAATAGTCATTTAACGCAGTGAGAAACCATTTCCAGCATTTTCTGTTGCATGGTTGATCGCAAATATTATTTTATTATTAAATTTATTATTAGCCCCCTAGTTGTCGGCCCGACTAAATCTTCATCGAGAAATATGAAATCAAACATGTTCTTTGCATCCCAGATCTTCAAGAACAATTCGTCAATAATGTTGGTAGATATTCGACAAACCGTGTGCAATCGAAAGCATCCAGTCCCTGTACCTTAACTTTTGGAGGCCAGTGTATGTTAAGTGTGCTGGTGGGGGGGGGGGAGGGGGGACTTTATTTGTTAATGTCATTTTATTCATATTTTCACAGTTTTTGTTGGTGGTTTGTAATGTTAATTTAATAGTTATACATATATAAGTATATCTTGATAACGTAATTCAATATATAAGCTTTTCAATTATTTTTATCAAAATCCATATTCTTCTTTTTTTCTTCATTATTAATTCTTGTTATATAGTACAAGGGACTTTATTTTATACATAGCAGCTTGTTTATTATGTTTCTGGTATCCATTCAGTGTGTTTGGGGACACTGTATTGTTATAAATTCATTCATACTATCACAATTATTGATGGTGTTCAGTAATGTTTAATTAATGGTTATATATATATTCACAATTTTTGTTGGTGGTCGGTAATGTTTATTTAATGGTTATATATATATATTTATTTATAAGTTTTCCATAAAAAATATCTTTCGTAACAAATTATTTTTTCATGTAATACATCAGTACTTTAAACCACATGATCACAATTCTGCAATTTGTCTATTATTTTAGATGCTTAATATTGAATTTGAATTATATTTAATTTGACTTGTGCGCACAACATAAAATACTAGTAATTTAACCTATTGCCAAAATTTAAAGAAGTATTTCAAAATATTGATATTTCATATTGAGCATACATGCTGAATTCAACATTTTTATGCCAGTACTATGCAAATTTTTGCATATTTTCTTGATTGCGCCCAATTTTCCTGTTCAAACATAAAAAAAAAGTTGTTTTATTAGGTATAGGTGAACTTTATTAGCTATATGTATTTAATTTTAATTTAAACCTTTTATGGCTATATGCGAACTCGAATGAGCCAATATTTGGAATAATATTTATAGCATTGGTGAGTTTCCAAGTATATTGAATTTAGAAAACCCTTCTTGGATGAAAGGGGGGCACCGAAATGAAGCTGTGCTTCCCATAGCTTCAGAGATCGGGCCCAGCCTAAGTGCATTTAATTTTCAGAAATCGTAATTTTATAACCAAAATTTCTTTCCATGCTTTTAAACTGATTATTTTAAATCTTTATATAGTTCATTTCAAAAAAATTTAAATATATTTTTAATAATTTCTATTATAGTTTTTCATAATAGTTTACGTTTTATGTACTTATATTCAATTTTAGATAATTATATTAGCTATGTAGATTAGTTATTATAACGGAAAAATACATCAAATTACATTTAACTTTAAAAAAAAAAATCTTAATTCTCATTGCTCTTATTTTAAAGTAATAATTTTAATTTGAACCTTTTATGTTTTTTCACAAAATATTTTTTTAATTCATTTCTTTAAATATAAATCAAGGAGTTTCAAGGATCAAAACAAAAAAATATTTAAAGAACTAAAACTATTGAATTATAATAGGCATTTTTTAAATATAGGGTCACAATTTCTTAAATACAGTATTTAAACATTCAAACGGCGGGGGGGGGGGGGGGGGGGGAGGGGGGAGGCGGGTCGGCATTTATAAACTTAGTGTTCAGGAAGAGAACGAAAGGAAGGGAGCGGTGGTGGGGGGGGGGGGGGCGGTAAACGTTATGGTTAAGAGGTACGTTAAGAGGTAAAGAGGTTGTGGCAGAGTAGCAAAATAAATAAATAAATAAAAATGCGGAGTGGACAAGAGTGTTTTTGCCTGAATTAAATTTCTACTTAATATATTAGGTCTATAAAAATGTATAGGTAATGTACTAAAATAGGCTGTAGAAAAGAATTCAAGTACGTTTCCGTCTATTGATAGTTAATTTTTAACTGTGTTATGCGTTTTCTTACTATGCTAAATTTTAGCAGACTGTGTAGAATATATACAAATAACATGAACTGAACATGTACAAATGTATCATATACAGAGTTGCACAGACGAATTAAAGTACCTTTCCGACCGTGGACGGTAATTACTGATATCCGATTTTCAAATGTGCTATGTATTTTCTAAAATGCTTTCTTGGCTATCCTATTTACATTATTAAATGACGAAGAAATCTTTTAAGAAATCTTTTTATTGACCGAAATCGCTTTTAAAATACTTCTTTACTTCATTTAAAACAATTTTGTAATTGGAAATATATGACTAACGGTTTAGGAATCAGCCATTGAACATCATCGAGAGTGAACACCCTGTATTCGCTGTGTCACGCTATCACACTCAACTTTTAATTTTTTGTTTCCTTTTTGAGCATTTTAAAATTTTATGAAAGATGCCATATGTATGAATAAGCTATGTACTTATGTAAATAAGAAAGAAAATTAATGTTTATATATAATCAAAATGTATATATGTAATATTGTATCCTTTGATTGAAAAGAGAATTAATGAAGATATCGTAACATGTATTGAAATTCGCAATTTTCAATATTTCTTAATAATGTTAATTTTATTACAAGATGATCAAAATTAAATGAAATAACTTTCAAATTTCGAATTTACGGCCGTTAATTTGAATTATTGGAAATCTTATATTATGCTTTTGTCAAATAATGTTGTATTAAAAAACACTACTTGGAGTATTTTTTGTATAATTTATGTTCATTTTGCACTGTAGTTTAATTTCATTACATAAATACTTAAATACGTCCCAATATATTGAATAACTTCAATAATCAGAGATATTTTGATAAAATTCTCTTACAACCTTTTATTTATTTTTTTGTTTTTGGTGCTTTTAGGTGGAGAGGGGGGGGGGGGGATTACTACATTGACAATTCAACAGATTTTCTTTGTTTTACCCAGTGATAAATACCGTTGGCTGTATCTATTATCTTTTATAAAAATAGGTCCAAAATCACAACGAAATATCGAATTTTAAAGTGTTCAATAAATTTGTGGAATATTTTTAAATATATCTTATTGAAAAATGAATGTGTAACTCAGACTAAAATCTTCACTCTGTCCATATTTTCTTTATCTGATGATTTATAATAATATTTTTATCTATAAACAAACTTTTTTTTAAAATACACTGTCAGGTTCTGAGAAACATCTGCTATTAGAACTGAGGTTCTATATTATTTTGTCTTAATATATTACATATTGTATGGGCTGTGTACTGGAATTTCAAAATAACAGTCTTTCCTTATCTAAAACTGGATCTAAGCCGGTGAAAATGTATAGATGGTATGAGGGGGAAAAAAGATAGTTGGAGAGGGGTGTGCCCAACCTTTTGAGATGTCTGTGGAAGATGCGAAGACAAAAGCATTTCACGAACGAAGAAAAGAGCTTGAAATGGGAGCCAGGTAGAAAACCCTGGAGGGGTTACATTGAGAAGGAGCAAGGGGTTGCTGGAAGGCAGTCTCTTCGGCTGAGATAGTCAGTTTTGAGCGTAGCGCGCAAAGTGGAAGGGTCTTCCTTGGATAGCTTTGAGAGAGTGCGTAGGGTTGAGAGAGGCTCAGGTTTAGAGCCCATGTGTTGGGAGATCGAGATTGATCTCCGGAAAGCTAATTTAACATGTGTAGAGTGAGAGTGGTTTAACGTAGTTTAACAGTACACAGCCAGCATTTACTGTATTCAATTTAATGTTGAACCGGATCACCTATATCCGAGTTTGTAAGTGCAAATAGCGTTTTGTTGTTGTGTAAATAGTGTGTAAATAAACTGTTAATTTAGTTAATTGAAAGCGTTGGTTTTCATTTAAACAATCCTCTCAGTGCGTGACCAATATCACGCAATCATATCGGTGGTGGCAGCATATAAATAATAAGGATTTTCTCCGAAGTTGTGCGGACTAAGAGGAAACTCCGACAAATTGATGGCAGCGACGGGATAGAATCGTCTTGGACCAGTGACCAACGATTCGTGTTGCAGTGTGTTAGTGCCGGAGCACCCAGTGGAATTCTTGCGTGGAAATGCCGGATCGTCGAGCGGAATTTTAGAGAGATAAAAACCAAGCGTCGAGCAGAAATACAGAGTGTGTGTGCCCTATCATAGTTACAGCGAACCGAACTAAAGTGTTGTGTCCTATCATCGGTACAGCGAACCGAACTAAAGTGTTGTGCCCTATCGTTGTTGCAGCGAACCGAAATAGTGTTTGTGCCCTATCATCGCTACAGTGAATCAAATTACGGTGTATTACAGCCTGAGTGTTGAATAGCATCAAAGTGACTTTAAAGTGCGAAATATTGAATTCATCGTTAAACTACGTGTGAGCAGCGGAGTACCCCAGAAGATAAAGTATAAGGTAAGGTGTTTTGATCATTTCTGTCTGCTGACATTCTCGAACCAAATATATTTGTTGTTGTATAATTAATAGTAATTTAAGATAGTTTATGTGCAATAAAGTAATTGTGTTCAGATAGGTAGGAAATATTAAGAGCCATATTTACTATTATTTTAAGAAAAGGTCATAATAGCTTGTACTAATATTGATTTTCTATTTGTTTTTTACTAATAATGGTAGTGAACAAAATTAATGCATTGTGTTAATAATAGTTGGAAGGAATAATTGAATTTACTTAAATTTAAATTATTATTAAAGTAATATTTAAATGAAGCAATACTGTTTTAAGCTTGAAGAATTGATAACAAACGAGTAATGAACATTTGCTTAGAATTTTAATTGGCTAGAAGTAAATTTCGGAAAGAAAAAAAAACAAAACAAGGCTCACAGTGTGTGTGTGTGGGGGGGGGGAGTGAAGGTTTTGATTTTATTTGTTTTAAATGTGAGAACCATTGTTGAATTTGGAAATATTTTATTGAGGATAATTGTAGGAATTTATATGTGTATGGTATACAATTTTTCTTTATGTGGATGTTTCTATTGACATCAGTACTTTTATTCAATTTGCAACGTATCAGTATTATTATGTAAATTGTATGTTATTATCTAATGTATAAATTGGAATCTGTATTGCATAGTAATCAAATCGAAATTATTGTTTTATCTTTTGTTTTATTGGAAGTAAATTGTGTGATATTAATGGTTGAGGAAAATCAAGATTATACAGTAGGTTAAATTAGAAATATAATGCATCGATTATCTGAAATGTATTAATTAGTATAATAAGTGGAGGTAACTGTACTAAAGTAGAAATTTAGGAAATTTTCATTTAGCAGATTTAAATATTATTTTAGAGTGGTAATAGTAATCGGTGAAGGTATGGCTTTCTTATTGAAACTAAAAAGGTTGGATCTTCAGATGATAGCCGAAGAATTGGGGGTTGAATTCACGGAAGATGATACCAGATTTCAGCTTAAGAAAAAGATAATGGACAGGATGAATATGACGAGGGGGCTATTATGGAATTATCTAACACTATTGTTGCAGAACGATTAGAGCGCGAAAAGTTAGAAAAACAGGAAAAGTTAGAGCGCGAAGAAAAACAGGAAAAATTAGAGCGCGAAAAGTTAGAAAAACAGGAAAAATTAGAGCGCGAAGAAAAACAGGAAAAATTAGAGCGCGATAGAGAAAAAAGGGTTGAAAGGGAAAAGTTAGAAAGAGAAGAGAGGTCTGAAAAATTGAGGATGGAACATGAATTAGAAATGGAGAGGCTAAGGGTACAACAAGTCAAGGATATAAAGTCCATTTTGAGGGAGAATAAAGAGGTATTTATGGGTCCTGTGCGACCAGCGGAAGTAGGGGAGCACCGTATTGATTTGAAACCGGGTGTGGCAAGGAAAAAGCCAAAGTTATATAGTGTACCTGTTGCTTACAAAGAGGAAGTAGATAGACAGATTCAGGAGTTATTAGAATTAAATCTAATCGAAGTATCAAATGCAGAAATTAGTCATCCAATTGTTTGCGTGGCGAAAAAAGACGCAACTGTTAGGCTTTGCATTGATTATAGAGCTTTAAATTCAGTAACGCAGGTCCCAACATTTCCGATGAAAGATTCGCAAGAAATCATGTATACTGCGGGGACAGCTAAATATTTATCTTCGATTGATTTATTGAGGGGTTATTGGCAGATTAAAATGGCGGAGGAATGTAAACATTTGACAGCTTTTACAACTCATAATGGGACTTATCAGGGGCGTACTATGTCTTTTGGTTTATCAGGGGCGGCTGCTACGTTCCAAAAAGATATGAATGAGGTTCTTGAAGGTCATCGGAGGTATGCACAAGCATATATTGATGATGTCATCATTTTCTCCGACACCTGGGAAGAGCATTGTGAGCATATTAGGTCTGTCATAGAAGAACGCAAAAATAGAAATTTTACGATTAGACTGGACAAATGTAAATTTGGAGAGAAATTGACTAAGTTTTTAGGTCATGTAATTGGGGGTGGAACGCATGCGCCTGATGAGGAGAAAATAGAAGCAATAAGGGACTTAAAGAGACCGAAAACTAAGAAGGAAGTTAGATCTGGGTTGGGATTTTACCGATCTTATATTCCAAATTATGCAGAAATTGCTATACCTTTAACGGAATTAACTAAAGGGAAGGTTAAAAATACTGTACCATGGGATGAAAGGGCAGAAGAAGCATTTAATACCCTTAAAGATGAGTTATGTAACTTGACGCGTTTGGCTACACCTGCCCTAGGCCGGGAATATCAGCTTCACGCCAATGCTTCAGACCTGGCAGTAGGATGTTGTCTTACTTAAAAAGATGAAAAGGGTCAGTTTAAACCGATAGCTTTTGTCAGTCAGAAATTATCAGGGGCTCAGCGGGCTTGGCCGAGTATAGAGAAAGAGGCTTAGAGTGTTCTCTTCGGGTTGCGGAAGTTTGAAAAGTGGACCTATGGATCTCAAATTGAGATCATAACGGATCATAATCCATTAAAATTTCTCACTGAAACAACCCCAAGGTCCCCCAAACTCACTAGATGGGCTCTTGCCTTGCAACGCTGGAACCTGAGTATTTCTCATCGTCCAGGAGCTCAACATTTGAATGCTGATGCACAGTGGTGTAGTCGTAAATAAAACAGAGGGTATACGTTCTAAGCAGAGGGTATACGCTCAAGGCAGAGGGTATACCCTAGTGTATATATGCTATAGCTTTCTTGAGAAACAGAGGGCATACGGTGTACCTTAAAAAAATCCAGAGGGTATACGGCGTATACCCCCGTATACCCTCCACTACATCCCTGCTGATGCAATTTCCAGGCTACATAGGAAGAGCGGGGAAGAACAGCAAATTGCTAGCCCATCGGCATCATGGACTAAATAGTGGGCAAACCTTAAAGGGGTGTCATCACGCTTTAAATTTTTTTTGTATATGTGTAATTCTATTTGAATTTCGTGTTATAGTGTATTCTGTATTAGCATGTGTAGTTTTTCTGTAATAATAATAGTAGTACACGGTTCATTAGAGATGTCAGTAGAGAATGTTCAGACACCTTGATATATATATGTAATAATAATAATGAAGAAACCTGCAAAGAGACTATTGAACTCTCAAAATCAAAATAACAGTCTTTCCTTATCTAAAACTGGATCTAAGCCGGTGAAAATGTATAGATGGTATGAGGGGAGAAAAAGATAGTTGGAGAGGGGTGTGCCCAACCTTTTGAGATGTCTGTGGAAGATGCGAAGACAAAAGCATTCCACGAACGAAGAAAAGAGCTTGAAATGGGAGCCAGGTAGAAAACTCCGGAGGGGTTACATTGAGAAGGAGCAAGGGGTTGCTGGAAGGCAGTCTATTCGGCTGAGATAGTCAGTTTTGAGCGTAGCGCGCAAAGTGGAAGGGTGTTCCTTGGATAGCTCTGAGAGAGTGCGTAGGGTTGAGAGAGGCTCGGAGAGCTTAGGCTTAAAGCCCATGTGTTGGGAGATCGAGATTGATCTCCGGAAAGCTAATTTAACGTGTGTAGAGTGAGAGTGGTTTAACGTAGTTTAACAGTACACAGCCAGCATTTACTGTATTCAATTTAATGTTGAACCGGATCACCTATATCCGAGTTTGTAAGTGTAAATAGCGTTTTGTTGTGTAAATAGTGTGTAAATAAACTGTTAATTTAGTTAATTGAAAGCGTTGGTTTTAATTTAAACAATCCTCTCAGTGCGTGACCGATATCACGTAATCATATCGGGGGTGGCAGCATATAAATAATAAGGATTTTCTTCGAAGTTGTGCGGACTAAGAGGAAACTCCGACATACACATTGCAGTAATTAATTATAATCAATTGTGCTTTGATTTTTCAGTAGTAAATTAATGTTGCTTTACATAAACAAAAGAAAAAAAAATCACAAAAACTGAATATTACGTAATTAAATTTGGAAAACGAGTCATAGACAAGTTGATTTAATAATTATTTGTTTAAAATTTAGGATGGTTAAATTTGAAGGTAAAGATGAACATACACTATATGGCCAAAGGTGACCGAAAAAATACATCTAGAAAAATACATGAGGAATTAACCTGAAACTGCAGGTGTGTAAACAGTATAGTATAGGTCATATATTTCTGCGAAGATTGTTTCCCGAAACCCCATAGGGGATCGTCAACAAATTGAAAAAGAATGAATGTCTTTTGGATTACCCTGTAAAAACTAATGTAGCAAAAGCGTTCAAATTCGAGATTATTAATAAGTGACTTATTGTAATATACTGTGTTAATTTTTATGAGGATAGCATGTATACTCGTAGAGAAATTAAGGTTTTTATAATACAGTCCCAAATTTCGCTAAATTTTTTGCTTATAATTTGAAGAGTTCGTAATATATAAAAAAAAAAAAAAAAAAAAAGTTATTTTCAGAAAGTATGACAAACATTGTACCCAATACTTTGCAATCAGAATTAAAATATAATAAAAATCGGATGAAAAATGAGCAGGTTTAGTAAATAATGTTTCACTGCGCATCCGCGAATGCAATCAAAATATAATGTGCATATATAGAGCAACTTTTGTGAAAGTTTCAAAATCATAGCTTGAAAATTCTGAAAATTATCGTCGATAGAATAAGCTCGAAATCCGTTGTTCCCAAAAGGAAGCAAAAAGATGCGGGGTTGTGTAGTACGTGCAATATTGTGTGCGCTATCTTGGGACTAATCAACAGATATTTGGTACAACCCCTCATCTTTTTGCTTCTTTTTGGGAACAACGAATTTCGAGTTTATTCTATCGACGATAATTTTCAGAATTTTCAAGCTATGGTTTTGAGACTTTCTTAAAAGTTGCTCTATATACTTAGCTAATACATTATGCATATTATATTTTGATTGCATTCGCGCATGCGCAGTGAAACATTTTTAAATAAACCTCCTCATTTTTCATCCAATTTTTATTATTTTTCAATTCTGATTACGGAGTATTATGTACAATGTTGTTTGTCATATTTTCTGAAAAGAACTTTTTTTTTTTTTATTAAGAATTCTGCAAATTATAAGCAAAAAACTTGGCGAAATATGGGACTGCTTTTATAAAAACCTTAATTCCTCTACGAGTATACATGCTATCCTCATAAAAATGAACACAGTATATTACAATAAGCCATTTATTAATAATCTCGAGTTTGAAGGCTTTTTTTTTTTTTTTGCTACATTAGTTTTTACAGGGTTATCCAAAAGATATTCGTTCTCTTTCAATTTGTAGTCGATTCCCTATGGGATTTCGGGAAAAAATATTCGCGGAAATATATGACTTATACCATACTGTACTGTTTACACACCTGCAGTTTCAGGTTAATTCCTCATGTATTTTTCTAGATATTTAACAAAACGTCTAAAATCGCAGGTGACCGGTCGCCTTTGGCCATATAGTGTATAATAAACATAATATAAAGTAAGGTGAAACATTAAAATCATTTTAGACAGGAAAATTACATTGAATCACTTTTTATTGTTATATTTCTATTTTTATCAAACATTTTCTAAAATTTAGGCATTTATAAAAGTCGAAATTATTCTCCTGATACTTATTCCTTGATGGAATTCCCGGTTGCGTCGCTGTAATAATCATAATAATAAAATAAAATTGTTCAATGTGATCTTGTGCATTTTAAAAACTGCAAAAGAAATTGAAGTAGTATTTCCCCACTAACAAAAATAGCTGCTAGAGGAGAACTTTCCGTTCCTACTGGCTCAGAAATTTTGTCAACAGACAGCCGATAAGGTTTCTTAAACTTCGCGGTAATTAAGGGTGTTCTCAAATCCAAAAGGCCAACTTTCTGACATAAGTTTTAATTTATCTTTGTTTGAAAATGCATGAAACTAGCTGGTGTTGTTGTTCAGAAACTATGTAATTGAGCTGTTTTTTCCTCTTTTTTTTTTGCAAACGCAATAGATCTTTCAGAAAATAGTATCAAAGTGGACATTTTGAACCGATTTTCCGCGCGAAACGAGAATAATCACTCAAGAGCGGGCGAAAAATGTGTTTGTCACGTGATCAAAAACACTTATAACTCAATAGGTAATTTATTGATAAAACAAGTGGGTAAGTGTGATCACAGATCGCACAGAGGGTTTCGTTTAATATTCCTTTCAAAACACTTTATCCTTTTGAAAAATCTGTTAGTTCCACATTTCGCAACCAGGGGCGCACTCCATTCTAAACAAACCTCTATTTGAACGAAACTCCGTTTTACATACTATCCGTATATACATTAGTCGAAGGGATTGCGAACATACACCCGAGATAAGTAGGCGCCCCTTGTGGTAAAATGTGGAACTAAAATATGTAAGGCTATGGTACATAATATGAAAGAATGGTCAAAGGGGTGTCGGCAAAAGTTGGAAAAGTGCTCCCCGGATGAAAAGGGCGGAGGTTAGAAAAATTGCTTAAAATATACAAGTTAGAGCCCGGAGGAGTAAATAATATAAGACTTTTTTAAAATTTTATGATTTGTCGTGTGTTCTGAGGTATTCAGCTATACGTATGCAAAAATTCATGTCTCCAACTTAATTAGGTGGTCTCTTAGAAAGAATTGCTTAAAATAGATATGTGGTAGCTCAAAGGGTTAAACGTAAGACTTTTTCAAGATTTTATGATTTGTCGCCTGGCTTCAGGTGTTCTGCTATAAGTATGCAAAATTTCAAATCTCCAATTTAATAAGGGGCTCAGTAAGAAAGAAATGCTTAAAATACGCATGTGGGAGCCCCAAGGGTTAAATGTACGACTTTTTAAAATTTTTATGATTTGTCGCACGATGGTGTTCAGCTATAAGTATGCAAAATGTCACGCCTCCAACCTAAATAGCGTGTCACTTAGAAATAATTGTTTAAAATACACATGTAGGAACCCAAAAGGTTAAATGTACGACTTTTCAAATTTTTATGATTTGCCGTTTGATGTAAGGTGCTCAGCTTTAAGTATGCAAAATTTCACGCCTCCAACTTAATTAGGGGCTCACTTAGAAAGAATTGTTTAAAGTACACATGTGGGAGCCCAAAGGGTTAAATGTACGACTTTTTGAAAATTTTATGATTTGTCGTTTGATGCGAGGTGCTCAGCTATAAGTATGCAAAATTTCACGCCTCCGAGCTAATTAGGGGCTCACTTAGAAAGAATTGTTTAAAATACACATGTGGAAGCCCAAAGGGTTAAATGTACGACTTTTTCAAAATTTTATGGTTTGTCATTTGATGTGAGGTGTTCAGCTATAAGTATGCAAAATTTCACTCCTCCAACCTAATTAGAGGCTCACATAGAAAGAACTGTTTAAAATATACATGTGGGAGCCCAAAGGGTTAAATGCACGACTTTTTCAAAATTTTATGATTTGTCGTATGATGTGAGGTGCTCAGCTATAAGTATGCAAAATTTCACGCCACCAACCTAATTAGGGGCTCACTTAGAAAGAATTGTTTAAAATACACATGTGGGAACCCAAAGGGTTAAATGTACGACTTTTCAAAATTTTATGGTTTGTCATTTGATGTGAGGTGTTCAGCTATAAGTATGCAAAATTTCACGCCTCCAACCAAATTAAGGGCTGACTTTGAAAGAATTGTTTAAAATACAGATGTGGGAGCCCAAAGGATTAAATGTACGACTTTTTTAAATTTTTATGGTTTGGTATTTGATGTAAGGTATTCAGATATAAGTATGAAAAATTTCACAACTCCAACCTAATTAGGGGCTGACTTAGAAAGAATTGTTTAAAGCACACATGTGGGACCCCAAAGGGTTTAATTTATGACTTTTTCAAAATTTTATGGTTTGTCATTTGATGTAAGGCGTTCAGCTATAAGTATGCAAAATTTCACACCTCCAACCTAAATAGGGCCTCACTTAGAAAGAATTGTTTAAAATACACATGTGGGAGCCCAAAGAGTTAAATGTACGACCTTTTTGAAAATTTTATGATTTGTCGTTTGATGTGAGGTATTCAGCTATAACTACGCAAAATTTCACGCCTGCAACCTAATTAGGGACTCACTTAGAAAGAATTGTTTAAAAAACACATCTGGGAGCCCAAAGGGTTAAATATACGACTTTTTCAAAATTTTAAGATTTGTCGTATGATGTGTTGTGTTCATCTATAAGTATGCAAAATTTCTCGTCTCCAACATGTATAGTTTCTGAGAACGGGCTCTGTGACAGACAGACAAACGGACGGACAGACAGAGGAGCGAGACGAATAGGGTTTCGACAGATGAACGAAACCCTAAAAATCGGACACCGTTTAGAAGAATACTGCAATGAAACATCGCGTGAGTGCTTTTTACAAAAAGTATATAATAGAAATAAAACAATTAGTGAAATTAACGCCCCTCCCCCCCTACCCGAAATTTCACGCGCCATTTTTTTATAAACTTTTTTATATGAGTTATAAACTATCTTAAAGTGTCAAACAGATCGTCTTGTTATATTTCCTAATTTTAACAAAATCGCGTTATGTTAGTTCCACATTCCACCACCAGGGAGCGCACTCCATTCTTAACAAAACTGTATCGGAAGGAAACTTCGTTAAACAACCTATCAGTAGATATGTTACTCGAGGTGATGGCGGTCTTAATGAGAAAAAAACACTTTATCCTTTTGAAAAATCTGTTAGTTCCACATTTCGCAACCAGGGGTGCACTCTATTCTAAACAAACCTCTAACCGAACGAAACTCCATTTTACATGCTATCTGTATATATATATATATATATACACTGGTGAAAACAATTAAAGGGACAAATGGTTTTTTTGCAATTAAAAAAAAACTAACAAAGCAAATAAATCCAAACTTGGCCAAAATATCATTCGATATAAGACTAATGTATGGGAAAACAAAAATGGGCACAACCTGCACCCTAAATAAGGTAACTGGTCACGTGTCCAGTACAGCAGCTGACCGACACCCTGTCAGTCAGAGAAAAACATGTCTAATAGAGTGTATAATCGTCTGTAACAACTACACAACTCTCGCATCGGCGTTTCATGCTGCTTACCAGGGTCCTTATCAATTTATATGACAACTGCACCCACTTTTGCACCAAGGCAACCTTGAGCTCATCGATGGTCCTTGCAGCTGGTCTTCGAGCTCCAATTGATCGTCCAAGGGCGGGCGTCCCATATGTGTTCGATGAGATTAAGGTCAGGGGACATCGCAGGTCACTCCATTCGTTGAACATCCTACGATTCAAGGTATTCGTCCACCAACTGATCCCTATGTGGACGGGCGTTATCGTCCATAAAAACGAAATTTGGTCCATATGCTCCGAGAAAAGTCCCAAAGAGGGTGCAAGAATCTCGTCCCTGTACCGCTGACCTGTCAGAGTACCTTTATCAAACACATTATGGTCGGTACGCCCGTCTACCTTGATGTCTGCCAGACCATCAGACCACCTCTAGCATAGGTATCATTTTCGACAATGTTAGAGGGCCGATATCGACTCTCGGGTTCTCTCCAGACGAGAACACGTCTCGAGTCACTGTCCAGACTGAATCGCGACTCATCACTGTACAGAACCGCCCCAAACTATCCTCTGTCCAAGACAGGTGTTCTCGGTACTATACTAGACGGGACTTTTTGTGGTTCACAGCCAAAGGGATGCAGACTACAGGGCACCTGGCATACAGGCCACCTGCATTAAGTCTCTGGGTGACTGTTTTCCGTGAAATGGATGTTCCTGTAGCATTATACAGGAGACGAGACAGTTGTTTCGCTGTCGCGGGCCTATCCCTTTTGGTTAAAAGTCTCAAATGGCTTCGCAATATGTGGCACGGGTCAACTACACAATAGAATTCTCCCACCTCCAAACGGTCTGTCGGGGCTCAGATGAGAAGGAAATATTTTCTTCTTTGCACTGGCATGCTATTGATGCATACAGGAATCCATTTTGTTGCCTAAGTGGAAGCATAAATACAGAATGACTGCACGCGAGAGGAAAGACGCGAATAAAACAATAATAAGTGGAATATTTACGTAGCTTGTGCGTTCTTAAAATGCAGTTACATTTTTTTTTTCAATTTTAAGCCTTCGTGAAGGTTTCAAAATGTATAATATCAATGATTTTTAACCCCTAAAATAACAATTTTTAAATTTAAGAATTTCTTACGATACATATTTAGGAATAAGATTATTAAGTTTTAACATCTATCATTGTTTTTCAGTTATACATAAATATTTTTCAACATCAAAGTTAATCAACGCAGTACATAACTGAGATTTTAATTCCCATCAGCAGTATTTGTTTTCTATTTAAAATAAAAGCCACTTTTTATTTATTTATTATATATATATATGAATACTTTTCATTTTTTAAGGTGGGAGGGGGTATCTTTAAAAATTTTAATGTCATCTAATCCTCCACTCCCCTGCACAGAGTTTAAAATCATGAAATTTTTTTTCTTTTTTGACCATTGGCTTCTTAGTAATGACAATAAGTATCCGCGTAAAATTTTCCTTACCCACAAAACTTAAAACATTTAAAATATTTTTCTATTTTCTTGTTTCTTTCAAATGTTAAGTTGTGTTAAATGTTAAATAAATAAATGACTTACCCTTCTCCCAAATAAAAAAATAAATTAATAAATAAAATATAAAAATAATTTCAAAATTTTTAGATTATTATACTGTATTTGTTATTCATTAGAATCGTTGATGTTAATTCTCTCCCATCCCCCCAGCAAATAGAGAATAATTAATAGCTGGTATTAATACAAAAAAAATTCTTTTTTTCAGCTTTTGTAGTCTTAAACCCTGTAAAAAAAGGGGAACACATTTTCTTATTTCATTGTAAGTTTCACACCTTTGTTTAAAATAAGCTATCTAAATCTGCAAAAATATGTTACCAATTTACCTTTATAAATGTGTGAAATTTAAATAGCAAGATTATTTTCCTTTATAATAATAATAATAATAAAAAAAAAAAAATACTCCGCATTCATAATGCTTATTCTTTAGCTATTATTTTTTCCGTCATTACTCAGCGAATTTAGATAAAACATTAATTACTTTATCAAAGTCAATATTTTTAATAAATATTTCTTTATTAAACTGGGCTAACGAATAATTATTGCCAAATGATAATTTAAAATACTTTTATTGCTTAAAAAATATATAAGTTTCACATTTTTTCTTTAATCGTTTAAACAAACAAATCTTAAAGCCCCTTTTTATGAAATTTTCATTATACTAATATTTTCAATAAACAGTATAGTGCAATACAAAATTTTAGTTTTATTTAACCTTTTGCTCTTCTTTGTGGAGAGTAACTTGCCATTTTTTAAAAATCTCTGCTATTAGGTGTGCGAAGTGTTAATGCAACAATAGCTTGGCTTTTTTTTTTTCACCCATCAGTAACACCCCCCCCCCCCCCCGAAAAAAAAAAAAAAAGAAAAAAAAAAGACAGAGAGAGAGAATTTGGTTCAAAAATCAAGAGAATCTTAAAGAAATTGTTATTCTTGTTCTAGGGATTGTTTTCCTTATTTTTTTATCTATAATATTTTACATGTTTTCTTATCATGTTTTGAATAATTTAAAGTTTTTTTTTTTATTATTTTATGCCAGAATCCTCCCAGATTACGATTATCTTACGATTATTTATTACCAGCTGATTCGATTAAACAATAATGAACTTTGTTTTCACAAAAAAAAAAAAAAAAAAAAAAAAAAAAGAATGATTTTATTATACAGTCAATCGTATAAACTGCGTGCTTATGTCCTTTTTTTGTATCACGACAGACAATTTTTGTATAAGAAATCAGGATTGCAACTCACTTCTTATTTAATCAAAAATATAGAATATGTCACTAAGCCGAAGTCTTATTTTTATTCCACGTTTTAAAGCCTTATAAAAGAACAATTTTTAATCTTTTATCATCAATAACTTGAAATGGAAATAAATCTTTGCTTATCTTAAATGCATAAATTCTGCGGATTTCAATATTCAAAATTATTGAAAGAAAATTTAAAGATTGTACGCATTCTAAATGTCCCGTACTATACGCAACAACTGTCGTGACGTTGTTAATAATAATGTAGCTCTTGTAAAGATAATTTAAACAAACCTACTTTATTATATATGAACTATAATAACTCGAGAAGTACTAAAAATTTCTTTGGCTTACATCCAGGCAACACTGAGCTAGTTACTCCATACTTTGGACTCAAGAAAAAAAAAGTAGCTTGAATATTTTATTCATCTTTTAATTATACCTTTAATAGTTTCAATTCAAGAATAACATTTTCAATAATCAATTTTTCCTATGTTTTCCATATATTATACAAGTTATTAAAAAATGACTCATAATTTTTTCATTCAAGAAATTCCTTATATTTGTATAATTTTTTTTCCTTTCTATTATAAGGAATTTTTTGAATGAAAAAAATAATATGTCATGTTTTTAATAGCTTGAAAGTTGTTTTGTCCTTTGAACTATAAAGGACAAAATATAAGTATAAAATACAGGCATTACAAAAGGCAGTTATTTCTGTCGATAAAAATTATCTAAAAAAATATTCATCAGTTAAATGCAGCATTTAATGTTATTAAACTCAAGAGAGAAAAACAAAAGCCGCGCACTTGAATTTTATGTTTTATTTTTAAATATGCAAATTTTTTATCAGAGTTCTTGGCAAAGTCTTTAGGTAAGCAGTTTGAAGATTGTGAAATCTTTAGTGGATAAAAATAGATTTTTAAATTTAAGAGAAATTTCAAAAGTTTCTAAGATTTTAGATAAAGAGTATAATTCGAGACAAAAAAGATGTAGTTTTGCATCAAAATGGATGCTTTACTAACTCCGCAGTCAAACCTATTCAGACTATCTTCCTTTAATCTCCTCCTAATCTACCCATCTTGACCTTTGGGGAGGAAAATGCAGGAAAAAGTAATTATACCGTGCGGAGCGCAACTATCCCGTCTCAAATAATGGTCTTCAGCGGGCGTTGTTGCCCTTTTTAGGCCTTGACCAGGTCCGGGGATCACTGTTTTGGTCTCTATGAACTGTTTCCACAGAGTAGACACCACATTTCACGGAACTCCGAGATCCTTAGAACAGGTAGCCTGTAATTAGCCGGCCTCGAGTTTTCCAACAATCTGCCATCTTGTGGCATCTTCTAGACGATGTCGACTAGCCATACTAACGATGGGTAAACAAAGAAATTTAAAAAACACGGATTGGGTTATGCTACGATGCTTCAAAACGCCCTTCCGCTACAAGCTTCGGCGGTCAAATGAGGCACCTCTGCACAAACGCGATCACAGCGCCACTTTCTTATGACCACACATGCCACTTGCGTGGCAGGTGTGTCCGCGACGAGCTTAACTATCATCTGATACCTTATTTGCGTACAGGGATAACTTATTTTGTTTTGTTTTTTTAAAAAACCGTTTGTCCCTTTAATTGTTTTCACCAGTGTATTAGTCGAAGGGATTGGGCCCATAGCACCCGAGATAAGTAGGCACCCCTGGCGGTAAAAAGTGGAACTAAAATATGTAAGGCTATTGTGCATAATATGAAAGAATGGTCAAAGGGGTGTCGGCAAAAGTGCCGACACCCCTTCGGCAAAAGTGGAAAAGTGCTCCCCGGGTGAAAAGGGCGAAGGTTAGAAAAATTGCTTAAAATATACAAGTTAGAGCACGGAGGAGTAAATAATATAAGACTTTTTGAAAATTTTATGCTTTGTCGTGTGTTCTGAGGTATTCAGCTATACGTATGCAAAATTTCAAGTCTCCAACTTAATTAGGGGCTCTGTTTGAAAGAATTGCTTAAAATACATATGTGGTAGCTCAAAGGGTTAAACGTGAGACTTTTTCAAGATTTTATGATTTGTCACATGATTATGTTCAGCTATAAGTATGCAAAATTTCACGCCTCCAACCTAAATAGGGTGTCACTTAGAAAGAATTGTTTAAAATACACATGTAGGAGCCCAAAAGGTTAAATGTACGACTTTTTCAAAATTTTACTATTTGCCGTTTGATGTGAGGTGCTCAGCTATAAGTATGCAAAATTTCACGCCTCCAACCTAATTAGGGTTCACTTAGAAATAATTGTTTAAAATACACATGTGGGAGCCCATAGGGTTAAGTGTACGACTTTTTCAAAATTTTATGGCTTGTCGTTTGATGTGAGGTGTTCAGCTATAAGTATGCAAAATTTCACTCCTCCAACCTAATTAGGGGCTCACTTAGAAAGAATTGTTTAAAATACACATGTGGGAGCCCAAAGGGTTAAATGTATGACTTTTTCAAAATTTTATTATTTGTCGTTTGATGTGAGGTATTCAGCTATAAGTATGCAAAATTTCACTCCTCCAACCTAATTAGAGGCTCACATAGAAAGAACTGTTTAAAATATACATGTGGGAGCCCAAAGGGTTAAATGCATGACTTTTTCAAAATTTTATGATTTGTCGTATGATGTGTGGTATTCATCTCTAAGTATGCAAAATTTCAAGTCTCCAACATGTATAGTTTCTGAGAACGGGCTCTGTGACAGACAGACAGACGGACGGACAGACAGAGGAGCGAGACGAATAGGGTTTCGTCAGATTAACGAAACCCTAAAAATGGAAAACACAGTTAAATTCCAAATCGCTTCCATGGCCAGGCTTTCCAATTTTATATCTTTCCGTTAAAAAATGAATCTGTAAATGTGTCAAAACGTTTTGTGCTTGTTGAGTAGAGCACAGATACTTCCATTTTGATAAACAAGACCTTTTTACAAGTAAACTTTACACACACACACACCCAACCCAATTTCCGGCATTTCTTCTCATATCATATGTCACAGAAATCAAAGTAACTTTTGAAAATACAGTTACGATATCTTCGAACTTCGTATATACGATCATTTTAAACACACATATTTGTTTAATATATTTACCAAATTTCATGACAATCCATACATCCTTTCTTAAGATATCATGCGCGCAATGACTTATGGGGTAAAAAAAGAGCTATTTTGATTTCAACAATACACAAATTCTGTAAAGGGTTAATAAATTTCTGTTGGTAGTATATTACAAAGCATAATCTGTTTAATCAATATCCAAAATTTCACGTATATACATAAAAAGGTTTTGAAGATAAACTAATTAAAACGTTGAAGTTTTTCGTTAATTTTCGACGCGTTTAAAAGGTACAAGACCCCTTAAAACAGTTTATTTTAGTTTAAATATAAAAATGTGAGTTTATGCTCGAGAAAATTTGAGTGACTAAAACAATTGAATTTAATTGAAATTTAGAAGTATCAAGATTAATTTAATATATATTTTTAAATCACTATTAAACTATTATTTACATAAAATATATAATGTGAACATTAAATAGTCCACAATATTATTTAAAAGGCGACTAAAGTAATGAAAAAGATGTTACAAGTTTAAAATATACATTTTATTTAAAATTTCTTAGTACTTTCAAGCCTTCCTAGCTCATCATCAGAGAATATCTTAATAACTAAATGTTGTTTATTGTTTTTAAAATGTGAGAGCCAATAATTACTAGTGTTGAAAGTAGAAGTAGCAGTAGCAGTAGCAGTTTCTTGGATTGAATTTAATTAGAGAAAATATATATTATTATTATTAATTACAGTTCCATTTATTAGGTAGCTTTCTTTACAAAAAAGCTACCTATTGCAGCCGTTCGGAGGAAAGCGATTTCAAAAAATTTTGGTATATTTTCATCGATCATGACCCCCAGACCCCGAAACCACCCTCCGTTCAAAATTGATATATATATATATATATATATATATATATATATATATATATATAGCCATATATATATATATATATATATATATATATATATATATATATCTGACCTATGTCACACCGTAACTCCCGTAATTATGAACCGATTTCGATGTAATTCGGTTTGCACATAGTACATACCAATGTCTCGACCGAGTTCGTTGCCCAGCTTCATTCGCTGTTTTGATTCAAAATGGCGGCCATTTAAAAATTTTAAAAAAATTTAAAACTTGAAATGTGGTACCAAAAAACTAAAAATGGAAAAATATTTTTTTCTTATGTATTTGACCTTTATACAAAGATTCCGGAGCAGTTTTCGTTTCGTCTATATCTTAAAAAATGGCTGAGTTATAGCATTTTGAATTTCTAGCATGGCTGACATTTTGAAACGTCCTGAATTTTGTCACGCGATAAAAGGCGTATTTATGAACCGATTTGGATGTAATTCGGTATGTACATAGTACATACCAATCTCTCGACCGAGTTCGTTGGCCAGCTTCATCCGCCATTTTGTTTAAAAATGGCGGCCATTTAAAATTTTTTTAAAAATTTAAAATTTGAAATGTGGTACCAAAAAATTGAAAATGGAAAAATATTTTTTTTTATGTATTTGACCTTTATACAAAGATTTCGGAGCAGTTTTTGTTTCGTCTATATCTTAAAAAATGGCTGAGTTATAGTATTTTGAATTTCTAGCGTGGCTGACATTTTGAAACGTCCTGAAATTTGTCACGCGATAAAAGGCGTATTTATGAACCGATTTGGATGTAACTTCGTTTATACATAGTACATACCAATGTCTCGACCGGGTTCGTTGGCCAGCTTCATCCGCCATCTTGTTTAAAAATGGCGGCCATTTAAATTTTTAAGAAAAATTTAAATTTGAAATGTGATACCAAAAAATTGAAAATTGAAAAAATATTTTCTTCTTATGTGTTTTACCTTGATAAAAAGATTCGGGAGCAATTTTTGTTTCGTCTATATCTTAAGAAATGGCTGAGTTATAGCATTTTGAATTTCTAGCGTGGCTGACATTTTGAAACGTCCTGATTTTTGTCACGTGATAACAGGCGTATTTATGAACCGATTTGGATGTACCTTGGTGTGTACATAGTACATACAAATATCTCACCCGAGTTCGTTGGCCAGCTTTATCTGCCATCTTGTTTCAAAATGGCGGCCATTTTTAAAAAAATTAAAAAATAAAAATATTTAAATGAGATACCAAAAAATTGGAAAATGAAAAAGTTTTTTTTTTGTTTGTATGTGTTTGACCTTAATACAAAGATTCCGGAACAGTTTTTCTTTCGTCTATATCTAAAAAAAATGGCTGAGTAATAGCATTTTGAATTTCTCTTGTGGCTGACATTTTAAAACGACCTGATTTTTGTCACGCGATAACAGGCGTATTTATGAACCTATTTGGATGTAACTTGGTCTGTACATAGTACATACCAATGTCTCGACCGAGTTCGTCGGTCAGCTTAATTCGCCATCTTGTTTCAAAAGGGTTGCCATTAAAAAAAAATTAAATTTAAAATTCAAAATGAGGTATTAATAAATTGGAAAATGAAAAAGATTTTTTTTTATGTGTTTGGCCTTGATACAAAGATTCCGGGGCAGTTTTTGTTTCTGAAAATTTGTTCTTTTGTTTATATCTTAAAAAATGGTTGATTTATAGCACTTTGAATTTCTAGCATGGCTAACATTTTGAAAGATCTGGTATTTGTCACGCGATAACACACGTATTCACCTATTTCGATGTAAGAAGGCATGTGGATAGTATACATCAACACCTCGACCAAGTTCGCTGGCCAGATTCATCAGCCATCTTGTTTCAAAATGGCGGCCATTAAATTAAAATATATATATTTAAAGTGAGGTGCAAAAAAATTAGAAATTGAAAAAGGTTTCTTTCTTAAGTATTTGACCTTGATATAAGGATTCAGGAACATTTTTTGCTTGTCTTTACCTTAAAAAATGGCTCAGATATAGCAGTTTCAATTTCTATTGTGGGTGACATTTTGAAAAATCTGATTTTTTGCACGCGACAGCACTCCTATATATTAACCGATTCCGATGTGAGTGAGCATGTGCACAGCAATTACTAAGGTCTCGACCAAGTTCACTGCTTAGCCTCATCCACCATGCTATCTTAAAATGACAGGCACTTTAAGAAATTGCCGAATTTGGCAGCCAAATGTAAGTTACTTTAAAGAAAAGCAGCTTGGATAAAGCGAAATTTTCGCGAAATTCTCATTCATTATATTGATAAAAATTAGTATTGAATCTCCTATATTCGGTTTCCACTAAATTGAGCTTCGTGTGTTTGAATGATATAAGTTGGCTTTTTTTAAATAAGGATTATGAAAGCTACCTCTTCCTCCCGGCACTGGCCGGAAGGACTTTTTATGACATCCCTCTGTTTCTCATAGGTCACTTTCCATGGATATAATTAAATTATTATTTTATGATATAATTATTTTTGTGTAAAAAAAATGGAACTGCAATTAATAATAATAATATATATTTTCTTTACTTAAATTAAATCCAAGAAACTGCTACGTTTACTCAGTAATTATTGACCCTCTCATTTTCAAAACAAAGTGACGTATTTGTATAAATAAACAACATTTAGTTATTAAGATATTCTCTAAGGATGAGCTTGGAAGGCTTGAAAGTACTAAGAAATTTTAAATAAAATGTATATTTTAAACTTGTAACATCTTCTTCATTACTTTAGTCGCCTTTTAAGTAAAATTGTGGACCTTTTTAATGTTCACATCATATATTTTATGTTGAATCAAGGTGAAAAAATTGCGTTTCGTCTTATGATTCTATTATTTACATGTCTAATAATTATAAATAATTCTCAAGAATTTTGAAAAAGTTGAAATAATATATTTTTTCAAATGTTTGGCTATTAAACTGCAAGAGAAATAGTTAAATATTATCTGATAAAAGCAAAATTTTAAAATATATGAGAAATATTATACTGTCATTCGTTAACTACATAAAGATTAAACTTATTTTTATGTAACTAGGGGGCTCGGCCCCCTACGAGCTACGCTCGCCAACCCCCGTCCAGACACCGTAGACTCTAAATGCACGCTAACTTGATCGGCATTAAAAAGATTTCGAAAGATTGAATTATAATTTAAAAAACAGTGGCGATCTCTCTATAAACGGATTTCTATTCATTCCTCTTTGATTGGGGAATTTTAACGCCAAAATCCGTTGCGGTACTACTTGATTATCCCGGCGACCCATTTCGCCAAATTATATAAATCGCCAAACCACTCGCCAAATTATACAAATTGACATAATTTTTATTTTAAATAACGAAAAAACAAATAAATTAGTACAACATTAATAAAAATACAAATAAAACGTCGAAATAAAAATAACTTGATGACGTAGACACGTGTAACAACATTTCAAAATAAGCAAATATAAAAGGAATTAAGTAAACAGAGTCTTTGTCTCCTGGTATTTTTTAACAAAGTGAAAAGAAAGTTCTTTTAAATGAGACATTTTAAATTAATCGTTTTTAATCTGACGTAATTTTGACCAAACTATTCTTTCTCTTTTTAATATTCAGGTGAAAATACTTGTGTTAGAAATTAAATATTATTTGCGCTTTCCTAACAAAAATAGTTGAAAAGTATCCTCTTAAAATATCAAATAAATGTCTAGCGCAATTTCTAAATTTAAACCGTTTTGCAATATTATTTTGTGTTTATTTTATGTAATAACTGTAATGTGACGTAAATATGACGTAATTTCTCCTATTTAAGACTTCTAACGCATGTTAATAAATTTATTGCTTTACAAATACCTTTCTCTCTTAAAATTCAGGTGTAATTATAGTTTTTATGACATAATTTTTAATAAGTTCCTGCTTTTTGTACACAATTATTTAATTCTAATTCCAAATGTTTTTTTTCTGTTTATAATAGTCACGTGTAAATAATTTTTTAATTTATTTACACGTATAAATATTTTTTTTTTGAAGCAAACATTATTTCTTCCGCTGTTGATACAGTTGGCAACAGTTTAAATTAATATCACTTTCTAAAATCTGTTAAAAATATCTCTAGAAATTCTGAAAATCTGAATTTAAAATAGAAATAAAACCTCAAAAAATTAGTCAAAATAAAAAAATTAATGCAATCTGCACTCCGGCAAATTCTAACGCATAAAATGATCTAAAAATGATTAAATTCCTATGAACAGTTTTTGCTCCTATAAAACTTTTTTAGTGGAACGATTTTGTCCAACTTTAGCATTAAATATCTCTTAAAATAATTCTTCGATCTGAAAACTGTCTGCATCAGCGTGTTTATCAAACATTTCTGTATAATACTACCTATTTTCATATTTTTGTATGCATTATTTTGCTTAATATTAACGAAGAAAGACCTCCGGTCACAAAAAATTCAAAACCGGCGGCGGCGGCGGTGACAGCGGTAGTTACTTTTTTTTAGAATAGAGAGATATTTTATAAAATGATCAGAAATGATGCAAAAATTTAACATTAACCGTGTAACATCCTGTTAACTCAGATGTTATAAATAATAAGATAGTTACAAAATAATAACTGACCTTAACGAAACCATTAATTTATTGGAACACACAAGTTAAAGTTGATGTACATAAAACTGTTACGTGAAAGTATAAATATACAAACTGTTCACGTGACATCTTCCCTTACAATAAAACAAATAAGAATAAGAGTTCTTTTATAAGTTCAAACGTTCTGGAGGGCGTATAACTCTTCCGGAGCGGGTAACCACTGTTTTAGATTTGGGCGGAGTAAAAACTGGAGCAGAAAGACGAGAAACATCGAGAGGGTCAAGTGATGTACTATTATCATTCTCCGATCGAACAAAACCTGAAGGGTTAACAGCAATCTGGCAGTCTGGTATAATTTCAGCCTTTGTTGGACGTAGATGTGCGCTGTTTCGACGGAAAATCTTGCCTGTAGGAGTGGTAACAAAGTATGAACGGGGAGTATTAGCAACATCTGACACAGTAGCAGGAATCCAAGTACGATGATCAGTTTGGAGCTTAACAGATTGACCTTTAGTCAGTAATGGAGATTCATTTCGTGAGTCAGTGGTCGAAGCTGCACGTTGCTTTTCTCTACTTAATTGAAGAGGAACGGTAGATGACATTCGAGGCAAACGTAAAGAGGGATATATAGGTATTAAACTTCGAGTAGGTCTTCCAAAGAGACGTTGAGCTGGAGAAGGCAAATTTTCACGAGGTGTATTTCTCCAATTTAGAAGTGCCAATCTGACATCTGTATGATCTATAGAGCATCTTCTTAAAATCAATTTTGCTATTTGAACATAGCGTTCTGCTAGGCCATTAGATTTAGGATAACGCGGGCTAGACGGAATGTGCTGTATTTTCCAATCTTTAGTAAATTTGTGAAATGCATCTGATGAGTATTGTGGACCGTTATCAGATTCCAAAATGTCTGGTATTCCATGAGTTGCGAACGTATCTTTCAAATATTCTATTACCGAATGTGATGAAGGATGCACTAGTTTTTTAAAATCGAAATATCCCGAGTAACTGTCAACAATAAGACAATATTGATTTCCGGAAAATTCAAACATATCAGAAGCCACTCGTTGCCACGGGAATTGAGGAACAGGTTTCATTTGTAATGGCTCTGTATTCGGTGAACGATCTGTTTGTTGACAAACAGGACATTTTTGTATAAAGAACTCAATATCACGGGTCATTCCATGCCAAAAGATAATTTCTCGAGCACGATGCAAAGACAAATTAATTCCTAGATGACCTTGGTGAATTAAATTCAAATACTTTGACTTTAATGCAGATGGAACTATTAAACGTTCTGAATTGAATAACAAATTCTCATAAACTGCCAATTCTTCTCTAAAGTTCCAGTATTTACGAAGTTGTGGAGAAACTGAGCTAATACTAGGTGGCCAACCATCAAGAATTAAACGTTTTAACTCTTGCAATTCAGAATCTTCGTTAACCGCATTTAACAGTTCTGAAAAAGTCAATAATGGAAGAGGAACATCGCATAAAACTTCAAAAGTTTCTATCTCTTC
The DNA here is from genome assembly GCA_963932465.1 of Maratus speciosus. Classification (NCBI taxonomy): domain Eukaryota; kingdom Metazoa; phylum Arthropoda; class Arachnida; order Araneae; family Salticidae; genus Maratus; species Maratus speciosus. Next base: position 374,094,226 of record OZ010792.1, on the reverse strand, counting down.
ATCTTCTACAAGATCAATAATGCAATCACGACTTAATGCATCTGGAATAGGTATATCTTTACCTTTTTTGTATACTATCTTGGGCGAGTATTGAAGAACGTCAAAAAGTATTCTTTGAAGACGTGCAGGAGCTGCCTGTAAGGATTTCTTTGCAATAGCCTCTAAAGGTTTATGATCAGTTTCAATTGTAACTGGTTTTCCATAAATATAATCGTGGAACTTTTTACACCCAAAACGAATAGCAAAGCATTCCTTTTCGATTTGAGGATATCTTCGTTGTGAATCTGTTAATGCTTTAGTCGCATACGCAATTGGCCTACCATTTTGAAGAAGAACTGCACCAACAGCGTGTGAGCTGGCATCAACTGAAACTATCGTAGGTTTATTAACATCAAAGTAGGCCAACTTTGGCGTATTTTTAAGAGCCTCTTTCAGTTTAAAGAAAGAATTTTCTTGATCTTCGGACCATTCCCACAATACATTTTTGTGCAATAGCCTACGTATAGGTTCTGTAATTTCAGAGAAATTAGGTATAAATTTCGACACATAGTTCACCATTCCGAGAAATCTTTGCAATTCAGCTAAGCAAGTTGGTGTTTTCAGTTGTTCAATAGCTTTCACTTTTGCAGGATCAATCTCGATTCCATTTGATGTAAACAGGTGACCCAAGAATTTGATTTTTGTTTTTTCAAATTCACACTTTTCTTTATTTAGACGAAGTCCGGCATCAAAAAGACGTCTAATTACTTTCACAGTTAATTTTCGTAGTTCTTGTTTTGTGTCTGCCCATAATAATATGTCATCCATAGAACATTCAGTATTTTCAAATTCACTTAAGAGCGAATGCATTACTTGCTGAAATATTTCTGGTGCTGATGCAAGCCCAAATGGTATTCTTAGGAACGAATACCTTCCCCAAGGTGTATTAACTGTTAAATAATCTGATGTTCGTCGAGACACGGGAAGCTGCCAAAATCCTTTTTTAGCATCTAATATTGTAAAATACTTTGCTGAACCAATGCGAGCTGCTATCTCTTCAACTGTTTTGAGAGGAAAATGACGCCGTTTTATAACTTTATTAATATCAGTTGGATCTAAACACAAACGTATTCTATCACCTTTTTTTACAATTACTAATGGGCTGACAGCAGGAGTAGGATGTGTTACCGGTTTTAAGTTGTTAACCAAGCATTATTCTGTGAGCTCAATAGTTCTCCGACATGCAATGTATTGCTAAAATAATTATGAATCTCATCATCATTATCATTAGAAACTTCTGTAAGTTCCTGTATGGCTCGAATCTTTGATCGGTATTTCTTTTTAAATTTATATTGGCGAGCATAATGCCCTTTTAAAGCGCAAAGATTGCAAGTAACATTAAAGGCTGGACAATTACGATAATCATGCGTTAAACCACATCGCCAACATATCTTATTTGCTTTATTGAGCTTTGGCTTATTTTTATGTGAATAAACCATATCAGATTTAGTATCGGATTTCAGTTTAGATTTCCGAATCATCATAATATCTTTTTCTGTATTATCAACAACTGAATGCATTTCTTTTAATTGAAAAGTAGCTTGTTCGCTAGCTCTACATATATCAATAGCTTTATTGACCGTTAAGTCTTTTTCAGCCAATAGTAATTCACGTACTTTATCAGAATTAATACCACGAACTAGTTGATCACGTAATAAACTATCTTGCAAATCGCCAAAAGCGCAATCTTTAATTTTTGTACGCAACTTAGTAATATAAGAATCAAAAGTTTCTTGCTTACCTTGAATGCATGTAAAAAATACATATCGAGTGTAGGTCTGATTAATCTGAGGTGAAAAATATTCATCAAATTTCTGCTTGATTACATCGACATTCTGCTGCTCTTGATCCGTCAAATTAAAGGTATTAAATATAACTATTGCAGCAGATCCTATAGCTGACATAAAAGTAGCAGCCTGAACTTCAGCTGGTTTAGTATTTAACTGCGTAGCAATTGAATAAAATTCAAATCCCTGTTTCCAAACCTTCCATTTAATGGCCATATTATCTTCAGTGACTTCCAATTCTGCCGGAAGGCGAGCGTTTGTAGCTTCTCTCTGCATTTTAATAAATGTCAGTAACAACAAAATTTAATTTAATTTAATTTCAACACTTCTGACGCCATGTAACATCCTGTTAACTCAGATGTTATAAATAATAAGATAGTTACAAAATACTAAACTGACCATAACGAAACCATTAATTTATTGGAACACACAAGTTAAAGTAGAAGTACATAAAACTGTTACGTGAAAGTATAAATATACAAACTGTTCACGTGACATCTTCCCTTACAATAAAAAAAATAAGAATAAGAGTTCTTTTATAAGTTCAAACGTTCTGGAGGGCGTATAACTCTTCCGGAGCGGGTAACCACTGTTTTAGATTTGGGCGGAGTAAAAACTGGAGCAGAAAGACGAGAAACATCGAGAGGGTCAAGTGATGTACTATTATCATTCTCCGATCGAACAAAACCTGAAGGGTTAACAGCAATCTGGCAGTCTGGTATAATTTCAGCCTTTGTTGGACGTAGATGTGCGCTGTTTCGACGGAAAATCTTGCCTGTAGGAGTGGTAACAAAGTATGAACGGGGAGTATTAGCAACATCTGACACAGTAGCAGGAATCCAAGTACGATGATCAGTTTGGAGCTTAACAGATTGACCTTTAGTCAGTAATGGAGATTCATTTCGTGAGTCAGTGGTCGAAGCTGCACGTTGCTTTTCTCTACTTAATTGAAGAGGAACGGTAGATGACATTCGAGGCAAACGTAAAGAGGGATGTATAAGTATTAAACTTCGAGTAGGTCTTCCAAAGAGACGTTGAGCTGGAGAAGGCAAATTTTCACGAGGTGTATTTCTCCAATTTAGAAGTGCCAATCTGACATCTGTATGATCTATAGAGCATCTTCTTAAAATCAATTTTGCTATTTGAACATAGCGTTCTGCTAGGCCATTAGATTTAGGATAACGCGGGCTAGACGGAATGTGCTGTATTTTCCAATCTTTAGTAAATTTGTGAAATGCATCTGATGAGTATTGTGGACCGTTATCAGATTCCAAAATGTCTGGTATTCCATGAGTTGCGAACATATCTTTCAAATATTCTATTACCGAATGTGATGAAGGATGCACTAGTTTTTTTAAATCGAAATATCCCGAGTAACTGTCAACAATAAGACAATATTGATTTCCGGAAAATTCAAACATATCAGAAGCCACTCGTTGCCACGGGAATTGAGGAACAGGTTTCATTTGTAATGGCTCTGTATTCGGTGAACGAGCTGTTTGTTGACAAACAGGACATTTTTGTATAAAGAACTCAATATCACGGGTCATTCCATGCCAAAAGATAATTTCTCGAGCACGATGCAAAGACAAATTAATTCCTAGATGACCTTGGTGAATTAAATTCAAATACTTTGACTTTAATGCAGGTGGAACTATTAAACGTTCTGATTTGAATAACAAATTCTCATAAACTGCCAATTCTTCTCTAAAGTTCCAGTATTTACGAAGTTGTGGAGAAACTGAGCTAATACTAGGTGGCCAACCATCAAGAATTAAACGTTTTAACTCTTGCAATTCAGAATCTTCGTTAACCGCATTTAACAGTTCTGAAAAAGTCAATAATGGGAGAGGAACATCGCATAAAACTTCAAAAGTTTCTATCTCTTCATCTTCTACAAGATCAATAATGCAATCACGACTTAATGCATCTGGAATAGGTATAACTTTACCTTTTTTGTATACTATCTTGGGCGAGTATTGAAGAACGTCAAAAAGTATTCTTTGAAGACGTGCAGGAGCTGCCTGTAAGGATTTCTTTGCAATAGCCTCTAAAGGTTTATGATCAGTTTCAATTGTAACTGGTTTTCCATAAATATAATCGTGGAACTTTTTACACCCAAAACGAATAGCAAAGCATTCCTTTTCGATTTGAGGATATCTTCGTTGTGAATCTGTTAATGCTTTAGTCGCATACGCAATTGGTGTACCATTTTGAAGAAGAACTGCACCAACAGCGTGTGAGCTGGCATCAACTGAAACTATCGTAGGTTTATTAACATCAAAGTAGGCCAACTTTGGCGTATTTTTAAGAGCCTCTTTCAGTTTAAAGAAAGAATTTTCTTGATCTTCGGACCATTCCCACAATACATTTTTGTGCAATAGTCTACGTATAGGTTCTGTAATTTGAGAGAAATTAGGTATAAATTTCGACACATAGTTCACCATTCCGAGAAATCTTTGCAATTCAGCTAAGCAAGTTGGTGTTTTCAGTTGTTCAATAGCTTTCACTTTTGCAGGATCAATCTCGATTCCATTTGATGTAAACAGGTGACCCAAGAATTTGATTTTTGTTTTTTCAAATTCACACTTTTCTTTATTTAGACGAAGTTCGGCATCAAAAAGACGTCTAATTACTTTCACAGTTAATTTTCGTAGTTCTTGTTTTGTGTCTGCCCATAATAATATGTCATCCATAGAACATTCAGTATTTTCAAATTCACTTAAGAGCGAATGCATTACTTGCTGAAATATTTCTGGTGCTGATGCAAGCCCAAATGGTATTCTTAGGAACGAATACCTTCCCCAAGGTGTATTAACTGTTAAATAATCTGATGTTCGTCGAGACACAGGAAGCTGCCAAAATCCTTTTTTAGCATCTAATATTGTAAAATACTTTGCTGAACCAATGCGAGCTGCTATCTCTTCAACTGTTTTGAGAGGAAAATGACGCCGTTTTATAACTTTATTAATATCAGTTGGGTCTAAACACAAACGTATTCTATCACCTTTTTTTACAATTACTAATGGGCTGACAGCAGGAGTAGGATGTGTTACCGGTTTTAAAATTTTCATTTTAACCATAAGATCAATTTCTTTTTTGACAGTATCACGAATTGCATACGGAATTCGTCGAGGTGGATGTATTTTCAAATCTGCACCATCTTCAATTTCAATATCGTATTCGAAATCTTTCAAACAACCTATACCTTGAAAAACTGCATCTGGTATTTCAGTTCCTATTTCATTAACCTGTACAGACTCAGGAGTACGTTGGACTAAGCCAAGTTTTTCACATGTAGAACATCCCAATATACAATTAAAATTTCCATTAACTACTAAAAATCTCAGAATAACTGGCGTATTTTGAACAATACACTTAATATCGGTTTCGCCAATTACCGGTGTAAACTCATTATTAAAAGATTTTAAGCGTTTTACTTTAGTCTCACGTATAAGTGCTTTAAGCTTTTTAGCTAAACGTTCTGTTATAATATTGGCTTCAGAGCCGGTATCTAATTTAAATTTCACAGATACTCTATTTTGAAAAGTAACAGTTGTTAACCAAGCATTATTCTGTGAGCTCAATAGTTCTCCGACATGCAATGTATTGCTAAAATAATGATTAATCTCATCATCACAATCATTAGAAACTTCTGTAAGTTCCTGTATGGCTCGATTCTTTGATCGGTATTTCTTTTTAAATTTACATTGGCGAGCATAATGCCCTTTTAAAGCGCAAAGATTGCAAGTAACATTAAAGGCTGGACAATTACGATAATCATGCGTTAAACCACATCGCCAACATATCTTATTTGCTTTATTGAGCTTTGGCTTATTTTTATGTGAATAAACCATATCAGATTTAGTATCGGATTTCAGTTTAGATTTCCGAATCATCATAATATCTTTTTCTGTATTATCAACAACTGAATGCATTTCTTTTAATTGAAAAGTAGCTTGTTCGCTAGCTCTACATATATCAATAGCTTTATTGACCGTTAAGTCTTTTTCAGCCAATAGTAATTCACGTACTTTATCAGAATTAATACCACGAACTAGTTGATCACGTAATAAACTATCTTGCAAATCGCCAAAAGTGCAATCTTTAATTTTTGTACGCAACTTAGTAATATAAGAATCAAAAGTTTCTTGCTTAACTTGAATGCATGTAAAAAATACATATCGAGTGTAGGTCTGATTAATCTGAGGTGAAAAATATTCATCAAATTTCTGCTTGATTACATCAACATTCTGCTGCTCTTGATCCGTCAAATTAAAGGTATTAAATATAACTATTGCAGCAGATCCTATAGCTGACATAAAAGTAGCAGCCTGAACTTCAGCTGGTTTAGTATTTAACTGCGTAGCAATTGAATAAAATTCAAATCCCTGTTTCCAAACCTTCCATTTAATGGCCATATTATCTTCAGTGACTTCCAATTCTGCCGGAAGGCGAGCGTTTGTAGCTTCTCTCTGCATTTTAATAACGTCAGTAACAACAAAATTTAATTTAATTTAATTTCAACACTTCTGACGCCATGTAACATCCTGTTAACTCAGATGTTATAAATAATAAGATAGTTACAAAATACTAAACTGACCATAACGAAACCATTAATTTATTGGAACACACAAGTTAAAGTAGAAGTACATAAAACTGTTACGTGAAAGTATAAATATACAAACTGTTCACGTGACATCTTCCCTTACAATAAAAAAAATAAGAATAAGAGTTCTTTTATAAGTTCAAACGTTCTGGAGGGCGTATAACTCTTCCGGAGCGGGTAACCACTGTTTTAGATTTGGGCGGAGTAAAAACTGGAGCAGAAAGACGAGAAACATCGAGAGGGTCAAGTGATGTACTATTATCATTCTCCGATCGAACAAAACCTGAAGGGTTAACAGCAATCTGGCAGTCTGGTATAATTTCAGCCTTTGTTGGACGTAGATGTGCGCTGTTTCGACGGAAAATCTTGCCTGTAGGAGTGGTAACAAAGTATGAACGGGGAGTATTAGCAACATCTGACACAGTAGCAGGAATCCAAGTACGATGATCAGTTTGGAGCTTAACAGATTGACCTTTAGTCAGTAATGGAGATTCATTTCGTGAGTCAGTGGTCGAAGCTGCACGTTGCTTTTCTCTACTTAATTGAAGAGGAACGGTAGATGACATTCGAGGCAAACGTAAAGAGGGATGTATAAGTATTAAACTTCGAGTAGGTCTTCCAAAGAGACGTTGAGCTGGAGAAGGCAAATTTTCACGAGGTGTATTTCTCCAATTTAGAAGTGCCAATCTGACATCTGTATGATCTATAGAGCATCTTCTTAAAATCAATTTTGCTATTTGAACATAGCGTTCTGCTAGGCCATTAGATTTAGGATAACGCGGGCTAGACGGAATGTGCTGTATTTTCCAATCTTTAGTAAATTTGTGAAATGCATCTGATGAGTATTGTGGACCGTTATCAGATTCCAAAATGTCTGGTATTCCATGAGTTGCGAACATATCTTTCAAATATTCTATTACCGAATGTGATGAAGGATGCACTAGTTTTTTTAAATCGAAATATCCCGAGTAACTGTCAACAATAAGACAATATTGATTTCCGGAAAATTCAAACATATCAGAAGCCACTCGTTGCCACGGGAATTGAGGAACAGGTTTCATTTGTAATGGCTCTGTATTCGGTGAACGAGCTGTTTGTTGACAAACAGGACATTTTTGTATAAAGAACTCAATATCACGGGTCATTCCATGCCAAAAGATAATTTCTCGAGCACGATGCAAAGACAAATTAATTCCTAGATGACCTTGGTGAATTAAATTCAAATACTTTGACTTTAATGCAGGTGGAACTATTAAACGTTCTGATTTGAATAACAAATTCTCATAAACTGCCAATTCTTCTCTAAAGTTCCAGTATTTACGAAGTTGTGGAGAAACTGAGCTAATACTAGGTGGCCAACCATCAAGAATTAAACGTTTTAACTCTTGCAATTCAGAATCTTCGTTAACCGCATTTAACAGTTCTGAAAAAGTCAATAATGGGAGAGGAACATCGCATAAAACTTCAAAAGTTTCTATCTCTTCATCTTCTACAAGATCAATAATGCAATCACGACTTAATGCATCTGGAATAGGTATAACTTTACCTTTTTTGTATACTATCTTGGGCGAGTATTGAAGAACGTCAAAAAGTATTCTTTGAAGACGTGCAGGAGCTGCCTGTAAGGATTTCTTTGCAATAGCCTCTAAAGGTTTATGATCAGTTTCAATTGTAACTGGTTTTCCATAAATATAATCGTGGAACTTTTTACACCCAAAACGAATAGCAAAGCATTCCTTTTCGATTTGAGGATATCTTCGTTGTGAATCTGTTAATGCTTTAGTCGCATACGCAATTGGTGTACCATTTTGAAGAAGAACTGCACCAACAGCGTGTGAGCTGGCATCAACTGAAACTATCGTAGGTTTATTAACATCAAAGTAGGCCAACTTTGGCGTATTTTTAAGAGCCTCTTTCAGTTTAAAGAAAGAATTTTCTTGATCTTCGGACCATTCCCACAATACATTTTTGTGCAATAGTCTACGTATAGGTTCTGTAATTTGAGAGAAATTAGGTATAAATTTCGACACATAGTTCACCATTCCGAGAAATCTTTGCAATTCAGCTAAGCAAGTTGGTGTTTTCAGTTGTTCAATAGCTTTCACTTTTGCAGGATCAATCTCGATTCCATTTGATGTAAACAGGTGACCCAAGAATTTGATTTTTGTTTTTTCAAATTCACACTTTTCTTTATTTAGACGAAGTTCGGCATCAAAAAGACGTCTAATTACTTTCACAGTTAATTTTCGTAGTTCTTGTTTTGTGTCTGCCCATAATAATATGTCATCCATAGAACATTCAGTATTTTCAAATTCACTTAAGAGCGAATGCATTACTTGCTGAAATATTTCTGGTGCTGATGCAAGCCCAAATGGTATTCTTAGGAACGAATACCTTCCCCAAGGTGTATTAACTGTTAAATAATCTGATGTTCGTCGAGACACAGGAAGCTGCCAAAATCCTTTTTTAGCATCTAATATTGTAAAATACTTTGCTGAACCAATGCGAGCTGCTATCTCTTCAACTGTTTTGAGAGGAAAATGACGCCGTTTTATAACTTTATTAATATCAGTTGGGTCTAAACACAAACGTATTCTATCACCTTTTTTTACAATTACTAATGGGCTGACAGCAGGAGTAGGATGTGTTACCGGTTTTAAAATTTTCATTTTAACCATAAGATCAATTTCTTTTTTGACAGTATCACGAATTGCATACGGAATTCGTCGAGGTGGATGTATTTTCAAATCTGCACCATCTTCAATTTCAATATCGTATTCGAAATCTTTCAAACAACCTATACCTTGAAAAACTGCATCTGGTATTTCAGTTCCTATTTCATTAACCTGTACAGACTCAGGAGTACGTTGGACTAAGCCAAGTTTTTCACATGTAGAACATCCCAATATACAATTAAAATTTCCATTAACTACTAAAAATCTCAGAATAACTGGCGTATTTTGAACAATACACTTAATATCGGTTTCGCCAATTACCGGTGTAAACTCATTATTAAAAGATTTTAAGCGTTTTACTTTAGTCTCACGTATAAGTGCTTTAAGCTTTTTAGCTAAACGTTCTGTTATAATATTGGCTTCAGAGCCGGTATCTAATTTAAATTTCACAGATACTCTATTTTGAAAAGTAACAGTTGTTAACCAAGCATTATTCTGTGAGCTCAATAGTTCTCCGACATGCAATGTATTGCTAAAATAATGATTAATCTCATCATCACAATCATTAGAAACTTCTGTAAGTTCCTGTATGGCTCGATTCTTTGATCGGTATTTCTTTTTAAATTTACATTGGCGAGCATAATGCCCTTTTAAAGCGCAAAGATTGCAAGTAACATTAAAGGCTGGACAATTACGATAATCATGCGTTAAACCACATCGCCAACATATCTTATTTGCTTTATTGAGCTTTGGCTTATTTTTATGTGAATAAACCATATCAGATTTAGTATCGGATTTCAGTTTAGATTTCCGAATCATCATAATATCTTTTTCTGTATTATCAACAACTGAATGCATTTCTTTTAATTGAAAAGTAGCTTGTTCGCTAGCTCTACATATATCAATAGCTTTATTGACCGTTAAGTCTTTTTCAGCCAATAGTAATTCACGTACTTTATCAGAATTAATACCACGAACTAGTTGATCACGTAATAAACTATCTTGCAAATCGCCAAAAGTGCAATCTTTAATTTTTGTACGCAACTTAGTAATATAAGAATCAAAAGTTTCTTGCTTAACTTGAATGCATGTAAAAAATACATATCGAGTGTAGGTCTGATTAATCAGAGGTGAAAAATATTCATCAAATTTCTGCTTGATTACATCAACATTCTGCTGCTCTTGATCCGTCAAATTAAAGGTATTAAATATAACTATTGCAGCAGATCCTATAGCTGACATAAAAGTAGCAGCCTGAACTTCAGCTGGTTTAGTATTTAACTGCGTAGCAATTGAATAAAATTCAAATCCCTGTTTCCAAACCTTCCATTTAATGGCCATATTATCTTCAGTGACTTCCAATTCTGCCGGAAGGCGAGCGTTTGTAGCTTCTCTCTGCATTTTAATAACGTCAGTAACAACAAAATTTAATTTAATTTAATTTCAACACTTCTGACGCCATGTAACATCCTGTTAACTCAGATGTTATAAATAATAAGATAGTTACAAAATACTAAACTGACCATAACGAAACCATTAATTTATTGGAACACACAAGTTAAAGTAGAAGTACATAAAACTGTTACGTGAAAGTATAAATATACAAACTGTTCACGTGACATCTTCCCTTACAATAAAAAAAATAAGAATAAGAGTTCTTTTATAAGTTCAAACGTTCTGGAGGGCGTATAACTCTTCCGGAGCGGGTAACCACTGTTTTTGATTTGGGCGGAGTAAAAACTGGAGCAGAAAGACGAGAAACATCGAGAGGGTCAAGTGATGTACTATTATCATTCTCCGATCGAACAAAACCTGAAGGGTTAACAGCAATCTGGCAGTCTGGTATAATTTCAGCCTTTGTTGGACGTAGATGTGCGCTGTTTCGACGGAAAATCTTGCCTGTAGGAGTGGTAACAAAGTATGAACGGGGAGTATTAGCAACATCTGACACAGTAGCAGGAATCCAAGTACGATGATCAGTTTGGAGCTTAACAGATTGACCTTTAGTCAGTAATGGAGATTCATTTCGTGAGTCAGTGGTCGAAGCTGCACGTTGCTTTTCTCTACTTAATTGAAGAGGAACGGTAGATGACATTCGAGGCAAACGTAAAGAGGGATGTATAAGTATTAAACTTCGAGTAGGTCTTCCAAAGAGACGTTGAGCTGGAGAAGGCAAATTTTCACGAGGTGTATTTCTCCAATTTAGAAGTGCCAATCTGACATCTGTATGATCTATAGAGCATCTTCTTAAAATCAATTTTGCTATTTGAACATAGCGTTCTGCTAGGCCATTAGATTTAGGATAACGCGGGCTAGACGGAATGTGCTGTATTTTCCAATCTTTAGTAAATTTGTGAAATGCATCTGATGAGTATTGTGGACCGTTATCAGATTCCAAAATGTCTGGTATTCCATGAGTTGCGAACATATCTTTCAAATATTCTATTACCGAATGTGATGAAGGATGCACTAGTTTTTTTAAATCGAAATATCCCGAGTAACTGTCAACAATAAGACAATATTGATTTCCGGAAAATTCAAACATATCAGAAGCCACTCGTTGCCACGGGAATTGAGGAACAGGTTTCATTTGTAATGGCTCTGTATTCGGTGAACGAGCTGTTTGTTGACAAACAGGACATTTTTGTATAAAGAACTCAATATCACGGGTCATTCCATGCCAAAAGATAATTTCTCGAGCACGATGCAAAGACAAATTAATTCCTAGATGACCTTGGTGAATTAAATTCAAATACTTTGACTTTAATGCAGGTGGAACTATTAAACGTTCTGATTTGAATAACAAATTCTCATAAACTGCCAATTCTTCTCTAAAGTTCCAGTATTTACGAAGTTGTGGAGAAACTGAGCTAATACTAGGTGGCCAACCATCAAGAATTAAACGTTTTAACTCTTGCAATTCAGAATCTTCGTTAACCGCATTTAACGCACAAACAGATCTCGGACGATACTTCGTAAGCGAGTTAACGATCGCATTCTTAAAGAAATTTGGAGAACTCACTCGTCGATGTGTCGGCCACAAAGTAATTTGGTTGAGCGATGGCATCGTTCAGTGAAAAGATTATTGAAAGTATTGTGTATAGAAAATGGCACAAGTTGGGAGGGAAATTTGTCGTATGCGTTATTAGCCTTACGGACGGTAACACATGATTCTACGGGCTTTTCTCATGCCGAGTTAGTACATGGAAAGAATTTAAGATCTCCAGAATCATTGCTTTTCGAAAAGTGGACGGGAGGAGAGGAAGAGAATGAGTTAGTCACTGAGTATGTATTTAATTTGGTTAATAGGCTAAAACAATGTCAGGAATTAGCAGTGGAAAATATGACCGAATCTCGTGAAAAAAGAAAGTCGTGGTATGACAAAACGGCGGTAGAGCGAAAATTTAAGGTGGGTGACGAAGTGTTGGTTCTAGCTACCAACAAAAAGAAAAATTGTCGGTATCGTGGATAGGTCCAGGGAAAATTCAGTCCAAAATCTCGGGAACAAATTATATCGTGAATGTGCCAGGTAGGCACGAAAGGGCTCAAATATATCACGTCAATCTCTCAAAACCACGTTTAAGAAGAATTGCGTTAGTCAATTTTGTGGCGCAAGAGATAGATGAGGTCGATGAAAATCAATATTTGGACATAGCATTTCCAGAAGCAGGGACTGAGATTTATGATTTTGAAAACGTTATTAAAGATAGCAATTTGAATTCTAGATACACCTCTGCGCAGATATACCAGTTGAGAATTTTATTAGATAAATTTAGATCTTTCTTTGTTAATGATCCGGGGCGCACTGACTTAATGGAACACGACGTAGAACTGTTAGAATATAAACCTATCAAGATAAAACCTTACAGATGTTCGCCTAGAGAAACGGAGGGCAGAAATTAAAAGAATGTTAGAGCTAAATAGCATCTTTGAAGGGGAGTCAGATTTCGCCTCTCCGATGATTCTGGTAGAGGCTTCTGGGAAAGACCTTCGTCCATGTATCGATTACCGAAAGTTAAACGAGATCACCCGGGCCGAGTTTTTTCCCTTACCAAACATAGAGGATAGGGTGGAGAGAATTGCCAGTGCGAAGTACATAACAATTTTGTATCTCACGAAAGGATATTGGCAAATTCCATTGACCGCTACGGTGCAAGGGTTGGCCGCATTTGTAACCAGTTTCGGCTCCTATTTCCCCCTGGTCATGCCTTTTGAATGTTAAACGCGTCCTATAGATTTTCAAAATTTATGGATAAAATGTTAAGAGGTTTAGAGGAATTTTGTTTACCATATCTTGATGACATGACCGTATTTTCGGAAACTTGGGAGGATCATTAGCAGCACATAGAAAAAGTGTTTATGAGAGTCGAAGAAGCTAAGGTAAAGATTAAATTAGCTAAGTGCAAGTTTTCACAAAAGAGTCCAAATATCTGGGGCATGTGGTAGGCGACGGGAGACTCATCCCGGCAGAAACTAAAATTCGTGCTATATTAGATTTACAAACCCCTAAAAACAAGACTGAGATACGTCGATGCTTGAGTATGGCGGGTTACTACTCAAGGTATATAAAAGATTATGCAGTTATTGTGGAACCATTAACGCGCGCTCTTAAAGGTAAAAATAAAAGAGAAAGGTAATAATAAAAGAGAAAAGGTAATTTGGTGTAACGAAATGGAAAAGGCTTTTTAACTATTGAAAACGAAACTTACGGAGGAACCCATTTTGTACGCTACCAACTATTCGAAGGAATTTATTATACAAACGGATGCTTCTGAAAAGAGTATTGGGGCTATTTTAGCGCAACGTGAGGCTACCGGGGAACATCCTATAATTTACTTAAGTCGAAAATTTTCGGAAACACAGAAAAGTTTCTGTGCGACGGAAAAGGAATGTACAGCTACTATCTTTGCAATTAAGAAATTGCGTCACTATATTGACGGCCAACACTTTTCAATAGAAACTGATCACAATCCTTTAGTTTTTCTTAAACGAAATTCTGGGAACAATCCGAGGCTCTTGCTATGGGCTCTCACACTGCAACCATATCATTATGCAATAAAGCATAGACCTGGACGAGATATTGCACATGTAGATTATTTAAGTCGTGCGGAATAGACTCATCCAATACTAAATGCTAAAAATATTTTGTACATTAAAAGATAATAATAATTTCATTTGTTTATGCTTTGTAAGTCAAGAAAGTGTTGTTTTATTCTAAATTTTTCATCTGGCAATTTTTTATCTTGTTATGTATATTTATGTTTTTTTAAGTGTATCAGAGCGCGCATTGATTATTTTATATATTTCATCTGGTACTCTGAGATAGTAGAATTTGTTATGATCTTCCACTGATTATAAGATTCTTCATTCAAGCCTGAAGAATCGTCTTTCAGAGGGGGGTGTTGTAAAGAAGTAACTTCACTGTTTTCAGGGTGCGTGCGAAGAAATCTTCCTGAAGAAACGAACTGAATACCTATCACCCAGGTTGACGCGTAGGAGATCTAGTGGATATTTTTCTCACGCTTAGGACATTGTAAATGGCGATTGATTATGCACTTACAAAGTAGCCCACCTCATGGAGGATGTAAAAAACCGCCTAAGCGCTTTGAGCTACAGACCACCCTAATAGAAATCGCAAAGGGGCCGCTAATGACTTTAAGTTGACAGAGACTGATTTTTAACGGTTTTCTCACGGGGGTCCGAAAGAATGAACATTTTTCTAGGGAAGAAAAATTAAGGAGAGGAAAGAGGGTCAATCTGCAAATAGGATTTGGTGGGTGTGGTTGCTCGCACGGACGAGTGGGAAAAAAATTCTCCCGAGCGGAGGGCACGACAGACGCTGCTTGTGTGAGTTGAGCCAAGGGCTCGGAAATTGCCGAAGATGACCAGAAACGTTCCCGTTTTAGCCGCCAGAACAACAAGCATCCTTTCTGTATTTAACTATCACTTCAGAGCAGTAGCTCACATTGTATGAAAAAGGACTCCATTTCTCTACCACTCATGGAAGTGGACAACTCCCGCAATCAATATTTATTTTGTTGTTTTCTGCCTAACCAAGAATAAATAAAAATTCTTTTGTTTAGATGTTGCGGCAGAAAAAGTTTCTTTTCAGCGCTACTAGCCAATTTATTGATCGAGAAGCAATTTTTCACAATCCCTTAAAGAAAAAACTTTCAAAAAGGGTAGTTTTCCAAAAAAGATTTTCCCCCTTTATTACAACACCACTCCAGGCGCAATTTTAAAAGTATCGACAAACCAAAAATATATTTTTAAAGCTAAAACCTTCTTTTAATAGATGGCGTAATCAGTTTTAAAAAATATGAATTTTAACCCTTTCAAATACACTGGCGGACACAGGTCACTTCGCACCTCATGGAGCCTATATTTTTTCTACGCTAAAAGTATATAAACATCTATATATTAACACAATCTTTTTAGAGCATCTAAGTAGACCAGATTTACATTCCTACAAAAATTTTGAAACGTTCAGATGGGTAGAAATATTTTTTACAAAATAAAATGTGTGAAAATTCCGACGAAATCCATAAAAACTTCAGTGTGTCGTCGCGGTTTCACTCCTAAAGCGCACAATTTTAGGGGTACCCACAAACTAAAAATATGTTCTTAAAGTTGAACTCTCTTAATAAATGGTGTAATTGGTTTTTAAAAATGTGAATTTTAACCCTTTCAAATACACCCGCGAATGCAGGTCACTTCGCGCCTCACAGAGACTATATTTTTTTCTATGCTAAAAGTAACTAAACATCCGTATTTTAACACAACCTTTTCAGAGCATCTAAATAGAACAAATTTACATCACCTACAAATTTTGAAACGTTCAGACGGGTAGAAATTTTTTTTTTTTCAAAATGTGTGAAAATTTCAACAAAATCAGTAAAAGTCTGAGTGTTTTGTTGCGGTTTCGCTCGCTTTCGGTGCGTATAGACTCCAAAAATCAAATTATACAGCAAATAAATTACCAAATAGCATATACTTTCAATTCAATGTTTTTTGCTTAAAAAATTTGAATTCAGATAAAATGGAGTTAAAAATATAAAATCATACAAATTTGAGGTTAATTTAAGGGTCATCACAGGCATCTAGTCTACACTAATATTATAAAGAGGTAAAAATTGTTTATTTGTAGGAGGTAAGCTCTGGAACTACCGAACCTATTCCAAAAGTAATGGTATCAAAATGATGGTATTAGTCCAACTTAGAACATAGGCTATATCTTATGTCCGTGCCACTGGCTAAAAGGGGATGCAGGAGCAAAAAACGTTCTAAAAATGCGATTTTTGTGTATTGAAGGGCCTAGAAACATGAAATGGTAGTTACTTATAAGATACTAATGATCTCCAAGGCGATTTCTTAAAAAAATCGAAATAAAAAGGGGTGAAAATGCGCGAAAAGCGTTCTAAAAAACGTTCTAAATGGCGATTTTTACGCAATTTCAGGAAGTATAAAACCAATTTAAAAAATAATGGTGTAAAAATGATGGTGAAAACCCTTGCTCCAACATAGGCTATATTTTATGTCGGTGCCACTACCCCTAAAGGGGTGCAGGAGCAAAAAAAAAAAATTCGAAATTGCGATTTTTGTGTTACTGAAGGGCCCAGATGCATGGAATTTGCAATGGTAGTTACTTATAAGATATAAATTATCTCTAAGAACATTTCTTGAAAAATTTGAAATTTAAAAGGGGTGAAAATGCGAAAAAGCGTTCTAAATGGCGATTTTTACGCAATCTCAAGAAGTACCAAACCGATTTCAAAAATAATGGTGTCAAAAGGATGGTTACAACCCTTGCTCAATATAGGCTACATTTTATGTCGGTGCCACTACCCCTAAAGGGGTGCAGAGCAGGAGCAAAAAAAAAAAAAAAAAAAAATTCGAAATTGCGATTTTTGTGTTACTGAAGGGCCCAGATGCATGGAATTTGCAATAGTGATGGGCGATAACGAGATGTTTTTCTCGATTGTATGGACATCTCGATAGTTTTCGATTGTATAAACATTTTCTCGATGACTCCAGTTTGCCAATTGCTTTTATACTTCATAAATTTATCAAAAATCGTCTGCAGGTGAACTGGAATGAGTCGGCGTTAATAAGGACTAAGTAGTTTCGCCCGCTAGCGGGCCCATTCTTTAGTCGGTGCCTCTAATTTATACGTAATCTTGTAATATGACATCTCGAACTGGCTTCCCGCTATATAAGGCACCGTATAGCAGGCGTGGTGTGCACGCACTATAAAATCTTGTAAAAAAATAATCTCGAACCGGACGAACCTTGGACCGGATCCCTGGGGGGAGGGGTCAAGGTGAGGGGAGGAGCACAGCAGCTGCATAATAGGAATAAGTCGTCATAGGGCATTAGGCCTTTCCAACTATATGTCACACGTCATATGAGGGATCTCGATTTATAAAAATTCCCTCCCAGGGGGGCAAAGTGGGAGGAGGGGCGCGGGAGGTGCATAACGTGGGTAAGTGGTCGCAGGCCTTTCCGACAATATATCACAAGGGGTTCTCGGGTAAATTTAGAAAAGTCACATGAAAGTATTCCCGGCTAAATTTATAAAAATGGCCCCCGTGGGACAAGTTGGGGAGGGGAGGGACGCGGGAGGTGCATAAAATGAGTAAGTGGTCACAGACCTTTCCAACAATATGTCACATGAGGGGTCTCGGCTAAATTTAGAAAAGTACCCCGTGGAGGCAAAGTGGGGTGGGGCGGACACAGGAGGTGCATAACATCAATAAGTAGTCACAGACCTTTTCAACGATATGTCACATGAGGGGTCTTGACTAAATTTAGAAAAGTACACTCGTGGGGGCAAAGTGGGAGGGGCGGACACTGGAGGTGCATAATATCAATACGTAGTCACAGACCTTTCCAACGATATGTCACATGAGGGGTCTTGGCTAAATTTAGAAAAGTATCCCCGTGGGGGGCAAAGTGGGGTGGGGGTGCATAACATGAATAAGTGGTCACAGGCCTTTCCAATATGTAACATGAGGAGTGTCAGCAAAATTTGGAAAAATGCCCCGGTGGGGAAAGGGGCAGGTACGTGCTATATGAATAAGTGGATTTTCTAATGATATACCACATGAAGAGTGTCGATAAAAGTTAGGAAAGTGCTCCCCCCCCCTCAAGGGGCCAACTACCGCACTCCCCGGAATACAACCCAGCTTTTTGAAATTTCATATATTATAAATAATACCGGGTGGCTCCGTAAAAAATCCGATCTAAAATGATGAAAATGCAAAAAAGTTTGAAAATTACACCCCCGCCCCACAGTGGGAGCAAAATTGGGGAGGGGGGGACGAAAGTCTCATAATATGAAAGAGTTATCCAAGAGCTTTCCGATGATATGTCACATGACGGGTTCAAAAAATGTTTGAAAATTGTATCCCCAACCCCTCTCCCCAGTGGGTCCACTCTTTCGCCCCAGAATTCACGCAGCCCCCACTTTCAAAATTTTTATGTTTAATAAATAATAAATACCGGAAGACTCCATAAAAAAAAATCCACATCTAAAATGCTATTTATTATAGAAATCGCTACGGTTTTAAAAATTTGTTCGCCCCTCCCCACCCCCAAAATTCAATTTTGCGGGAAGAAAGGTTCATAATATGAAAGAGTAGTCAGAAAGATTTTCGAAGATATATCACATGAGGGGTTTCATAAAAGTTTGAAAATTGCACCCCTGTGGGTCCACTCTCACGCCCCTTGAATACTCCCGGAATTCCCCAACTCTTAATATTTTTATATTTAATAAGTATTATTTTTCTGAGGGCTCCGACAAAAAACCCATTTAAATGATAATTATTCTAGATATCGCTACAGTTTTAAAGATTTGTCCGCGCACCTCCCCCCCCCCCCTCCCGCATCCTGAAATTCAACTGTGGATGGGAGAAAGGTTCATAATATGAAAGGGTTGTCAAATTCCGATGATGTATCACATGACGTGTTCGGTAAAAATTTGAAAATCCCCCCTCCCGTGGGTCCACTCTTGCGCCCCCCGAAACTCACCAATCTCTGTCTTTGAATTTTTTTTTATTTAATACATAATATTTATCGGAAGGCTCCATCATTTCACTGCTCATTGTCATACCTATCTCTCTTTCCAGCTCTCCCCTCGATATCTCTTCTCGGCTCTTCTTGACCGAGAGCGAGAAATCAGTTTTCTTGACAATCATCGAGAGTAACATGTCGAGAATGGTAGAAAATTGATTTCTCATTCTCGGCCTTAGTTAGAACCGAGAAAACATATCTCGAGGTAAGCGAGAGGTTTTCATCGAGGAAAGGTATCTCTCGAGGTAAACGAAAGGTTTGCATCGAGCAGACTTTTGTCGAGGTGCGAGAGAGAGAGAGAAATGAATGAGCATATTCCATCTACGTCATGATTACGTAGTCTGGGTTGGCTAGGAACTTCTAGCGTAAAGGAGGGAAGTCACTGAAATGAATGTGATGTAAATCCCAGCTAGAAAAACAGTAATGGAGCCCTTTCTTATGAGTTAGGAGTTCTTTGGGTATTTATTTAGCTTTCACAGTCAGATTGACACTTGGTGCGTTTTTGTTTAAGTCATAGTTTCTCAAAGAAGGATACAGATTAGGAGGCGTGTGATTTTGTTACATATACTTAAGTTGAAAAGGGTTTAATTCAGTTTGTGTGGGGCATTTTTCCATTTTTACTTTCATCTATCTTTACAAGAAGGAAGTATTGGATTCATGAAAAATTTATCAGTTTTTAGAAAATATCTGTCTTTTATGTGACAAAAATTTTGATAACGCTCTATCTCAAGAAGTAATACGCAAAATTTAATAATACTTCATATTCAGTTAGACCTAGATGTAAATTGGTGTTCATTTGTTTGTTGTGCAAATAAGCACAACAGGTAACGCTGCTATATTTCAAAAACTAATGCACGGAATTTAATCAAATTTCATTAGCTATTGCTAGAGATTGGAACCAATTCCTTGTTAGACAGGTTCACTCTTAGCAAATATATTTGTCTGGTTCCATTTCCGATAAAGCTCTTTTGTTTTCGATCAACTTTGAAATTCTACAGCATTAGACATTTAGGGGAACTTTGATCTGTATTAAATCGTTTGCCTTTACCGAAAAATGGAAAAAATGCTGTTCGATTCTAATGAGTTCGTGAATGTCTCACAAAGTAGCTACTTTGGATTTAGGTACAGATGGGCAACAGTCATGTTAGGGGCCTATTTAGGGACTGGAAATCAATTCCGTTTTAGACAGATTCCGTCTTAGCTGGTTTGTCTAGTTATCCTCCCATTTTTTGATAAAGCTCTTTTTCTTTTGACCAACCAGAAAATTCGACAGAATTAGACACGCATTCAACATTTAGGAACTTTTCCTCTTTCAAACCTTTTACTTTTATCGAAAATGTGAAAATGCAAATCGATTCTAGCTAATGCACCTAAGAATAAAAATGAGTTAGAAAGGCGCTACTTTAGATTTGGGTACAGACAACGAAGAGTTATGTTTCAATCGCTAGGGACCAAAGACCAATTCCGTTTTAGACAGTTTCCCTCTTCGCTGATATATTTATGCGGTTATCCTTCCATTTTTGGATACAATGCACCTGAGAATAAAACTGAGTTTTTAAATGAATCAAAAAGTAACTACTTTGGATTTGAGTACAAATACAAACGAAAAAAATCATTTTGGAATCATTAGGGAGTGGAAACCGGTTTCCGTTTTAGATAGATTCCCACTTAGCTGGTATATGAGTCCGGTTATCCTTCTGTTTTTCGGAAAAGTTCTTTTGTTTTCGATTAATGGTGAAATTCCCCAATATTAGGCTCGCATTTACGAAAATTTGAACGAAATTACGAAAATTATCAAACATTTGCCTTTAGCGAAAAAGGAAAAATTCGATTCTAGCTAATACGCTTGAGAATAAAAATAAGTTCGTTAATGTGTCAGAAAGTAACTATTTCAATTGGAATGCAAATTTAAAGAATCATTTTGGCATCGATAGGGAGTGGTAAGCACTTTCCGGTTTAGACAGGTTCCCTTTTTAGCAAGTATATTTGTCTGGTTTTCCTTCTCCTTTTTCGATAAAGCTCTTCTTTTTCAATCAACGGGAAATCTTACAGCATTATATATTTAGGGGAACTTTAACTTGTATCAAATTTTTGCCTTTATCGAAAATGTGAAAAAGCTATTCAATTCTATGGAATGCGCCATAATTATGCGATTTAGACATCGCATTTTCATAAAAAATAAAAGGGAACTTATTCCAAAACAAAATTAGCAAAACGATGTTAGAATCCTTGAAAAATTTAAATAATGTTTTTAAAAGTAGATAAATGAATTGAAAGTATTTTCTTAAGTTATTTAGCGTTCCAAAATAGCGTTGCTCTTATCATTACTTTGAACATATTTCTTGATAACATATTGATCTTATATTTGAAAAACTTGTTTGAAAAGAGTGTTTTGAAAAATTCTGAGGGGTTGGGGTTACCGTGTTCAACTCATTTTGTTGGCATCTGGTTCATCTGTAGTACACTCAATTTACTAGACTTGCATACATAATACACATTGCCATACATAAAATAAAATTTGATATGAAAATCCACGATACTTATTATTTAATATGCTCAAACATTACAAACTTAAAATATTTTACAGTGTTTTATCGAAACATTAGTATGCACACTTCATTAAAGAAATTTATACGGAACATATCTTAAAGATATTAATCATTTAGAGTTTATTGACCTGTATTAAAATATAGAATGGCACATAATATTCGAAAGATAAATACTATAGCGGAGATGTTGTAACATTAAAGTTAATTTCTTAAACGCATTTCTAACAATTTGTTAATTGCCATAAACCATTTGTAGAGAAAAAGGTGTAGGTTTAGGGATTAACATTTCTTTCAGAAGGCTTAAAAACTGATAAGATGTACGTATTACATAACAAGTTGTATTAAGATTATTAACAAATGTTAGAATACAGCTTTCTAAAGGCTTCATATCAGGTGCCCCTCCATCAATTGAAGTTGAATGAAAGAGTTAATGAAAACGATAGCAGCAAACTACATTACTGCTTCTGTTTTTTCCCAACCTTTCATTTAGCTTCAAATGAAGATTGTAGATAAGGATCTTTTTACAGAGTATCTCAGTGTTAAATTTACATCGATTTCTTGGTATGTTTTTTTACTTCATCTATCTTTAGTTGCCACGTATTTACTAAAAACTTAAAAATTACTGTATAAGCCTGTAAAATAATAATCAATAATCGATTGTAAAACATCTCGATTGTCTCGATTGTAGATTCCGGGGAAGTAATCGATGACTGTATCGATTATATTTTTTTACGATGACGATTTTTCTCGATTGGTAAAATCTCGAGAATCGCCCATCACTAATTTGCAATGGTAGTTACTTATAAGATATAAATGATCTCTAAGAACATTTCTTGAAAAATTCGAAATTTAAAAGTGGTGAAAATGCGAGAAAAAAATTCCAAAAAACGTTTTAAATGGCGATTTCTACGCAATATCATAAAGTACCCTACCTATTTCAAAAGTAATGGTTGGAAATTGATGATGACAGCCCTTGCTTCGACATAGGCCCTATTTCATATCGGTGTCACTAGCACATACGGGTTGCAGAAGCAAAAAACATTCTGAATTGCGATTTTTGTGTTATTGAAAGTAGTGATGGGCGATAACGAGATGTTTTTCTCGATTTTCTCGATTGTATGGACATCTCGATATTTTTCGATTGTCTAAATTTTTTCTCGATGACTACAGTTTGCAAATTTCTTTTATAAATCATATATTATGTATTATATACGTCATACATTTATCAAGAATCGTCTGCGAGTGAGCTGGAATGAGTCGATGTTAATAAAGACTAGGTGACTTCGACCGCTAGCGGGCCCCTCCTTTAATCGGGGCCCCTATTTTATACGAAATCTTGTAATATGAAATCACGAACAGGTTACCCGCTATATACGGCACTGATATATGATAGCAAACGGGAGTGGTGTGCACGCACTACAAAATCTTGTAAAAAATATAATATCGAAACGAATGAACCTCGGACCAGATCTCTTGGGGGAGGGGTCAAAGCGAGCGGAGGGACACAGCAGCTGCATAATATGATTAAGTCGTCACAGTTCTTTAGGCCTTTCCAACCATATGTCACATGAGAAGTCTGGATCTGAATTTATAAAAATGCCCTCCCCGTGGGGGCAAAGGGGGGGAGGGGTGCGGGAGGTGGATAACATGAGTAAGTGGTCATAAGCCTTTCCAACAATATGTCACATGAGGGGTCTCGGTTAAATTTAGAAAAACACCCCCGTGGGGGAAAAGTGGGGGGGGGCGGTCACCGGAGGTGCATTACATCAATAAGTAGTCACAGACCTTTCCAACGATATCTCACATGTGGGGTCTTGGCTAAATTTGGAAAAGTGTCCCTCGAGGGGTGCAAAATGGGGGGATGGACACCGGAGGAGCATAACATCAATAAATCGTCACAGACCTTTCCAACGATATCTCACATGAGGGGTCTTGGCTAAATTTGAAAAAGTGTCCCCCGGGAGGGGCAAATTGGGGGAGACTGTCACCGGAGGTGCATAACATCAATAAATAGTCACAGACCTTTCCAACGATATCTCACATGAGGGTTCTTGGCTAAATTTGGAAAAGTGCCCCCGGGGGGGGGGACAAAGTGGTGGTGGGGACACCGTAGGTACATAACATCAATAAGTAGTCACAGACCTTTCCAACGATATCTCACACGAGGGGTCTTGACTAAATTTGAAAAAGTGTCCCCCGGGGGGGCAAAGTGTGGGGAACTGTGACCGGAAGTGCTTAACATCAATAAGTAGTCACAGACCTTTTCAACGATATCTCACAAGAGGGGTATTGACTAAATTTGGAAAAGTGTCCTCCGGGGGGGGGCAAAGTGGGGGGGGCGGCCACCGGAAGTGCATAGCATCAATAAGTAGTCACAAACCTTTCCAACGATATGTCACATGAGGGGTCTTGGCTAAATTTGGGAAAGTGTCCTGAAATTTTATATATTATAAATAATATTTAGCGAAGGGCTCCATAAAAAAATCCGATCTAAAATGATAAAAACGGAAAAAACTATCCTCGCAGTGGGGGCCAAATTGGGGAGGGGAGGAAGAAAGTCTCATAATATGAAAGAGTCATCCAAGAGCTTACCGATGACATATCACATGACTGGTCCAAAAAAAGTTTGAAGATTGCTCCATCTCCCTCCCACCGTGTGCCCACTCTTTCGCCCCGGAATTCACACAGCCGCCA
Organism: Maratus speciosus; assembly: GCA_963932465.1. NCBI lineage: Eukaryota > Metazoa > Arthropoda > Arachnida > Araneae > Salticidae > Maratus > Maratus speciosus. Next base: position 374,069,802 of record OZ010792.1, on the reverse strand, counting down.
CTTTAAAATTTTTATGTTCAATAAATTATGTTCAATAAAATTTTTATGTTCAATAAATTACCGGAAGACTGCATAAAAAACCCACATCTAAAGTGATATTTAAATTTATTATAGAAATCGGCTACGGTTTTAAAAATTTCTTCGCCCCTTCCCCATCCCCCTTTGGGCGAAGAAAGGTTCATAGTATGAAAGAGTGGTCAAAGAGCTTTTCGATTATATGCCACAGGAAGGGTTCGGTAAATTTTTTAAAATTGCACCCCGCATGAGTCCACTCTCACGTCCTCCTCTCTCGAAATCACCCGATCCACCTTCCTCTTTGAAATTTTTATATTTAATAAATAATTTTTATCGGAGGGCTCCAGGTATGTGACATCTTGGTAGGGCTAAAATAAGAGAAACTTTGAAAATTAGGGCTTCATTTCACTGCTCATTGTCATGCCTTTTTCTCTATCTCGTCCCTTGGTACTCTCGATAAATTTTCTTACTTTTCTTCTCTGCCGAGGACGAGAGAAATCCTCGAAAAGCTTCTCATAGCGAAATGTTGAAAAGCGCGAGATAAATCCTCGAAAGGCTTTTCATTGGGAGATTTCGAAAAGGACGAGAGAAACCAGCGAAAGGCTTCCCGTCGAGAAAGGTTGAAAAGGGCGAGAGAAACTCTCTCGAGACTTCCCATTCCGAAAGGTTTAAAACCGCGAGAGAACCAACCATCGAGCAGATTCCCATCTGGAAGCGTCGAAATGCTGGAAAAATCATCGAGATGAGATTTGTCGAAATGCGAGATGGAAATGAAGCTTTCAGAGTCAAACTTACCGCATTTCTGGTTTAAGTCATAATTTCTCAAAGGAGTCCATCGGCTTATCCAATCTCTTTTTAGGTCACAGGCTATCTAAGCCTGAGAGCTAATGTACCCGTCGGTTCTGTATGTATGCATGTACGTACGTACGTATGTATGTACGTAACGCGATAACTCTTGATTAAAACGTACGATTTGCTTCAATTTTTTTTATGTTCATTCTGATAAGGCGTTGCGCTGATTAGTTTTGACGGTTCATTGGTTAAGGATAAAGGGAGAGAAGGGGGGCTGGTCCCGCCCCCTCTCCTTAATTTAGATAAATAGGTTTTTCATGCAGAATTATTTCGATGCGCTCCAAATTTCGTATACCGGTTTATTATGTTAAGGAGCTTCCCTGATTAAACTTGGAGGTTCATTAGTTAAGTATGAAGGGGGGAAAGGGGGGTAGACCCCCTCCTTAATTTAGATAAATGGGTTTTTCATGCAGAATTATTCGATTTGCTCCAAATTTGGTATACCGGTTCATTATGTTAAGAAGTTGCCTTGATTATATTTGGAGGTTTACGGGTAAAGTATAAAGGGGGAGAAGGGGGCTGGACGCCCCCCCCCCTTAATTTAGATAAATGGGCTTTTCATGCAGAATTATTCGATTTGCTCCAAATTTGGTATACCGGTTTATTATGTTAAGAAGTTGCCTTTATTAGATTTGGAGGTTTACGGGTTAAGTATAAAGGGGGATAAGGGGGGCTGGTAACCCCTTAATTTAGATAAATGGGCTTTTCATGCAGAATTATTCGATTTTCTAAAAATTTGGTATACCGGTTTATTATGTTAAGGAGCTTCCCTGATTAAACTTGGAAGTTCATTGGTTAAGGATAAAGGGGGAGAAGGGGGGCTGGTCCCCCACTTAATTTAGATAAATGGGTTTTTCATGCAGAATTACTCGATTTGTTCCAAATTTGGTATACCGGTTTAATATATTAAGAAGCTGCCTTGATTAGATTTAGAGGTTTATGGGTTAAGTATAAAGGGGAGGGGCTAGTCTTTCCCTTAATTTAGATAAAAGGGTTTTTCATGCAGAATTATTCGATTTGCTTCAAATTTAATATACCGATTTATTCCAATATGGCGCTTCCTTCATTAGATTTGGAGGTTCATTGGTTAAGTATACAAGGGCGAAAAGGGGGCAAGTCCCCTCCCCTTAATTTAGATAAATGGATTTTCATGGAGAATTATTCAATTTACTTTAATTTTTTTTTCTATGTTCGTTCTGATAAAGAGCTTTCCTGATTAGATTTGGAGGTTCATTAGTTAAGTATAAAAGTGTTAAAGGGGTTAGACCACCCTTAATTTAGCGATATGTTTCTTTTTTTCATGCAGAATTATCTGATTTGCTTCAAATTTGATATACTGATTTATTATAGTTAAGGAGTTTCCCTGATTAGATTTGGAGGTTCATTGGTTAAGAAAAAAAGGGGCAAACGGGGATATTTCCCTTCATTTATTTTTGTGGGACATTATTCTTTGAAATAAGAGTATAATATACAATTAGTGTGAATAACCTGTGAGCTCTATGCCATCAGTTTAACTGGCACTTATCTTTTTATTGCTATTAACCGATGTGGGTTATGAAGCATAGTGGTTTATGTATTCAGTTCTGTATAGTCCTAGTTTCAAACTTTACTGTTAAATTTAGTGTCATTTTGCCCCAAATTTTCAATGTTTCTCTTATTTTAGCTCTGCCAAGCTGCCCCATACCTGGAGACTCAGATAAATACTATTCATTAAATATAAAAAGTTCAAAGAGGAAGGTGAGTGAATTCTGGGGGGCGCGAGAGTGGACAAAGGTGGGGGGTCAGGTAATTTTCAAACTTTTACCAAACCTCTCCTTGACATATCATCGGAAAGTCCTTTCACCACTCTTTCATATTATGAACCTTTCTCCTCCCAGAGTTGAATTCCGGAAGGTGGGGGGGGGGGGGGGGGGAGCGATGCGGAGGTGAATTTTTTTTTAATTGTAGAGATTTCTACAATAAATATCATTAAATGAGGTTTTTTAATGGAGCTCTCCGATAAATATTATTTATTAAATATAAAATTCTAAAAGTTGGGCTGCGTGATTTCCGGGTATATTTTGGGATAAAAGAGGGAACGCACGTGGGAGGGGTAGATTTCAAACTTTTTTTGAACCAGTCATTTGATATATCATCGGAAAGTTTTCGGTTATCATCGGAAAGTTACTCTTTCATATTATGAACCTTCCTTCTTCCCTCCCTAGTTTGGTGCCCCGACAGAGGCACTTTTCGAACTTTTTTGAAATCGTAGCGTTTTTAAACATTTTAGATCGGATTTTTTTACGGAGCCCTCCGACAAATAATTTTTAATATATGAAAATTTCAAAGAGAAGGATGGGCAGGGTATATTTCGCGGGGGGGGGGGGGGGGGGGGCACGATAATTGGAATCCTGGGAGTTGGGACTCTTTTCTACCTTTTGCTGACATCGCTCATGTGATATATCATTGGAAAGCTCTGTGACTACTATTTCATTTTATATATCGCCCGCGCCCCTCCCCTTACTTTGCCCCCGCGCGGGGGCACTTTTCTAAATTTAGCCGACATCCCTCATGTGACATATCGTTGGAAAGTCCTGTGACCACTTATTCATATTATGCACTTTCCTTGCCCCTCCCCCCTACTTTGCTCCCCGCGGGGGTTCGTTTAATGTATTCCAGTCGAAGAATTTCTAAAAATGGGAAATTAAAGATCCAATCTCAAATGACGTAGAAAAATCAATAAAAATTTTTGATTTCTTTTATCATCCTTTAGTTCATGTTTTTGCCACTAGGGGTGCTTTTGATTCTTATTTCTTTGGCCATTTTGGTGCTAATTGCCAAAAAATTCTAATTTTTGATACTTAAACTCCCCTTACCGCTTCATAGCTACTCGCGTTTTTTCAGCTTTTTGCAACCAGGTGGCACCCTTACAAGACTTTTCCAGTCTTATGGCTCCTTTATAGCCTCCCTTTGGTTTGTTGTTTTTTTATTCCATCTGTTTTCAGTTACCCTATATTTAATAAAATCTGATTATATATATGTAAAAATAATGATTTCAATAATCGACTCTAGAACATCTCCTTTGTAGATTCTCGAAAGTAATCGATGACTGTATCGATTGTGTATTTTACGATAACGAGTTTTTTCGATTGGTAAATTTTCGAGAATCGCCCATCACTAAGTACTATCACTACTATGAAATTGTCGGCCAGAATAATAGCTAAGTTTTCCAATAACTGTTTTTAGCTTTTCTCGTTATACTCGATTCTAAAACATCTCGATTGTAGATTCTAGGAATTAATCGATGGCTGTATCGATTGTAATTTTTTATGATGACGATTTTTCTCGATTGTCGAATTCTCGGGAATCGCCCATCACTAATTGAAAGGCCTAGAATCCTGAAATTAGGCAGGGCAATTTATAAGATACAAATGATCTCTAAGAACATTTCCTAAAAAATCGAAATTTAAAAGAGGTGAAAATGAGCGAAAAGCGTTCTAAAAAACTTTCTAAATTGCGATTTCTACGCAATCTCAGGAAGTACCGAACTCATTTTAAAAATAATGGTGTGAAAACGATGGCGACAGCCCTCGCTCCAACATAGGCTGCATTTCATGTCGGTGCCACTACCCCAAAGGGGGTGAAGGAGCAAAAAACGATCCAAATTGCGTTTTTTTATTGCTGCAGGGGCTAGCAACTTGAAACTAGGCATGGTAGTTACTTATAAAATGATCTCCAAGAGCATTTCCTAAATAATTCGAAATTTAAAAGAGGTGAAAATATACGAAAAACGTTCTAAAAAACATCATATTGCGATTTCTACGCAATCTCAGAAAGTACCCAACCGATTTCAAAAATAATGGCTGGAAATTGATGACAGACCTTGCTCCAATATAGGATCTATTTCATGTCGGCGTCACTCCCACCTTGCGGTTGCATTTTAAGAAATACGTTCTAAATTGTGATTTTTGTGATACTGAAGGGACTAGCGACTTGAAATTGGTAATTACTTATGAGATGTAAATACTCTCTGAGAAGAGTTCCTTAAAAATTTGAAATTTAAAAGGGGTGAAAATGAACGAAAAGCGTTCAAAATAGCGATTTCTACGCAATCTCAGGAAATATAAACCGATTTCAGAAGTAATGGTTTCAAATTGATGGTGACAGTCCCCGCTCCAACATAGCCCATATTTTATGTTGCTGTCACTACCACCTGGGGGTTACAGCAGCAAAAAATGTTTTAAATTGCGTTTTTTGTGTTACTGAGGGGTCTAACATTTGAAATTTGAAATGGTAATTACTTCAAAGATGCAAAGGCTTTCTAAGAATTGTCGAAAGAAAATTCCAAATTTAAAAGGATGTAGTGAGCGAAATGCGTTCTATAAGCGTTCTAAATTACGATTTTTATGCAATCGTATGAAATACGAAACCGGTTTCAAACATAATGGTTGCAAATTTCTGGTGATATAATCTGCTCAAACATAAGCTATATTTTATGTCGAGGGTTGCAGGAGCAAAAAACTTTCTAAATTGCGATTTCTGCGGTACTGAAGAGGCTAGAAACTTTAAATATAGCACGGTAGTTGCTTATAAAATATAAATGTCCTCTAAGAGCAGTCGAAAATAAATTCGAAATTAAAAAGGGGTGAAGCGAAGGGAAGGAGCGAAAAGCATTCTAAAAGAGTCCTAAATTACGATTTGTATGGAATCACAGGAAATAATAAACCTATTACAGAAGTTATTGGTTGCTAATCAAGAGTGATAGTCCCTGATCCTATACGGGCTATATTTTATGCTGGTGTCACTACCACCTGGTTGGCAGTGTGGGAAATTTCAAATCATTCGAACATAAAATCAAAGAAGGAGGTGCTTTCTGGATTCTTTTCTTGAAACATTTAATGAATATTTACAGATACATGATTCTATTCATATTTACAATAAGTATTATCAAATATTTAAGCTGGTTTTTCGAAAAATGGAGGCTTAGCCTCATCAACAAACTGTAAAAAAATTACAGCGATCATGCTTTTTGAAATCAAAACATCTCTTCCTATCGTTCCAGCAAAAAAAATACCGAAGTTGCATTCTAAGGTAGGATGCGCGCGCATCGCGCGTCCTTCGTTGCCATGGGGAGCAGAGAAAAAGTTTCTCTTCACACTCCCCACCTGAACTCTTAAAGAGTTAGTTCACAAATCAAAATTCCATCATAAAATCATAAAAATTCAATTTTTCGTATCAGTGGTTCAGTAATCTAATACAATTTTTAAAATTCGAATACAAAATACTAAATATAAGAATTCAAACAATATCTAATTAATCACTTAATTAGTCAAATTCAAAATGTCAATAAATTCTAAAAACACTTTAAATTCAAACAAAGTAAAAATAATGACAGTTAAATAACACGTTTTTTTTTTCTTTTTTGCAGTTAAATCAGATACTTACTTATACCAAAATTCAAAAGGATTCTATATATAAATAAGACTAAAAGTTAAAAAAAGAGAAAGAAAATATTTAGAGTCCTAAATGCAGAAAAAACAAACTAAATAAATGTCTATAAGAGTTTATGAATGTTTATAAAAAGTCTGCAAAAAGTCATTTGTTAGTCATTTTGTATTTCAAAGGGATACAAGTGCTGGATGGATCTTTTTAAGATTCCACTCGCTGTTTTTATTTCGTATGAACGAATATTGCCATCTCTTCCAGGAATGGCAGTGTGAATCTTACCAAGTTTCTAAAGAAACTCCACAATTGTTTCAATAGTAAAGATTGATATTTTTTTTCTTTTCAGGAGTATTGATCTCTTTGAACAATCTTCAATTATTAAAAAAATTAATAGGAAATGAAAGTTCTTTTCCAAAATTTAAAAAGTGCATTGGAGTAAGAGGTTCTGGTTCATCGCTGTCGCTATATACATACGTCAGTGGTCGCGTATTCAAAACTGCTTCCACTTCTGTCAACAGAGTCGCTAATTCATCATAACTTAAGAGTGCTCTACCGATTACTTTTCTCAAACAGTCTTTGACTGACTTTACTAGTCGCTCATAGAAGCCTCCCCACCATGCAGCTCTTTCTATAATATTCTTCCATATAATTCTCTCTTTTGTAATAAAATTTAAAAATACTTTGTCTGTCAGTATGTTGTATAAAATTTCGAGTTCACCTTTGGCCTTTTTGAAGGTTTTTACGTTGTCAGAATAAATAATTTTGGGATTTCCTCGTCTAGCTGTGAATCTTCTGAATGCCATTAAAAAAGAATTTGTTGTCATATCAGACGCGAGTTCCAGGTGAATGGCTCTAGTCACACCGCAAGTAAACAGGATAATGTAAGATTTTTGCGTTTCTTTAAAATTTCTGATATAGATCGGACTGGCGAAGTCTAAACCGCAGATTCCGAATGGCGGTGCTTCACTAGCTCTGTCTTTTGGTAATGGTGCGGTGATCTGGTCTGCTGGTTTGGAGAAATATTTTTTACATATTATACAATTTTTGATAACACTCTTGACCAACTGACGACCTTTAGGTATCCAAAAACGAGATCTAATTTTTGCCAAAGTACTGGCTGTCCCTCCATGCATAATTTTCTCGTGTTCTTGACGAACTATTAGAGTAGTTAACCAAGAATGTTTGGGGAGAATTATTGGGTTTTTCTCTTCTGCGGACAGGTTAGAAAATTCGAGCCTTCCGCACAACCTCATCAACCCGTTTTTGTCAATAAAGGGCATGAAATTTGATAAGGATGACGTCTTATCCACTGATTTACTATCTTTTAGAGATTCTATTTCTTCCTTATAAAATTGTTTTTGTTCAGATTGTATCAAAAAATTTTCAGCTTCGAGTAATTCTTCGGTTGTTACTACGTCTTGCACTTCAATTGATTTTTTCAGCTTCATAATGAATTTCTTTACCCAAACGGTAATTCTCAAAAGTTACTATAATTAATAATAGTAACTATAGTAAATACTCTAAATTACTATATTTTGAAATGTTTATGGGATTTTCGAGTTTTTTGACTAAGCACTCGCTCTGAAAAACATCGTTAGGATTTTTTTTTGGATTCTAATTCATCTGAGTAAACGATTTCTTTGTTTTCTGATATTGGCCAACACTCAGGAGGTAAACTTAGCCATTCTGGTCCCTGTAACCAAGTTGTATCATTGATTATCCTAGAGATTTTTGATCCTCGAGAAACTATATCAGCTGGATTGGCAGTACCAGGACAATGATACCAGTTATCAGGTGAGGTCAATTTATGGATCTCTTCAATTCTGTTTCTGACAAAGCGCTTAAACTTTTTAGGGGATCCTTTTATCCAAAAATAGGATATTTTTGAATCCGTCCAGTAATAAGTCAGTACATTCAATTTTAGAGCTTTCAAAATGTTACTACTTAGCTTGGCCGACAACAATGCGGCCATCAATTCAAGCCTTGGTAAGGTAAGCGCTTTTAGTGGAGCAACCCTGTTTTTCGAAGCAACAAAAACTGTTCGAACATTTTTGGTGGTTGTTGCTACACGTAAATAAGCAACCGTACCATAAGCCTTCATGCTCGAACCGGCAAAAATATGCAATTGTAGGTCATAATCATGCCAATTGGTGATGTCAGAAAAATAGTATCTGGGTACTGAAAAGTTTTTCAAATGAGGGAGTTCGTTACACCAGCTACTCCAAAGTAATCTTCGGGTAAGGTGTCATCCCAATCTAGACCCAAATTCCAAATTTGTTGAATTATACATTTTAGTCTTAATGTAAATGGTCCTAGGAATCCAAGTGGATCAAAAATCCTGCCTAAAACTTGTAGAATAAATCTTTTGGTGTCTATTCTTTTTGAAACGAAATCAACTAAACCTCGAACATCAAAATAAAGTAAATCTTTGGAATTATTCCAAACGATTCCTAAAACTTTATAAGGGAGATTTTGTTTTCCAAAAGCTTCAGAATTGACTTCTGAAGTTATGCAATTTTCTTTCCATAGTTCACTAAGTGGTAAAGAGTTCGTATGCCATTTGTGTAAATGCGTACTTGCATTTTCAAATATATCGATACATTGTAAACTCGTGGATAGGGCTTGATCAATATTTTCATGACTTCCTATAACGTCATCAACATAGATATTTTCATTTAAAAATTTTACTGTGTTTGTATATTTCTCGGTGTATTTATTCAAGTGGTGTTTAATTGTTGCAGCCAATAAAAAGGGACTGCTACTAATTCCAAATAACACTCTGGTGAATCTATAAATTTCAAAGGGTTTAGAATTATCAAACAAATCTTGTGAAAATAAAAATCTTGTTACATCACGATCGTTTTCATCTCTAATTATTTGTAGAAATGCTTGTTTTATATCAGTTGTAAAAGCTATGGGATTAAATCTAAACCGTAACAAAACATCAAATATTTCAGGATACAAATTTGGACCTACATGCAGGCAATTATTCAAAGACAGTGAGCCTGTGTCATGAGCAGAGGCATCGAAAACTATGCGTAATCTGCTCGTTGTCCTATCAGTTCTAATTATTTCTCGATGAGGTAAATAAAAAGTTACATTTTGCTTTTCTTCAGGATCTGTAACTAACTCAATAATACCTTGTTTCAAATAATCTGCTAACACCTCCTTTACTCAAAAAATAATTCAGGGTTTTTAATCAATCTTTGTTTGAGTTTAAAAAATCTATATTCTGCAATTTTCCTATTGTCATTTAAACATTCCCTTTCAAGCTTCCACGGAAATCGAACTGTATATCGCTTATCATTGCATTTAATTTCTGACTCAAACTGCTTCATAACGTTGTTTTCTGAAAAATCTGAATCCTGTTTAGTATTAAAAAGGCCAGATGATTCGATATTCCAGAATTTTTCAATCTGTTCAGAAATAAAAAAAATTTCTACTGTTACATTAAATGCTAAGGGCGTATAACTGTCAGTTGTTTTTCCCTGTAGACACCAACCAAAAATGGTGTCGACAGCTACTAATTTTTTATTCAAATGTTTTATATTTCCAGTAACTATATCATAATAATAGTCAGCACCTATAAGTAATGTAATGGGTTCTTTGGATGTGGGTGTGTCCGCAAGGGTTAAATTTTCAAATTGTTTACTTTTCATCAAATCATTGATTTCAGGTGGGGGGGGGGGGGATTTCAGTAGCTGATATTTGATTGGTGACTAGCGCTTCTATATCTAATTTTGAATTAGGTACATTTTTATTTTCAATAGTTAGTTTAACTACTTCAAAGGTTTTTCAATGGGGTTCTTATTTCCAAATGTAAAAACCGACAATTTTTCTTTTCTTATTCCTGTAAATTCAATTTATTTACTATTTCTTCAGACATAAAGGTTCGCATGCTCCCACAATCTAAAAGTAACCTAATTAAAGATTGTTTTCCGTTTGATTTTATTTTTACACAACAAGTTTGTAGAAGAATTTTATTATTTTCTGTAGAGGAAATAGCCGAAATTACTTTTCACTAGTTTCACTTTCATTACCTTTTAATTCGGGTGTGTTTATTTCTTTTATTGATTTAGATTTTAGGCATATCGTTTGATTATGTCTGCCTGAACACTTTTGTAACTAGTTTTAGAGTTACAATTTTTGATAATGTGTTTCCTGCCTAAGCAAAGGAAACATCTTCCTTGAGATTTCAACAAATTTCTTTTAGTGTTTACATCAACAGCCTCACACAAATCAGATGAATGTTTACTATCGTTGCAAAAAATGCAATGAGCCAGCTGCCTATCTGTAGTCGATTTATCATTCGAAATGTTCATAAATTCACAAGTAGATTTAAATTCAGATTTTGTTGTTTGACTCTTGATTTTTGTTTTATTATTTTCAAATGCTTTCATTCTCGAAAAAAATGTGTGTTCTCTGCTTTTTATTTCAGTGTGCAGAAAATCTAATAATTTATGTATATCTGAATGTGTTAAATTATCTACATTTTGCCTATTATATTCCAAAGCTAATTCTGCCGGTATTAATTTTAAAATTACGGCGATAAGCATGGAGCCATAATTTGCTGGTTCGAGTCTTAATGTGGACAAACATCGAACATTTATTTCTATATCACTGTGCAATTTTTTTCAATTTTTGAATTTCATTAACCTTATAAACAGGGGATAAATTAAGAAGCTTGTTCAGGTGATGATTAATTATCACGTCTTTTTGACCATAACGCGTTTCTAAAACTTTCAATGCTGCGTCATAATTAGCTTCTGATATTTCAAAACCTTCTACAGCATTAGCCGCAGCTCCAGATAAATAACTCTTCAAATAATGAAATTTTTCAATTTTCGAAAGCGATTTATTTTCGTGAATTGTATTTTTAAAGGTATTAAAAAATGAAATAAATTGCGTACAGTGGCCATAGAATTTTTGTATATTGAGTTTTGGCAATTTAACAACTGAGTTTTCATCATTAATCACATTCGATTTTAAATCTTGACTGTTATTTAAATCAATATTAACAATTTTTTTGTTTTCGGTTAATTTTTTCTTCACCCGGAATTTTGCAACTGATATTTTATCCACGTAATCATAAACATAATTGATTTCAGTTTCATAGTCGTCTAACCCTAAAAGGGGCTCAATTTTCTCGTCAACTGACTTCAATAATTCTGCTTCAGTACCTAACTGAATAAATAATTCTTCTAAATTATCAAAACCTATTGGACTATCCTTCATAACATTTTCTATATTATTAATCAGCTTTGTTACTGCTGTTCTCAAAACTGTTCGGTTCTTTTTCAACTTTTCTAAATCAGACATTTCGAAATAAAATATGAAAGACTTATCTTACCTTTGCCGTCTTCTTATTACTTACTATCCTCTATTTCCTTATTTGTGTTTTGAAGACATTAAAAAGGTAACAAATACTTTTTTTTCTTTCTTTCCCGGCGTGATGCTCCATGTGGGAAATTTCAAATCATTCGAACATAAAATCAAAGAAGGAGGTGCTTTCTGGATTCTTTTCTTGAAACATTTAATGAATATTTACAGATACATGATTCTATTCATATTTACAATAAGTATTATCAAATACTTAATCTGGTTTTTCGAAAAAGGGAGGCTTAGTCTCATCAACAAACTGTAAAAAAATTACAGCGATCATGCTTTTTGAAATCAAAACATCTCTTCCTATCGTTCCAGCAAAAAAAAAATACCGAAGTCGCATTCTAAGGTAGGATGCGCGCGCATCGCGCGTCCTTCGTTGCCACGGGGAGCAGAGAAAAAGTTTCTCTTCAGCAGGAACAACAAGGAAGACTTTAAAAACATCTAAATTGCGTTTTCTATAGAATATTAGGAAATACCAACCGATTTCAATATTAATGTTGCAAACTAATGGTGACAGTCTCTGTTTCAACATTTTTCGAGACATTCTATTTCAACTCTGTTTCGGCATTTTATGTTGGTGTTGGTGCCACTAACACCAGAGAGGTGATAGACTGTTAGACAAGAAGCTTGGAATTTGACATGATGATTAATTTTAAGATGTAAATATGTTAAGATCGTTTCTAAAAAATTCAAAACTTCAAATGAATACTGAAATGAGCATAAAAGGTCTCAAAATACCTTCTAAATTATCATTTAATTGGAATTAGTTTTAGTTCTTATTACTTAAAATCTCATTTCTGTCTATTGCTATAGTGAAGTTTAGTCAAACTGTGGCTTAATTTGTAATTTTTGAATTATTTCAAAAAGTTTTCTTCTGATAAAAAATAGTCATGCAAATATCACTTGGCATATTTCAACTATTACGCGAGCAAAGCCGCGGGGTTTGCTAGTTAAATGAATAACGAAAGAAGCTTTGGCTAATCCAGAGCAACTTTCAGCACTGTAAATGAAGAATTGCCTAAAGAAATGCTCATTTAAATCATTTTGATTTGTATGTCATAAGAAAGATCATTAGTGTCATTCTATGTGTCAAACAGCCATTTGTCACAACGCTGCTTTCTGTTGTAAAAGAAATAATACATTTTCTATCGAAGGAAGAAACAGTGAGAAAAATTCTGCATCGGATAGGCTTTTGATGGAAACGTTGCCTTGATCAAAGAGACGCACTGATTGAATGTGATGACATAGTAGCATGGCGTTTTCGGTTTTTGAGGAAAATAAAAAAATGCAGAAGAGAAATTATTTATTTGGATGAAACGTGGATAGACACTAATCTTGCAATTTCTAAATGCTGGCAGAATGAAAAAGTTGGTGCCTTCGTCAAAGAAAGAGCCGGACACCGTTTGATAGTTGTTCATGCTGGATCCAAATCTGGATTTGTGTCTAATGCACAATTAATATTCAAAGCTGGCCTGGCAGCGCTACTGATGGCGGCCAAATGAATTATAATTTTCGAAAATGGTTAAAAGAAAAATTGATTTCAAACATTCAGCACGAATTAGTCATTTGTATGGTTAACGCAGCCTACCATATGAAAGTACTAGATCCAGTTCCTAAACCATATGTGATGAAAAAGAGGATGTGTTATTGCTTCAAAGAGAAAAAGAAAATTAATTTTGATGAAAAAATGCATAAAACTGAGCTTTTCGACATTATATCTGCCAATGCACCTGGTTCAAAAAAATTATCGTATTAATGAATTATGCCATGACCATGATGTCATCAGGCTTCCTCCTTACCATTGTGATATGAACCCTATTGAATTGGCTTTAGCTGTTATAAAACATATTAGAGTAAGGGATACAAGTCTGAACTTAGTTTACAAGCTCTTAGAAAATTGACAGATGAAGCAATTGAAAGCTTTAAAGAAGACTGGAAGAACTGCGAAAAGGTAAAAAAAATTTGAGAACCAATATTGGGAAAATGACGAAAATTGCAGAATAAAAAACTGATATTTTTTTCACAGTCAGTTCAGATTCTGAAAATGCCAGCAATTCTGACGAAGACATTTAAAAAAATTATGACTCACCATATTCAGATTTAAGTGGCATTGAATATTTATAATTCTGAAATTCAAGCAATAACAAATGTAAGAAATAATTCTTCATATATCAGGCATGAAAGTGCAAGTTGGCCAAAAAGCTGAACTCCACGCGATGCAAAATGATCACAATATGAAAGTGGACGTGACGCGTATTTACATGTGCGACATAAGCAGAGGCGCCATTTCAGAACTTTCTTGGGGAAGGGGGGGGGGGGTATCCATTTCTCTTCGAACAAGAACCGATTCAAAATTCCGCTTTAAGCAGGTTTTCATCTTAGCAGGTATACTTTCAAGAGAGAACTAAGATTTTCCGTTTAAGACACTATTCCGTTAGAGACAGTTTCCATTTTACAAGTATATCTAAGGCTGTTAAAACATCCTTTCTATAGTAAACCTCTGAAGAGCAAAGGTACATTTACTGTAAAACTTAGGAAAATGAAACCTGTCAAAAAAGAATTCTTTCGGAAATGGGAAAAAAAATCGCGTTTCTTTAAAAAAAAAAAAAAAAAAAACCATATAATTACACTTGCTAATACGGAGACCTGTCTAAAATGGAGTTTTTTTTTCCCCTGACCTTTCGACTTCTTCTTTGCAGGTTTTGCTGCATGGTTGGGAGCCATTTCAAGAGGTTCTTGGAGGTTGGAACAAAGTTTTCTTTTAGGGGAAGGGCTTGAAACGCGCACGGGATTTTTCCCTCTTAATATCTTTTAAAACCATGAGATTCTTCCAGGAACATTTTTTAATTTTCGTGAAAGACCGCAGTATTTTTTTCTTTTTTCTTTTTTTTTTTTGCGGAGCTACGCGAAATCAACTCGCCAATCGTCCGCGGAAAAAAATCTAAATTTTACCAATTGGACTTGGAAAAAATAGTCAATTTGGCAAATTACTTGCGGAAAAAATATTACTTCCTAAACGGACCGTGAAAAAATATTGCAAAGATCGTGGGAACAAACAGCGATTATTGCCAATCGGTTGCGGGAAAAAAATGCAGATTTCAACATTAGGTCGCAAAATTTGCTCATCATTCGTGAAAAAAAATTGTGAATTTCGAATATCTACTAAGGGAAAAAACGAGAATTTTGTCAAAGGTTTCGGATAAAAATCACGAATTTAGTCAAAAAATCGCGCAAAAAATTCAAGAATTTCGTTAAACGATCGCACAAAGCAATCGCAAATTTTGTCAGTCGGCTGCGAGAAAAAAAAACTAATTTCAACAAATGATCGTAGAAAAGAATCGCGAATTTCGTCAAAATATATCAGATAGAAATAGCGAATTTCTTTAACCGTCGCAAAAAATATCGTGAATTTTGGCAAATGGTCACGGAAAAAAATTGTGAATTTCGTGAATCGATCACGGAAAAAAATCGCGAATTTCGTCAAATCGTCTGGGAAAAAAAATCGTGAAATTCAATTGGTCACGAGATAATCAGTACATAAACATAGTCAACACGTCAAGAAGTTTGCAAATTTTGTGATTCATAGGGATATGAAATTTTCTCCAATGATTTTCTGCGAGTAAAAAATTTCCTTAATCATTTCTGCATTCCTTTTTAGACTATGATCTAAATTCCACACAATTCAGAAATTTGCAAAACATTTGGTATCAGGTAGAGTCTGCATTAGAGATGAGTTCGGGCCCGCCTGAGCCCGAAACATTTTGTGCCATCAGAGCCCCAGCCCGATACCGAAAATATGCAATAGTAAATAATTGCATAATATTTAAAAAAAAAAATGTTTCAAATGTAATTATCATTTGTAAACTACTTTTTACATAGAAATGACTGTTAAAGGAAAATTTAAATTTAATATTATGAAAAGAAAAGTTTGGTATCAAATAAAAATGTACTTCATATTTAAAAAGGATTCTCATATCTTTTCTCTTTTAATAAGAAAATCTTATGGGCATGTTAATGAAGTGTGTTTGATGAATAAATGCATGAAATTTGTAAAAATTACTATTTATCTAGCGAATAATGGAAGAACAATTATAAATTTTCTAAAAAAGGTGCACATTTTTAACTATAACCAATTCCTTCCTCATAACAATCTTTCGGGATTGGCGTGACCCTGAAAATAATCTTAAATTAAAAATTTCAATGTCCCGGTGTTTTTACAGGAAAAGAGGAAATACTGTTCGATTGATTTCTATCGGAATAATATGGTAATTAAATTTACTTACGACTGAAAGTGAATTCGTAAATTGCAGCGTACAGCTTCAGCAGAGTTCATAATAGATATAATAATCACTAAAGTTATTTCCATATGAAAAGCATACAATAGAACTCTAAGTTATTCGCAAACTATAAACAGAAGAAAATATTCTCTTTGTGTTAGATCTCTAAATAATAATAAAAAAATAAATCCAATTGCAAAATAACCTCTGCCACAAACGAAAATCGAACTAAAAACAAACTAATTATTCCTGCCTCTTTCGTGGCGCCGTATCGTAGGACCGTCGTCATCGGCAATGCCAAACATAAATCTGCATATACGACTAATCATTTTCTTTTAAAATAGCGTTCTATTCTAATAACTAAAATAGAAAAATACAATTTCTGTTTCCCCTTCATTCTGATCAAAAATGCAATACAATGATTTGAAAAGGAATAAGTAATTTTTAAGGGGAAAAAAGTTTTTTTAATTTTTTCTATTCATGCATAAATAAAATTTTCAAGTTTCAGAAAGAATGAGTTCGAGTCCGAAGATTAGAATAAAAATAGAGCCCGAGCCCGTGTCGGGCCCGCGCTGACCCCGTCTCATCTCTAGTCTGCATTGGGTCGCGCAACCGGATTTTTTCAAAAGCAACACGACCCGATCCGTGTCACATATCGAGGTGGGTTGACGTTTCTTTTTTTCGTTTCGGGTCAGGTTGACAGTCTTGCATTGGGTCGGGTAACCTGATTTTACCCGAACTCTAGTTGCGGATCAAGTCAGGTTTATGCTATTTTTTTTTTGCTAGGTGTAAGGTTAACTTTAAGCGTTTCTGGTTATGCTATGTCTCTCTTTGGATGAACCGATTTTACAAAAGGAAGATCTGAATATTTTTTAAATGAAAAAGCTATATATCGGATTATTAATGGGTGCATATGTGTTCATTTTTGCATATAAGCTATAAAATTGTATACTACTTTTCCATAAATGTAATTAAACATAGATTCATTTTCTTTCACTTTGAGTTTGGGTATGAATATTTCGGGTTTATTTTGCAGTTTGTCAGGTTAGAGTTGCGTTTCGCGTTAACGATTTTTGTCAGGTTCGGATAGTGTAGAACCCGATCCGTGCAGAACTCTAGTATCAGGCTGAGGAGATTATTAAGAACGTACTGTATATAATATTCTTTAATAAAGCAAATGATTTGATAGCGTAGTAATGACTGCAGTAAATATAATGTGACGCTAATAATACAAAATAAAAAATTCTAATAATTAAGAACTTGAATTAGCCCCCATTTTTAAAAAAAGAAAAATCCTCTCTAAATTTCGGACTAAAGGGGAAATTCACCTCGAAAATTCTAGCCCTGAGGGGGACGAGTTTTCTTTGATCATTTTTAACACGGCTGGGAAGCAATTAATAGAATTTTTTCTCACATATTTTTTTTTAAATTAGCCAAAATACTCATCAATGAGAAATGTCTCACCTTGAGAGTGTTGGAATAGTAAAGTCTTTAGAAAATATTTTTGATAATTATCAGTTTCTGTGCATAAAGGGTTTATATATTGCATTTTTTTTATTGTAATAAAATCTGACAAGTTACTTTAGCTTTTGAGGAATTTATGAAAAAAAAAGTTGAATCTGACCTGTGATGACAGATAGGGATGCATCGAATATTCGGTATTCGGACATGCTACCGAATATTCGGTTAGGCAGAATATCAAACTATTCGGTCTGCCGAATATCGAACTATTCGGCCAAACCGAATACTTAAAAATATCTTTTGAAAAATATTTTTAAAATCCTTACACAACTTCTACTTTTAACTGTCAATTTATAAAGATATTCAGCATAATTGGAAACAGAATCATATTTAAATCAAAGAGAATGCTGTGGCATTATTTATTTGCTGTTTGATAAGTGTCACTTAAAAAAATTAACCATTAATGCTGACTTGCATAGAAATAAATGATGCACAAATGGAAGTTTCTGAACAATGTCTTGTAAATAATCTGCCTTTTGCTTTTTCGCAAAAAGAGTGTTTCTAAAGAAAACGGGAAAATTTTTCATATGTGATAATAGACATCAAGACACACGGTTTTTGCCCAAGAAACCAGTATCTCAATCAGCTTAATCAGTCAAAATCAAAAATACAGAGTATCTCATATCTCATCTCACTTCAGGTCAAACTTAGATTTTCAATTGTTATTTTAACAATAATGAAGATATCGTAACTGTATTTTCAAAAGTTACTTTGATTTTTGTGACATATGATATGAGAAGAAATGCCGGAAATTGGGTTGGGTGTGTGTGTGTGTAAAGTTTACTTGTAAAAAGGTCTTGTTTATCAAAATGGAAGTATCTGTGTTAAGGGTGTATTCCGATCCAAACTGCTTATTTTCTGATTCATTTTAAAATTCATTTTTGCTCTCAAGCACTTCAAACTTGGAAATTCTCTTATTTAGAAACTATATAATGTGCGGTGCTTCTTAATTTTTTGATAAATGCAGAAAATACTGTAAAAAACGCTGTCAAAGTGGGCGTTTTGAACCGAATTTTCCGAAGCGGGCGATCTGGGAATGAAAAAAATGGTCATACTGAGAAAATAATTGTTTAAAAATCAAATTCTAATTAATTGAGCTGAAAATGAAATCACACGGCATGTTAAACATGTCTTCAGAAATCACCCCAGCAAGTTTCATGTTTTTACTTTTAAAAAAGAGTCTGAAAATGTCTCAGAAAATTTCGAGCTGTTGAGGGTGGAAAAATATTTTTTCGAATACACCCTTAAGTATTATGAAAAAGTGTTTTAAAATTTAATTTTTTAATATCTTTAAACTTTGAATTCGGCCAGCCGAATATTCGGTATTCGGCCAACAGTCAGTATTTGGCTACCCGAATATTCGGTATTCGGCCAAAATCACTATTCGGTGCCCTAATGACAGATAAATTTTCTGAAATATCAAATTCCTTGGGGGGGGGGGGGGGGGGGGTCGTGCTCAAATTGCGCCCCTGGACATAAGCTATTAATTATAATTGCAACTCGCGTTACCCGTTCCAAAAATAGACTTTACCGGCAATCACGTGACCAGCTTGCGTGACCCTGAGTTTGGCCGAATAAGAAATGCTGTGCTGTTAGTTCGTTAGAAGTCTGTTCTGTTTTGAGTTGTGTTAACATGTAGAAAGTTAATTCGTGCCATTATTTTTTTGTGTATATGTGTTGTTCTACTTGTTACGAGAATATATAACGTGAAGAAATAAAAAATATTTAAGAAGTTATGCCCCGAGAAATTGATATTTTAAAATAATGTGAATTTTATTTCTGCGATCGTTCAACGAAATTTGCGATTTTATTCCGCAATCGTTCGACGAAAATTGCGATTTTATTCCGCGATCGTTCCACGAAAATTGCGATTTAATACGCGATCATTTGGCGAAAATTGAGATTTTATTCCGTGATCGTTCGGCGAAATTTGCGGTTTTATTCCACGATCATTCGACGAAATTTGCGATTTTATTCCGCGATCGTTCGCGAAGTTTTCGATTTTATTCTGCGATCGTTTGACGAAAAGTGCTATTTTATGTTAGAAAATGCCACCAGATGGCAGCATCAGACAATCCTTTTTATTTTGATCTACTGTGACAGACACTCAGTACAGTTAGTGTTTTCTCCTTCCCTTATAGCAGTTGGCAGCAAAATGCTGGTGGATTAAAAATCCACTATAATTCCAAAGGAATATAATATGTTAAAAAAAAAAAAACTGCAACAAACCATAGTTCAAAGTATTTCTTTGTATTTGTAAATAGTCTTATTCATCTGTTTTGTTTTATTTTGAAGTGTGATCAATATTGTGTCCAGCATATATATTATTCTAGTGTATTTAATCTTCAAATAAATGTTTTTTGTTCATCCTAAGAAGAATATATTTCTATTGAAATACATCAAAACATAAAGGTAAAACTTTTTATTGTTTACCTATTGAGGAATTTCGTATTCATGCCTTCCATATGGAATAACATTCCAACAGTCGATTATGAGACTGAAGTTATCTCAATATTAAATATAATAATATGAAAGAAGAAAATATAATATAATTAAATTCAAAGAAATAATTATTTTCTGAATGTTGGTATTTTTCACAAGTGAATGACATAAAAGAAAATTCAAAGAATTGTTCTTATTTTGAAATCAAAAGTATTGTGTATTGATATGAAAAGAAATTATTTTGAATTTTATTTTGCCAATTTCTTACTGAAATTTTATTATACAAGTTGCAAATGTAAATTTATGTTTTAAACAAACAATTGAACATTTAAGAACAGTTTTTCTGAAATCAAAAGTAACTTCAAAAATTGTTCTCAAGAATTTTATTTTGTTCTTATTTCATAATTAGCATTATATTTGAGTTTATAATTGTTGTTTTGATGTATTAATAAGATAAAAAGTTTTATTTTCTGTGAAATAAGAAAATATTATTATATCATAATGTCTAGTCTTAAAGAATCTTATGTTGATAAATTAACTGATGACAATTATCCAGTTTGGAAGTTCAAAATAGAACAATTGTTAATCAAAGAAGGTCTTGATGTTGTATTTGAACCTAAAAAGGAAAATGATGATAATTGAGTAAAAAATGATAAAAATGCTAGGGCATTAATTTGTTTAAATATCTCAGATTCACAAATTGTTCATGTCAGACATGCTAAAAGTGCTAAAGAAACATATGATCAATTGAAATCTGTTCATGAAAGAGTAAATTTAACAAATGAACTTTATCTTCTTAGGAAGCTGTATTCCACTAAATATAATGAAAGTGTAAAAATGCAGGAACATATTAATTCTGCCTTAGAATTAGCAGAAAAATTAAGAAGTATAGATGAAGTAATACAAGATGATAATTTAATAGCTATTTTGCTCTGTTCCTTACCAAATTCTTATAGTACCTTTATAACTGCTATTGAAAGTAAATATGAAACAGATTTGTCATTAAAATATGTTCAAAACAAATTAATTGATGAGTATCTTAGAAGAGTTGAAACTAAACAAATTTCAACAAAATTTGAATCTATTGCTTTAAAGGGTAATAGGGATAAACCAAAGCATTTGAATAAACAAAAATTTTGTTCTCATTGCAAAAAGAATAATCACAACCGTGAAGATTGTTTTCACTTAAAGACTAATAATACTAACAAAACAAAACCAAGTTTTACTCAAGATAGATCACGTCAACAGTTTAAGAAAACAAACAATTTCTCTGCTTCAACTGCTAGTCAAAATGAAAATCTATCAGATTCTCAAAACTATCGTGAATTGATGGAAGAATCAAATTCTTCGAGTTTTGTTATGAAATCTCAACAAAATGGAAATAAAAACAAAAATTTGTCTTTTGTTATTGATTCAGGTGCGTCTGTTCATTTAGCTAATTCCTTGGAACTGTTCTCAGAATTAAAAAGTTCGAATAAAGATACAATTACAATTGCTAATGGAACTAAATTAACTGCAAAGGGAAAGGGTAAATGTACTTTTAATATTGAAACACTTAATGGTCAAACAAATAGAGTTACATTAGATCATGTGCTTTATGTTCCACAGTTGGATAGTAATTTATTATCTGTCCAGTCTTGTACTGAGAAAGGTTTTGTTGTAACATTTAAAGATGATATATGTTTAATTAAAAAGGGCAACATCTTAGTTGCAGATGCAAAAGCTGATGAGGGGTTATACAGATTAAAAATAATACCTACAAATGAAAAGGTATATAGTGCTTCAGAAATATTACCCGTTTGTTCTAATGTCAACTGCATTCTAAAATGGCACCAAAGGCTGGGCCATAGAAATTTGGAATCCATCAAGAAAATTGAAAGGATGATTTAGCTTTAGGTATTACTGTGAATAATTGTTCTCATAATACTGAATGTTCAAGTTGCATAAAAGCTAAGCTAACAGAAAAATCATTTCCAAAAGAAACACAACACAAAAGTAAAAAACCACTTGATTTGATATACAGCGACGTATGCGGTCCTGCAGAAACAAAAAGTATGGGATCAAAAAGATATTTCGTTACATTTATTGATGATTACTCTCGTTATACACAAGTATATTTTATTTCTTCTAAAGATGAAGTATTTGATAAATTAAAAGAGTATGTTGCATCAACAACAAATAAATTTAGATTGAAGATTAAATCCTTGCGTAGTGACAATGGAACAGAATATTGCAACGAATCTGTCAAAGACTACCTTAAAAACTTAGGAATAAATCATGAAACAACGACGCCACATTCACCGTCCCACAATGGAGTCACAGAAAGAAAGAATCGCTCGCTTATTGAAATGAGTAAAGCCATGCTTATAAATGCTAAATTGCCAAAAACGTTCTGGGCAGAAGCCATAGCTACAGCAGCCTACTTACAAAATAGATTACCTACAAAATCAACTGAAAAGACACCATTTGAACTGTGGAATGGGCAGAAGCCAAATTTGAGTCACCTTAAAGTATTTGGATGCAAAGCATATGTGTATGTTCATAAACAGAAGAGACAAAAATTTGACGAAAAAGCCACTGAAGGAGTTTTTGTTGGTTACGATTTAAGAAGCAAAGGATACCGAATTTATATAGGTGGTAGAAAAATAGTGATAAGCAGAACAGTGAAGTTTTTTGAAAATATGAACTGTGAAAATGTTAGATGTAAATTTCCAACAGGGCGAAAAATGTCCGGACCAGGATTCGAACCCGGGACCTCCTGACTGAAGCCGCCAGTGCTCTGCCATCTGAGCTATCCCGGACGATTCTGGTCGAACTTTTTCACCCAGCTAACCTTGATGATTACAGCATCTGGTCTGAAACCTGGTTCAGCTCAACAGAATAAATCTCAGGTAATGGAACTCCAGAAATCGCTGGATACGAAATTACACTAGATTAATATTAACACAATTATTCTAATTGGTAAACAAATCATATTAGATGTAAATTTCCAACTGGGCGAAAAATGACCGGCCAGGTCCCGGGTTCGAATCCTGGTCCGGACATTTTTCGCCCAGTTGGAAATTTACATGGGGGGATGCTGGACAGATAATTACACCTTTTTATTTTTTATTAAATATATTCAAAATTGTTAATTGGTCCAAATCATCCAAGCAACCTCATAGCAAATTGGTATATAGTTTTATATACCTTAGATAAATTTAAATAATATAAGTGATCGTATTTACCTACATTCTAGTAGAAGAGCAACGCGAAGCATTAATAAAATTAAATTATAATTCGCGTCAAAAAGTAATTATTAAATTTGAATAATTACGAATAAAATTAAGAGTTTGCGTTGTGTTTTATTTAGACGAACTCTTCCACTTATGAATTAAACTAAAGTTTAAGCAGTAAAAAAAAAAAGAATTGACGCACTTTAAATATTATTAATTAAATAATTACAGAAACTTTTAAAAACTTGATTAAATAATTTATTTACATTGAACAAATCTATTTACAGAAAAACATAATATTAATTCAAAAAATAGAAAGCAACACTTTTGTTTGCTTCTCATTATTTTAAGTATGTTTAATCTTTTTTTAAAAAAAAGACAATATTTTCACGTACTCTAATTATTATAATTGTTTCTTTTTGCTAAAAGAAATACTCTCTTTCATTTTTTAAAATTACCTTAATCTTATTTAATTATTGGTTTGGTCGGATCTCAGATAACTCTCTACCATAAAATATCAGAAAAGTATTTTTTTAGATTTTTCATATGAACTTATGTGGTAAAAGAAAATGTGTAAAATAGTACCTTCTTTTAATATACGGGATGGTGGCCTTTATTTGTCAAATTCCGAGTAGTTGCGTTGCTTAGGATCATGGCAATGTGTCATCAGGAACGCATCCTCAATTTGGCTTGTTTAGGATCACTCCGATCTGTACATCAGGAAGACATCCTCAATTTGGCTTGTGTAGGCTCACTCCGATAGGTACCTCAGGAAGACATCCTCAATTAGGCTTGATTAGGCTGGATTAGGCTCGCTCCGCTAGGTCCATCTCGCCTGGGCTTTACTAGGGCTTGCGGGACTCATTGCACGGGCTTTCAGGAGAGCTCTTTCATCCTCTACATCTTTTTTCAGACTATATTTTTTTTAAAACTTATTCTTCTTGCACACCAGTTCCTGCAGTGGGTGGAGCTATTTTTGTCTAGTCCACTGTTATTGGATGTGAGAAGATTTTTTATTATACTTCGATAGGCCTATTAGCTAGCAGTCTGCAAATGGCCCCTAACATATACTTTAATATTATTATCTGCCTTAAAGTTTGGGTGGTCTGAAGAGTCATAAATTTATCCCAACACTTTTATTGAGGCCATAAATTGATTCCAACGTTTTTATGATTTTACGACTTCTAATTATACACCCCTTTCCATTGGCTTGTCATAAAACGACACCATGGCGTCTGCGTATTGTTGTTGTCTGAGATCCGAACTCCATTCAACGTTATACATTCATTTTACAATACAACAATTTTTTAAAAATATATATTTAATCTTTAAAATCAACTTAATAATCTTTGTATGAACTTACACTCTTATTTTACTTAAATATATAAACATTATAATTTTACACTCATAATTATATTTTATAAAAAATATTTATACAAACAGAAATAACCAATTACGCAATTTTATTTTGATTTAACCAACATGGTGCGGGAACATATCATAGTTATATGTTGCCCAGCATCTCTCCCGGTATCGGAAGAAAAAAAAAATAAAAACTGATTGCTGGTTTTATTTTTTTTTTTTTTTTAAAGCTTGAAGGAATGTACGTGTCCATATGACTGTGTATCTACACAGTTTTTGATCGAAGACTGTAAAGTTCAATTATCAATGGTTCTGGTATATTTTATAAGAAGTTCTTCTATTGTTTCATAACAGAAAGTTCAACACATGATAGCATAGTTGTCTGTTGACATTCACAGTTATAGAAGACCTCTGTACTGACAATCAGACGTCTTTCTCGAAGCCTTTTTTCTTTACCACACACATGTTTACTAATTTTGTAACTTTACAGTTTAAGTGCCCAAAATACATTCAAAGCTATAATTTTGTCTGAAATTAATATGCCGAAATAAACCTCATTATAAGAAAAATAATGGCATACGCATTTGACATATTATTTCATCACATACAACCTTATGACACAGTGTTTTATCTAAAACACATTTTATACTGAATAAAAGTAAATACAATGCTTGTAATATGACATGTTATATTTTCACATAATTAATCTGATGTATTCAAATTATAATCAGAAAAAATATTGTATACAAACTTGTTACATTATTTTATTTATTTGTTACTTCAAACATGTATGATCTGTCAAAATGTACAAGCTAATTCATCTCCTTTAATATATCATTACGCAATGCTTTCCAACTTTACCCGATACGAGAGAAAAAAAAAAAGAGAAGAAGCAGGAGAGAATAAAACCAGTTTTTTGACCGTCGCCGATCCTCCCGAAAAGTGGGGGGTGGTCAAGCTACTAATCGCTTTCTGTGAGGTGATTTGTGCTGTGACAAAATTTTACGACTTCAAAAAGTAAGTATTTAAAACCATTTCATGCTTGTAATTACCGTATTAATTAGTATAATTTCTTGATATACTTTCTTCTTAACTCACTGTGCATGCCTGTATGTAATTTTAAACATAATCTATGCATAAACAGTGTATGTATTTGTATCGTATCTAATGTAAACCTTCTGCTTTTTTTTTTTATTTTGCAGGGGAAAAATGGCGATTCTAGCATGTGCATTCTCCTGCCTCATACTGTAACTGAAGCGAGGGTGGCCTTTTTATGCATCCAGGTTTAAATCTAACCCAAATTGCCTTTCAGGATTAAAAAAAAAATGCATATAATTTTCTTTAACTGATTACATTGTTTATTTTTAGACCTTTTTACAAACACAAATTTTGATTCATGATATTGTTTACTATTAAAATGTAAACAACACGGAAAAATGACTTCTACGGCCTCTCAAAAAATGCAAAGTATGCATTACGCTGACCTTAAAAATGCACCTTCATTTAATACTATTAAATAGTGTTGTCAGAAAATGCCATTGACGAAGAAGAGAACAATTTTTGTGTCGTAAATTATTATTTATTTAGCCAACAATTCTATCTTAAAAGATTGTTAAATTTTCATATTTATTTATTTTTTTTACTGAATGAAATAAAAATTTATTTATTCAAAATTTTATTTATCATTAACATTCCGTATGTGAATTCTACTATCTAAAATTTAATGATATGTTTAAAAATAAAAGATAATAAATTATTATTATTAACCCAACATTAATAATTATTATTTAATTATAAAAAAAAATGTTATTAATACACTTGTATAATTTAAAAAAAAAAAAAAGTAAATGATCATTACTACGTAAAATCGTATGTAGTAACCCCTGAGTACTCGGCCGAACCAAAGAATTTCTGCCAGCAGAAAAGAATCTTTGTATACTCATAAATATCTACACCCAATTGTTACAGATTAAGTTTTTTTAAAAATAATTACTGTATGTACTATAAAAAATTAAGTAAATAAATTTATTAAGCCATACTACCTATTTTAATAAAAATAAGGCCAATATATATAAATATTTATTTATTTATTTTGTTTTCTTATGTTAAACTGGCCAAATTATATAAAAAAAAAATTTTTGAACTCACACACTCAAATTTATCAATACTATGTATATTTATATGTGTTAAATTTAGAATTGCATTTAATTCTAAGGGAAAGTAAAGAGAAAAAAAAAATGCTTAAATTCTAAACTAACATAAATTTATAAAATATTTTATTTAAAAAAAAATCTAATTTCTAGCTGATTTTAGCAAGATGTCATTTAATATTTATATTAAATAATTTTGCTAATACATTTTATTAATTGTTAAATTTGCATATTTTTATATATACAATAAAAATATAATAGTCTTACATAAAATTTTACACTACAACAATGTTATTAATTAATTTAACTTGAATTTAAGCCTACTTTAATTCTAATTGAATACCGTTAATAAAAGTAAATTAGCTTATCAAGTTAAATATAATATAAACTATGTTTGTCTAATGTTAATTTTGATGAAAATTCCATAAATTTTAACTGTAAATGCTAATTGCTATATCTTTTGTTATTTATTTTGAAAACAACACGAACTTATATTTTTATTTATTATTTTTTTATTAAATCTAGGAACTATACACTGAGCTAGACACTCCATAAATGTGTAAAACCTAAAAATCAAAAATTTTCCTCAAGAAAACTCAAAATGCTGCTTTTTTACAATATAATATTACTAATTTTATTGTTTCTGAGCATAACATCTAGTAATTATACCATACTTAATTTTTTCTTCGATTCCTTTTTCAGCCAAGAATCCTGAAATTTATGCCTAGGTGATGACTATATTGATGTATCTGTGAATTGATAAATTTTCTACAAATATTTTGTTGGTGTTGGTGCATACCCAGCCGTAGGCCAAAATTGCACCCTATACAGAAAGCCTTTGGTGAGAAAATTTTAATTTTACTTCAATTATTTATTTGTGTATTTTTACTATTATTCTTGTGTGCAATCATGTTGAAATAACTTGCCTTGTCCATTGTTATACATATATATGTTTTTTTAAAAACCAATGTGCTACACCAAAATCCTTTTTTTAAATTTTTTTATATAACACTTTTGTTCATAAAACTTATCCCTGCTGTCTAAATTCTAGACTTTAGCATATAAGTTGTACTTGAACTACCGGAATAAATCTTAGCACTTTTTGTATATTTTATTATATTTAGGCTTATAGCTGACCGCTATCCTAATATAGAGTGCACTAATAATTTATTCCTTGTCAACCATATATTTATATAAGAAAAAAATATATATATGAGTATGCTATAAAGCTGTTCTAACTACCCTGAACCTATAGCTTACACCTACTCATTTTAAAGAGTAATTCTGAAATTTTGTCATCTAAATTGTAAGGCTATTAGCAAAGGCTACCCTTATAGAAGACAGAAAAAATTCTCTTTTTTTTTTTTTTTTTTTTTTTTTTTGAAAATTACTCCAACATTATGTACTATGAAATTAATTAAGTTTTAATGTTATTTGGCTTTGTTAAGATTTTATATTTTCTAATTCATATTCGAAAAGAAAAAAAAATATATATAACTTTTGCCTGGAGCGAAATATTTCACTGCTCCATTGAAGTTTCGTGAAGCACATTACATAATTTTATAAGTATGTTTTCGGGTGCGCCCTGCACATTTGCTCAATATTGTAACCCTGAGACAAATTGGCGTTCCCATGTTCCTATCCTTTCTTATTATTATTTTGAATTTTAAAAAGGCAAGTTATTAATTTTGTTTCAATTTTTTTTTTTTTTTTTATCTAAAAAAAGAAAAATTTATTTTTAAATTTTGAAAAATTTTTTAAATTTTGAAATTCGATTAATTATGCATTTTGATTTATTTTTAATACCAATTCATATCCCTTACTTGTCCCTTTGATCATCCGTTTTACCCTTTTTATTATACTTTTTCGGATACTTATGAGCATTCTCTTTGAAATTCTCATTTTTATCCTCATTTGGATAATAACTGGCATGACTCTGAAGTTGACTATTCCTGTATGGCACATGCTGAGGGAAGTAATTTGGTGGGGGTGGGGGATATGGAGAATATCCATAGTAACCACCTGTGGGTGCATAAGATTGAAAATTCCACTGCTGGTTTGGGTTAACAAATCTAGGATTAAAATTCGCTCTCTGTTGATACTGTCCATTATAAGAGTACCTTTTATTAAAATGCCGACCTGCGAAATCTCTGCTATCCTTATATGTATTTTTATTATCATTTTTGTACCAGCACGTTTCTAAAGTATGCGAATTTTTTTTACATAATTCGCACCATCTGCTTGATGCAGTGTCTTTTGTTTTAATTTTCAAATTGTTTATTTCGGAAGTCAAAATTTTAATTTGCTCCGCGCTTTCCATATTTAATTTTAACAATTTGTCCAAATTTTCCTCAGTGGAGGTTTTTGTAATCGAATTAATTTCCTTTGATGCAACTTGATTGTATGCATCTTCCATTTGTTTCGCAAATTTACATGCGTCGTTGAAATTTTTCGGCGCCATTCTTCGAATGTCCAAACTTAAATCTGCCCTAACTGATTCTAAAAATCTTGTGAATTTTATCATTTCAAATAAACTACCATTACCGTTGTCAATATTTTGGCCACTTTTATCTAGGTAAAGTTTTGCAGCCGCATTGAATTCACTGATAAAATCAGCGATAGCCTGCGCAGGTTTTTGCCTAAGAGAAAAAAAATTGCTTTGAGCCGCCGAAAAACTTGTTTTAGTAGAAAAAGTATCGATTAATTTTTCTTTAAATTTACCGTAATCTTTTTCTGTATTAAGATTTTCTTCATTAGCTAATTTATCTCTAGCACTACCGACTAATTTCGTTTTCAAGAGTGCTAGTTTCGAAACATTCTCTAATTCCGTTTGTTTAATTAGATTATCGAATTCGTTCAAAAAGAATTTAATATTCAACTCTTTCTTTCCGTCAAAGACGGGGATACAATTCAACAGCGTATCAACACTAGGTTGAGTCATTGTATTCTTTTTAGTTTTTTGTAGCGAATAATTTAGAGAAATAATTTTATTTTTCTGTCCTCTGGTTTTAACTCCAGAAGTATTTAAATCTACACTTCTCCTTTTAAATTTTCGCTTATTGTTGGGCATAACCTTTTAACAGAATGTTTCTGTTTATCATCCTTTTTTTTTTTTTTTTTTTATATTACCACATATGTATGAAAATATTCTAAATTGCATAAATACATAAAAACAACAACACTAAAATTTAAAAAAAAAAATTTCTTAGGAGATGAAGTTGTTTTGTAGATTATTCTTTTACACACATAAATACCCCTAAAATATTTATAATACACGTATATATAAAAAACAACATAATTTCATTTAACAGAAAAATATCTGTCTTTTTCTACAGAAAAAACAATCTTATTTTTTTTTTTTTTTTGTAAATATTGTACTACTACTTTGTAGTACGACTCATAAATTTTCTTTTGTATCAAGGAGATACAATTTCAAAAATCATGATCTATTGACATTTCAATCATTTTTATACCAGACATATTATAAAATTTTACTCATTATTCTTATTATTATTATTATTTATACATTATATAAAAAAAAATTATTTTTACAAATGTGTCATCTGTGATGTGAATGCCATTATTTTTCAATGGTAACTGAGATCCAACCACAAGAGAAAAGAGAGAAAAAAAAACAAAATTGTAATTCCTAAATTTACCTATTATAAATCCCAGAATTATTTTTTTTATTTCCTTTTTTTTTTTTTTTTTTTTTTTTTTACTAACATATATTATTCATTTTATTTATATAAAATTATTATATGTGTGTCAGTATTGTTACAATAATAAAATTAATTTTAATAAAATTTTAATCAATTAAACTTACATACCTACAATATCTTTAAAATTGTGACATTAAAATAATACTTAAATTTATTTTCCTTTATTATTATTATTATTATTATTATTATTATTATTATTATTTCTAATGACCTCAGATGAACGTTCCTGAGTCATAGCACCATTTGTACTTAATGAACGTTCCTGAGTCACGGCGCCATTTGTACTTATGAAGGGGGGATGCTGGACAGATAATTACACCTTTTTATTTTTTATTAAATATATTCAAAATTGTTAATTGGTCCAAATCATCCAAGCAACCTCATAGCAAATTGGTATATAGTTTTATATACCTTAGATAAATTTAAATAATATAAGTGATCGTATTTACCTACATTCTAGTAGAAGAGCAACGCGAAGCATTAATAAAATTAAATTATAATTCGCGTCAAAAAGTAATTATTAAATTTGAATAATTACGAATAAAATTAAGAGTTTGCGTTGTGTTTTATTTAGACGAACTCTTCCACTTATGAATTAAACTAAAGTTTAAGCAGTAAAAAAAAAAGAATTGACGCACTTTAAATATTATTAATTAAATAATTACAGAAACTTTTAAAAACTTGATTAAATAATTTATTTACATTGAACAAATCTATTTACAGAAAAACATAATATTAATTCAAAAAATAGAAAGCAACACTTTTGTTTGCTTCTCATTATTTTAAGTATGTTTAATCTTTTTTTAAAAAAAAGACAATATTTTCACGTACTCTAATTATTATAATTGTTTCTTTTTGCTAAAAGAAATACTCTCTTTCATTTTTTAAAATTACCTTAATCTTATTTAATTATTGGTTTGGTCGGATCTCAGATAACTCTCTACCATAAAATATCAGAAAAGTATTTTTTTAGATTTTTCATATGAACTTATGTGGTAAAAGAAAATGTGTAAAATAGTACCTTCTTTTAATATACGGGATGGTGGCCTTTATTTGTCAAATTCCGAGTAGTTGCGTTGCTTAGGATCATGGCAATGTGTCATCAGGAACGCATCCTCAATTTGGCTTGTTTAGGATCACTCCGATCTGTACATCAGGAAGACATCCTCAATTTGGCTTGTGTAGGCTCACTCCGATAGGTACCTCAGGAAGACATCCTCAATTAGGCTTGATTAGGCTGGATTAGGCTCGCTCCGCTAGGTCCATCTCGCCTGGGCTTTACTAGGGCTTGCGGGACTCATTGCACGGGCTTTCAGGAGAGCTCTTTCATCCTCTACATCTTTTTTCAGACTATATTTTTTTTAAAACTTATTCTTCTTGCACACCAGTTCCTGCAGTGGGTGGAGCTATTTTTGTCTAGTCCACTGTTATTGGATGTGAGAAGATTTTTTATTATACTTCGATAGGCCTATTAGCTAGCAGTCTGCAAATGGCCCCTAACATATACTTTAATATTATTATCTGCCTTAAAGTTTGGGTGGTCTGAAGAGTCATAAATTTATCCCAACACTTTTATTGAGGCCATAAATTGATTCCAACGTTTTTATGATTTTACGACTTCTAATTATACACCACTTTCCATTGGCTTGTCATAAAACGACACCATGGCGTCTGCGTATTGTTGTTGTCTGAGATCCGAACTCCATTCAACGTTATACATTCATTTTACAATACAACAATTTTTTAAAAATATATATTTAATCTTTAAAATCAACTTAATAATCTTTGTATGAACTTACACTCTTATTTTACTTAAATATATAAACATTATAATTTTACACTCATAATTATATTTTATAAAAAATATTTATACAAACAGAAATAACCAATTACGCAATTTTATTTTGATTTAACCAACATGGTGCGGGAACATATCATAGTTATATGTTGCCCAGCAACATCTAATATGATTTTACCAATTAGAATAATTGTGTTAAGATTAATCTAGTGTGAAAATGTGTTTAAAGAAAATCCTGAAGAGCGAATCTCAGATTTAATGCATTTCAATTTTTCAGAAGAAAATCTTGAAAATGATAGTGAAGCTATCCGAATAGAAATTACTGCAGAAGAAATAAAAATGGATGAAAAATCAGTAGATAGCCCAACAACTGAAGAAAGTGAAGATAATTTCCAGAGAAGAATATCTAACAGAGAGACTAAAGGAATTCCACCAGAAAGATATTCTTACAAAACTGAAGACAGTTATTCCAAAAATCAAGATCCTGAAACTTTTAAAGATGTTTTACAATTATCAGTAAAAGATCAACAGAAATGGTTTCAAGCTATGAAGGAAGAATTTAACTCTTTAAAGGAAAATGAAGTGTTTGAGCTTGTTACTTTACCCGAAGGCAAGCACGCCATCGGCTGTAAATGGGTTTACAAAACAAAACGTGATGAAAATGGAGAAGAAATAAAATGCAAAGCACGATTAGTTGTCAAAGGTTTCACTCAAAAATTAGGCACTGATTATGATGAAACCTTCTCTCCTGTCGTCAAACATACAACTATTAGAGCTTTTCTGACCTGGGCAGCTTATCATAAAGCCACAGTATTTCAAGTAGATGTTAAAACAGCCTTTCTACATGGTAAACTAGATAATGAAGAATTATACATGCATCAACCAGAAGGCTTTCATGATGAAGAAAATAAAGACAAAGTCTATGAATTAAAAAAGGCTATATATGGTCTTAAACAAGCCGCCAAGTGCTGGAATGAAGAAATAGAGAATACTCTAAAGGCATATGGATTTAAACAAAGTGAAGCTGATCCATGTTTGTTCATAAAAGAAAAATCAAAGAAGACAATTCATCTCATACTGTATGTAGATGATATGCTGATAATCTCAGAAGATGTCAATGAAGTAATAAATTATTTAAAGAAATCTTATCCCATAACATCACTAGGAGAAGCAAAATACTTCTTAGGTATAGAAATTTACAGAAAAGAAGATGGAAGTTATTTACTTTCCCAAAGAAGTAAAATAAATCAATTAGTTAAGGATTTTCAGCTTGAAGAAGCCAAACCAACTTATACCCCAATGGAAACTAACTATTATAGTTTAGATAAAGAAGAAAATCTTTTATCATCAAATGATAATTATAGACAAGCTATAGGAAGTCTTTTATATATTTCCTCATGCACAAGACCTGATATTACCGCTCCTACACACATATACTAAGTCGAAGATGCAATAATCCAAGACAAAAGCATAGATGCCAATATCTGCGGAAATTCCGGAGTTTCTCCGGAAATGTACGATAAAATACGGAAGTACGGTAATAAGGTAGAAAATACGGAAATTTGAGGCAAAAAAATCGCGAATTTATTCGACCGATCGCGGCAAAAAATCACGAATTTTGTCAATCGGTCGTTGAAGTATATCGCGAAAATCGTCTATTAATCGATAAAACCGCCAATTTCTACAATCGCTCGCGGCAGAAAATCGCAAATTTCGCCAACCGATCATTGAAAAAAGTTGCAATTTTTGTCAATCAGTCGCCGCAAATAATCGTGAAATTCATCAATAGGTCGTTGATATAAATCGCAGCCGCTGCAAAATATCGCGAATTGCGTTAATCAGTTGGGGGGGGGGGGGATATCCTGAAATCCAGTAATCGGCCAATGATAAAAATCGCGAAATTTGTCACTCACTCGCTGCGCTGGAAAAAAAATCTCGAATTCCGTTAGTCATTCGCGGTAAAAAATTGCTGTTTTCGTCAATGAGTCGCGGCAAAAAATCGCTGTTTTCGTCAATGAGTCGCGGAAAAAAATCGCTGTTTTCGTCAATGAGTCGCGGCAAAAAATCGCTGTTTTCGTTAATCAGTCGCGGCAAAAAATCGCTGTTTTCGTCAGTAAGTCGCGGCAAAAAATCGCTGTTTTCGTCAGTAAGTCGCGGCAAAAAATCGCGATTTCCGTCAGTGAGTTCTCGGCAAAAAATCGCGATTTCCGTCCGTCAGTCGCGGCAAAACATCGCGATTTTCGTCTGTCAGTCGCGGCAAAACATCGCGATTTTCGTCTGTCAGTCGCGGCAAAACAACGCGATTTTCGTCTGTCAGTCGCGGCAAAACAACGCGATTTTCGTCTGTCAGTCGCGGCAAAAAAAGGACTGGAATGCTGTTAAGAGGGTAATAAGATACTTAAAAACCACGAAAGACCTTGATATCCACATTTCTTCAAAAGAATATCCTAATATAGTTGCATACTCAGATGCAGACTGCGGTCAAGATGCTACAGACAGAAAATCCACCTCAGGAAATGTAATCTTCTTAGGCAATAGCTGCATTTCTTGGTTTTCACGAAAACAAACATGTGTGACATTATCGTCAGCAGAAGCTGAATATGTGGCACTGTCACAAGGAACTCAAGAGGTGCTATGGAACTTAAAATTATGTAAAGATCTCAATTTACAACAACATTTTCCTATTAGAATTTTTGAGGATAACCAATCTACAATTAAATTGGTTGAAAGTGAAAAATTTAAATCTCGCACTAAACATATAGATACAAACTATCATTACATACGAGATTTAAAAACGAAAAACGTTATAGATGTCAAATATCTATCAACAAATGAAATGATAGCAGACATAATGACGAAGCCGCTGCCAAAGGCCAAATTTGAACTTTGTAGAAACCTTATCCACCTGGTGTCAGATTCTATCACAAAACGGGAGAGATGTTAGAAAATGCTCTTTTGTTTCAAGAACATTCCACCAGATGGCAGCATCAGACAATCCTTTTTATTTTGATCTACTGTGACAGACACTCAGTACAGTTAGTGTTTTCTCCTTCCCTTATAGCAGTTGGCAGCAAAATGCTGGTGGATTAAAAATCCAATAATATTCCAAAGGAATATAATATGTTAAAAAAAAACTGCAACAAACCATAGTTCAAAGTATTTCTTTGTATTTGTAAATAGTCTTATTCATCTGTTTTGTTTTATTTTGAAGTGTGATCAGTATTGTGTCCAGCATATATATTATTCTAGTGTATTTAATCTTCAAATAAATGTTTTTTGTTCATCCTAAGAAGAATATATTTCTATTGAAATACATCAAAACATAAAGGTAAAACTTTTTAACGTTTACCTATTGAGGAATTTCGTATTCATGCCTTCCATATGGAATAACATTCCAACATTTTATCACGCAATAGTTCAACAAATTTGCAATTTTATTCCCCGATCGTTTGACGAAATTTGCGGTTTTTTCACGACCGATCGACGAAATTCGCGATTTTTTCGGCGATTGAAGAGATTAACGACCGCGAATGTTCAACTCAAATTGCGATTTTATTTCACGATCGTTCGACGAAATTTGTTATTTCATTCCGCGATCGTTCAACGAAATTTGCTATTTTATCACGCGATAGTTCGACAAAATTTGAGATTTTATTCAACGATCGTTTCACAAAAATCGCGATCAATTCCTGCATTTGTTTGACAAATATTGAGATTTTTCACGCGACATCTTGACGAAATACGCGATCAATTTCTGCAATTATTTGATGTAAATTGCGATTATTTTACAGAAGCTCTTGACGAAATTAGCGATTAATTCCTGCAGTTGTTTGATGAAAATGAGTTTTTTACGCGACCTCTTGACGAAATTTGCGATTTTATTTCTCGATAGCCCGATGACATTCGCGATAAATTCTGCATTTGTTTGACAAAACTTGCGATCTTTTACGTGGCATCTTGACGAAATATGCGATCAATTCCTGCAATTGTTTGACGAAAATTCAAATTTTTTTACGCGAAGTTTAAAGAAATTTGGGATTTTACTCCTCGATAGTCCGACGAAATTTGCGATCGTCCGACAAAATCCGCGATTTTATTTCCATGATCATTCGACAAAATTTGCAATTTTTTACGCGACCTCTTCTAAAAATTTAAGGTTTTGTAAAGAGAAAATGATCTAGATTTCTGGGGCAACAACAACAAAGAAAAAAAAAATCCGCGGGCTGTCGAACCCGATTTAAAAATTTAAACGAAACCGATAAAATATGAATAATTTTCAATGGATATGACCAGTGTTGGGGCAGAATCTGATTACAGAGTAATGAAATTATTGATTAAATTAAAATACATTATAATCACCTCATAATGCAATTGATTAACACGCAGAGCACTGAAAAGTAATTTCAATTTAAGCTTTTGAATTGTATAACGCGATAATTGTGTAAAGGATTACAAATCAATTCTTATTTAACATTTTAAGATTTAATTAGATTAATTTTAATCGATTACGTGCGGATTTCGATTACTCTTTTAATTATATAATCTAATTAACCTGTAATGGATTAAAAGATGATTTAAATTACGTTTTTAATTGTATAATCCAGTTAACCCGTAATGGATTGTAGGTCAATTCCAATTACATGTATTTTAAATATAACTTAGATTACATTCTAATATATTACAAGTTAATGTCGACTAAGTGTATTTAAAATACGCGGGAGATAAGAGGACCGCAAGCAAATTTTTTAAATCTGATATATATTATTTATAACATAAAAAAAAAATTAAAGATAGGAGGGAGTGATAATTGTCACCTGGGGGGGGGGGGGGCAATTTTCTAACTTTTTCTGGGTAGTAGTTTAGGTAATAGTTTTTCTAGTTTAGGGCAGAGGGGGCGGCACTTGCTCGGGCGTAAGAACGAAAGGCCAGGTCCGAAACTAAGGTGTGGCAGAGGGGGCATGTGCCCCGGGCGCCAGAACGAAGGGGCGCCAAATGAAGGCTTATACCTTTGGAATGGATCATTTTCTTCTGGTGAACTGATGGCTTCTATTATTACGAAACAGCCATTATAAATGAAGTGTTAGGTGAAGATGAAAGAGCAGTCGTAAAAAGTTAGAACTCTGATTTTCTGGTCAGAATGGAAAAAAAAAATGGCCATAATTTTTTTTTGCCA
The DNA here is from genome assembly GCA_963932465.1 of Maratus speciosus. NCBI lineage: Eukaryota > Metazoa > Arthropoda > Arachnida > Araneae > Salticidae > Maratus > Maratus speciosus. Next base: position 374,032,466 of record OZ010792.1, on the reverse strand, counting down.
AAAAAAATTATGGCCATTTTTTTTTCCATTCTGACCAGAAAATCAGAGTTCTAACTTTTTACGACTGCTGTTTCATCTTCACCTAACACTTCTTTTATAATGGCTGTTTCACAATAATAGAAGCCATCAGTCCATCAGAAGAAAATAACTTGGTAAAAGCGGAAACTCGGTTAAGCAGGACTCGGATAATCGGGACTCTAACTGTATATTTTATTTTTAAAATGATCTTTAGAATATTTTTGTTGGTGTTTAGAGGGGAGTCATGACCCCCGTGACCTCCCCCTTGGATCCGCCATTGTAGATTACGTAGTTCAGTATTACATATTTTAAGATTACATATTTTAAATTTTTAAATAAGTCGGCTATTAGAAAATTAGTAAAATTCTCTTTGTAAATATACTTTGCGGAAGAGGGGGAGGGGGCGCCAAAATCCATGCTTGCCCCGGGTGTAAAAAGGTTAGTTTCGGCCCTAGGCGAAGAGGGCGCCAAATGGAAATTTTGTTTGTCGTTTGATACAAAAATGTATATATATATATGGAATTTTGATAAAATTGTCTTGCAGTTAAAAAATCCAAACACGTAAAAATAACCAAAAGTAAAATTTAAAAAATATGCAACGAAAATAGAAAAAAAATCATTTAAAACTATTAAAATGCTAGCGAGAATGTTTTTTAAAGAACGCTCCCATAGGTTTAACATTAAGGTTGCAGTCAGGGGCGGCGGCAAAACTTGCCCTACGGGGTGGGGGGGGGGGCATAGTATCCCGACAGGGGGGCCGGATTAGAGTCCTGCGCGGGTCGGGCATATAATATATATACAGTAAACTCTGTCTAAGGCGGAATCGGTTGGGACTGAGAAAAATTTCTGTGGTAGAAAATATTCCGGCTTATGCAAAAAAGCTCCCCCCTCCTCAAAAAAACGCGATATTTGACTATCTTTCATTGATTTTCTGAGCCGAAAATCGATCGAAAACTGAAATTTTGAAAGATTTTTTGTCTTTATAGATAGATGAGAAATGCTATTCAATTTCTTAGTACTGCTGTAATACATGCAAATTGGAAGTTTATACACACACAATAATAATAATAATAATAATAATAATAATAATAATAATAAACTTCGAGAATGAGACAGAATGTTTTTATTTTGAATTTGAGTACAACCATAAAGTATAATATATTATACTTTAGAAAATATAGATTTTCATACATTTGCATTCTACTAGAAAGAACTTTTAAATGCAATTTTGTATAGGAAAAAATGAGATATGTAAGAATTATTTAAAATTTATACAGTTTCTGTTCTTTTGAATTAACTTTTTCAAAGGGCTACGGAAACATCCTCGACATTGAGTATTTGACTTAACAATTTTAAAGTTTGATAAACGAAATGCCTTTTTTTAAAATATCCTTTTTTCCGCCTTATGAAAAATTTTGGCTTCGGAGGGGCCTTAAAATCTTTTCCGTTTCCGTGTTAGACAGATTCCGCCTTATGCAGCATGAATTAATGTAATTTTCTATGGGTTCGCCGGGACTTGAAAAATTTTCCGCGGTAGACAGATTTCCGGCTTACACAGAGTCCGCCTTAGGCAGAATTTACTGTATATATGGGTGGGGAGGGGAATGGGTAAAAAAGCGCAAATTTTCATGTTTTAATAAAAGATAATCAAGGGAAAAATTAGTTTAACTCACGGATTATTTTGAGAGCATAGAATCCTGCGTGGTTTGGGTCATACCCGACCCGAATCTGTAAATTATATATCCACTCAGCCTGAACCAGTTTAAAAAAATTAGTTGGATTAATTGATCCCAATCTGACAAACTTCGACCCAGAACGGACAGGTTTCAATCCGAACCCAATCCCACCCCAAAACTGAAAAAATAAACATAAAAATCCACAATAGAATAATGGAAAAGTAGCCTACAATTGTATTTCTAGTATCAATTATATATTTTATGAAGAAAAAACAATATTTCTGTATATATGCTCCTTGATACCCAAGTAATATAATGTTTCATTTTTAAGTATATTTTGGAGAATATTTTGAGAAATTGGATAGAATCGAACCCACCCACCAAAAGCAATTTAAGTTAACCCAACTCGTAAAATATAAGTCAATTCGAACCTCTCTGAAAAAATATTCAGTCTAGCCGGATCCGATTCAAACTATCAGTCGGGTTTAGTTTTGTTTGCTAAACTCGATACAGGGTAGATTCGAACCCGAAACGAGATCTGAGCACGACAAAAAATTTCATCCTCCACATTTCGACCCGAACCCAAAATACTCGAACCTCAACTAAACCCCACCTCTTAATTAAAAAAAAAAAAAAAGGTATATATATATATATATCTATATATATATCCATATTGCAATGCAACTATGCAAAAGTAGTCTACAATTATACCTCTAGTATCGATATTAACTTTTAAGGATAAAGTTCAATATGCATGTATACTCGTTAATATTCAAATGTATAGTTTTTCATCTTAAAATAAATTTTGTAAATTCCTTTGAGAAATCGATTCTCTAATCAAGAACCGTAAGTTTCATAACCCGATCCTAAATCCATTAAAGTTAACCCGACTCGCACCCGACCCACAACGACATTAGTTTAGGTCCAACCCGATCTGGTCCAGACCGCGACTCGTGTAAGGTTGAGTTTGCCCGACCCTATGCACAACTCTACTTGCTACTCAACCGACCCCGACAAAATAATTTTCGTCCTCCGTATTCTTAACCGAGCCCTAAATACATTAAACCAAGCCGGCCGTAAATCCACAATCAGTGAAAAATGGTCCACAATTTAATATAGCTATAAAAACAAGTTGGAAATTGCGAGTCAGATGGAACAAATGAGGTGCGTTCGTACTATAACTAGTTTTATAAATATTTTTTGCACCGCATACTGGACTGAATGCAGATTTTAGTGCTCTTCATAAGTGCATATCAATTTTATTCATTTCGGAATGCTGTAACGTCATTAAAATGTGCTTTAAATAATTTTTTCCCATTAGCTGTAATGTAACGGAAAACTTTTGACTGTCCCTGTCATTAAACTATACATACGATTTTCATAAAATTTGAAATGGCTCGACAAAATTTTGCAACAATTATATATTTAAACTTTCAGACCATTCGTTTGGGTAGTTTTTGCTCTGTTATATCCGGACGGACAGACGGACCGAACGACGACTATAGGTGCTACGTATTTTTATAATTATGAACGCACCTAAAAATAGCATATCATAACTTCAGGATAAATTTTATCTTTTATGTTGAAAAATAAACAAAAGTCATCCTTTTATCATATATATATTTTTTTATCTGAAGGAATTTGGACTTTTTTTTTCTCTAAAAATCGGGTTCACCTGAACCCAACCTGCAAGAATCAAAATTCAATCAGAAACCGATTCATACCCGGAAAAATTAGTTTAGTCAATACGACTACGACTTGCAAAGAAAAAAAATGATCTCCGACTTGACTTTAGCCGACTGGGCCAAAATTCAAAATATTTTCTCCGGCGACATTGAATTGGGGGGTGGGGACATTCCGACCCCACCCCCTTGGCTACGCCACTGTCGGCAGAACGGTGATAGGCAAATGACCGTCCTGCTTGATACTATTTTCTTATTTTGGACAAATCTAAAAAGTTAACATGTAAAAAAAAAAGAAAAAAATGCCGTTTTAGCAGAAGTTACTACTTTTGTTATTCATGATTTAGTGTACGGACTTATCGTTAGAGGGGACATTCCGACCCCACCCCCTTGGCTAAGCCACTGTCGGCAGACGGTGATAGGCAAATCACCGTCCTGCTTGATACTATTTTCTTATTTTGGACAAATCTAAAAAGTTAACATGTAAAAAAAATAAAAAAAAATTGCCGTTTTAGCACAAGTTACTACTTTTATTATTCATGATTTAGTGTACGGACCTATCGTTAGGGGGGACATTCCGACCCCACCCCCTTGGCTAAGCCACTGTCGGCAGAACGGTGATAGGCAAATCACCGTCCTGCTTGATACTATTTTCTTATTTTGGACAAATCTAAAAAGTTAACATGTAAAAAAAATAAAAAAAAATTGCCGTTTTAGCACAAGTTACTACTTTTATTATTCATGATTTAGTGTACGGACCTATCGTTAGGGGGGACATTCCGACCCCACCCCCTTGGCTAAGCCACTGTCGGCAGACGGTGATAGGCAAATCACCGTCCTGCTTGATACTATTTTCTTATTTTGGACAAATCTAAAAAGTTAACATGTAAAAAAAATAAAAAAAAATTGCCGTTTTAGCACAAGTTACTACTTTTATTATTCATGATTTAGTGTACGGACCTATCGTTAGGGGGGACATTCCGACCCCACCCCCTTGGCTAAGCCACTGTCGGCAGAACGGTGATAGGCAAATCACCGTCCCGCTTGATACTATTTTCTTATTTTGGACAAATCTAAAAAGTTAACATGTAAAAAAAAATAAAAAAAAATTGCCGTTTTAGCACAAGTTACTACTTTTATTATTCATGATTTAGTGTACGGACCTATCGTTAGGGGGACATTCCGACCCCACCCCCTTGGCTAAGCCACTGTCGGCAGAACGGTGATAGGCAAATCACCGTCCCGCTTGATACTATTTTCTTATTTTGGACAAATCTAAAAAGTTAACATGTAAAAAAAATAAAAAAAATTGCCGTTTTAGCACAAGTTACTACTTTTATTATTCATGATTTAGTGTACGGACCTATCGTTAGGGGGGACATTCCGACCCCACCCCCTTGGCTAAGCCACTGTCGGCAGACGGTGATAGGCAAATCACCGTCCTGCTTGATACTATTTTCTTATTTTGGACAAATCTAAAAAGTTAACATGTAAAAAAAATTAAAAAAAATTGCCGTTTTAGCACAAGTTACTACTTTTATTATTCATGATTTAGTGTACGGACCTATCGTTAGGGGGGACATTCCGACCCCACCCCCTTGGCTAAGCCACTGTCGGCAGAACGGTGATAGGCAAATCACCGTCCGGCTTGATACTATTTTCTTATTTTGGACAAATCTAAAAAGTTAACATGTAAAAAAAATAAAAAAAAATTGCCGTTTTAGCACAAGTTACTACTTTTATTATTCATGATTTAGTGTACGGACCTATCGTTAGGGGGGACATTCCGACCCCACCCCCTTGGCTAAGCCACTGTCGGCAGACGGTGATAGGCAAATCACCGTCCTGCTTGATACTATTTTCTTATTTTGGACAAATCTAAAAAGTTAACATGTAAAAAAAATAAAAAAAAATTGCCGTTTTAGCACAAGTTACTACTTTTATTATTCATGATTTAGTGTACGGACCTATCGTTAGGGGGGACATTCCGACCCCACCCCCTTGGCTAAGCCACTGTCGGCAGAACGGTGATAGGCAAATCACCGTCCCGCTTGATACTATTTTCTTATTTTGGACAAATCTAAAAAGTTAACATGTAAAAAAAAATAAAAAAAAATTGCCGTTTTAGCACAAGTTACTACTTTTATTATTCATGATTTAGTGTACGGACCTATCGTTAGGGGGACATTCCGACCCCACCCCCTTGGCTAAGACACTGTCGGCAGAACGGTGATAGGCAAATCACCGTCCCGCTTGATACTATTTTCTTATTTTGGACAAATCTAAAAAGTTAACATGTAAAAAAAATAAAAAAAATTGCCGTTTTAGCACAAGTTACTACTTTTATTATTCATGATTTAGTGTACGGACCTATCGTTAGGGGGGACATTCCGACCCCACCCCCTTGGCTAAGCCACTGTCGGCAGACGGTGATAGGCAAATCACCGTCCTGCTTGATACTATTTTCTTATTTTGGACAAATCTAAAAAGTTAACATGTAAAATAAATAAAAAAAAATTGCCGTTTTAGCACAAGTTACTACTTTTATTATTCATGATTTAGTGTACGGACCTATCGTTAGGGGGGACATTCCGACCCCACCCCCTTGGCTAAGCCACTGTCGGCAGAACGGTGATAGGCAAATCACCGTCCCGCTTGATACTATTTTCTTATTTTGGACAAATCTAAAAAGTTAACATGTAAAAACTAGTATGTTGTGGCCATCACAAAACTTTCTTCTACACTGCTCAAAACAATTAAAGGATATTTGAAGTTTTATATAAAATAAAGATATAAACGAAATTTTTCTTGCCGAAATAGAAGAAGAGAATCACAAATGCAAATTTTTCTGGTTTTCAAACTGTGGAGTATGCAAATTTTGAGTTCGACGTCAAAAACGTCGCTTCAGCGGCAGCGAATGAAATTTGACTTTCAACTGGATAAAAGAGAATGAAGACAAGGATGATCGGCACTCAGTGATTGCTTTGTTTCGATGAGTACGATGTCTCAGCGAAGTCATTTGACAGATTCAGAAGCTTTGAGAATTGTTGGTAGGTTAGAAGGGGGCCAAACTCAAGCCGAAGTAGCGCAAGCCATTGGAGTGTCACAAAGTGTCATTTCCAGGATCTGGAACCGTTTTTTGGAGAGTGGATGTGCAGGCCGAAGACCAGGGCAAGGTCGTAGAAGGGCAACAACGCCCAATGAAGATCGGTATTTAGCGTTAACAGCTCGGAGACACCGAACCATGAACGCTACTCTTCTCCAACAACACCTTCGCTCGGCTACAGGCACCACGATTTCAACTCAGACTGTCCGAAACCGGCTCCATGCTGTAGGTCTGTATGCTCGCCGACCGATGGTATGTGTTAGATTAACATCAAGGCATCGTCGCGACCGCAGGGAGTGGGCAACCGAGCATGTCAACTGGAGGAGAAATGAATGGAGCAATATTCTGTTTTCTGACGTGTCCCGTTTTTCTGTGCATCCGGATAATAGGCGTATTTTCATCTGGAGGGACCGTGGCAGTAGGAATAATCCTGCGTTCGTGCACGAAAGTGTCAGATTTGGCGGTGGAGGAGTGTTGGTGTATGGTGGCATCTCCATTGACGGGCGCACTGACCTCTACATCATTCGAGATGGAGCTCTGACTGGTCGCCGATATAGGGATGAGATCCTCAGACCTATTGTAGTCCCTTACGCTGCAGCAATCGGAGATAACTTCATTTTAATGGACGATAACTGCAGGCCACATCGTGCAAACTTGGTGGAGGATTTCCTTTTCGAGGAAGGAATCGTTCGAATGGAATGGCCAGCGTGTTCTCCAGACATGAATCCAATCGAGCACGTTTGGGACGCTCTAGGAAGACGAGTTTCTGGCCGCCAACAACCCCCACAAACTCTCCAAGAACTGGAAAGAGCTCTTCTGGAAGAGTGGGGCAGAATACCCCAACTCGTCATTAATAGCCTCATTGAGTCCATGCCTCAAAGGTGTTCAACGTTGCTGGCCGCCCGTGGAAACCATACCCCCTACTGAAAATGATTTTCTTTGAAGAAAACACCTTTTCTTATTCTTTTTTTCTCATCTGCACAAATTGTGTTTTTTTCCTTTAGTACACAAATGCGCAATAAAATGCATTTTTTTCTGCCAAACATGTGTAATTTATTCTCATATAACCTACTATGTCTGTCGACCATGTATCAATCAGCTAAACAGTTTACCAGATACAAAATCCACCTAAAACTGCAATATCCTTTAATTGTTTTGAGCAGTGTATATAAATCACGTCAATTAAATCGTTTAAATAGTACCAATTCATATCAAAATATATCTGAATTTGAAGTTTGGTGAAAATTCGTGCATTAGTTCTTGTATAGAGCTATAGCGGAAATTCTGAAAAATGTAGTATAGCAGCGCCACCTGTTGAGCGATTTACACCAAAACATAAACAGCACTAATTTATATCAAGGTATACCTGAATCTGAAGTTTGATGAAAATTCGTGCATTAGTTCTTGAGATAGAGCCATTTCGAAAATTGTAAAAAAGGCAGCATAGCAGCGCCACCTGTTGAGCGATTTGCACCAAAATCTATAAATTGTCTATTCATGTCAAGGACTAACTGAATCTGAAGTTTCATGAAAATCCGTGCATTAGTTCTTGAGATAGTGTTACAGTATATTTAAAAATATTCCAGTACCTACCCAACAAACACATAACTTGTGGGCCACTGAAGTGAACGTTAGCCTTGGCCCGAAGTGTTCGATATCGGCCCGCTATAGTTGGCCGTGATGGCATCGTAAAAAATGTGTCACGCCGGACATAATAAGGCCGGAAGACAATTGGCCGTAAATACAAGAAGTTGCCCACAAATGCGCCATTAACGGTCATCTAAAACTGATATTTAGCCGCAATCTGGCCACAATTATACATTTAATGGCATTTATGAATAAAAGCTTGCCGCAGCTGTGCCATCAATGAGCATCATTAATGAATGCAAGCCGGAAGGTAACCACATTTATGCCATCAATGGGCATCATTAATGTATGCAAGCCGGAAGCGAGCCACATTTATGCCATCAATGGGCACCATTAATGAATGCAAGCCGGAAGCTAGACACATTCATGCCACTATTGGTTATCATGAATAAAAAATAGCCTGAATGTGGCCAGAATTATACTGTTTAAGTTTAACATGTTAAGTAAAACATGTATAAAAGTCATGCTGGTGTTATAAGCACTTATTAAAAAAAAAAAAAAAATCCTAGACCTCTTTTTAATTTTACATAGTATATTTAAACTGTTTTTAGATAAACATTCAAAACCAGTAAATTTAGATTTTAATTTTTATCAAATTTTCTTTTTAAAAAATATTTTGATAAAAATTAAAATCTAAATTTACTGGTTTTGAATGTTTATCTAAAAACAGTTTAAATATACTATGTAAAATTAAGAAGAGGTCTAGGATTTTTTTAATAAGTGCTTATAACACCAGCATGACTTTTATACATGTTTTACTTAACATGTTTCTTTCATTTTATCTGATTTTTACACATTGGGAAGCCTGTACTAGTATATGCTTATTTATTAAAACCTTATTAAATCATAATCTGAGAAACAATAACTATTTTTGCATCATTTAAATATTTTTTTAATTTTACATTAAATTTTTTTCTCACAGCTTAAAAAGCTACTTCACTCATGTGAAAACACCCGCTTGCTAATGTTAAACATAAGGGGGGACTTGTTTTTTATATCTCGTAAGAATTTCAATATTTTTGAATAATTGTTTGCTTTGGATAGCTGAGGTCAATCTCTAGAAATGTTTTTTTCGATTTCGTTTACACTTTTTTCTTTTTTTAACATACTTTGTTTCCGAAAATCAAAGTATCCTAGTAAAAAAAAAAAAAAAAAAAAAAAAAAAAAAAAAAAAAAAAAAATCTGCAAACAAAATCGAAAAAAATAAACAGGTTCTTTGTAGAGATCGACCTCAGCTATCCAATGCAATATATATATTTAAAATTATTGAAATGCGAAAGAGATATTTAAAAAAAAATTCCATAGGATTATCATTAGCGAGCTGGTGTTTTCGCTTGAGTAAAGTAGCAACAGTAGTCTAACTGTACAACAATATGCATTACATTACAAACATACTTTAACCTTTTCAAAATACCAGAAAAGTACTTGCAGTAATCTTAAATGTATTATTATTTTAACGATTTTATCTAAATTTTATTATTTTTTTTAAACTTTATTCTGTTGTTTAGTTATTAAATTTTGTAGACTAGTCGAAATTTCACAGGTATTTAACAAATATACGAAAAAACTGTATATTTTATTTTTAACAATAAGAATAAATTTAAATTAAACTATCAAGCTTTCGTAATATTGTTTATCACATGATCGGGAAATGGCAATCATTACTCCAAAAAACGATATAATTCTAAACTTTGAGGAAAAAAAATTAAAAAATACCCTCACTATTTCGTAATTTACGCAAAATTTTTATATGATAAAGGCAATATATGTTAGATATTATACTACGTTTTCTAAAATTACAATATGTTTTAAAAATACTTGTGATTTCAAAAAACTAACACATTTTTACAGTTTTCTGTCAAACAAACGTAAAAATATAAAATGATGCAAAAAAGATTATAATTTAATAAATTAATTTCTTTAATAAATAAACAAGAACTAAGCTTACCAATATTTTAACAAATAATTACTGTCAACTAAACTTCCACAGCACAACACTTTTTCTATGACCATCCCCTATCTCTCGGTCTTGTAAAATGACAAGAAGAACGCGGGAGAATTGAAAGGACTAGCGTCTCTTTCGTGCGCTATTCCCTACCTGAGCGATGGATAGCGGTTAAGTCCATTCTAAATGCAGGTGGAAAGGTTGGGAGAGCTCAGAAATTTGCTCCGCAAACCACGTGGTGTTTGCGTCATCATTGTTTATGTTCATATTTACTACTCTGATTTCGGCGTTAAGATATGCAGCTTCTTAAAATCTTGTATATCGTCATTGACGACTATTTTATTATTAAAAACATCATAGATATAGGAAGGTGTATTCCTTATTCCAAGAAAAACATAATTTATAACAGTTTAGAAAATGCACATTTAAATATTCATCCTCATCAAATAAAATCAGTTTTCCATCTTTTTAAATTTATATGCTCTAGTATTTTATTTTTGCAATTTTTCTGATCATAAAGATATAATTATATTTAGATGATGATAAAAAGGTATGATTGGTAAAATATTACTGTTTAATTTTTATGCCGATCTAATTAATTTCATTAAAATCCTAATTATGTAAATATATGCTTAATAATAAGCATTTCTTAAAGTGATAAAGGCTGTTGTTTTTAAAAAGTGCTTTTAAAGAAAAAATCAAATAAATATTAGTTATTTGTGATTATAATATTCCAATAATATTTATTTCCATTTATAGCGTATAACGTGGTTTTTTGCGAATAATACAAATAGCTATTTTATTTCTCTGTTAAGGTGGTGATTTTAAAACTAATGTTAATAAAATTATTGAATTAAATAAATAAATTAATTTATAGGGTTTGAAAAAAGTTGTAAATGCGAAATTTGGATAAAATTTTTAAATATATTTTAAAAAACAAAAGGTTTTTTTTAAGTCCATATTGAAGAGCATATTGTAGTTGTTTTTTTATTTTTAACACACTCTTAAATAGTTATCAAAATTAACTTAAATAACTGATAGCTTTTTTTTCATTAAAAATATTTATTTTTGCAAATTATTAAAAACTTGTGAATGGTTATGAGAAATGTTTTGTGTATGAATTGTACTATTTTTATATTTAAAAAAAAAAAAAGAAAAAAAAATCATTTACATATTTAAGTAAGATTTACCTAAAGGTATTGGAAAGTAATTTCTAGCTCAAATTATTAGAATGTAACTGTCAATATTATTGTTTTATTTTTTCTCCTTTATTAAGCATAAATTTAAAATCTTATTATGAAAAATAAGATTCTAGAGAATCTTTAAACTTTTCTTATTTTTTAACAAGATGCAAGAAAAATGCATAAAAAAAAAAACTTCCCTGAATTCTTAAACAATAACTAAATACCATTTTTCAATGACTAGCCTTAAATTTTTCAGTATATACACACACACATATATTTAAATATAATTCAGCATTTATTCGGTATTCAAACATATTATCACCCCCCCCCCACACACACACACACACACATACACACACCTCTATCTTTCATACCTTATAAATTGAATCATTAACTTAATTCAATTAGTATAGTATAAGAAATTTAATTCTCCAACAAAATATGGTTCCACACTGTCATGTTTTTGATTTCATGTCGATACAAGGCAGAATTAGAAATCCGTCTTTATCTTGATTTAAACTAGGTCTTAGCTGAAAATTTGCACTCTTTTTCTAAATGTTTTCACCATTTGAGCACTACTATATGGCAGAATAGACTTTAAAATCCGAAGGATCAAGAATTAAAATTAAAAATTCAGTTCTTAATTCACGAATTTACTATTTTCAGTATCTTAAGTTCAGATTAATAAAAGATTTTAAAAATAAAATTGAAATTTTAAAATAAAATTGAAAAGTAAAGTTTAAAAAAGAGAGAGGGAGAGGGGGGGAGGCGGAGGGGATATATTTTAATGCCAAATATTAAATTTATATGCTTTAACATTGAAGTTATATTTAAGTATATGTACTGCAATTTATATGCATAAATACTTTTCTATCCTAAAAACCTAAAAAAAAAAAAAAAAAAACCTTCTTCTTTATCTTGATTTAGGTCAAGCATCTGTTAGTATTAGCAAGTTTTATTTATTTGATATTTATTTCTTTTATTGTTTTTACTTTTAAAAAATTTATTTTAGATTTACTAGTTTATGATATCATACAATAAATTGAAAAAATTACGGCTATTCATAGAAAAATCATAATTAATTATTATTATTATTTAAGAATTCAAAGAAAAGTTTTTTTAATTTATTATTTTTGCATCTTATTAAGAAAGAAGAAGGGTTTAATTTGAAGAACCCCTTAGAATCTTATTTTTCATAATAATATTTTGAATTTATACATAATAAAAGAGAAAGGGAGAGAGAAAAAAATAATATTAAGAATTACTTTCTAATAATTTCAGCTATCAATTATTTTCCAATATCTTCATCTAAATCTTACTTAAAGCTTGTATTATACTTTTTGAATTAAATTAGTGAATTAATTTATAGGATTCTTTAAATGCTGCAAAATTTGGATTTAAATTTTTAAATATACTTTAAAAAAAAAATATTTCTATTTTTTTTTTTAAGTCCAAGTGTAAGAGTATGATTTTTTTTTCCATGTAAGGAACTCTTAAATAGCTATTTATCAAAAATAACTTAAATTTAATTGTGCCTTTTTCTGTTGTTGTTGTTGTTTTTACATTAGAAACAATTTTTCTGCACTAAATTATTAAAAACTTATGAATGGTTATGAGAATTCTTTTGTATAAATTTGTCTTTTTTATTTATAAAAAATTATTATTTATTTAAGTAAGATTTAGCTAAAGGTATTGGAAAGCAATTGATAGCTAAAATTAATGAAAAGTAATTGTTATTATTTTTTTTGTCTCCCTTTCTCTTGCATTTAGTATAAATTCAAAATATTATTATGAAACATAAGATCCTAGGGGGTTCTTCAAATTAAATTTCTCTTGTTGATGCAAAGAAATACAAGATGCAAAAATTATGAATTAAAAAAAGTTCTTCTTTAAATTCTTAAATAATAATAATAATTAAATAAGATTTTTCTATGATTAGCCATAAATTTTTCAATTTACTGCATAACATCATAAACTAGTAAATCTGAAAAAAAAAAAAAATTAAGTAAAAAAATAAAAGAAATAAATAACAAATAAATAAAACATGCTATTATTAACAGATGCTAATCCTAAGTCAAGATACACACATATATTTTAATATAACTTCAATGTTAAAGCATTTAAATTAAATATTTGGTATTAAAATATACCCCCCCCCCCAAAAAAAAAACTCTTTTTATTTATTTATTTATTTATTATTATTATTTTTGTCACAGAAAGAACATATTATAATTTTTATTGTTATTATTATTTTAAGAATACAATGAAGAATATTTTTTATTCGTTGTTAAGAAGAAAAAAGAAATACAAAATTAATTAAAAACCTTTCTACATGTTATTTTTAGAAGATTAGTCAGTAGATGGCGCTCATTTCTAGAGTGAAAGGAGCCTTCAGTTTGTTTATACCTAAGCGTTGTGCGATTTATCGCTGACCTCAGAATTCTGTCTACCCTTCCCACCTGCATTTAGAATGGACTTAACCGCTATCCATAGCTGTCGTAGGGAATAGCGCACGAAAGAGACGCTAGTATTGAAAGGTAGCTGATTTCATTCTCAGAATTTATCCCCTTCTCCTTCCTGTAACCCCAAATGTCCTTGAACATGGAAATGCAAGCACGGTTTTTCTTTCGGGGGAGGGAGGGGAAAGAATATTATAGATTCTAAAAGGTTATCTGCTTTTAACAGTCACAAATGTAAGCAAATGTTATAACATTTACTTATAACCGATATACAAAGAAATTATGCATTTCTTCATAAAACCAAAGAATTATGTATGCATTTCTTCATAAAACCAAAGAATTATAATTATAATTCTTTAGTTTTATGAAGAAATGCACAACTCTAATAGCTAAAAAACGGTCTTTTTTCCTCAATCATAAGTTTTTCTTTTAATGTTTATATATATATATATATATATATATATATATATATATATATATATATATTTCTGCAAGAGGGAAAAAAACATCGATAAAATTTCAACAAGGGGAAAGGTGCAGTAGAGTTTTCAAGTTCATTTTCTATTTATTTATAAAACATGCTTCATCATATTTATAACTTACAACCAATGTATCAAATAAATTAGATTTGCCTTTTTCTTTCTATTTAATAAATTAAATTCTGGCAATTAAAAATTATATAAAATAACTATTAAATATATTCATTTTTATTCCAATGTGCTCACAAAAATATATTTATTTTAAATATTAATGCATATTTTAAAAGCAAGAACATTAAGCGTATTTATGGTTTTTTCCATATAAAATCTTTTATTTAGGGAATTTATATATATATAAAATATAAAATATAAATCGTGCAACGCACTAGTGTTTTCAAACAAATCCAGGTTTTTGCTTTGCTAATGCCAGGTATATGACTTTATATGTATTTTTTATTAGTAAAATAATAATAATAATAAAACAAATAAATATATGTAAATTGTTAGGAATTTAATAAAAGCATGTTTATTTATTTTTTGCTTTACACTGAATTCAGAACTTTAAATCTTATAATATTTTATTTTACATGAAAATATATTTCAAATAGTATTAAAAATCTATGCCTTAGAAGCAGCTTAATCACCCCCCCCCCCCCTTTTTTTTCTCTGTCATGCTCAACACATGTTCAACAATAAGTTGTTGTTTGAACAATCAAAGTGACTTTTTTTTTAAGAAAAATATTTTTTCATGGAACTTGGAAAAAAAAAATCACATTTATCATTAAATCTCTAGTAGATGTTTAGTATAATATACATTCCCAATAAATGCGTCTTACTATAATTAATTATTTTGTATTGTTCCAATTCAAATGTATTCCCTATGGATTTTTTATCTGTTTAGTTCGGCTATTAAAATCAATAAAAAAATAATCAAATAGAAAAAAATGATGCATTCATTGTTTTCAGTGTGACTATAAAAAATATATCCATGCAAAGATATCGAAGCATAGTTTGGAAATATTATTTTACATTTTGTAAAAGTAAATGTTTGTTACATATTTATCAATATATATTCCTTAAATATTTTAAAACTAAGCAAAAATAACTAATCTATTTTACTGCTTTAAATATAAATCTCATAACGTATCTATATTTTTTAATGAAAGCCACATTTAAAATAATTAAGTTTACTTAAAAAAATGAAGAAAAAAATACATTTCCTCTGTTTAAATAAATATGCGAGTTAGGTAATATTAGCCCTCTACTTTCTAAACGATGATGGACCATTACATTTTTACCAGAAACTGGCCCTCATTGATTTGCGGGCAAAATAAACGCAACAGTTTCCTCGCCACCGATCCGTAATCTTTTCCGCGGTAGCTGCCGTAATTAGCGGCGCGTCACTTACGGTACAGTATAGTTTGGCTACAAATGGCCTTAACTGACGTTGGCCGCGACGAAACCGCCTTGCGGCCAGAAATCGTGTGTTAGCTGGGTAAATATTATCAAATTGTATTTATATACACCCCCTATATCCTTGTTAGAACTCTTAAAGTACAATATTGTTCTGCGTATTTGTTTCATGTTTTGAGGCAGAGTAAAAAAAAAAAAGAGTGCAGTCTTTCTCGATACCAAACAGGGGATTGGAAATGTAACAGGTGCACCCTGTGACAATGGCAACCCCGTTTTGTTAGTATAAAGTGAGCGCGGGAAAAAATCTGCGGATGCATTCTCCCACAATTTTGTGTTGCTTATCATCACAGCCTAAAAGCCTGCTTGGGTGGCCAACCATGTATATAAAATTTTATGAGCCTTTTAAGTAAAATGCTTGGTGCAATTTTATAACCCTCCTTTTAAAAGTTATTGTCATACAGACAATTTTGGAAATTTTTATGGGATACTGCCGTGAGAAAAGATAGTTTGCTTGGCATTTAAAGATGGGTGGCCCATTAGAAAAAGTGTATAAGGTGGAAAGTGGATTACACCCCCTTTTAGATAAGTGGTTGAACCCTACCAGGTTAGCTAATAGGAGCGTCTGACGTCAGCAAGTAGTAGTGCACGTGTGAAATTTTATTACACGATACGGGGAAAAAGTTAGTTAAGGCAGGAGTTTTCCGAAAGTAAAGATGTGATATTTTTCTCTTAGTGAGTGGGGGTAGGGGGAAAGGAGGCTTTCTTTTAACCCTCCCCCTGACCAGTGGTCAGATTATGTTTAGGATTTGTTAAAACTAGGAGAGAAGAAAATAGTCTCTCAAGAAAAAGGACGTGTCATATTGTCCTGCTATCTTTAAAGAATAGAGTTTTTTACCAAGCGTGGGTACAGCAGCAACCATGATTGATCCCACTAACACCGTTGGAACAAAATTTATGTTTACTTTAAGATTGAAGATTTAGAAGCTCATGTTGTCTTAAGAAACTAAAAGAAAAAAAAAACCTATGGGCATTCTCTGAAATTAACGAAACGCAATCAGCATGTGCTTATCATCGCCTTGATTTCAGAATTCAGGTACATCTGAAGAGATTCGCGGCATAGAAACTGGATATGTGTGTGTAATGAAATCGTAGAGGAAATGATGGTTTAGTACATCCTCATTGAAAGTTGATAGGTGATCCCTTGAACGATTTTTCCTTTTGTGAACTGTCTGTGATGTTCGTGGTTACCCTGGGTTTAAAGAAAGAGTTAATATGGACAAAAATAGTTTCAATGTGAGAATACCAACATCCATTCGCCTAAAGAGAAGTATACACCGATCGACTTTGTCTCCACCCTATTAGAAGGACTGCCTAATAGATTAAAAAATAAAGAAGAGTAAAATGATGTTATAGCATACACCTTCTATTTAATTGCCTTTAATGTAAGTAGAATTTTCTGTGCTGTTTTGATTATCTCCTACATATTTATTTATGTCAAAAATATTAGAAGGAATCGAAATACCCTCGCAATTTGCTGTGTTAAAATGGCTATTTTAAAGTGAAAACTATTTTGAGGTATTCTTTGCTAAATACTTGAGTTTTTGTTGTATTGAAAATTTTTTGCAATATGATAATAGTTAAGCGAGTCTTTTAAATTAAAAACTATTTTGAGTTAAACCCTGTCATGTATCTAATTGATTTTTTTATACTAAAATCTCATTGCAAAATATTGGCAAAAATAATATTAAATTCTTAATAAGATCTGAACCTTAATAAAATGATGGCAAATGTATTACTCTGCTTTGCTTACTTCTCTTTCGACTAAATTAATCTTTAAAATAAAAAAAAAAAAGGTTTTAATCTCATTAGTAAATGAAATAAATACTAAAGAATCTTAAGATCTTTTAACTCTGTATCAGTAGTAAGATTAAGTATTAAAGGAGGAATACTGTGCGAAATGAATTGAGGGTTTTGTTACCTTTTTTTTTTATTAATGGCTTTTATGCTTACTATGCATTTCCCTTTCATTTTATGAGTGTTGTGTGGATTAATTTTAATGTGTATTACCCCTCTTATTAACTTACTTATCTGGTTATACTCATGTTGATTCTTAAGTTCCTTAAATTAAGGAGTTAGGTAATATGGTAACAAGATCCATTTTAGACGGAAATTCAGTCGCACATGTGTTCCCTCAGTAAAAAAAAAAAGAGAAAAAATGAAGTATTATATATAAGTAATTAACTGCTGAAAAGAGTAAGCATTGTTTCAAAAAAAAAAAAAATAAATAAATACTGAAATCTAGGTAGCCACTGGAATAATTAATACAAATTTTGATACATAAATGAGTGGCTTAAGAAAGAACTTTGTCAGAAGTGAAATTCATCAGATTTTATAGTTTTCAATGCTTATGACACTATATATTCTCAAATCCAGGGGCCAAATAATCGTAAAGTGCAGACATAATTTTATTATTCCATCCTTTTAAATTATTAAAACATATTGTTTAAAATTGGTGCAGACTTAAGAGTTTGCCTTTCATCTTTCTGGCTCTGTGGTAATCAAATTTTACTTTTCCTTTTTTTATTATGAATGTCTTATGTTTTCAAATCCAGTAGTGTTGGTGGTATTCTCTTCATAAGTTGTGAATGGTTGAAGGGTGTTGTTACTGTTAAAGAATTAAGGTTTAATCTTGCAATTTCTAATGGCAACATTTTAATATACTTAATTTATGTATTTCCTCGCTATTCTGTTTTTGTTTGTTGGTAATTGCTCTAAATTTCAATTTACTAAAGTGATATTTCCCGAAGCATATTTACTTATTTTTTTTAGTTTCTTTTCTTTGGTAACAACATCTATTTTGTGGTAAACTGCTCACACCTTGTTTAAAAATATGAGGTCAAGTTAATGCCATTGGTGAAAATTGAGTAAATTAAAAGTGGAATGTAAAATTAGAAGAAGAGAAAAAACCACCCAACAATAGATCCATTGCGGAAATCGTAAAAAAGGCAGCATAGCAGCGCCACATGTTGAGCGATTTGCACGAAAAACTAATCAGCATCAATTTGTATCAGGGACTAACTGAATATGAATTTTTATTAAATTCCGTGCATTAGTTCTTGAGATAGAGCGCCCACAAAATTTGTGTCACACACAGACAGACATTTTGTAAAAACATCTTTTTCGGGTTCTCTGACCCCTAAAACGTGCAAATCCGTCAAAAACCGGAATTCGAAAATTTTCATGAATCCAATAGTTTCTTCTTGTAAAGATAGAAGAAAGTAAAAAGAAAAAAAATTGCCGTTTTAGCAGAAGTTACTACTTTTATTATTCATGATTTAGTGTACGAGCCCATCATTTGGGGTGAGATTCAGACCCCACCCCCTTAGCTACGCCACTGTCAGCAGAACAGTGATAGGCAAATCACCGTCCTGCTTGATACTTATTTCTTATTTTGGACAAATCTTTAAAAAACAAAACAAAAAAAAAAACAGATTTTTGGAAGGCAGTAAAATCGAGTAAAACTGTTAAATCATAAATTTTAGCAATTTAATCACGTATTTCCAAGGGAAATCAAGTGTAAACAGCTGTAATCTAGGTGTAATCAGGTATAATTACATGTAATCTAGGTGTAATCAGGTATAATCACATGTAATCTAGGTGTAATCAGGTATAATCACATGTAATCATAGTAATCAGCTGAATCAAGGTGATTCTGTAATCTCGTACACGATTTCTCCCATTGAGAGACCCCTCGATGTGTCATGAAAGCAGCTCCGCCTCCAGTTGAAACACGATGAATGTATGCAGCGGAATCGCGGGAAATTATTGTCACGGATTGCCGACGATAGATAATTTGGTATGGACATACCCCCACCCCAAATTTTCAGTTGGCGCTCGACGGATTTGCATCGATCTCAGAAACTGCCAGAATAACGTTCAATAAAGGGGATTTCCGCGGAAAACTTTCATGCCTGTATATACATAGGCGTAACCAGCCTTTAGAACGGGGGGGGGTGCCCAGTCTTTTTAACCTGAACATGTTGGATACAAGCAATATCTTATATAGTAAAACCTGCTAAAACGGAACCCCATGAAACCGGTCAATTTTCCATTTTAGGCAGGTTTTCATCTTAGAAGGTATAATTGTGTGGTATTTCCTTTAAAAAGGGCTCAAACGCGATTTTTGTTTGCATGAAGAGGGATGAGAAGGGATTCAAAACTAAATCTAATGGTAAAAAAAATGGTGTATCTCCTTGCAGCAGAGACATAAGACAGTGACTAAGTGTGGTCACAAGTGTAAAACCTTTTGGCACCCTAACTTTTTATATAAAGATTTAAAAAGGCCTTTAATCATGCTGGAAACTTCTGTAGGCATATGAAAATTGCATGAGACCTAACATTATCTGTCAAAGTCTTGTAGATGACATTTTGCCGGACGGTAAATCTCAGATAATATACATGCTATACATCAGTACATACCCACGAAAGTTTTTCAGAATGTGACTCGATGACTTCCTAGGGATCACCGGGGGGACCCAAGAAATTTTGGTGGAAAATCTATGTAAATAATTATTATAATGTTATAAATAATTATAATATTCATTAATAATTTATGTTTTTACCTCAGAATGTGTCGAATATATTAGGTGAAGTAGGTCATGATAATACAGCAGACGCTCGATTTTACGAACTCGAGTGGACTCATATAATGTGTTCGTAAAATCGAAAGTTCGTAAATGGAAATAACATTAGTTCAATGGGATATTGGTCGGCACCAGTACATCAGTTCGCAAAAACAAAGAATTCGTAAAAAGGGGTTCGAAAAATCGAGCGTCTACTGCATACATTAAATTTTGTCAAGATGATAAAAATTATATTATCATGATGCGACTGTAACAATAAAGATAGGTGCTTGTCTGTCTCTCTATGTGGTGTGTGTGTACGCGCGTGCGCTGAACTCTGAAAAAAAAAAAAAAAAAACAATGCAGTCCTCACAGCCGCAAGATTTGACAGGAAAGTACTTGTATGCCTGAAGTCATGCATATCGAAGACAATTTCTGTAATTTTTCAATTAAATTTTTATGCGAATTTTTTCAAATTAGTAAAAAAGAATCCTATTTCAATATTTTATCCAGTAAACTTTGTCTTCTTTTCAATAAAGTTTTTTCAAGATTCTTACAGCTATTTTTCAATTTGTCACAATTTTTCAATGTTATTTTTAGAGGGGTTTTTTTTTTTCGTATTCCTAAAAGGAATCCGGTTTAAATATTTTACCAAATTAGTTAATTTCGTTCCCTGCTGTTTTTTAATCTTTTCCGAATTTTTAATGCGATTTTCAGCGGGGTTTTTTGTACTTTGAGAAGATTTTTTGACTTTTTTGAAATAGAAAAAACTCTCCGGTAATTTTTGAAGTTGCCGTGATTAAATTGGAATTGGAAGAATGTCAAATCAGTTCTTATAAGAAACCAGAAAATTTAATATGGCTCGAAATAAAAAAATCGCGATAATTCAAGATTCGTTTGTTTCGAGACAGAAGTGATCGTAGCTTGCTCGGGTGTACGTTGCCGAAGTCAGTCCCCCCCCCCCCCAAAAAAAAAAAAAAAAAAATCCTAGATTTCTTTAATTATATGTTCGTTTAAAAAAAAGCAACCAGCGAAACTCCACTAGTAATGGAGTTTTATTTGAAGGTCAGGGTTTGAAATAACGTGCGTTATCGCGCGATTTGTGCACAGAAAAGGAAAGTACCGCATAATAAAAAATGCTGTGCAGTATTTCCGCCCTCGAAATTCTTTCACAGATCTGTGATTCTTCAGTGAGTGTTTTAAAGTCCGCGATTTTTATTTCTTTTAATGGAACTTCTCAAAATCAATTCGTGACTCGGTCCCGGAAAAAAATTGAGAATTTCTTCAAACGATCGTGGAAAATATCGTGAATTTTGATAAAAGAGTGCAGAAAGAAATCGCGAATTTCGTCAAAGATTGTGCGAAAAAAATACGAAATTCGATAAACGATTGACGAGAAAATGTTGCAAATTTCGTCAAAAAATCGTGGAAAAGAGTAGAGGATTTTATTAATTGGTACGGAAAGATATCGAGAATTTTCCCGATCGGTCACGCAAAACTATCGCGAGTTTCGACAATTGATTCCTGTAAAAAAATCAATTTTGTGAATCGCCCCCCCCCCCCCCCAAAAAAAAAATTCGTCAAAGGATCGCAGAAAGAAAATGCGAATTTCGTCAAACGATCGCGGAAAGAAAACGCGAATTTTGTCAAAAGATCGTGTAAAGAAAACGCGAATTTCATCGAAGGATCGGGCCAAAGAAATGCCAATATCGTCAAAATATCGCGGTAAAAAAAAGCGAATTTATCCAAAGGATCGCGGTAAAAAACACGAATTTTGTCAAAGGTTAGTGGTGAAAAGTGCAGATTTCGACAAAAAATCGCATAGAAAGACGTGAATTTCGTCAAACGATTTTGGGAAAATTTGTAAATATCATGAAATGATAGCAGAATAAAATGGTAAATTTCGTCAAAATTTACTGCACTGGGCTAAAAGATTGAAACCGGGTCCTTTTCCTAGTTTCAAAAGAACGCCGCGAAACGAGAAGAAACTCCAAAAATCGCATAAAAATTTTCGGAGGAAAAAAATTACTACATTGACGACTTCAAGGACTGCAATTATATTCCTTTTACGAATGTCAAAATGTGGTCGCGAAACACGAAATCCAACCAACCAACCAACTCCAGATTAATTTTAATTTTCTGTGCTATTATTTCCCATTTTCAAAGGAAGCAGCGTCTGTGCACCCCCCCCCCCCTTCCTCCCGGCTAATCACATTTTGGAATTATTGCTTCACATCTGCACTCCCTTTAATTTTTTTCCTTCTTTCTAGACTTTTGACTACGAAATCAAAGAGACAAAATAATTTCTGTCTCTATCCTCATCAAGAAATTGCGTTAATTTCTTATGAAATTGCAGAAACATGCAATAGAAAGAACTGTGTTAAAGAAAATCTGCTACAAACAAAAGACATCAAAGTGGAATTATAAAACAGTCTTTTTGACTTACTCTGACTAATACAGATTCTTGTAAATATTCTATTATTAAAAAAGATAAAGAACATAATTTTTAAAAAAGAACGTGGAGTTATTCTTTTTTATCAGAGTTCAAAATTTAGGCTGTTAGTTTTCGGAGCTAAACTAATTTGCTAAACTAATCGAACTCTGCTTTCACTTCTTTTTTCTTTTGTAGATTTCGATTTTTTAAAAATAATTGTGCTAGAGTCTGCGCAAGGGGGGGGGGGGGTGCCTGGTTAGCCTATGATATATATACATATTTTTCAAAAGGAACATTTAAATATCTACTGCTCAATTGGCAATATAAGAAGAAAGGCTGCAACAATTTTTAAACATGCCAGCTTTTGTAACTACCTGTCCTAAGCCTGGGTAAAATGTGAAGGAAAATTGTCATGTTTTATGGAATTTGAATTGCATTATCATCTGAAAATTTTATGCATAGGTAGTGAAAAGAAAAACATAGTAAAATTTCTTTTTTCGAAAGTGACATACAAGATAATTAAACATTAAGGCAGAAGAAAAATAAGAATTTTACATCAGGGGATTCCCCCCCCCCCCCCCCCCCCGTTTGGGTATAGTTTTTATTCAGATTCGTTTAAGAGATTCTTACATATTTTTGCAGATAAACTATCAATGAAAACTGAAAAACGAGTAGAAATAAAATCTTTAAAAGCTTAGAAGAGGTGACTGCTTATCTTTTTCTGAAGAAATAGAAGCAGATATTATATCAATGCCTCCGGATGTAGATGATCTAATAGATGAAGAGGAATTCGATGACGATAATTTGTGTACTACAGTTGTATCCGATCTTGCAGATAAATTGGAAATTACAATACCAGATTATAATGATAAATTTATTATTTCGCATCACAAAAGAAAGAAAAATCCCGTAAATGTAAAAGAGAAATATCAGTAGTATAGACGAATGAAACCCAGGCTTACACATTCGGGACTTAGGAAATTTCTTCTAACAAAAATTCTGATATATTGACCGCGGAAACTAATAATATGAGTCCAGTTGAGCTGTTTGAAGATTTTTTTACTGAAAATGTTTATGATATGATCATAGAGGAAACTAATATGCAACTAAACTTGAAATAAAAACATTTGTGGGATTTCTGATACTTTCGGTCTATCATACTTTACCCAGTGAACAACTACTGTCAGAAGTGGATGATTTAGGAGAAGTAACAATAGTGAAGAATGCTATGACTAGAAATTTCTACTTAGTGTTCAAGAGATTATTACATTTCTCAAGATAATAAATTACACCAGTTTAACAAACATGATAAATCATTTAAAATATGTGCCTTGTTAGAAATGCTTTCCAGGATTTTTCAGAAATGGGTCATTTTCCACGAAAATTTGTCTGTTGATGAAATGATCATCTGGTACAACGGTCACCATACACAGAAAGAGTTTAAAAAACCTAAACATGTTAGATTTGGGTATGAAGTATAGGCTCTGTGTGGCAACGATAGTTACAATTACAACTTTACACTATTGTGGAAAATAATCAAATACTTTTGAATCTGACAAACACATTTTAGGTGTTAATTTTACTATCTATTATTGTTGAAGATCCAAAGAGTCATCTTGTTTAATTTGATAATTTCTTTACCAGTAATTCGCTGCTAAAAAAAACTGAAAGAAATGCAGTTCACAGCTAGCAGGACAATGAGAAAATTGCTCTGAAAAATGCTCAATAATGGATAATAAGATAATGAGTAAAAGAGAGAGTGCTTTACAAAGAATGCTTTTTGTAAATTTGACAAAACAAATGAAATTCTTGGAAGGACAATAAGTGGGTTTCTTTGCTCACTAATTTTGATACCGTCTTGCTGCTTTCTCAGTACAAAGATGGAGTAAAAAAAAAAAAAAAAAAAAAAAAGGTGAGAATGAATAAGACATCCGCTATAAGTTCTTATACCTCACTTATAAAATTAAAAAAAATACA
This sequence comes from Maratus speciosus, assembly GCA_963932465.1. Classification (NCBI taxonomy): domain Eukaryota; kingdom Metazoa; phylum Arthropoda; class Arachnida; order Araneae; family Salticidae; genus Maratus; species Maratus speciosus. Next base: position 374,007,824 of record OZ010792.1, on the reverse strand, counting down.
GCATGTTATTGGCCAAAAAGAGAAACAAAGACGTTGCCAATATGATAACTATTCTTCAAAGTCAAGAACATATTATGTGAATAACATTATGTATACAATGTTTTCTTCTTTTTCACACATAAAATCAATCGTAAAAATCTGAGAAAAGAGTTTTGTTTTCTTACATGTCTGAAAATAAATTTTTATTTTTAACATTATTTTGCCCTTTAGTTAGTTTATATATTAAAATTAAATAATTTAATATACAAAATTTTCCTTAAAATTTTTTTTTACAATTTTACATAAAAACGCCCGGCATCATCAATTGAAGATGGCTAAAAAATGTGGTTGCAGTTAAAAATTTTCAAAATGCTTTAGAAATACTTTTAATTTAGTTTTTTCTACCCATATATATCAATGTCAAGAAAAATTTCAAAATTTGTTAATTTGGGCGTTAATGGGTGTAATGAATGTAATGGTGTGTTGGAGTGACAAGGAGATAATAATTAAAGAAAGTTATGTAAATTAATAAATTATACTATTATTTAAATTTAGCAACATTTGTAGATTTAACATACAGAAAAAGAAATCAAACTAGATACAATCTAACTTCTCACTCCTACATACCGAAATTGGCTAAATGAGTCAGGCGTATAGTGGCAACCAAAAAGATCATTAATTTTTTTTTTTTTTCAATTATATTATAAATTAAGATGGTAAATAAAAAATAAAATCTTTAACACCCCCCCCCCCCCCCTTTTTTTTTCTTTGAATATTGTTTGTATTAAACAATATCTTTATCGATTGTTAAATGTATTTTAAAAGTATTAAAAATTTTAAGATAATATAAGTTAAAGTTCAAACTGCGATATTATCCCTTTACAAAAATACAAAATTTTATTATTCTTAAAATGAAAGACGTGCTTAAATAAAGTAAATTAGTTATACAAAAGTGTTTCATCATTGAATTGATATTGCAACTCGAGGTGTAATTCATTAATCGAAAATTGATTTTAAAAAAAACTGATTACACATCACTTCAATAATAATGCTGCAAGTATTATGCTTTTTACCACTTCATTGTTTGCACTGAGAGAACTCGGCGGGGGGGGAGGAGTAGTAAAAGCACTGTTTCTCCATACCTGTCGCCGATAAAGTGGTTAAGCGAGCCGGACAATTTCACATTGTTGAGCAGGCAGCATAGTTTTTTGAGAATCCCCAATTAAATTGAATGCAATTTCAGTTTGCAGATTCCACATTTAGATACCCTTACATTAATTTTTGAAATAACATTTTATTTTTTTTATAATTATGAATTTTCATATAAAATGTATCACTTTCTTTTATTAGTTTGTCGTTCAAAATTTTAGAAGAGCAAAATTTAATTTTGTTTTATTTTATGTAGTTATTTCTTTGATTATTAAAAAACGAAAAAAAAAAATAGTATTTTTTAACAAAATTTTTAATAAAATATACTTAAGCAAAAATGATTATCGTAATAATTTAAAACAATGCAACATAGTTTGTATAACATTTTAACCATCTTAATACATAATTCTATAAAGTCAATAATATATAAATAAATAGCAGCAAAATGTCATAAATCTGAGAAATATGGCAACCTTTCTGTTTCTTCTCCACGCTGCGCCAAAGAGAAAACAGCGCAACAATTTGAAAGTAATGGGATTGTCTCTGACTACACCACATATGATTATCAGGATTCTGTTGAAATCTTTAATTATTATATTTCAACCTTATAATCAATTATAAATAACTCTGTAAATAACAGAAATTAAACAAATAAAAATTATTATTTTCGATTTCTAATAAAATCTTTTAATTTTTCAATGTAATAACACACATTTGAAAAAAAAAATTAGAGAGAATCAATAATACCGAGTAATTTGAAGACATAAAATAAAATTAAACAGATTCAGAGAAAAATAAAAATCATTTAAAATTTATTCTAATTTTACAAATTTTTGTCAGTCAAAGCAGAAAATATTTTTCATTTGAAAGAGCTTTCATGTAACATTAATAAGAACAAAATATTAAATGAAACATTTTTGTTCGTTGACAGAAATATGCAAAAATAATTTACAATGAAGAAATATGAACAAGAAACCAACATTTTTTACTAATGAAGATGAAAAATTTATGCTCGTCATTATACTTTGACATATAACTCATAAAGTATAACAAAGTTTTCCCCAATATCTACAATTTTAAAAGATAAAAGACATTTAGTTCAACATCCCTTTAACATGGGTATTTGTTCACTTTCCCATGAACCATAAGAACATGAACTTAATAAAAATAATCTGTCCGCCAAACAATGATTTATAGCCAACAATGGATAAGACTGATGTTAAAACATACTCATATTTCCTTGATTTTATGTAACCTGGATTAACAAAATCAGTCACCAAACAATTTGATTTAAACCAAATGATGACAGAAATTTGAAGAAACAGATTGTTCCTTATTTAGTCCGAAAAGAGCAAATACAAGTGACAGATATAACATAACAGTCTTCTTATAAGTGTTCGTTCTTTTGACCAGCTGTAAATAAACATTAGGGCATTTTCAAATACAATTTTAATGCCCCCAAACCACATTCCTTTTTTAATATTTTGGTGTGCCACAATTATTTGCATTACATTACCATTGTTAATCCATTTTTAGATAGTCTCACATCAGGGTATTAAGTACACACTTTTTTATGGCAAAATCCTATAATCCTGAAAACACCTGCATCCTGTTCTAAAGACTGAAGATTCAAATTGTTTTTCAAAATGTGCTGGAAAACTATAAATAGGCATTAACTTATATCCCTTATTTACAAAACTAAACTGCCTTACCTAAAAAAAGAACAAAAATGGAATATATAGATCATGTGTAACATGCAGCATTGCAATTGACAAATAACATGATGCCATACTTATGCATTATTGGCATTAAATCGCATTGTTTGGCAAAAGATTTTTTTTTTTTTTTTTTACCATAAATGGTCAAGAGGAAAGTTAACAAGTATAAAAATTAAAAGTACATGATTCATACAGCATATGATATCGAAATAAATTGAAATTTGCATTTTACGCAACTTTATATTTTCTTAACATGTAATGCAAACAGACATCAACAAAAAACTCTTTGAATAATCTAGAGCGATTTTAATATTTAACTGTAATAGAAAGTAAGTTTATAACACATGGTTTACAAAAATTTAAAAAACATATTCATTTAAAATTTAGAAAAATTAGTAAATGCTATATTTGTAATTTCTCAAATTTTAGAAAAGAAAGAAACAATGTAAAAAGATTTTTCAGCTTTAAAATTTAAGAAAATAGCCAAACTTAAAAAAAAAGGGGGGGGGGGGCTAATAATAAATACAAACTAGAGTATTATATATATCAGAAGGCTTGGTGTAATATGAATGCTTTGAAGATTTTTCTTTCATTCTCAATTTTTGAGCCAGATCAGAAGTAATCACAGGAAAATAATTTTTTTCAGCAAAATTACTATTTTATATCATTTCTTTTAATATTTTTTTTTATGAAAACTGTTGCGAAAATTAAAAAAAATATATAACTATTTCAGATGCAGAAAGTCCTTACAGCAAATAACTTATAATTTAGAAATAAATAATCTTCTCCCCCCCCCCCCCCCTTTTTACTTGAGGTGCTAGTGACTTGAGCATGATCTCACAAAAATTTCTGAAATTATTTTTTTTCTAAATACTAAAAATTTTATGTACACATTTCTAGTTATGAAATTAAAGGGGAGAAAAAAGAGGATGTCTAACTTAGAAATGAAATATGAGTAAAGTCACACAAAATACATACAAAGCACCATTCTGTTGCAAAGAGAAGAGCAAAAGTTCCAGAAAAAATAGACACTGCATTAGAAAACTGATTTTGAAAAATCTAGAAAAACATCTTTCACATATAGTTAACTACTTATCTATACAGCATTTACCTTTCACTAATCATATACAGTTGAATTACAATTAGATGCATTAAAAAGGTACATTTCAAACAAATATACATTTTTTTCAACAGTTTATTGAATATTTTATGTACACATTTAGAAAAAAATTATTTACACTAATATGCACATTATCATTAAGCATATATTTAGAAACTAACTTCAGATAACTAAGAACAGAATGTAATGCTATTTTTTAATAACAAATGAATTGAATTTTCAGAAATAGATTTAAGAATTACAAATATTATTGAAATCTTTAAATCAGCTTTCCTGAAAACATGACATTTTTTCCTTTCCCCAACTGAAAACTGCAAAATATGCAGTTATTTTGTCCTGCTAAACACTGTTAAACAAAAGTTTAACACAAGAATGTTGCTGTGTTTTCAATATCAGAGCACAATAATTTTTCCTAAAAAGGTTGTATCAAACTTAATTTAGCACATACAAAACAAATAATAAGTTACTTAAAAATCTATGCTTGTGAGGATAGTAAAATGAAATCAGTCGGTAAGTAGGATGTCCGTGGTTCTAGTTCAAAGATGCTGCAATTAGATGAAAGTAAAAACCAAGATCGGTAGCACAATAAAACTTCTATGATGAACTTTTGATTAATATTTTATAATGTTAAAGATACCATTAAATCAATAAAAACATTCTTTAAATTTCCAACAATTTTCTCTTAAAATTATTGAAAAGGGGGAAAAAGTGCCAGTCATCAAGAAATAAAATTGGTAAAAAAATACTGAAATCATTATAAATCCCTACAAACAAACACCACTAATCAATGTTGAATATATATATTTTTTAATCAATGTTGAATACTTTTCTTTTTTATCGATGTTGAATATTTTTTTCTAATTTAGAGTGCATTATGGTACAAAACTTGTTATTTCAGAAGTGGCATAAAAACTAAATAAAATTAGAAAATCTAAAATGAAAATTTAACATGTAATGTTCCACATAAAATTATTTTTGTGAAAGTGCCTTTGCATAGCAACATCAACCTAGAATGATGGTATTGGTTTTGGTAAATGTATAAAAATTATACACTGTCAGCATGTGTAATTTTAAGTTTAGTAGTAGAATGACATTGAAAATTTGTATATCTTCCACTTTAAAAGAAGATTAAGATTTAAAATATTTCGTCATGCATAAAATATCATTTTTATTGCATTAATGTGTTAGGTATTTCTGAACAGAAACATGAAAATGTTGAAATTGTAAGCAGTTTCATTCTCGTTTCAACTATTCTTATAATGGAGAAAATACAATTACAATATCATATAAGCAACATGAGAAAATTGAAATTTTACAATGAAAATTTTTCAACAACATGGAGTTTCCCCATTACAAAGAAATAGTTGTACTTGTATTGCAAACATCTGTTTGCAGCATATGAAAGATATAAAATTGTTTTCTAGAAACTATAATATAATGGCTCAATGCTATTAAAAAAAAGTTTAGTTGTATCTCAAAAGAGGGACATGTTGTACAGAATGTGTTAAAATGAAAAACCATTCTATTAAAATTTATAAAAACAATAATTCCACTACATCCATTTTCCCAGTTACAGAATTTTCTTTTTCAATCTGCTACAAACCAAAATTTATCTGTGTCACAAAAATGCTGGACCAAACCTTGTCATAAGAAATAATAGTAACCCATAAAAATAAGCAAAGTTTCCATCTACAAGGAAAATATAAGGATTAAACAAAAACATAATTTGAAGAACAAATAAGAAAAAAACAAAATTTATTTGCTACATTGTTTAAGCTGGAGAAGGAACAGATATTAAGATATTTCATTCAATTGGTTCTACATTTAATGTTAAATTTTTGTAACAAATTAGTTAAGCCAATTGAAGATTAAAAAATAAAAATAAAACTCATGCAATATGACACTTAAAACACCCTAAAAAAATTAGATTTCGTTCAAGTGCAATCGAAATAAATCTTAGACTTCTTCCATTTTTAATTGAAAATTCTTGTATTGCAGATTTTGCATTTTGTTTATGACAAATGTACATAAAATGATAAGATGCATGCAAAATACAAAACTTAAAAGTCTAAGATTTATTTTGATTTCATTTGAACGGAATCTAATTTTTTAGGGTGTTTTTATCATATTGTATGTGTTTTATTATTATTTTTTAATCTTCAATTGGCTTAACTAATTTGTTACAAAAATTTAATATTAAATGTAGAACTAATTGAATGAAATATCTTAATATCTGTCCCTTTTCAGGCTTAAACTATGTAGAAAATAAATTTTTTTTTTTTTTTAATTTGTTCTTCAAATTATATTTTTGTTTAATATGTCAAGTTTTTTAATAACTGCTGCATTCAGACAAACTCATTTCAAAATTAATAGAGGGTATCATCATTAGGCTTTGTTGTATGCGGTATTGCATCACAATGTGTGATGCAGTTTGCCAAAGTATAATTTAAAATATTTCATCACTGTATTAATGCAGGTTGCTGTAGTTTGGAAAAAAACTTCCAATCTGAAAGTAAAAAGTCTATAATCAAAACATAAAAAAATCACTTAAATTTAGATACCCTATTTCCCACTCAGGAACGTTATGAATGCAAAAATAAATTGTGTTGAACCGTTACTGCTAATATTTAACAATATTATAGTTGTGATACAGTAAAAAATAAAAGTTTTACTTAAATTTTGTTATCTTATTCTCTCCCAAGGGATGATGTAAACACATCAGAAAATTATTTCCTAAGTTTAATTTGGGGTATAAATAGTTATCTCGGAAAAAAAATACATTTTAAAATTTCAGTTATGTAATTCCTCACTAAGTTCGCTACCTGCGTAAAAATAGTGAAAACCTTTTACTAAAGCAAAAACTTGACTAAAGCAAAAACTTATTCTGAAAATATTCTTTTTAGTTCCACTATTACGCCATATTCACCTTTTTAATTCTTGAAATAAAACCTAGTTTAATTTAATGTTTTACGTGGAAACGTTTCAACTAAAAAGAAATAAATTATTATTACGGCTTTTGAAATTTTTGCAACAATGAAGAAAAAAATGTTACATTTCCTATGAAAAATGTCCGTTGATTCCCAATGAAAAAAGAGAATTTGGAATTAAGAAAAATATTTGTATAATGTAAAAAAAAATTGGCCCACGTTTCTCTCTGGGTTATAATTCACCCAATTCAATAATTCAAAGGCATTTTACCATTCGTTTTGACCCTGAAGTCAGGCAAACATTTTTATACTTTAAATTTATAATATCATTAGAATCAGTAAAGAATAAAAAATGAGTGGCATCAGGGACAAAAAGGTGGGAAGAAAAAATGAAAAAGTTGTGATCTCCATAGGCTTTTCTATGTTAAATTAACATTGAGAAGTGACACTAGAAATAAATAGCGCAATTCTTAAATATATAGTAAATCTAAAAACAAAGTATATTTTAGCAATTTTTTGAAGTTCAGCATTTCTTTTTAAGCTGTTAGATTAATCTGCAAGGTCTAAAATAACTTGCACTACCTGCTGTCATGTTACACTGTTTCTGTTACTGGGGCTGCTTTTAAGAGAAGATGCAGAAAGAATAAGTTTGGCATGGCAGAAATATAGCTTTTCTGGTCCTATTAAAATTTATTCCTAACACAGAGTACAAAAGTTCACAATTAAATGTAGCAAAATGCATAAAAATCTATTTAATAGCCTTCATAAATATTATTTCTTTAATACCGTTAACATACTATGAACTCCTATTACACAGTTATTAAAAATAAAATTGAGCATGTTGAGTATAACATTACAAATTTTCACATTGTTTTCTGAATTAAAACTAAAATTGAAATAATTTCATGAAAATTTGCCTTAAATTACAAAAGCATTTTTGATTTTAACATTAACTTTCATTAATCTAAACAAACATATGTATTTTTTATATATTTTCTCCAACACTATTGTGATAATATAGTTTCTTCTATACTCTGAGTAAATGAACAAAAACACTAATATCGGATGAAGCTGATCAAATAAATAATCAGAGCAAAGTAAACATATTTCCTTAACAAACTGTTGTAACTAAATAATAATCATAACAACCACCTGCAAAATTCAAAGCAAGAAACACAGTAGAGCATCAATTATCTGGAAAGTTTTAAATCACAAAGAAAACTTTAATGTAAATTATGTATCAACCAAAACAATAGATTTTTTTGGCTACACAATAGCATAAATACACAGAGATTTACTTCAAAATTTTTGTTGAAATACAAAGTGTTTAAGGCCAGAACCATGGTTTGATACTCATATTTGCTTTTTCTTCCTTTTCAACTGAAAGATGTTAGCACTACTGTATTTAACTCCAGTACTATAATGATACATGAGAAAGCACACATTTATGCCGCTACGAGTTATCATAAACTGGTAATGTTTGTATAACAAATTTCCAGTTTTTTATGGCATGTTTGGACCAAAATCACTTTAACCACATTGGAATTAATCGGGAGGAAAATTAAATGGAGTGGCATTTCTCCTGTTTCCTGAGCATTTTAGCTAATATATATATATATATATATATATATATATATATAATTGCCATAGCTACCAAATAAAGATTTTTTAAAGTAAAAATCATTTTGAGCCTTAATAAATAAAATTAAATAAGTGTCACATGCACAAGTAACATTTTTTTAAATAATTTTTTTTATTCAAAACAAGTTTATTTGATTACTTAAAAGAAGTATAAAAGCTAGCAGGTATGGTTAGAAAGTAAAAAAACACTTCAGAAACTTTTCAACGCCGCCGAAAACTTTTCCTGCTATTACTTGAAATAACATACCAGGCCACCTGTAGGACAAGGGTTGAAGATTCTTATATTAATGAAATACATAGTCTGCAAAAACATGACAGCCAACGGAAAAACAATTTAGACTGGATAATTTACACTTTACTATAATTTACAAAAAAAAAAAAAAAAAAAAAAAAAAAAAAAAAAAAAATTCTGTTTAGAAAATTTGCTTCCATATCTATTTTAGAGTGCATTTATTGCTGTTATGTAAAATTAAATAAATGCCACATAATAAAAGAATAATATTTCCTTTTATAAAATGCCAGGTTACATAGTAAATTTTGCTATGAAAGAAATATGGATTTGAAGAAATTAAAAAATATATACGATAACATATATTGCTTTAGAAGTAGATATAACAGTTTCTAGTACAGAAATCTAAATAAAAACAATATTTAAAACAAGGAAGTGCATTTTTTAAAACTTTAAAATGAACAATTTTATGAGGGCATGTATAGGTATAAAAAAGTAACAATAAATCAAAGCTTAAAGTATGAATTTATTAACACAACATCTTACAAAAGTAAAAGAAAATCCTATGTTTTAGCTATTTTAAAAACTTTTCAAATACTAGAACTAGTGAATGCAAGACTCATTTGTTTGATTCACTAAAACAAGTATTCTTAATCAGTAATGAACAAACATAAATTCAATAAATGAAGTATTTGTCAAAAGGCATACATATAGGTATAACCTAAAATAATGCCTGAAAATGGTATAAATGAACTGAAGTGATATTATTCAAAAGAAACCAGTGAATACCATTTCTATCATCTTTCATCATTGCTATATATGAATAACTTTGGAGATTCAGAAATACATTACTAAAAACTGAGAAATTTCTATTTTTGGTACTCTTCGGTTAGCTGGGTGCCAGTGTTATACATACATATATATGTACATATACATGTATGTATATACACATATATGCATGCATATATATATGTGTGTGTGTGTGTGTGTGTGTGTGTGTGTGTGTGTGTATGTATATATATATACATACAATATATGTATGTATATATATATACACACACAATATATGTATGTATATATATATATATACACACACACATATATATATATAATATATACACACACACACACACATATATACACACACACACACATATATATATATATTCACATATATACATATATATATATATATATATATATATATATATAAGTATATATAACACTGGCGCCTGGCTAACCAAAAAGTACCCTATTTTTTTCACAATAAAAGATATAATTGTGAATAGAGACAAAAGCATATTCTTGCTAATCTCTAATATATTCAGGTAAATAATGCCAATTACCAATAGAAAAGTTCTTTTGCAAGATGGATTTATATATAATGTTCGTTAAACAAAATGAGTTGTCAGGCTATATATGTCTAGTTCACAAGTCATAATGTAATCAATGAAAACTAAAATGGCAAATTACGGTAGTTAACATATAAGATGGGAGTGAGGAATCAAACTAGGAAGAATTTATAGATTACAAAAATATAAACTGCTTAATTAGTCTGGCCTAAACTTTTAAACAAGCAGATAACAGATACACTATGGGATTTAAGCCTGAGCTCAATCCAAACTCAATTATATTACGGCTAATGTGATCTGCATCAAATGTTTTATTTATATAATTATTTTACAATTTTATATGCATCACAAAAACACAGAGTAGAAAGTATAAATTCATTTTGAATACACAAAAAAGAAAAAAAAATCTAAGCATCACAAATTTAATACAATTATATAATTTTAGCATACAATTACACACATCTTTGAAATATTTAAAATAAAAATAAGAAAGTTTGGCACAGTTAAAAAATTTGATGCTCTATATATAACCAATTTTTATTCATAAAAAATATGATTATTTTACTTTCAATACACCCGAATAAACTTTGCTAAGCATTCCCATTTGGCCTTTTATGTGTATGTAAATGTTAGCCTACAAGAAATTCATAAATGAATTGTATAGAAAGCATTGTAGCTAGACTAAAAAATGAAAAATTATAAAATTTGGCACAAAAATCTCAAATCAGGCCAAACTTAAACGTTTTTTCAATTCCAATTTAATAAAGATTAAATCTTAAACATTTTTTTCAGCTAAAAATACAACTCATATGCATATGTATGTACATGAAATTTTTGTGCACCAATATCCCCTAAATTCAAAATTTACTTTTCATTTACTGGGCCAGTGGAAAAATAACATTTGATATTGCAATCCAATCATGTGGTAATGACACTTTACAGATGATGTGCGATTTCCTGGTCTGTCATTATCCAACAATGTAAAGAAAAGAAATATGACACTAAGATAGAATCTAATAAGTAACCATCAAAAATAAAAAATTAGTTTAAATAAAGATTATAGTTAGAATTTTTTTTTTTCTTTAATTACATTAATAACATGTTATTAGATAGAAGAAATATATTAGAATTAATATGAGTTAAGATACATTTTTTTAATGTAAAGTAAAATAATACTTTTTAAATTAAAAACAAATATCTAATCGATAATGATTACACAAGTGTAATTTGTCAATTAAATGAGACGATTAAAGTCAGAGTAGTATAAACATTTGCATATTTTAAATACTTTCCGTCTGAACATTTTTCAAAATTTCAAAAGCAAAGTATATAATAAAAATATTATAATGATTTTCTATGCAGTGGATCTTTTGGTGCTATCTATAGAATATTTTGTAAAATTATGACTTAACTGTTCTTTCTATTAATATTTTGAAATGTCTAACCCTTTATGCACTTAGTGTCAATTTTCAAAATCAATGTCTTACACTATTATGACTTTAATAGGCTCAAATAAAAGTAACTTTCTCTAAAAGTGTTACTACATATTTAAAAATGTTACGTTACATATATGATTGACAGTTAATAAGACAAAGATTTGATTTTAAATAAAAGATGCTGTTCAATAATTTAACAGAACTAGTAAATGTAATATTTGACGGCAAAAGTGCACATAAACATTTGACATATTTAAATATTAGTACAATCTTATAACATGGATATTTTTAAAGTTCTAGCAGAATATTTTTATGTTGTTTGTTAAATATTCTTTCTCCCTTGCCACAAAAAACAATTCTTTTTTTTTGTGGGTGAGGGTAGTCTAAAGATTTAATTTCTCCCAATGCATTTTTATACTGTTTATCCCCTTCCACCACCCACCAAAAAAGAGGAAAAGAATGAAAAAAAAAATCAAATATATTGGAAAGACCTTGAAAGTTATTTTACATTTCGTTTACTAATGATAATGTTTCTGGAGAAAAATTTTCATCTCAATTCAGAACAAAAGGTTTTTTTTCTTTTCTGTTTCTGTTAATGTTCCACTGAATCTTCCCACATGTCCGAAAAAGACAGGAAAAAAAAAAAAAAAAAAAAAAAAAAAATCATTCAGATACAAAAACAGAGTTTTGTATTATTTAGTGGATACGAAATTTTGAGGACTAAGTAATATGGGTTGAATTGGTTTACAGTATAATTTTTATAACTTAAATCATTATAATGAAAATAATGACAATGGGAAAAACAAAAGGAAGACATTTAGATTTTTAAAAGACTATTCAACACAATATCATTTAACATATTGCAATATATGTATTTGTTTTATACAGTTATTCAGTCAATTTGCTGACTTAAAAACATTCTAGACAAACATGGTAAACATTAATTCTAAAATTCATGAGAAATATTTATTTTTTTATAACAACACATAAAAATAAGAGAATTTTATAGGTTAAAGCAATGTTTAACTATTTTCCCTCCTTTTTTAAATGAGGGTAGTTTTATTATTTAAAAAAAGCAAAACAGTTTTAAAATTGAAAGACAAACTAATCTATTTCAGATCTCAGTGGAAAAAAAAAAAGACACATATAAAAATAAAATATAATTGGTATAGGTAAAAATAATGAAAAGCTCATAGCCATTTTGACACATTTAAAAAAAATCAGCAGCATGCGAAATACGAACTCTCATTTAACACAAGCTGTATTTAATGTACAAAATTTTGAGCAATTGTAAAAAACAAACAAATATATTACCTATTTTTAGATAGAATCCAAAACTGATTTTAAATCCATGTTTTAACTGTATTATTAGACAGCATGAGAAATACACATATTGTTTATAGATAAAAAAAGAAAGGATTGCTTAACTACAAGAGGAAAAACAATGGAAGAAATTAAGGAAGACTGGATTATGATTTAATTGAACTCATATGGTTTTTTGTTCTACCTGGCATAAGTATTGTATACCTAAAGGCATGGCTAAAATAGCAAAATCTCAATACTACTAAGAAATAAAGCAATCTAAAGCATCAAAACATTATACATATGAAAATTAACTTTGACAGAAGAAAAAAGAAATCCCCACCTTATTAGTTCCATCATATTTTTAGTAAAAGTGAATACAAAAAGAAATAAAAGATCATTCATTATTTAGAAATATAATTTATAGTATGAATCTGAAGACATCTGATGGATATTATGGAGATTTACAATGAACTCATGTAAAATTGGAAAGGATGTTTTTAGGCTACTGCCATTATTTTCTGTAAATTAATAACTTGCATAGAAAGTAAGATATAGGGTTTAAAGCAGATCTATTCTAAAAATCAAACTAGTCACATCACAAAGAATACTTTACAAAGGAGAAAATGGAAATACAATGAAACTTTGCAGATACCTTCACCAGCAGACTTCTGTTTATGACCAATTTTCTGATCTCCCAACTATTGATAAACCATTGAACACATTTTCCACTAAAACAGACAATCAGTTATTCAGACAATTTTTGTGGTCCTTACACTTCTAGCCTTGATGAGGTTTTACTGCATTATTAAGAGGAAAAAGCAATTATTCAGCAATTTTATTCTGGAATTCATGTAAACTTTTTAAACAAGTTCTATGATAAAAAAAAAAAATCTTTACAGCCAACAATTGTAAAATTTTCTTTACATTTCGTAGTATGTTTAATAAGTTTCTTCTAATGTTACATCTTTTACTTAAAGTAGGTTCATCAGCTGAAATTACAAATTTTTACGATATAGTATTAATAGCAGTGAGATTAAACAAAATTTTCATTAAAATCTTACAAATTATACATATTGCTCAATAACATTTAAAAGCTAACCTTGAAGCCTTATGCATGTTTTTATTTCAAATCAAATTTAAAGGTATAAAGTAAAGTGCTTTTATATATTTTATAATTTAAATGCATGCAAAAATGAAAGAAACAAATGTATTTTATGATGGTATTTTTAAATTAAAATTCCCATTATTTTTATTTTACTTTATAGCAACTCATACACTGGAGATCAGCTTAAGTATAAAGGCATATATAATATAAAAATATATATGATCAATAAAAAAGAGAAAGAAAAAAAAAATATTGGGACCAATTTTGCAATTAAAGCAATAATCACATTTAAACCAATATTACATCTCTATCAATGAGATGATATTGAAAATATACCTTCAGAAGTTTAAAAGACTAAAATTAAACAACATGTTTAAGAGAAAAAAAAAAAATGAATGGAGTAAAACATAGGACCAGGAGAAAAAAAAAAAAAAAAAATGAAGAGGAATGAAAAATAACGAGATGATGAATATTATCTTTAAAACTACATACAAATGCAATAACTTGATATTTTTTCCATTACAATATTTAATGGATGTTTGTAGTAAAGGAGTAAAGATGTTTTGGTTTAAGTTGTGTTTTTCCAAATGAACATCGGATTTAAAATTTATATAAAATTATATTAATTTTAATAAAGGTCAAACATTTAAAAATCAATTTATTTAAAAAGAAAAATGAAGTACAAATAAGCTAATATCATATCACATGATGCAATGTATAAACTTCTAAACATAGGCATGTAACTATGCTCATGAAAATCAATTTCAAAGAGCAAATGAAGTAATCCCAAATTTCTATTGGATCGAAATTATGTATAAATACTGAAAACAAAGATACATTTTACTACATAACACAATACAATCATGTATAAACATTAAATAATATGGACAAAATATACAACAAGACTGACTGACAATGATTCAGTAAAAATTTTAACATCTAACATTTTAAAGCATGTTGTTTCAAGAGGTTATTAAACAAGTTCAATCCCATAACAAAGTATACATGAAACTATGGGAAAGCACATTTAATGATACTTTTTTATTATTTAAGCTTTAACTCAATGAAAAAAATTACTGCGAATATTTTATGAGTAACAGTATAACAAGTGGAACTTTCATATTATCCAACTGCCCAGAAAAAATGGCTAAGATTTTACACAGTTTGTGCCAAACATTTAATTGTGGTATTCCCAAAGAAGTTTTTAGGTGCAGGTAATTTTTTTTACTAACCATTTTCTGTTGATGTTAAGCAGTATTTACTTTAAACATTCTTATTTTTCTGTCTTCTTGCCTATGAAAAAATATTAAAATTTGCCACCTTCTATGAAATGTTATACATAATGGAAAATACCAAGGACAATATCGCATTTCCCCCCTTATATTTGGATTAATAAAACTAATGAGTTAAAATCTCCTCTGTTTAAATATTATGAGTAAATAAATCTAACTATTTTGGGCAATGTTATTCATTCAGAAAAAATTATCAAAAAGACAAGAGATTCAACAAAATGGCGAATTAAAAAAAAAAAAAAAAAAAAAAAAAAAAAAAAAAAAAACATTTACATTTTTATTTAATTAAATAAATGTGACGTCAGCTGCAAACACAGGAAGATTCAGTTGCCATTATTTTGAAAAATAACACTTTTGACTGTCTCAATTTTACGTGTAAACTTGCCAAGAATTGTGCCAACTATTATGAGCGATAGGATAATATGAAAACACCAAACAAGCTAATAGACTTTTCTTTTTAATACATCACAATGTAAAAGTATCACTGCAGGTAGCATTTAAAATTAAATAATTATATACAATTTCAGTGGCAAACAAACATTCTATTAGAATGCTTCCAATTTGGACTTTTTATCTATTAGCAGAATAATAGTAATAATAATTTTAAACAAAACTTAAAATAGCAAGTTGCAATTGTGACAAATTTTTCCTTATTTACAAAATAAAAACTTTTATCAAAATGAATAAGGATATATCAAAATCTGACTAGTCTAACAAACATGGAGTTCAAATATGATACACATTACCTTGATTTTAAGATCTTACAAAAGAGAACAGCATTAATTAATATAGATATAATTTTGAAAAATATTAAGCATATAAAACTAATAATTTGAGAAACAAAAGTCAAAATTTTATAAGTCAATAAAAATCTAAAAAACACAGAAAGAAGGACTTGAGATTTTTCAAATGTTTAGAAGAAATATTAATACAAGAAATTATGAAAACTTATCACCTACTGTGGCCTTTATCTAGATGTATTTATTTATTTTAAAATTTTTGCTACACAAATAACAGTTTAAAATGTTATTTATGATAAAATGAACTGGAAATAACCTATAATAATCAGAATTCAATGAATTTTAGACTTTTTAAAAAGTCTCAAAAAATTTAGAAGACAATTTTCTATAAACCATTATCTTGTTCGACGACATTTATTTTTCAGTGATTAAATATCATTACATGTATTTTTGAATGAAAAATTCTTTTTAACATAACTAATTATTAATAACAGCTTTAAAATAAATACTAAATACAATTATACTTTAAAAATAGTTATAAAATAACTTTTCAGCTCTAAAAAAAAAAAAAAAACCCTCTTCAAGTTTCCATTTTATTAAGCAAGCTATTAACAGACATACTAAAAAAAGGTGACGTAAAGGTGACCTTTTTTTAAAAAAAGGGTATTAAAAAAAAGGGGGGGGGGAAGATATTATAAATAACAGCAAAATTATAGCGAATAATTTTAAGTGCTAATATTACAGAAACTTTTTACCAAATAAGCATTATTTATATTAACAGCAACTTACTTATAAAAATATTATCTAGATATGTATATAAATATTCATATACATACCTACTTTTAAAAAGGATAAAAATCCTCATATGTAACACATAAATTAGATTTAGCTGCACAAAGAAACCGAAATTCTTCTAAATAGATGCCGTCTACAATAAACTGACTGAAAAGAATTAATGTCTACTCATCACATAATGATAACGATGATAATGAATACAGAACAAAACTCATAAATTAAAGAAATAGCATACTTTTACACCATTCCATAAAATGACAAGTTATATATGAACAAGAAAAAAAATTGTCTTTTGAAAGTAAAGTTTTATGATTATTAAATTATCTCACAATGCTTTCAAGAAAAATGAAAGAATTCTTAATATCTCAATCTAACAATTGTACCTGAGACTGAATTCCCACAATACAAAAATCAGAAAAAAATCAAGATACTTTCAGCTTAAAACAGGAAAAGGCTAAATTTAATTATATTATTTAAAAATTATTAATAAAGTAAAAATATATTTAAGTTTCGTTTGATGCATTATTTAATAAGTGTACTCAGGTTTAATGAATGGGAGAAGAGGATAACATAAAATAAATTTCTCTTACTGAAAATATCATTTAAAATAATAAAAATTCTATTTACAGTCAAAGAATTATGTCAAGATATCAATAATGAATTTTCTAAAGTTTAATTTTACATTTTAAACAATGATTACACAAACATGGATGAAGCTTTTCTTAAAACATTTTTTAAAATTAATTTACTCAAGACCAAGACTATAATTAATGTTGACAATTAAATAAATTTATTTATTTATTTTTTAATGTATGGGTTTAAAACCATATTTTCAAAATATATAAAACATTTATTTGCACAGAATTTATGTAATTCTTTATTAAACTTGATTCTATATTTCCTCCTCTATCCCTGTAAGTACATTTTTAACTTAAAAAAAAAAAAAGAGGTTATTTATTTTAGGCTATTTATATTATTTGATAGAAATAAATATTTTAGTTTTAATTTCATAACTGTATCATTCATTAAATTAATAATGTAATAAAAAAGTACTATTGAGATTACTCCTTTATAATACTTCATAACTTGGAACAAGCTGAATGGTACTACATTAAAGCATAACAATAAAAAATAAAGATATTTCTTTTTTACTTATTAGATCAATGTTCCCAGCTACTGAAATAGTCAATATCACAGTAACATGAGAAATGTTACACTTATAATATATACAATCACAATAACAACAACTTTAGAGTCTCTTTTACACATTATTTCAAAAAATTGTCAATTGGTACATAGATCTTTTGTGCTTTAAAAAAATTGACCATAAATACTTAATACACCACATGATGGTGACCAAAATAATTATCTCCATCAGAAGATAATTTATTAAATAAGCATCAGCGATGCAGCAACTAGTTCAAATTCTACCTAGGAGCAACAATGACTTGATCGAAACGGCCACCACATTCAGGCAGTTCATGAGCAGTACTCAAAGCCAGAGTTCCATCATCTTTCACAATTAATCTAAGGCCAGAGGCTAAAAAATTCAAATTCACATAAAAAACAAATGACAATATTTGTCATTCAATATATCCAAAATAAATATAAGCAATAACAGAAAATATTTATGTTTTAGAGTCTATGGGGTATACTGAAATGAATCTGAACATATAAAATGTATATGGACCATTTTCAAAATTCGCTTCCATATGCTGTCCAAGAGAAAAAAGAAGAAAATTCAAATATAAATTAACATTTAAAGTTTTAATTGAGCTATGCATTGTATAAAGAAGACTACATTAAATATTTCTAGCATTAAAAAAAAGAAAAAAAAATCAATAAAAAATTTTGAGATATAAATCTTTAAAATTGTGATTCTAAGCAAAAATGTTTGTCCCATTCCAAGTTTTATGTAATTAACTTTTATTTTTTTTAATCTAATTTAGATTATTTTAAATAAAAAGCTTTAATTATTTTAAACATGAACTATTAGTGTGCTATATTAGTGAAAAAAATTAATTACCAAAGTTTTTTTCTTTAACAAATCAACAGAAATATTTTGTCCCTCACTTTACGTCAAGTCCACCTTATAATTATTTTAATCAAAATAGGTTTCTAATTCTGCCAAAAGTTGGCAGTACATATTCAGTGGCATTATTAAACTATTCAAGCAACTGCTACTTGTCATTTTTTATTCATCAATTGAAAAACATTGCAATAGTGGCAAGAACCGGCTTTCTTCAAAGTTGATATTTTTTTTCATGGTCAAGTCTGTTACCGTAATTTTTAATACTAAAATAAAACTTTTTACACTTTTGTATTTAAATATTGATCACTAAATAATTTTAGAAGGCATGTGTATTGTTATCTAAGTTAGAAATTATACAGCTTAGCTCCATTTCTAATGGTTTGATTTGAATGTCAAATCCGTTACCTGTCAAGTCTGTTACCATGCGACTGGTAACGGAATTGATTCACAGTAACGGACTTGACATTGTTTGCGAACTATCGTTTATAAAGGTTTTTTGCATCAATAATGGCTTTAGCAGCTGCAGAAATGCAAAGGTGCTACTATTTGGAAAGACTGAAATAAAACCCAGAAAAATATAAACAAGCTGAAAACAAACAAAGAAAGGTAAATTTAAAATATTTTCAATCACTTATGGAAAACCAATGGACAAAATAACTTAATTTTCACATTAAAATGTTAAATTCATATTTATTTTGTATGCAAATTATTAACAGTATTCCATTTTTTATAGAAAAAAAATTCTTTGCAAAGAAAATTATATCAATGATTTATTGATAAAATATGAGAAGGTATAAAAAAAAGTATTGGCATGAAAAGCAAGTTTAATGTTGCTAGTGCAAACTTCAGTCCAGTAACTCTATGTTAATTGAAAAGTTTGAAGCAGTCTTAATATGCTTTAAAAAACAGTTTTAAAATATCAGCCCCTTCCAGTTTTAAATTGCAAAAACTGAATAAAACATTTTGCATATTGATTTTCCAGAATATTATGCATACAGATTCAGTGAAGACATGCAAACTAGTCACAGAGTGGTGGCATCTAGAACCCAGGCTACACTTCATATGGGTGTCTTACACACATACAGGGCAATTTAAAACTAGAGGAACAAACTTCTAGGCGGGGTGGGGGTATACCTAGATGAATCGGAATCATATAGTAATGCAGGGTTGGAAATGCAATCCTAACAAGACAGGGGGTTGTTAGTCTCTGAATCATTGTGATAGCAATTGGCATTTAAAGACCCAAAGCTTAAAATAAATCAAGACTTTCCTGATAATGAAGTTTTCTGCCTATGTGCCTGGTTCTTATCTATATTTTTTGCATGTTTGAGGTAGTAAGTGCATTTTGAAATGGCGCATCCTCATTGCTATTGTGAAGTCTAGAGGATGCCTTGCATATTTCAAAACATCTGAGATTCCATGAGGTGCCTATGTTATGAAACATCGTGCAACTTCATTATCTTGAAATTCATGACTTAATTTAAGCTTATGGTCCTTAAATGTCGATTTTCGATCATGATGATTCAGCCCCTAACAACCTCCCTATCTCATTAGGATTACATTTCCAATACTGAATTGCTATGTGATTCCAAGTTGTCTAGATGTACCTCACCCCTCCAAGAAGTTTGTTCCTCTAGTTTTGAATCACCCTGTATATTGATGAGGAAATTACTCTTTTTGTACTATGACCTCAGTAAGATCTATTCGAATTCCTCAGAGAAGGAAATATTTATCGATACTGATAGTGAATTTTATATAGAAGAGAAGTAAATAAAAAGCCTGAGGATGTTCCTGGAAGAGATATCTGCTGATAAATTGTATGAAATTGTTCATGTTTTGGTAAAATTTATTGGAGGAAGTAGAAAAAAAAATACACATCCTAAACAAAGCAGATGAAGAAGATAAAATTAAAATTATGTGGGTCTGAATGTGAATGACTGCAACAGGAGAGTATTTCACATCCATAAATACATACATGTTAATTTTGAGCAAATCACAGCAATTTTTTCTATAATCAAATTTGTCAATGCGAGAAAACTGAATATTTTATGAGTTTCCAGTTCCACTTAATATTATATGAAAACTGAAATTTGAGTCATGTTGCACTTGGATATATATCATGCACGTATTTCGAGTATAAGTAAATACAATATATATACAGAGGTGCTAACTTTTAACCGAAGCCATCAGTAATCAGCCGTACCCACCCGTGGACCGTCCTACACCCTTACCAAGATGTTAACATACAAAGTAACATAATGTAATCAAAACTGAAACAATCAAATTATAGATAATTATTAGTCTTAATTAAAAATAATAAAGCAATTAATGAATTAAACATATTTGAAATTTAAGAAACAATAATTCAAACTGAGAAAAATTCTTTCACTCACCTCTAATCAAAATTCCTCAACATATCACAAAAATTCTTAACTTACCATAAAAATACTGATTTGTACATTAATTCTTTTTAATAAAATAAAACACAATATATAACAATAAAAATGATACACAATAAAAATAAATTTCTTTCCAAAATATTTTTATTAAGATTAACTTCCACTACCCATAAGGGCCAACTTAGTAGCTTTTTTAGCTGATGTTAATTGTTTTTCAGTGAAAGTCTTTTGAAAGCATGCTTTCTTAGAAGACAATGATTTTACTTTTTCAATCATAAAAGCATTTAAGGTATTAATACCCAAACTAGGTCTAAATTCTGTTTGTTTTTTGCTCAGTTCCTCATTTAAAATATTAAAAATGCCTTCCCCGGTGTTACTACTCGTCTGGCACAAGGACAATAATACAGTATCGATTTTACCAGCAGATTCGTCGAAATACGATACTACGATAGGATATAGTTTATTATCATTATTGTCATTACTACCATCGATAGCAATGGAATAGGGACGATTTTTCAAATCGTTCACAATTTCAGATTGCATCGATTTCGCCATATCTTGAATGATTGCAGAGAGTCCATTTTTCTCATGCTTCTTTGATTCCACGTAACGCCGAACATCATCTCGACCACCAATTTGTATCATAAAATCACTGGAGCAAACCGTGTAAAACACATAATGTTCAGATTCTTCTGATTTTTGGATACACGGCCACTCCTTAGTATATTCAACACGGTATCATTGCAAAACCTTCATTTTCTTTGGCTTTGGCTCCATCACTGAAGTTCTACGATCAGTCGCAAAACTTAAACAAAATACAACGTGTAACAACTAACTATCATAATAGGCGATATGCGTGCGAAATATCAAGCTGTTGCCAATTTAGAAAAGCAAATTTTGAACTGGCTTGAATCAGCGTTGCCCATGGATTGTACCTACCCTTTGCTTTCTTCCCTCAGATAAGCAGCGTCATAAGCCACGCCTTCTGCAGTTAGCTATGCCCAATAAGCTGTTAGCTCAGTGTCTGCGCCGAGTACAGGAAGAAATGAGCGTGTTTATGTTCTGCACTTTCATTTTCTGCTTGCTAACGTGTCACTTACAGCTTGAATTTGATTTTCTACTTTAATATGCTATCGAAATATGGATAAACAACTGTTTCAGTAGTTAAAATTATCATATTATCTCAAATAATCACAAAACTTTTATTTACGGATTTTTTAAATTATTTCCGTAATTTTTGTAGAGACGTCCGTAATCCCGTAATCTAAAGTTAAAATGCAGAATAATTCCGCAGAATCCGTAATGGTTGGCAGCTCTGTATATATATAAACTTTTTGTTGAATTAAACCATTTAAACAGATGCTAATTCTCAGTTACTTCAAGTTCTATTTTAATATTTAGGTGGAATTGCTTGATAAATTATTTGTTTGATATTCAAATCAAATTCAAATATAGTAATTGATCTGAATATAAAATAATAAAATGATTTCTCTGTATCATAGCTGAAAGAAAAATACTATTTAAATAAAAAAGTTTATAAATAAAGTTGAAAATATGATCATTAAAAACTGTGCTGTAATAGACTTTACGTATGGTAACGGATTAGTGTCAAATCCGTTACCAAATGTCAAGTCTGTTACTTTTTTTATGATATTTTAATATTAAAATAACTTTTTCACCATTCTATTGTTATTTTTGATTCAACTATGAAATAGAGACTTAATTTTCTTAAAATTCAATAATTTACATGAATATATAATGTTATTAGAAAAAGTTCTTGTATAGTTTTCTATGAGGTCGAAAATTAGGGCTATACTATAAATGTCTCTCATTTCAATTTCATTTAAGTATTATTGATAAATATCATGTTTTGAAATTTAGGGACATAAGTCACTTCAAAGTAAGTTGATTTTAGAAAATTTAATAAAATTTAAAGCTGAGTATTTTCAATAATTTGTACGGTAACAGACTTGACAATTTGCCTTACAAGTAGACATTAAAATAGCATTTGCATGTTAAATTATAAGCCAAAGTGCATGACCAATTACTTTTTCATATACCTTAAACATTTACCATAACACCTGTTTCTATTTTTAAAAGAAATTATTAAGTTTGAAAAAAACAAAAGAAATTCTGAAATGTAAGCGAATGCTGAAAATGGCCCATATATAATATACATTTATATATATATAATAAATAAATATATATAACAAAAAAACAATGAAGATTTTTTTTTCTTAAATAGTGTTTTATGCATTTTGAAAGAATACAGGGTGTCTACAGAAATTCTAAAAAAAAGTTCCCTGATTTTTCCATGATTTTCCTGACTATTTTTATCAGACTTCCCTGATTTCCATTATTAACAATACACATATGGTAATTTTTCATGTATGCCGATTCCTCGTATATCACACTTATCCAGCTTGCTAATATCTCATGTGGGAGAAAAAACAAGAGAAAAACATAAAAATTGCCTAATATTCATTAAGTATTGGTTGACAGTTTTATAAATCCGAACTCAACTTCATAGCGTCCAACTTCATTAGTCCAACATCATATAGAAGCCAATGGATATAGGGTGACCAGAAAGTTTCCCCATTTTCTGAAAAATATTCAATTCTAAGACTTATCTAAATCTGACAGTATAAAACTAATTGGATTAAGCTGGGCACCTGGTCAGGTTATGTTAACGTATCATTTAAAATTTTTAAAAATGTTTAAATTGCCTTCAATATAAATGCTATGTACAGAAAATCAGGACATCTAATCACCTTAATTTACATTAAATGTCAAAAACTCATACCATGCGCATCTTTTAAAAAATATTGGGAAAGATTAATCAGCATGTGAAAAAATATAATACATAAAATAGACGAATCAGTCTCATTGACAAGGTGAAAATGCAAATATTTTCGTAATATAGACAAATTTCCCTGATTTTCCAGTATTTTTACAAAGTTCCCTGACATTTCCCTGATTTTTCCAGAGTGATAAACCTCCCTGATTTTTCCATGATTCCCTGATTTCCAGATTCTGTAGACACCCTGGAATAGCTTTAAAAGATTTTTGTGAAATCATTTGTTTACAAAATTATTATTATTATTATTTATCTGGGATACTCATTTAGAGCATGTAATTTTATTAAACTGAATAAACTTGCAGATACTTTACATCTATAAAACATATGTATAACAAAGCATTTAGAATGTTTATCTTCACATTTTACTTTTACTTAAAACCTGGTTAAAATTGAGAATATTTAGTATCTTTGATTAATGGACAGCTATATGCTTTTTAGTGTTACATTGCAATGACAAACAAGTTTGAAGTTGCACGTCAAATGTGGCAAATGAGGTGTGTTCATACTAGAACTAGTTTTATAAATATTTTTTGCACCACATATTGTGCCGAATGTATCCTATATGTTTTACTTTTCTGGGTGCCCCCTTACACAATAACATTATTACTGAACTACTTCTAAAGTCATGTAATTTTTAAAAAATACATTTCCTAAGATATCATTTCTGAGAATTCTGGCATATGCATGGAAAAAGTTTTATCACTGTTTTAGGCTGTTAAACTGATAAATTATGATATACTAGCTGACATGCCCGGCATTGCCTGGGCCCATCAATTTTTCCAAATGAACCACGAATGATTGAAACCTAGATTAACATTAAAAAAAAAAATAATCTGAAAATGAACCTTTGGTATGTGTCGCCACTGTCTTCGGCAGAATAGACTGGGCATCAAGTGTAAATAAAAGGGGAGGAAATCCTCGTGGACAAACTCTTGCTACAGTACACAGTAATAATCATTGAATAAATTGAAAAAATCCTTTTAAATTATGTTTTAGCATTTGGCAAGGGTTTAATAATTTCCTTTCATATCCAAATTTGATAGGGGGGTCAGCTTATCTGCTGAAATGAATCTCTTCTTAGT
Organism: Maratus speciosus; assembly: GCA_963932465.1. NCBI lineage: Eukaryota > Metazoa > Arthropoda > Arachnida > Araneae > Salticidae > Maratus > Maratus speciosus. Next base: position 373,982,663 of record OZ010792.1, on the reverse strand, counting down.
TCAGTTTTAATAAATGCTCACCCCTGTCTGGTTGTTTCTTCAAATATTTGTACTATCACCGGAATCCAAGTTTTCAGCCTCGTACATGCATGTGGTAGATTTCACTAGCCATTGCAGAGAGACAGAGCAAAAGTTTCTTTTATTAATATAGATAACATGTTGTAACATAGAATATTTTTTTTGGTGAGAAAAAGGCCTACATGCTGGATTAAATATGCACAAAAAATTAGCTTTTAATACAAACACTAATGAAAAACCACACAATTCTTTAAAGAAATAATTACATTCAGTTGAATCATCAGGCTCCAGATTTGTGGCTTCAACAACCTCATTAATAACTTCTTTTGCACTGACTCGAGTTGAATCCATTCGATTTTCATCAACAGCTGATTTCTAAAGTTATAATATAAGATTACTACACATAAATAATCATTATTAATTAAATATTGAAGAAAAAAAATATATAAAAATAAGGTAAGAAAATAAGGATTTTCCATTATAGAAATATATACCTTTGATGGGCGTTTACGATCAGGAATCTTAGGAACACCAGGTAAACCCATGTCAAAGTTAGAACTTGAACTTGGATTCCTAATGAAATAAATTAACATTATATAAAAAAAAAAGTTAAATTTTACAGTAAACATGAAAAAATTTAGGAAAAGAATGAGATACATATAATATTAAAATACATATACATTATTCAAATTTTCAAAAAAATTTCTTAATGATTGAGAATTTACGGCTTGACAAATGCAGACACCAGGCCACTTATAACAACTAAAATATTTTATCTGGCAAGTATATATTTTTGGTACATCCTCCCATTCCACTTTTTTCCATTCAGTCTAATACTTGTCAACATTTTTTTTTTCTTCACTGCAAAAAACTTGAGCAAATATGTATTTCTTTTTATTTATTGAAAGCATTGAAAAAAATTAGCTTTTATATCAGTATGATCATCTAGTTTTTAAAACAGTTTCATATGCCTAAATAAATATAGTCTTGATACTTGAAATAAAATAGAAAAGAAAATTCATGTTTTATAAATGAAAAGCCATTCATGACGTCAATTTCTCATGTAAAAACCACACATTAACCATACATCTGTTTTAAATATGATGTGATATTTCCCTGCTTTTTGTACTTATTCATACTCTTTGTATTATTGTTAAATATTTGAAAAGGAATGCTTGTCCCTGTCTGGTTTCTTTATCTGAATTTTTGAATTGTCACTGTCAATGTTTAGCAAAAATTAAGAAACATTACCAACAGATTTTTTTAAAAAATTGTACATTCGGATCTCAAAAAAATTTCTACATTTGCTCTGAAATTTTCAAGCTGATATCTTGTTTAGTTTTCTTAATTTTAGCCAATTGGTGATATAAAGGAATGCTTGTCCCTGTCTGGTTTCTTTATCTGAATTTTTGAATTGTCACTGTCAATGTTTAGCAAAAATTAAGAAACATTACCAACAGATTTTTTTAAAAAATTGTACATTCGGATCTCAAAAAAATTTCTACATTTGCTCTGAAATTTTCAAGCTGATATCTTGTTTAGTTTTCTTAATTTTAGCCAATTGGTGAAAATTGTTATTGTATTGTCACAAACCACTCATTGCCATCAGCAAAACATAAATAACTGCTCTTTTGTCGCCAAGTACCTTAGCATTATATATATATAGATAATTTGTACATTTTAATATCAACTAGCAAGGCATTGTATTTTTCCGACATTCCAAACCTTGAAAAATAATGTCCACTACATTGCTAAAACTTTTAATTTTAGTGGGTTTGATGAACTTTACAAGAAGTCCTTTCAAGAAATCTTGTAGAAGTGTCTAAGTACTGCAGATAGCAATTTTGTATTGTACTGATCAAAATGGGCCACAGTGTGCAACAAGAAACTGCAATATGCCTTATTCACTGGTGTAGACAAAAAATAAAATATCTTCTCTTCAACAGACACAATATGATAGATAATTTCTTTAGAAGGGATTTTTTCATCCAATTTTGTCTTTTTATTACCTCTTCAAGATTTTATTCATTTCAGCTCCTTGAAGTGCCTGAAAGATTCTCAAGTTTTCTTTTCTTTTTGCACTCTTTTACAAATAGTAAATAAAATTTAATATTTTATCAATATTTACAGATAAAAAATCAGCTGCTTTCTCTGCAGCTAAATTTATAATTGGCAAGGGCAACCTGTTGTTACTAATACATTCTGATGATTTTTCAAAAAGGATATTATATCTTCTTTTCTGAACCATCATTACTGCCGCATCATCTGTGGCAAACACTATTAAGTCCAATACTGGGATTTCATATTTTTGTAATTCACTTAGAATTAATTTGGCAAATCTTGCCTGTTGAATCATCATCCAAATTAGGCAGACATAAAAGAGAACTTTTGATACAATTAGCTTCTTCATCAAAATATGTCACAACTATCAGATATAATTTCATATCCGTACAGTTACCACCACCAATTGTTAGAGAAAATGCAGAATTTTTCAGAACTTTTATCATATATTGCTAGTGGTTGTCAGCCATTTCACTTATGATAGAGGGTGTTTTAATTCTTGTACAAGCATATTGTTTAGTGAAACCAGTCTAGAAACTTTTTTTAAATAGCGGCTCTGCATAATTCGCAACACTCACAGCGACATTATGATCAAGCAAAAATAGAGTGAACAAGCACTCTGCATGAATAACTTCAAGTCCTTGATTTGCTTTAAACAAATCTCAGAGTTTACTCGTTGTAGCAGAATCTGTTTTGCTGGCATTTTCTTTGCGTTTTTCTACCTTAACATTCATTGAAATGTTACTTTTTCCACCTTGTGATATTGAGAAATTGGAAACTCAAGCAGTGCAAAATGCATAAGTAGATCCTTTATGAGATTCTATAATAGTAGGAAACAATCCTTTATGAGTAGTAGGAAACAATGTCTTGTATGCTGGTACTGAATATACTGCTTCTTATTCATTTTGATCAGCAATAATAAATCAAAAGAAATTGAACTTGAAATGTACTTGCAGAATTCCTTGCACCTGTATTCCCAATCACGGCCACAGCATCAAAAGCAAGCTTTCACTGCCATTGGAAACTGAATAATTTTCCTCCCCATCTCCCTTTTTCTCACATGCTGTGACATTATGTGCAGTATTTTCCCCAAGCAAGTTTCTCTCTGCACAGTACGTGGCATCTCATATTGTTAGGAACAAGTGGAAGAGTAGAAAACTTATTCTGTTTTGCGATGATCAAACATTTTGGTCTAAAATGTACAAGATAAGGCCAAAAAGCATAAGAAAATGTATTATGCACATAAAATCGTAAAACATACTGATTTTTCAGAATTCTGAAAAAATCTGAAGAGTTGGCAGCTATGATATTAATTTATGCAAATACTGCTGTAAACAAAAAGTATCAGGTCACTTTTGTGGACACCCAAACAAGGATTAGCCTTTTATATTCTTCAGTTCAAAATCACGTATTTACTTTTGAAAATTATTATTTATTGAATAAATCATATGCACACACTTATGCATAAACTCACATTTAAATTGTTCCAATAAATATATGCATCATAAAATCTTTAATTGTCATAATTAATCCATTATTTTGAGAAGGAAAGGACAATAACATTTCCATTTAAAAAATACTATGCACTCGGGTCTTACGAAGAATGGAATACCTTCATTATTGCATTTAAAAGAATTCTAACTGTATGCTGCATGTGTGTATGCATACACATAAACACATCAAAGAAAAAACTAAAACATGTGCATAAATAAATGTTCATAATTTTTAAATCAAATAATTACATCTATGTTGTGTTGGCAGATAAAGTTACAATGATATAAGAGGAAAATTTAATAAATTTATTCACAAGGTTATATAACATTGCGTATGAATCAAATTTTCTCTGTTACATTACTGTTACCATAAGTAGTAGTTTTAACATGCTATTTGATAAAATGAAAATTAGACTATGGAATGGTAAATAAAATTTTTTTGACCCAGTAAATGTATTTATTTGCAAATCATTTTCCTGTGTGCCACTCATACCTTTGATGCCCAGATTCAGCACTACTTTGACGAGAATGAGCTAAGCTACCATACCCAGAAGCTTTTGAATGTTGACTTGTACAACTAGAATTCCGAGAATGCCCACGTTCAAACTCTGTGGGATGTTCAGCATCTTTACTCTTTTCATCTCCAGCACCTCCAACTGCAGATGAATCTAAATATGTAAAAATATCTGTACAACTAGCAATACATTAGATAGCCAGCTAATGTATTAAAAAATATATTCACTAAGACAGACAATATATTGTTTTGCTCAGTCCAATAATTAAAAAAAAAAAAAAAAAAAAAAAAATCACAAAAGTTTTAACAGCAACCTATAAAATGAAAAAGGATTCTCTTCTAGCAGACAGTTCATTCATGTATTAAAATGAAAAGTAATAAGAATTAAATTATAACAAATAATTATCTGAAGTAACTGTCGATAAAATGGAAACACACAGCAGAGGTTTTGAGTTAATTCAGTTTACATAAAAATAAAATGACATAATCGAACACAAGTCTCATTTAAGGGAAAGGGGCTCAGGGAATAGCAATCTTGGACCCATCAAAGGAGTGTCTAGGCAGAGATTTAGGCTAATGTCAGATGAAGATCTTTTTGCACGTTTTTTTACTTACGTATTATCCCTACACAATGCTAGTGGCATTGCGTAGGGATAATACGCAAGTAAAAAAAACGTGCAAAAAGACGTCCGTCTGACATTAGCCTAAGAAAAAGTAAATTTGATATTAACTAAAATACAAGCAACAGCTTTTTTTCATTTTGCTTAGTTTGTATAATTAATGCTTCAGAAAGATATAACTTTAATGCTTCAGAAAGATATAACTTTCCAAGCAATAATATTTTATTGTGTTCAAATGACATACAACCTCGAAAAACTGCAATTTCCATGCAATTATGAGTGTTAGCATATACAGATGTGAACAATATCTTTATTTTTGAAAAATAATAGAACTAGTATGTGTACTTGGAGTTTGGACTATGTATAAAGTTTGGCAAGGTAAGTCACCTGTTGTTAACTAACTCTCTCTCACTCACACACACATTATATATACACTGTATATGGACAAAGGTGACTGGTCACTTGCGATTTTAGATGATTTGTTAAATATCTAGAAAAATACATGAGGAATTAACCTGAAACTGCAGGTGTGTAAACAGTATAGTATAGGTCATATACTTCTGGAAGATTTTTCCCGAAATCCCATAGGGGGCCGTCAACAAATTGAAAAAGAATGAATATCTTTTGGATAACCCTGTAAAAACTAATGTAGCAAAAGTGTTCAAACTCGAGATTATTAATAAGTGACTTATTGTATAATACTGTGTACATTTTTATGAGGATAGCATGTATACTCGTAGAGAAATTAAGGTTTTTAGAAAAACAGTCCCAAATTTCGCCAAGTTTTTTGCTTACAATTTGCAGAGTTCTTAATATAAAAAAAAGTTCTTTTCAAAAAATATGAAAACAACATTGTACACAATACTCTACAATCAGAATTAAAAAATAATAAAAAGTGGATGAAAAATGAGCAGGTTTACTAAAAAATGTTTCACTGTGCATGCGCGAATGCAATCAAAATATAATGCGCATAATGTATTAGCTAAGTATATAGAACAACTTTTGTGAAAGTCTCAAAATCATAGCTTGAAAATTCTGAAAATTATTGTCGATAGAATAAGCATGAAATTCGTTGTTCCCAAAAGGAAGCAAAAAGATGAGGGGTTGTATCCAAATATAGTAGTATGTGCAATATTGTGTACGCTATCTTGGCACTAATCAACAGATATTTGATACAACCCCTCATCTTTTTGGGTTTCGAGAAAAAATCTTCTCAGAAATATACGACCTATATCATACTGCTTACACACCTGCAGTTTCAGGTTAATTCCTTATGAATTTTTCTAGATATTTAACAAAACATCTAAAATCGCAAATGGCCGGTCACCTTTGGCCATATAGTGTATATACATACTGGTCTCCTATGTCCATATCTTGTTCATCTTTAGAATTTTACCATTTGTTCATATATTTATGATTTCATCTCATATATATATATATATATATATATATATATATATATATAACCATTAAATAAACATTACCGACCACCAACAAAAACTGAAATTATGAATAAAAGGACATTATATATATATATATGACCATTAAAAATCAATACAATTTACCATCAAACATAAAAAATAAAGAAATAAAATGAGCAAAAACAGAAAAATGGATATTCTTAGAACTTAAGACAGAATCTTCAGGTCCCAAATAAAGTGTGTGGTTTCATCTTCATATTAGCAATAAAAAAAGCTAAAGAATATGAATTTGGGACTACCACACACAGAAAACCAGGAAATAAACCAAAGAACACCAATTAAGTTCAAAATGAAACAAGATTAAAAAGGATAGAGGAAAAATAAAAAAACAAATTACCAAATTAAAATCCATCCTGTCATAGCATTAGGTATAACAAATACACTCATTATGCATTTTATTCTCATTTAAGATAGTATACTATTAGAAATTAATATGATATTGTCCTGAGTAGGCTAAAATTAAAAACAAGTTAATCGTTAACTTTATTAAATATAATGAATATGAATAAATTTAATATGAATTGAAAAATACAGCAGAACCTCTTTTATCCGAAACTCTCGATTAACCGAAGTCCATTTTAAAAGCTTCTTTTTTTTCATCTATCATATTCTTTGAGTGCAAGCGGTCCTTTCAGAACTCGAGTACATATAAATATTTTCGAACCCCTTTCTTATAGTTCCTTTGAATTTAACTTGAGCTTCCGTAAACTGCAGGGTGGAACGAAGAAGACGAACAAATTAGAAATTATGAAGCTTTTAAATATTTTGCAAAACGTTTGGCATGGCTAGAACAGCAGAAAGACTGTGACACTGGTGAACTAATAACGTTAAAAAACTCTGTGAAAGAGCTTCAAAGGAAAGGCAATCGAAATTGCGACAAGCAAAATATTTTTTCAAAACCTTCTAATATATGTAAAAGGTACTTAATTTCAAAATTAAAATTCAGGTAATTTATTCTTGTTTTTATTTTGCTATTGCTTTAATTTTATTAAGCACTTGTTACCACAATAAGAAATATTGCATATATTTCTCCTTAATCTTAAAATTGAAGGATTCGCGATCATCCAAAAATTTTGATTTTCCGAAAGAGGGTCGGTCCCAATTACTTCGGATAATCGAGGTTTTACTGTAGATAAATAAAATCAAACCATTATACATATAAAAGTATCGAATCAACATCCATTATAAAATGTGTATTAGCAACATAGTTATAAATCAAATGCCCCCCCCTTTTTTAAATTAACCATTGCGTATTATCCAGACAACGCCACCCTCCTCCGTACTCTAACATCTACCCACCCTGTTGGATTCTTTTACTAATAGCAGATAATGCACGGTGAAATCTGGATATTATGGAAATGCATGTAAGTGGAAGACTTCAGTAAATAACACAGTTGAAGTAAACTAACTATTTAATGATGAGCGAACATTATTTACACATGAAAAATGTTGTCAGCATAGCTTTGCTGAACTTAACTTAAAGTAACTTAAAAATAAATAACATCTGTTTATAATAAGAAGAACCGCCAGCAGACTTCATACATACATAGCGAGAGCTACGACGCCTTAATTACATGACGAAAAATCTAAACAGACATTGCTCACAAGCAAGACAACAGAAAAAAGAAGAGAAAGATGCAACGCTACATCTCATTAAATACACCAGCTTGTTGTGGAAATCTGCATAAAGCCGTTGCCAATACATGAAAAGAAATACGTACCCAGAACGCCAGTGACTCACGAACGATGACGTCAAACATCGACCAAATAGAGTGCAGGAAACATCGCGCAGGCCGAGAACAGTGAGTAACGGTGATTCAAGATCACAGCAGTTACTGCGTGACTGAATCGCGTATTTACCGGCAGAAAACATGTGAAGCAGTGGCGTTTGGTTGTATTTTAATATAGACTTGGGGATGGTAAAAATAAAAGGTATGTCATGTCAAACAGAATTTAATAAAGTTAATTTTAATTTACATTTTAACAAACATGACATAACACACCCAATATATAATAATATAATAATTTTTTATTATTATTTTACAATTTTTAATTTTTTATAATTATTTTCTTATTTTATATATTTTTTTTGCAATATTATTTACACATGTTGTTTTTTAAGATCATTTATGCACTAATTATATATTAAAGAATATGCGAATTGTTTTGGAAAACCCTGATTTAATGCATCATAAATTAGTTTTTTAATATTACTGTTAATGAGATGAGGAGATAACAAACATTTTATTCTATATAAATGATTAAGGCTTATATTAGAATATACAAAATTATGAAGACAAGATTTAAAATTAGTAAATGTAACTTTGAATTTATATTCTTTACCAGCGATGCCGCAGACGCGCTATAGCACGTAATTTACACGAAAAATTGGAGGAATTGGAAGAAATACCTCTTACGCATCCCGTAGAACACGTAATTTTGTCAAAAAGTCGTGGAAAAAAGCAGAGTTTCATCAAAGGATCGCGAAAAAAGCAGACATTTCATCAAAATATCGCGGAAAAAACACGATTTTCGTAAAAGGGCCGCGAAAAAATAGCATATTTCGTTAAAGGATTGCGAAAAATACCAAATTTCGTAAAAAGGATCGTGAAAAAAAGCACAAATTTCATCAAAATATCGTGCAAAAAACGCGATTTTCATAAGAGGGCCGCGAAAAAAAAATAGCAAATTTTGTCAAAAAATCGTGGAAAAAACTGAATTTCAGCAAAAGAGCTTGAAAAAGTGCATATTTCATCAAAATATCATGGAAAAATGCGATTTTCGTAACAGTCGCGAAAAAATAGTGGATTTTGTCAAAGGATCGTGAAAAAAGTGCAAATTTCGGCAAAGTATCTCAGAAAAAATGTGAATTTCGTCAAAGGATCGCAAAAAAAATTAGCGAATTTCATCAAAAAATCGCAGAAAAAAGCTGAATTTCATCAAATGATCATGAAAAAAGTGTGCATTTTGTCAAAATATCGCGGAAAAAACACGATTTTAGTAAAAGGGCCGCGAAAAAAAAAGTGTATTTCGTTATAGGATCACGAAAAAATAGCGAATTTCGTCAAAAAATCGTGGGAAACTGCCGAATTTTGTCAAAGGATTGCGAAAAAAGCGCAAGTTTCATCAAAATATCGCGCAAAAAACGTGCTTTTTGTAAAAGGGCCATGAAAAAATAGCGTAATTCATCAAAAGATCGCAAAAAATAGCGAATTTTGTCAAAATATCGTGGAAAAAATGTGATTTTCGTAACAGGGTCGTGAAAAAATAGCAGATTACCTCAAAGGATTGCGAAAAAATAGTGAATTTCGTCAAAGGATCGTGAAAAAAAACGCAAATTTCAGCAAAGTATTGCGAAAAAATACCGATTCCATCAAAGGATCGCGAAGAAATAGTGAATTTCGTCAGAGGATCGCAGATTCTATCTTTATTATTATAGATTCCTTCCACATTAAGTTGTCTATTGTTCTACAACTCGATGCATAATCAGATTTTGCACTAAACAAAAAAATCCCTGACGGCTCAGGCCTACAGGCGGAGGTAGATTTCGAAGTACTAAATTCACCAACAAAACTTAAATCAAGATTAGAGATAGACCCAGTTCCTTCAATAAGAATGAGCTCCAGAGAGCTAAACATTTTGGGAAAATTCTAATATACACGAATACACACACGAATGTATATGGAATAGGTTTAAAAAATAGCTAAAGCAAATTCAGAGAACCTCAAAGTGTTAAAATAAGTTAATATTTCCATTGTCGGATTTTCGTCATGTTTTAATAAGTTTCTTCAAACTCACATGACGTTACATATTCACCTGCTGAGGTCCGTTTCATTTCCAATATGATGCAATATATATATTTTTTTATTCGTCAAACTATTTATTTCATTTTGTGTTTTCATGCAGAAATCTTGCTCTAGGAAACTTATGACGTAATATTCAATTTGTTTCAATTATTCAAGCTATTTATTTAATTTAATTTTTCACGTGAAACCTTGCAATAGAAAAGCATTTGTTGTGGTGAGAATTTTATTTCTTTTTTTTTTTAATTGTTGGCAACTGCTATAACGAAAAATATTTATTTTTTCCTGCCATTGTTGTGTAAGAACTGGTTTTATCAGAATCATGTTAAGAGGGTATTCAAAATTTTGAACCCTCTCCATTTCCATTCCCTTGGGCCGATTTTTTCCATTTGCAATCCCCGTCGAGATATTAGTCATCTCAAAGTTGTTGGCGAGTTTGAAGAAGATCCGTGCATAATTACGACTTTTATCGTGCGGACAAAATTTAGTACATACATGTGGTGACAGAGCACAGAGTTTGAACTCTGCACTGCAAAGCCTAGCACATTCTTAGATGAGGCTCGGGATGATCCACCTTGACCTCTGAGTCAACGAAAAAAACTGCTGAACTGACACAAACTATTGTGAAAAGATAGAGTTGACTGTTGGTTGCTCGAGAGAGCAGACGTGTTGAAACGTCGCTGTTCGACCGAATACCGGGTCACGGACCTGAGTAAGGCGGAATATTGCCATCCAGTTATAGTTACCATGTTTAATCTAAATGTAAATACCCCATCTGTAAATATTTCACCCACATAATCAAGAGCATTAAAGTTTCAGATTCCATCAAGAATCGGCTTGGACTTTACTTCTAGACACTGACCACAGTGTACACTTATTCGTTAAAATAAATGTGCATTAAATTTCTACAGATTTGGGGACTGTCGACCGAGATATTTACATGCAAAGTGAGGATGATTGAACTTGTACTAAAGAAATTCTGATGTCCTTAAGCTGAACGATGCTCTGAAAAGGAAAGGAAAAAAGTTGCTTTCATCGAATGTTCCGTGAATTACTGGAAAGAGAAAAAAGAAAAAGGAAAATTCTCATGCAGGAAGAAAGATAGAAAGAGTGTTTCTATCTGTGCGCGTTGAAGTTTCAACTCATCTTTTTGAAAAGATCTGTTCCTGTGAGATGAATCATTTGTGAAAATGCATCTGATAAAGTTTTAATAGGTCGTTTCTAGTATTCGAGAAGAAAATATACGCTGACCTAAATAGTGAGCGGTGAAAGTTTTTTCCCGTCTTATATGACGAAAGTTTTTTTTTTTTTTTCTTTTCTTGTGATAAAATGGGGAAGTGTTTTTTTTATTTTTCCCCATAAAAAATGTACAGTAAGTTTCTGTTGTGTACGCCAGAAGAAAAAGAATATTTAGTAATTTATGCAGAAGTGGATTTTTTTTTGTTCTGCACTTTTTTTTTTAATAAAAGAAATAAGGCACTTGCTTAGACGTGTCTGCGAAGAGGAAATATAGGAAGGTGGTTTTTTTTTTTTGCTTCCTAAGAAATACGTGTTTTTTTTTGCTTCTTTGAAAGAAAAAGTATTAACGAAATAATTTTTTTTATGTGAAAAGAAAGAAATATATATTATGTGAGAATATTTAGAGGGAAGCAAGTTTTTATAAAACAGGTGTTAAATAATTATTTTTTTTTGTATTGTTATATTGTGAAGAAAATATATATATTTATTTTTTTGGTGGAAATATCAGGTACAAAGTAAGTCTGTTTTAGAAAACTTAATATTATTATATATATAGATATATTTGATATATCGGGTGCTTATATATTATTGATTTATATTGAAATGTTTTATTTTATGTGTTAATTGGTTAAATATAATTATGGCACACTTGATAAGGTCTAAAAAGATCGATCTGGTTACTGCGGTAATCGAGTTAGGTTTAAGTCCTCCTGATGGTGCTAATAAAAGTCAACTGACTGATTTAATTTTAAAATCCGAAGGGTATAATGAGGATTTGGTAAAAAATTTGCTAGCGGGGATTATAAGCGAGAGAGAAGAAAGTGAAAAATTGTTGCAACAAAAAGAAATCGAAAATCGTGAATTTGAATTGAAAAAATTACAATTGGAAAATACACAAAATACCCAATTGCATAATCCAATATCTACAATCGCCGGAAAGGGTTCCGATGTTCTAAAATTGCTAAATAGATATAATAATGAGGAAGAAATTAGCATTTACTTAACCCTTTTCGAACGGCAAGCAAAGCGTCTTGGGATAGAAAAAGATGAATGGGTTACATATCTGTTGGCACTGTTACCTCTCGATATTGTTAGTTTAGTAAATCGTGAAAGTGAAGAACTATCCAGTGATTACGACTGTGTAAAGAAAATACTTTTAGGACATTTCAAACTTACACCAGAGCAATTCAGGCAAAAATTCTTTTTACATAGAAAACAAAATTCAGCGTCATGGAAAGATTTTTCATTTGAAATCTCAAATTTTCTGAATGAATGGTTGTCAGGATTACACATATCAACGTTCGAAGAGTTAAAAAATATTTTAATTATTGACCAGATTAGGCGAAAATTGTCCCTAGAAATGAAGGAACACTTTTGTGACGAATTGCCAAAAATTACGAGTGTAGAAGATTTGACCAATAAATTGGATGATTTTGAAACCGCCAGAATTAACTTACGGAAAACTGAAATTAAGCCCCCAAACATGGAATTTAGAAAACGTCAAGGTAGTGAAAATAATAGAGCGTTCCATCGAAATGACATTAGTCGTGTACCATATGAGAAAAACTACACACCTACCCCCAAAAGAATTTAAATACAAAAATCCGTTGTTTCAATTGCAATGACCTTTCCCACCGTTTTAGGGATTGACCCCGAAAAAAAGAAAGTCCGGTCTGCTGGAGGTGTAAAATTCCTGGCCATACATCTGACCAGTGTACAAATAATTCTCCTAAAAATGCAAATGCTGCCGTAAGCAATAACTCATATTCGGTTGATAAAATAATAAAAAGCGTGGGGATTTTAGGGAAAAATATGGATGCTTTAATAGATACAGGAAGTGACGTCAATATGTGTAGCAACGATACTTATACAGCCCTGGGATGCCCTAAATTGCATGAAAATGATTTGGTTTTATCAGGTATTGGTGGTAGTCAAATTACACCCATAGGATTTACGACCGTAAAAATTGAAATTGAGGGTTACACAGTGAATGCAGATTTATACGTCGTAAAAAATTTGAGCCATTCTATAATTTTAGGAAATAACTTTTTGAAACAGGCAAATTTCAATATGTTGGAAAAAGGATTGCAAATTACAGGGAAACGAAAATTGAAGGAAGTTAGGGTGAATTACGTAACTGCTTTCCCGCAAGAAACAATCATGACAAAAACCAGACGCGTCATCTATGACACACTCAAATTTCATGCGATGTTGCGGTCAGAGAAGCAAAACAATCCCACGATAGGAAAAACGATTGCGACAGCTGAATTGGTGAGAAAGGAGCAAACTAGTCGAAATGAAACAGCTTGCAACTTTAGTGAAAAATTAAACATGCAATTGAGCTCTGATAGAAATTGTTTGTTGGAAAGTGAACAGTGTTCCATCCCACAGTTAGACTCAGCGAAAACCACAGATATTTATTTAGCTGAGACAGCTAATTCTATTAATTTTCAGGAAGTTGAGCTAAACCACATTACAAACAACACTATTTAGAAAGAGTTAACGGAGTTGATCACTAATTATAAGCCAAACAAAGTTAAGGACACAGAGTTAAAAGTAAATATAGTATTAACTGATGATATTCCGATTGCGCAACGACCGCGTAGATTAGCATATCCAGAACGGGAATTTGTAGACAAACAAATACAAGAATGGTTGGAAATGGGAATTATAACGGAGAGTAATTCTAATTATGCATCGCCTATTGTGTTAGCGAAAAAGAAAGATAATTCTTGGAGATTGTGTGTTGACTATAGACCCCTTAATAAAAAAATAATTAGAGATAATTTTCCTTTGCCAAGAATAGAGGACGTTTTAGAAAACATTGAGGAAGCGAAGGTTTTTACTACATTGGATTTAAAAAAATGGTTTTTTTCATATAGACGTAGCAGAGGAGAGTAGGAAATATACAGCATTTGTCACGCATAACTCCCAGTACGAATATTTAAAGCTTCCATTCGGATTATCGATTGGCCCGCAGAATTTTCAGAGATATATTCAAGCTGTTTTTAAACAGTTAATTAAAGAGAAGGTAATATTAATTTACTTAGACGATGTCATAGTACTTGCGAAGACTGAGGAAGAAGCGCTTTTAAAACTGAAACGCGTCCTAGAAGTTGCATCGGATTACGGGCTTGAATTTAATTTTGCAAAATGCCAATTCCTTAAAAGGAAAATTGAATTTTTAAGCTATATTATCGAAAACGGAACTACCAGGCCCTCGGAAGCCAAAACTTTGGCAGTAAAGAATTTTCCTGAACCCCGCACCCTTAAACAATTACACAGTTTTCTGGGTTTAACTTCTTATTTCCGAAAATACATCCCACATTATGCAACTATAGCGAGACCTTTAAGTGATTTATTAAAAGCGGGAAATACATTTAAATTTGGAATCCTCGAAAAACAAGCTTTTGAGACTCTTAAAGAAAAACTAGTTAACCCCCCAGTATTGCATACATTCCGAAGAGGCGCTAGACTAGAATTGCAAGCGCCATAGGTTTTGGTAGTAGTATTATAGTTAGTATTTGATATATGTAAATTACCCTCTTCTGTCTTGCCACTGTCCGGGAATTTCCCTCTACATTATCCTTTTACATAACAATATATCTCCTCTATATTCACTTTTACATTAGATATAACATCTAATTTAAATATCATTCTACTTACCTTAAATTAACTTCTGTCATCATTCCTTTAATTTATCCACTCTGTTTAGATTTATCGTACTTTCCGTTTTCCATCTGTTTCTCCCACGCTTTCAATGGCACGTAGCTTTTTCATTTGACGTATGGTTTCACGGTCGCCACTAGATGGCATCTTTCGTTCGAGCCTACGGCACATCGGATGTACGACACTTCGTCACGATGTCGTCACTCTGGATACATCATTAGCTGCCCGTTGAATTGCGTGATGAGTTATTATTCTTTCTCCCAGTTTGTATAAATATGAATGTTTCCTTGGCTTATTTACCTCTTCCTCGTCCTTGTCTCTTCTCCGATTCTCAGTCACTAACAGCTGGTCGTCCCTTGATTGTTGAAATGGCGTTTCACTTGAAACTGAGAGTTCTGCATAAGCCGCCTTTGTAATGATTTATTTTCTTCCATTTCAAAGCACCTGTTATGAGTTTGATAGTTTTCGACATCGGCTCTGAATTAGCGTGTAGACTCTGTGTTAAGTGTTTCTAAATAAACATCGTTGTTGGAGTCACGTTTGTCAGGAAGTTCAAAGTTAAATCATTTGTATTTTCGTGCAATGTTTATTGCTACGTTCTTCATGGAAATGTCATCTGTTATAAAGAAGTTTCTCATCAATTTAATCTTATTTATGGAAGCATTAGACTGAGCATGATTTAAGCAGTATATGGGATTTTACATATTGGCAATCACTCTTTGATGCAGTTCATTCCCTGATTGTCATGGGGTTTGTTTAAATCACTTTTTAATCTTGTTACTGTTAATTATATTTATGAATTACTGAATGCATATAAAGTTAACTTACATTGTTTTTATCTTTTGCTCAATAAACGTTAGATTGTTTTTACATTTATCTTGTAATTATTTCGCCACCATATTTTTTTATTCTCCCTTAACTATTTAATATACACAGGTTTGGGGTTATCAGCTTAAGTTTCCATTGGGCATTTTCAACTCGCTCTGCTAAAACTAATACCTATTTAAATCTAATCCCGTCAGGTTATGGGCCCACCCTAACCGTGTTAATAGTTTAATATAATAGAAACATTAAAATTAAAAAATATATATATATCGTTTTTCGTTATAATAGTAAATAAATAGTAAGTTATTTGATTTTATGAAATTTTTTTTTTTTAAAGATATTGTTCTATATTTCTGTTTTTCTTTATAATTACCGAATTTAACACTTACGGGTTCGGCATTATGGTGGTGAACGCTGACCTCATCAGCTATTTAGCGATGCTTTGCGATGGGGGGGGGGGGCGGTTAATTTATATTACTTTTATGTTTATAAGTTATATGTTTTAAATTTTTGAAATTTTTTTAAAGTAATTAAAGTTAATATGGCTTATTTCCAGTTTTTTTTTTAAAGTAACTTAGTTTTTAGAATAATTTTTTAATAGTTTGAAATTTTTTTTGACCAAGTTTTTACTGCTGAAAAGATGAAAGTTTTCTATTTTCAAAGTGTGGTAATAAATGGAGATAGTGACCTCAATAATATGGAAGATTGGATCGGAATCTGCATTGCTGAAAGCCGTTCTAAAATCTACATTTTCCCAGAATGTTTTGCATATTTCCAAGTCTTCAAATAGTGCTGAAGTTCAAGTTTTGTGAAAGTGAATCAACTGCTGTTGTGCTTCTTCATTTGGTGATATTTTATGGTGTGAAACATCGTATTTTTATTAAAGCTGTCCCATCGAAAGTTCATCAATATAGTCAAAGTTTAGTGCAATATTTTTCAAGATTTGCAATTAGTGTTCCTACCAGTAGCGCAGTGGTTGCGTGCTGGGTAGAAGTGATGGTAAAGATGGAGGCTTTTATATAATATATGCCTGCTTAGGGGCTATATAAAGATTAAACTTTTGACTTTTCTTTTGCTGATGATAGAACTTTCGGTATGATTTTTGACTTAAAGTTGAACAGTTTTGTTCCAGAGTCATCTTTAGCCAGCATTGTTTTAACCTTTCAAGGACGCCACTACAATTTTTCAGTCCCTCACTATTTAAGTGTTTCACGTTTTTAGTGAGTCTTGGTATTTTTATTGTGTACTCCATCAAGTTTCATCTGCCATGATTGTTTTCTGCTGATTTTTAATGTGCTTATCTAATGTATAATTAAATGTTTTTCAATTTTCGGAATCTTTATACTGTAGATCAGTGTAACAGTTTTAAGGTAATGCATTTTATGTAAATTTTTAAAAGGGGGGAAATTTTTTTTTTTATGATCAGAATTGATGTTTAATTGATCAGGGTAAAAATCATTTATTAAATTATGATTTTTATGTTACAGATTTCATTAATTAGATACTATCTTGTCAGGTTAAGTCTAAATTTTTTCATTGGGGGCAATTCTTTAAAAGTAGCATAATTTCTGTTCACAGATTATGCATGTTGCCTATCTGCCTGACTTAAATTCACTTTAAATTTATATAGTTTGTTTTATATAAACTAATTCTTGGCCTTCTTAAATTATTTATAGTTTAAATGTACATTCTTAAACTTAATAGATTGATTAACAGTTGTTTGTATTTCTTTAATTTTTGTTAGTTACTTTCATCTTGTTTTTTTTTCCATTTAATTTGATTATGGGAAATGCAGAGGGTTTCTATCGGACTTTACCTCTGATCGTCCTATCAATATTGGATGGTTTTATTTCTGTCAATATTTTTGGAAGTTCGAAAAACAGGACCGATTACCCAAAATTTTGATAGTTTTTACAAACAAGTTTGATTTTCTATGTCTGTAAGAGCTAAGAAATTTTTTTTTGAACTTATGCTTACCTTTTTGCTTTTAATTTATCAGAGGGTCAAGTACAATAGATACCATTATTTTATACTTTTCTTGAACATTTAATCTAATTTTTTTGAAATTTTTTTTGTCACTGAATTCTTGCAAAATTTTCAACTTAGACTTATCCTTTTTAATTAGTCATGTGCATAGCTGGGCTATATGGGAAGTCGGTTGATTAAGATGCTTTTATTTTAAGTGACATAATTATTTACTGTTTCATGATTATGCTATATCTTGTTAATAAAGTAAAATCTGTTTAATTTATTCATGCTGCTTTATTTGCCCTGATTAATGTTCTCTTCCCCAATATAAATGTGCATTTTGACATGTTCTCTTTTCAGCTGTCCACAACAATGGAATCATTTAAAAGCAGTGCTTATACATATATAAAGTTTTATTGATTCATGCTTAAGATCATGAATTTTTGGCCATTAATTGGGGTTAATTATTTAAATTCTCTTTAAATCTTTTTTTTAAGTAACCTATTTAATTTGAATTTAATTTATATTAGAAATATTTAATTTTTTTTTTGGCATTGTCTATAAATTTTAATGGGGTTTTCTTTAAGATCTTTTGAAATTTTTAAATTTAAGTGTAAAGATAAGTAATTTGGATCTTCACTTAATGTTTGAATCCTATATCAGGGTTCTATTTAAGAGACCTTTTTATGGCAATGCTTTAATTTAATTATTTTATCTTTATTTAAATTAAATTCATGTGACTTATGCTGGCCATGTTAGTTTCCTCTAGTCATTTACATTAGTTTTCTTGGTATAAGTATCTTGTGTCATGTACTATTTTAAGACACTGTGATTTTTATTACCTGAGGGAAACATTATTTTGATTTGGGGGGACTTTTTGGTTTTAGCTTTAAATGTTACATGTGCAATATTTATAATTGATTAAGTTTTCATAAGTTTTAAAAGATTTTCTTTTTGACCTTTCCCCTTCTGGCCTGTGGCATGTTCATTCATTGGCATGTGGATTTGGTTTAAATGGTCAGAGATCATTATGAAAGGAGAGATTCCGGAATTTAACTTCCTTTTTTAAATAAAAGTTTTAATGTTTATGAGAAAGAGCTCCAGTAATGTGTTAAGCCCTGGGAATTTGTGATTCATTGGCTTATCTGAAGTTAACCTCCAGCAATTTTGAAGTTTTAGGATCATCTGTCAATCCATGAATAAATTTTAGAATTGAATCACATGTTAACCTTTTAGTGATTCAACTTCACTTTTAGAAATGATCGACAGTTTATTTTATAGGTCTACTGGTTAGATTGATGGAATATATTTGTTGCTTTGGAGGGTTAGATCATGAAAGTGAGAATACTTAGTGTATTTGAAGTTTTTTTTAGAGTTTAAAGCTGTTTAAGGTCCTTTTCCCAGTGGTTATTTTTGTTATGGTAGCTGTTGCCCAAGGTTTATGTAATCCTTTTAAATTAGAGAAGGTTGGCTGCTGTTTTAGAATATAATCTTTTTAGGGTCAAGTTTGCAAAATTTTTAAAGATTTGGTTCATCTAATGATAGAACTTGATCAGTCTTTTTG
The DNA here is from genome assembly GCA_963932465.1 of Maratus speciosus. NCBI lineage: Eukaryota > Metazoa > Arthropoda > Arachnida > Araneae > Salticidae > Maratus > Maratus speciosus. The sequence continues at coordinate 373,963,408 of OZ010792.1, read as the reverse complement.
CACTTTATACTCATTTACATGCCTTCCTAATGTATAAATCTCCTTTTCTCCCTTTGTTGTCAAGATGTAAAAATTAGTTTTTCCATGGATTGAAATGCAAATTTGCTCCTTTAGTTGTTGAATTTTTAGATATTTATTGATTTTATTAAGGTTTAGTTGTAACTTCAAGGATCCTCTTCAAACGTATATATATACCTGTGTGTTTATGTGGTATGGGTCGGCGTGAGTGAAGACCATTGGCCAATGGCAAATTTCTTTTCTAAGTGCACTTGGATAAAGAAATTTTTAATTTACTTTTTGGAATGAGTGCGTGCTTCGGCATCTGAGCTGTTAGGGAATGCTGATACAATTTTTCAGCATGTTGGTAGGCCCTGTGGTAGGTGTCTTACTTCACCAATCTAGTCTTTTTCTGTTTAAGATTCATTTTCTTTTATTTCTCAGGATTCTCAGGTATATTGTAGTGATCGGAGGAAGTCTGTTGAAGTTTTTGTTTTAAAAATAGAATTTTTATTTGATAAATTTTAAAAAGTAAAGTTTTATGGAGCATTTGTCATCTTTGGGAGCATCATCGACTTTTGCCAATGGGTGCCTTTGAGTAGCTAACAAAGGTTTACCTGTTTGAAGTAAGGTTGGTTTTTCTTCGACATCATGTGGGATGAATTGTGTTTTACTTTGAACCAAGTTCGTTACTTCTGGGTAGAGCTGCCACATATATTGAAATTTTTCTTGGGATTGTTTTTTTTATATAGATATAAGAGTGCATTTTTGAATTTTGGCAGAGGCAATTTGTGATTACAATCTTGTTAGGTGGAGGTTTACACATGCAATTTCATTTTAATTTTTTTTAGAAATTGTACAACATTAATATATGCCTTGACTTCATTACATTATAAAATTTTAAATCAATCATGTTGAATTTGTAATGATTGAATTTTGTGATGATGAATCAAATACGGGGGGGATCTGAGAAATGTGTGTTTTTACTAATGTTTTATGTGTATTATATGTTACATTTATATTTTTTTTAGTTTTATAGATTCATGTTATATCATTGAGTGGCTGCTGGTTCTGTAATCCCAGGGGGGATTGTGTTTTCAAGGATATATTGTGTAAGGTTAAGCCTTACTGTTTTTAAATAGTTGGGTTTTTTTGGGGGGGTGCATATTGTTAGCTCTGGTGGACACTGCACGTCTCGTATGCTGTTGGGTCATGTATATAGTGGTTCTGTGAGCATTTGCCCTTCGGTTCTTCCGTTCCAGTGTCAAGAGGGGGGGAATTTGATATATGTAAATTACCCTCTTCTGTCTTGCCACTGTCCGGGAATTTCCCTCTACATTATCCTTTTACATAACAATATATCTCCTCTATATTCACTTTTACATTAGATATAACATCTAATTTAAATATCATTCTACTTACCTTAAATTAACTTCTGTCATCATTCCTTTAATTTATCTACTCTGTTTAGATTTATCGTACTTTCCGTTTTCCATCTGTTTCTCCCACGCTTTCAATGGCACGTAGCTTTTTCATTTGACGTATGGTTTCACGGTCGCCACTAGATGGCATCTTTCGTTCGAGCCTACGGCACATCGGATGTACGACACTTTGTCACGATGTCGTCACTCTGGATACATCATTAGCTGCCCGTTGAATTGCGTGATGAGTTATTATTCTTTCTCCCAGTTTGTATAAATATGAATGTTTCCTTGGCTTATTTACCTCTTCCTCGTCCTTGTCTCTTCTCCGATTCTCAGTCACTAACAGCTGGTCGTCCCTTGATTGTTCAAATGGCGTTTCACTTGAAACTGAGAGTTCTGCATAAGCCGCCTTTGTAATGATTTATTTTCTTCCATTTCAAAGCACCTGTTATGAGTTTGATAGTTTTCGACATCGGCTCTGAATTAGCGTGTAGACTCTGTGTTAAGTGTTTCTAAATAAACATCGTTGTTGGAGTCACGTTTGTCGGGAAGTTCAAAGTTAAATCATTTGTGTTTTCGTGCAATGTTTATTGCTACGTTCTTCATGGAAATGTCATCTGTTATAAAGAAGTTTCTCATCAATTTAATCTTATTTATGGAAGCATTAGACTCAGCATGATTTAAGCAGTATATGGGATTTTACATATTGGCAATCACTCTTTGATGCAGTTCATTCCCTGAATGTCATGGGGTTTGTTTAAATCACTTTTTAATCTTGTTACTGTTAATTATATTTATGAATTACTGAATGCATATAAAGTTAACTTATATTGTTTTTATCTTTTGCTCAATAAACGTTAGATTGTTTTTACATTTATCTTGTAATTATTTCGCCACCATATTTTTTTATTCTCCCTTAACTATTTAATATACACAGGTTTGGGGTTATCAGCTTAAGTTTCCATTGGGCATTTTCAACTCGCTCTGCTAAAACTAATACCTATTTAAATCTAATCCCGTTAGTGTCCTACTACAAGAAGATGAAAACAAAAACTTACATCTTATTCATTATATGAGCCGTAAAACTACACCTACTCAAGCAAAATACTCGAGTTACGAATTGGAAACACTCGCGGTAATAGAATCGGTTAAAAAATTCCGAAACTACTTATTAGGCACAAAATTTAAAATTGTGACAGATTGTTCCGCGTTTCAAAAGACAATGGACAAAAAAGACATTACGCCAAAAGTAGCCAGATGGGCTCTATTTTTACAGGAATTTGATTATGAAATTGCCCACCGATCAGGGTCCCAAATGAAACATGCAGATGCACTGAGTAGAAATACAGTTCTAATAGTTACCCGATCGCAAGATGAATTAACTTTAAAAATAAAGAATGCACAACAAGAAGACGAACACATACAAGCGATAAAAAAGTTAATTGAAAAAAATGAAAGTTCAGAATATTTTATAAGAAACGACATCGTATACAAATATGAAAATGATAGAGAACTTCTGATGATTCCTACCAATATGCAAAAGGAAATAATACGCGATGTTCATGACAAAGGTCATTACGCAGTGGCTAAAACTGAAATTATTTTAAAAGAAAATTATTTTATACCCCAATTAAGAAAGCAAATTGAAAGTGTCATTGCCAACTGCATAGAGTGTATACTTTGCAATAAAAAGCAAGGAAAAGGAGAAGGTCTGTTAAACCCGATCCCCAAACAAAATATGCCCCTCAAGACCTATCATATAGATCACATTGGTCCCATGCCTTCTACAAATAAAAATTACAATCATATTTTTACTGTTGTGGACGCATTTACTAAATTTGTTTGGCTATACCCCGTTAAAACTACAGCCGCTAAAGAAGTCATCGATAAATTGACCAGACAACCTGATATTTTCGGAAATCCATCGCGAATCATTACCGATAAAGGACCAGCATTTACCTCCGCTGATTTTGAGAAATATTGTAAGGAAGAGAACATAGAGCATATTCCCATAACAACAGGGATACCTAGAGGAAACGGTCAAATAGAGCGAATGCACAGAATTCTTATCCCAATTTTAACAAAACTTAGCGTAGAGGACCCCACTAAATGGTACAAATTTGTCGCGCCCGTGCAACGTATCATGAATAGTACCGTATCGAGGAATACAAAATTTACACCTTTTGAATTGCTGACAGGAACGAAACTGCGGCAGAAAACTGACCTGCAAATCAAAACGCTGTTAGATGATGAGGAATTAAATTCGTTCATATCGGAAAGAAATTCGAATAGAGAAATAGCTAAGCAAAACATACTAAAAATACAACAGGAAAACATGAAAACGTATAACAAAAGGCGAAAAAAGGCCAATACCTATAAACTCTGTGATTTGGTGGCCATTCAAAAAACACAGTTTGGGACAGGTACCAAACTAAAGCCTAAGTTTCGTGGTCCCTATGAGATTACTGCGGTAAAAAGAAACGATCGCTATAACGTGAGTAAAGTTGGACACCATGAGGGTCCAAATACGACCTCGACGGCTGCAGATCACATGAAGCCTTGGACTTCTACTGTCTAAGACGAAATATTTATGCTTTAAGTGATTTTTGTGTTTTTTTTATATATATTTTTTAAACTGTGTGTTATTGATATCTTTTTTTTATTACTATTATGAACAAACTGTGAAAAGAACTGCTTCCAAGTGACAAGCAGAAAAACTTTATTATTTTTCTAACTCTAAAAATATTGGTCAAGGACTGAAAACTTTTGATCACCAGTATTTAGTGACTGATTTTACTATTATTTTGTTTTATATATTGTTTGTGAATTTGTTTTGTGTGTATAATATACGTTCTGGAAAAAGTAGTTCAGTACCAGTCGGGTATATAAAGTAGATGGGTGACTGGGAGGACCCAGCCCTGTCAGGTAGGCCGAATTGTGGTGACAGAGCACAGAGTTTGAACTCTGCACTGCAAAGCCTAGCACATTCTTAGATGAGGCTCGGGATGATCCATCTCGACCTCTGAGTCAACAAAAAAAACTGCTGAACTGACACAAACTATTGTGAAAAGATAGAGTTGACTGTTGGTTGCTCGAGAGAGCAGACGCGTTGAAACATCGCTGTTCGACCGAATACCGGGTCACGGACCTGAGTAAGGCGGAATATCGCTATCCAGTTATAGTTACCATGTTTAATCTCAATGTAAATACCCCATCTGTAAATATTTCACCCACATAATCAAGAGCATTAAAGTTTCAGATTCCATCAAGAATCGGCCTGGACTTTACTTCTAGACACCGACCACAGTGTACACTTATTCGTTAAAATAAATGTGCATTAAATTTCTACATACATACATACATATATATATATATATATATAAACTTTTTAGGTGGGGGTGGTTTTGGGTTCCTGGGGTCCTATAATGAAAAGTTATGAAGGAATTTTTCAAAAGTCGCACCATGGTAACGACTACAATAGGTAGTATTTTTTACGAAATCTACCTAAAAAAAAAAATTGAAATAAGGGGGTGGGCGGGGGGTGGAAAGTGTGCAAACCAAAAAAGATGTGCAAACCCAACTTATTGGTAGAACATTCATAAAATGGGATTTAAATTTTTTATATGAGATTCTTAAAAATACAGCATGATTTCGGTGTACTTTTTTGGTGTATTCAGGGAGTGGATCAGTGAAACCCCCCCCCCCCTTCTCACTGCATTGTCCCCCACCTTCGGAAGATTTAGAATTTGATGATTATTAATGATTTAGATGTGAATTTCCCTTCCAAGGTAAATGTCTGATTCCAACACAGATGTATGCTGGCAAATAATTCAATGGAAGATGTAATGAAAGCATTCATTAAACAACAAGTACTCCTTTGCTTAACTAAAATATTCGTTTTTTCAGCAAATATATATTTTTCAATAAACCCGTCTTGCACCTTTTTAAAAGAAATGCGAACATTAGTGATCTTCTACTCTCAAATAAGAAATTATTTTACAATTAAAATTGTATCTTGCATTTTCACTTTTAAAAAAGTACAGAAAATTTTAGTATAACTAGGGGGCTCGACCCCCTACGAGCTACGCTCGCCAACCCCCCGTCCAGACACCGCAGACTCTAAATGCACGCTAATGTGATCGGCTTTAAAAAGATTTCGAAAGATTGAATTATAATTTTTAAAAAAGTGGCGATCTCCCTATAAACGGATTTCTATTCATTTCTCTTTGATTGGGGAAATTTTAACGCCAAATCCGCTGCGGTACTACTTGATTATCCCGTCGACTAATTTCGCCAAATTATATAAATCGCGAAACCACTCGCCAAATTATACAAATTGACATAATTTTTATTTTAAATAACGAAAGAACAAATAAATTAGTATAACATTAATAAAAATACAAATAAAACGTCGAAATAAAAATAACTTGATGACGTAGACACGTGTAACAACATTTCAAAATAAGCTAATATAAAAGGAATTAAGTAAACAGAATCTTTGTCTCCCGGTATTTTTTAACAAAGCGAAAAGAAAGTTCTTTTAAATGAGACATTTTAAATTAATCGTTTTTAATCTGACGTAATTTTGACCAAACTATTCTTTCTCTTAAAATAAATAATAAACATTCTTTTTCTCTTTTTAATATTCACGTGAAAATACTTGTGTTAGAAATAAAATATTATTTGCGCTTTCCTAAGAAAAATAGTTGAAAGTATCCTCTCAAAATAGCAAATAAACGTCTAGCGCAATTTGTAAATTTAAACCGTTTTGCAATATTATTTTGTGTTCATTTTATGTAATAACTGTAATGTGATGTAAATATGACGTAATTTCTCCTATTTAAGACTTCTAACGCATGTTAATAAATTTATTATTTTACAAATTCCTTTCTCTCTTAAAATTCACGTGTAATTATAGTTTTTATGACGTAATTTTTAATAAGTTTCTGCTTTTGGTACATAATTATTTAATTCTAATTCCAAATGTTTTTTTCTGTTTATAATAGTCACGTGTAAATAAATTTTTAATTTATTACACGTATAAATATATATATATATATATATTTTTAAGCAAACATTATTGTTTCCCCTGTTTATACAGTTGGCAACAGTTTAAATTAATATCACTTTCTAAAATCTGTAAAAAATATTTCTCGAAATGCTGAAAATTTGAATTTAAAATAGATATAAAACCTCGAAAAATCAGTCAAATTAAAAAAATAAATCAATTCTGCACACCGGGAAATTATAATGTATAAAATGAACTAAAAATTATTAAATTCCGATGTATAGTTTTTGCTACTATAAAACTTTTTAGTGCAACGATTTTGTCCAACTTTAGCATTAAATATCTCTTAAAATAATTCTTCGATTTGAAAACTGTCTGCATCAGCGTGTTTATCAAACATTTCTGTATAACACTACTGATTTTCATATTTTTGTATGCATTATTTTTCTTAATCAGGGCTTGAATTTCAGGGCGGGATGGCGGGATTCGCGCCCAAAATTTTTAAATCCCGCCCAAAAGAATATCATGGGCGGGACGCTCCCGTCCAATTAATTTCACCATTTTCTGAAAATATTTTTCATTTTGAAACTACGATCAACTCCTGCAAACGGCTTGCGAATTTCGTGATATTTTTGCGCGACCGATTGACATAATTTGCGAGTTTTTACCGTGAATGATCGTGGAAATTTGCGATTTTTTCCTGCGACCGATAGAAAAATTTCACGATTTTTTTTCCAGAGATCGATTGACAAGTTTCGGGTTATTTTCCGCGGCCGATTGGCAAATTTAGGGGTGATTCGGTTGCAAATTTTCAGAAAACTTACGGCATTCGGTTCGGAAACTTACGAAAAATCGGTAATCAGTCTGAAAATTCGGACATTAAAAAATATAATGGAAAAATATCGCAAATTTCGACAAATGGTCGCCGGAAAAATCTATTTCGTCGCAAAGGATCGCGGAAAAAATACTTATTTCGTCAAAGGATTGCGAATAAGATGCAAAATTTCATTAAAGGATCGCGAACAAAACGCAAATTTTGTCAAAGGATTGCGGAAAAAACACAAATTTCGTCAAAAGATCGCAAAAATGCAAATTTCGTCAAAGGATCGCGAAAACGCAACTTTCGTTAAAGGATAGAGGGGAAAAGCGAGTAGCTAGTTTCGTCGTAGGATCGTGAAAAAAAACCCGAATTTCATCAAAGGATCGCGAAAGAACGCGAGTTTTGTCAAAATATAGCGAAAAAAACACGAGTTTCGTCAAAGGATTGCAAAAAAAATACACCCGAATTTCATCAAAGGGTCGCGAAAAAACGCGAGTTTAGTCAAAAGATCGCGAAGAAACGAGAGTTTCATCAAAAGATCGCGGGGAAAAAACCCCGAATTTCATTAAAGGACCGCGAAATAACGCAAGTTTCGTCAAAAGTTCGCGAGAAAACGCGAATTTCACCAAAGGATCGCGAATAAAACACAAATTTCACCAAAAGATCGTGAAAAAAATGCGAATTTCTTCAAATGATCGCTAATAAAACGGGAAATTCACCAAAGGATTGCAAAAAAATTACGAATTTCTCCAAACGATCGAGAATAAAACTCAAATTTCACCAAAAGATCGCGAAAAAATGTGAATTTCGTCAAAGTGTCACGGAAAAATGCAAAATTAGAAGGGCCTCTGAAAAACGTGCATTTCATCAAAAGATCGCAAAAAAAACGTGACTTTCGTCAAAGAACCGCGAATTTCACCAAAAAATCGCTAGAAAAAGGCGGATTTCACCAGATAATCGCGAAACCCCCCCCCCCCCCCCCGCCAATTTCACCAAATATAGCGTGGAAAAAACGCGATTTTCGTCATAGAATCGCGGAAAAAAAAGCAATTTTCACCATAGGATCGTGGAAAAACGCGAGTTTAGTCTAAGGAAGGACCCTTAAATTTGGTTGAAAATGGAAAAATAAACTGTATAAAAGCTTGACCTTCTTCCTTATTTAAATTAAAAAGCATTTTACATAAATTATTTCGAGTTGTTGATTTAAAATGCTTCAAAGGTATTTTTGCTTGTATGTGTAATGTAATTCTTTAAATAGAACGTAAAATAACAGTGGGTTTTAAAGATTTTTTTTTCTCACTCCCAAACAGCTCAACTCCCCTCCATTTATAAATGTTGGAAGGGATACTCCCCTCCTATGAAAAATTGAATTTCAAGCCCTGTTAATATTAACGAAGAAAGACCTCCGGTCACAAAAAATTCAAAACCGGCGGCGGTGACAGCGGTAGTTACTTTTTTTTAGAATAGAGAGATTTTTAAATGTCTTATTTGAGTGTAAATAATACTGGTTTTAATTCATTATTTAATTATTATTAAAACAATTAATTGATGCATTTCATTTATCTTTTCCAAATAAACAAGTTTCATTTATTCCTTTAAAATATGAATTATTATTGATAGGGACCCCCTTTTGTAAAAAAGGGACCCAGGATTTTCCAAGTCCACTGACATCACTGCTTTATGTATATCATATAGATCAGTTATTGTCTTGTTTTCTTTTATTGTAATTTTAAGATCTAAAAAGTTAATTGTATTGTTAGATAGGAGGTTTTCCATTAATTCTAAATTAGTAAGATAATTTACTGGAAATTGAGAAATATTAGTTTGATCAGTGACAATTAAAATTATGTCATCAATATAACAATATAAATGTAGATTACTGTTAGTAAAAGTACAGTAAACCCTCGATTTAACGGACTAATTGGGACTAAGATGTGTCCGTTAAATCGAAAATCCGTTAAATCGCAAAGTACTATTTATAATATTATTTTGTTGTAATTATAGTACATATATATATTATTACGTACTTGTAATTACATATATTATTACAGTGCAAATTACATATATATATATATATACAATATATACAGTGTATATACATGTATACTATATACAATATATGTATATACGTAAATATATCATGGAAGGCGGTAGTATTCGAGTGACGCAGCCTTAAGCCTAAAATCGTATCGTATCGTATCGTATCATAGAATTCGTAGATGGCGGAACTCATATATACAGCTAACTCGACATCAAAGAAAACGCGAAAAGCCGCCTTTTAATAACTCAGCAGATATATGTCTTATTGTTCTGAATTTTCTAGAACAGTCTTATATCTGCAGTCTAATCGTATACTGAAATTTTTGCATTTCTACGTGCAGTATATTTTGAGATCTAAATAGCCATTTTTAAAGTGAAAACGTTGGTATGATATCGAGGAAGTTCCTAATTTGAAAATCTCGAAAACGGTTCTAACGATTATTTTTAAATTGATACATAATATAAATGTGATTAAGGCGAGGTGAATAACACTCTTCTTTTTTCTGGGAAAACTCTCGTTCGTTAAATAATTCGATTTTTTTTTCTCTCGAAAATGACACGGGCGATTTTTTAAAAATCTGTTTCCCAAAATATGGAAAAACATACTCTTTCTACTCATAAATTATCTGAAAAATGTAAAGTATGAAAGGTGAGATGGTGTTGATTAAAGACAAAGATTTTAAAAGCAAACACATTTATTAGAAACTAAAAGAGACATTAACTTTAGACAGAGCTCTACTAGAGCTAAGAACATTGTTTCAAAAGAATACCCATTACAATCTAATGTTCGTTCAAGATGAGAACGAACTGATACTTGCATGTGAGAGCAAGCACCCAACTCTGAAATTTGTACAGGTATATATACACCTCAAAAATAAGACATTTGCATAAAATACCGCGAAACGGACAGTTAATTACCTGGACGAATCACAGCCTAGCAAACGTCAACTAAAGACGAAGCGTCGTGCACCTCCGGAACGACAGCGCCATCTATAGAACCTGAAAAATGGAAGTTTCCTTCCAAAGAGCAACCGTGAGATAACTCAACTCGCCGATTGAGAACGTAAACATCTCGACAGTCGCCGGGAAAACGTGTTCTCTGCAGGGTGGACGACAAGATGATGAAATGGGGTTTTAAAAATTAAAATAAGCAGTTGGTATGCTAAAAATAACTTAAAAGAATTAAATATTTCCAACATTGCCCCCCTTCGTACACTCTGACAGAGAACAGCCTAAAAAAAACTTTCAAAAGGGTAAGTTATGCCAAACGTAAATTTTGAATTTTGACATAAAATTTCTTGAAATACAAACTTACAAAAACAGTTTAATGAAAATTTAAAGTTTAAACATTTTACTTATAATACATACATTAACGATTTAAGTTTTTGAGAAAAAAAAAAAAAAAAAAAATCGGCAAGTTGCCGAAGCCTAAAAGAAAACACTTTAAACTTGCAAACTTTTTAAAGATGATAATGCATTACGATTTTAACACTAAATTTAAAGTTATTAAATTTCAATTGAAAGATTAAAAAAAACAGCATTTATGCAAATATCTTAAAATTGTATAAACACATTTGCAAACAGTTTAATACATAAAAATAAAAGTTCATATAAAGTCCTGATTCACTTGAAACAGTCTTAAATGTCCATTGGACAGCAGTCACTCATCGATAAACAGTTCAGTAGTGAAAGCTTTCAAAGAGATTTTTGTTACTGGCTTTGTCAAACAATCAGCTAAATTCTGTGAAGATTGGACATATTTCAACTCGAACATATTGTCGAACACTAGATTTCTTAGAAAATGGTAGCGTATATCTATATGCTTTGTTCGAGCATTTTCGATAGGTGATTTTGAAAAGTCGATAGCAGCTTTATTATCACACAGTAATGTATATTCAGTACAGTCTTGGTTGATTAATTTTGATTTGATAGTTTCTTCCAGAACTCTTCTTATCCAAATCATTTCCTTTGCTGCTTCACTTAATGAGATGTATTCCACTTCCATCGTAGATAACGATACGCATTTTTGCTTGAAACTTCGCCAAATGATTGGAGCTTTGTCGACAAACATCATAACTCCACTCATGGATACTCTGTCATCTCTGTTAGATGCATAGTCAGCATCACTATAGCACGTCACTTTTAGAGATGTCATATTTGATAAATTTAATTTGAAATTTTTAGTGGCTTGCACATAGCCTAGAAGTTTAAGTAGACCTAGCCAATGGATCATGCTTGGGTTTTCTTGAAATTGGCTGAAAAGATTTATTGCAAAAGCAATATCCGGCCTTGTCCGGCTTGCTAAAAATGCTAAACATCCTACTAAATTTCTGTAGGGGTATTTCTCCATCTCAGTTATTTCTTCTCCAGTTTTAGGACAGTCGGTCTTTGAATAAATTATGCCTTTTGCAATAGGTAACGATATTATTGGAATTTTATACTTTGAGTAAATTTTACAAATTTTTTCAATGTATTCTTTCTGATGGATATATAATTTCTTATTTTCATTTTCAAATTCAACGCCAAGCAGTCTCTTGGTTTTTCCTAGGAGTTTAAGGTCAAACTTTGTTTTCAGGAGTTCTATAATTTCCTTTATATGTTCAGCTGTCTTTCCAAATATAATTATGTCGTCTACATATAGGAGTAGTAAGATTCTTCTCTTAAAAATAAATACACAATTTGTCCATTCTAACCTGGTGAAGGCTAATTCTTCTAAAACATCTTGGATCTCAAAGTACCATTGCCTCCCACTTTGGTGGAGTCCATAGATAGCTTTTTTCAAGAGACAAACATAATCTGGATACTTTTGGCTTTGAAATCCCTTTGGTTGATACATGACTATTCTTTCTTGCAATTTTGCATAAAGATATGCACATTTGATGTCTAGTTGTTGGTGGAGCCAACCAAAAAGTCCAACTAGAATAGTGAAAAACAATCTAATGATGGCGAAATTTACTACAGGGCTATATACTTCTTCACAGGATTCTCCTTTTTTCTGGCTAAAGCCTTTCGCAACCAATCTTGCTTTATATCTTATAATTTTTTCTTCTTCGTTTTTCTTGATAGTATACACCCATCGATTATGTATAATCTTCTCACCATCTTTCCTTGGAATTAATTCCCATACTTTTCGCTGCTCCATCATTTTGATTTCTTCTTGCATGGCCTTCATCCATTCTTCCTTTTGGTTAGACTCGACAGCTTCTTTAAATGATCTAGGAATTTCCACTTCTATGCAATTGGCTTCTAAATCTGTGTCAGATTCTTCACTAATGTCAGACAATTTGTTTTCAGTTATAGGTTCAGCTCTCGGTTCGGGTCCTGAATATTTATCTTTTCCAGAAAAACTAAAGAAATTCGGATCATATCTTATATTGTTCTTCAAGCAGTACCTCTTCACATCTGGATGTGATCTAAGAATTACATTTTTACCTTCAATTTTGTAGTAGATGTCTCTTCTTGAACAATCTCTTCTTTCCTTCGCTTCTCTGATCCACTTTATACTTTTACACGGAATTTGATCATCTTCAGAATCAGTACTTGATTCTTCGTTATTTTGATATTGATTCATGGTCTCGACTTCTGAATCTATTTCAGATTTTGATGGTACTTCTGGAGTTTCTACATGTTCAATTGCTCTGCGGCTTCCTCCATGGCTAATCTCACCTTTACCTTCGTTACTTTTTACCTTTGGGTCCAGCTTCGCTCCACTTCGGAGCTTTGCTTCTTTCCTTCTACTGTTTGAGCTTTGTTTCTTCTCTTCTCTTATACCAAACTCCTCATCAAAAGATACATTTATTGTTTCGATGACTCGACCCAACTCTGGAATCCATATTCTATAGCCTTTAGTTTGATGTGCATACCCAACTAAAAAACCTTTCTTCGTTCTCATGTCAAACTTTTTTCTTTGTTGTTTTGGTATTCCAACATATGCAATGCTTCCAAACTTCTTTAAATGGCTCACTGATGGTTTTCTTCCACAAAAATATTCAAATGGGGTTTTCTCTTGACCTTTTCTGGCTACTCGGTTCCATACATATACAAAACAGCAAAGTGCTTCTGCCCAAAATTTTTCGTCCATTTTGCTACTTTTCAGCATGGCTTTTATAGCATCCACTGCTGTGTAATTAAATCGTTCTGCGAGTCCGTTTTGTTCTGGTGTATATGGATTAGTCTTCTGGTGTTGTATGCCCTCTTTTTCTAAATGAACTTTAAACTTATCGTTGACAAATTCTTTACCATTGTCAGTCCTTATAGCTATTACTTTCTTCCCTAAAAACTTCTCATTCCTCTTCTGAAATTTTAAGAAACAATCAAATGCTTCACTTTTATGTTGAATAGGATAAGCAGTCACCTTCTTTGAGTAATCATCTATAATCGTTAGAAAATATTCAGATCCTCCGAGTGAATATGTTGGCATTGGTCCACAGACGTCCATATGTAGTAATTGCAGCGGTTTGTTTGTTCTTCCTCCTTCTTGAGATTGGAAAGATACTCTTCTTGTTTTGGCAATTTTGCACGATTCGCAGCCTAATTCCTGATATTTCAACTTCGGTAATCCTTTTACCTTTTCATGCTGAGATGTATTGACAATGTACTGGTTATTTATGTGGCAGTATCTCTGATGCCATTTATCTAGTTCTGTTGCATTCGAAGTTATAGCATTATTTTCGACATAAGTGGCAGATTGTGGGTATGTAGGCTTTACGCTGTACAGTCCATTTTTTCTATACGCTGAAAACATTTCTTCACCTTTTTCATCAAATAAGGTTATTTTGCCATTATTTCCTACAAATTTAGAACCCTTCTTCTCACATACTGCACCTGAAATTAAGTTTCTTCTTAACTTTGGAGAGTACATTACATTATGTAATCGTATTTCATTAACTCTTCCATTTACTCTGAAATTTACATCTACGCTTCCCATTCCTTCAATAGGACTAGTTACTTCGCCTACAGCGAGAGTCATTTTAGTATTGTTAACCGGTTTGTACGTTACAAACAAGTCTTTGTTGTTACAAAAATGACTTGACGCACCGGTGTCAAACACCCAATTGAATTTATCTTGAAAGTTGTTATTCTGACCAAAATTAGCTTCTGTCACATAACTTTTTCGTTTTGCATTTTTAGGGTTACTTCTACAATTAACAGCCCTATGACCTGGTTTGCCACATTTGAAACAATTCTGATTTTGGTGTTTATCTCTTTTTCGGACTTCTTTGGGTTTTATTAACTTTATTTCTAATGCCGATTTTCCCCCTTTAAGCGAATCTTTCCTACTTTGCTTTAAACGGTCCTCTTCTAATATTAACTCATCTAATACCTTGTTAAAGGTAAAGTCCTTTTTATCCCATCTATAAATGGCTTGCACGATACCAGAAAAAGTGTCTGGAAGGAATCTAATCAGCTGGTAAGTTTTGACAATTTCGGGTAATTCTATTTCCGTATCCCCCATACTTTCTAAAATTTCTTTAAGTCTTGCTCCATACAGTCCTATCGCTTCGTTAGGATCATAAGTACAATTAAAGTAGGCATCTAAAATACCAATAGATCTTCCCCGCGTTGCTGGCTGGAAGTGAACTTTAAGTCTTTCCCAGGCTTCTGACGCAACCTTAGTATCACGAATCAGTGGCTTTAAATCTTTACTAATATTTAAATATATTGTACTATAGGCCTGATTCTTTTTAATTTCAAAATCGCGCTTCTCTTTAGGAGTTGCATCTTCTTTAACTTTTAAATCTTTATTACTAACATGTTCATATGCCCCTTTGTCCATTAAAAGTGCTGTCACATCATCTTTCCAGGTGGCATAGTTATAATTGTTAAGTTTATCTATTTCCATCTTTAGTTTTTAGAGCCCCCCTATCTTTAAGCTTTTAGAACTTTTAACGTTAACACCATCTCTAAATTAAATACTTAATATGGGCAAAAAGAGTGGCCCATAACCGATGTTTCCCAAAATATGGAAAAACATACTCTTTCTACTCATAAATTATCTGAAAAATGTAAAGTATGAAAGGTGAGATGGTGTTGATTAAAGACAAAGATTTTAAAAGCAAACACATTTATTAGAAACTAAAAGAGACATTAACTTTAGACAGAGCTCTACTAGAGCTAAGAACATTGTTTCAAAAGAATACCCATTACAATCTAATGTTCGTTCAAGATGAGAACGAACTGATACTTGCATGTGAGAGCAAGCACCCAACTCTGAAATTTGTACAGGTATATATACACCTCAAAAATAAGACATTTGCATAAAATACCGCGAAACGGACAGTTAATTACCTGGACGAATCACAGCCTAGCAAACGTCAACTAAAGACGAAGCGTCGTGCACCTCCGGAACGACAGCGCCATCTATAGAACCTGAAAAATGGAAGTTTCCTTCCAAAGAGCAACCGTGAGATAACTCAACTCGCCGATTGAGAACGTAAACATCTCGACAGTCGCCGGGAAAACGTGTTCTCTGCAGGGTGGACGACAAGATGATGAAATGGGGTTTTAAAAATTAAAATAAGCAGTTGGTATGCTAAAAATAACTTAAAAGAATTAAATATTTCCAACAAAATCAAATAAATATGTTTCAGATGAACCAAATAACAATTTACTTGTTTCCAGCAAGACTCTTGTTCGTTTTATAATGCGCATGAAAAATCGGACTATATTTCTTCGCCATTCTATGGAAATTTCACCGAAAATGCATGACACTGTATTCATACACATGCTTTCTTTTTAACCACTTTTGGGGAGAAAAATTTTGTCTTCCCATTGGCTGAGTGGTTAAGGGCCATCGTCTACTGATCTTAATATAGGCAGTTCGATACTCTCTGATACGTGTTTTCACATGTGAATGTGTGGTTTTTTTTGTTTTGTTTTTTTCTTTTAAAGTCTGCTAGTTGACCATTATTCTCCGTTCCTTTGTAATTTTTTAATTGCTATTAAGTTAAATAAAATTACAATTATAATGATGCCAATTTGATGATGATTATTTCTTGGCAATTTTTCAATAATAAAAATATTACCATAAATTTTATAAATATATTTAATTTCAATCACTTTACAAAAAATATACATTAATAATTATTATTTGAATATAAATCACACAATCAGAAACGTAAAAAAAATAATTCATTTCAGCTCTTCTTTTTATAATATCATTTTTTATTATTATGACGGTGAATCAATATATAATCACTGACATCCATAATATTATTATTATAATTATTATTTTCCTTGCATAAAAACTATTGTGATGCGATAATTCTTTTATAATAAATAATTTAGTTGAAATGTTTTATTTATAAATATCAATGAAGTTTGATAACCCCAAGACAATTGTTTTTATTTAACTTTGCAATATTTACAGTTTACATAATAAGCATATCAGAATTCTGGTGTCGCCATCTTTTGACGCAATTGCGTACTACATTTTGTGTCTTATTCGGAAAAAGAAAACTAATGCTCTTCGCCGCTTTGAAAGAATCTCTTGTGACTAGAGATCTATTTCGCAAATATTAAGAAAATTACTGCGTACAAAAATATTAAAATGAGTAGTATTACAGAGAAATGTTTGATAAAAACGTTGAAGTAGACAGTTTTTAAATCGAAGAATTATTTTAAGAGATATTTAAATTTAAATCTGGATAAAATTGTCTCAATAAAAAAGTCACATAGGAAAAAAAAAATATACACGGGAATTTAATCATTTTCATTCAATTTAATCATTCAATAGAAACTAGAAGCTTGCAGAGTGCATTTATTATTTTTAACTTGTCTGATTTTTGACGGTTTATTTCAATTTTAAATTAAAATTTTCAGAATTTCCAGAGATATTTTTTATATATTTTAGAAAAGGTTATTTTAAATTGCTGCCAATTGTTAAAACAGCGCAAAGAATAATATATCCTTTAAATTAAAAATTTATTCACACGTGACTATTATAAACAGAAAAAAATCCTTTTAAATTAGAATTAAATGATAACGTGTTAAAAGCAGGAAAATATTAAACATTACGTCGTAAAAATTGTTTTTACACATGCTTACTTAAAATGAAAGAAAATTATAAAATAATCAATTATTTTCAAATTAGAATTAAATGATTACGCATTAAAAGCAGGAAAACATTGAAAATTACGTCATAAAAATTATATTTACACGTGAATATTAAAAGAAAAAGAAAATTTTTAAATAATAAATTCAGTGATATGTGTTAAAAGTCGTAAATGGAGGAAATTACGTCATATTGGCCAAAGTGGCCAAATAATAATATTGCAAAACAGTTTAAATTAAAAAATATATTTATATGAGAGATTTATTTCAAATTTCGAGATGATATTTTTAACTATAGTTTCCAATTTTAAGGTAGCGCAAATAATAATATTATCTTTCTAATAATAAAAATATTTTCAGTTGAATGTTACAAAGAGAAAGGAAAGTTTGGTGAAAATTATGTCAGATTTAAAACGTTACATTTAAAATCTCTTATTTAAAATCATTTTCTTATAGCGTTGTTAAAAAATACCATAAAGCAAAGACTCTGTTGACTTAGTTCCTTTTATATTTGGTAATTTTCAAATGTTTAACTAATCTTATTTAATCAAGCACGGAAACAGCAACTAACATCAGCTGATTTGGTCTTGAAATCTCTCAGTAAAAGGGAAACCCGTTTACAGTAAGATCGCCATTGATTTTTTAATTATACAGTGCAGCCTCGATTATCCGAGCTAATTGGGACTGTTAGTACATCGGATATCGGAAATCTTAGTTAATAGAAACTGTGTGTAAAAACTCGCCGTGCTTGCGAATTTAACATCTCATTTAAAAAAAATATGTAGAACGTTTTTTAAATAATAAAAATAAATATATGTAAAGTTCTGTTTCACAGCTTAACAAATTTAAAAAGAAAATCAATTACCAGTAGTAAATTTTAAAATGCAAATTGAAAAAATTACGAAAGTTCACACAGCCACTGGAAACAAAGCATTGTTCGCTATTGACTTCTCAGGGTCCAATGTTTCTTTGGAGTTGAGTGCTTTTGGGGGAAGAAGGGCCTGTATAGCACGGACAGTGAGCTAAAGAGTGTGGTTATTTTTAAGGCTCATTCAAAAGGGAAAAAAAAAATCAGACTTTGTTATTGGCTCGGTTAACAGAAACCTCGATTAATCGAACCTCGGTTAATCCAGGTTCTACTATAATTCAATCTTCCGTAATCTTTTTAAAGCAGATCAAATTAATGGACTTTAGCACAAAGTCACATAGCTGATAACTGCCATGCTTGTTGGCCACCTTTTTTTCAAAAAGTTTGCTTCATCTTATTCAATTAATGAGATACACATTTTGTATTTGTTATATTTCCAGGGATGAGGAGGGGGGGGGGGGGGGGACTATTTTGATTAAATATCGCAATTAGTCCACATGGCAGATATAATTATGATAGACACTAGCGGGCTTCGACCCTCTATGGCGCCTTATGGGTCCAGCTTCCATAACTCAGAAACTACCTTTCGGACATCAATGCAACAGATTCCAAACGTTATAATTAACTTAATAATCACCCTATATAGCATTAAAGTAAATTTATGAGTACTGCATACTATTTTTTTATTGTAATTTCTGAGGAGAAAAAATTATTTCGGTTCCATTCTTAGGTACTGGTCTGAAAATTTTTGAAAAAGGGGGGAAGGAGAGGACATGAGACTGCTGTTTGTCAAACAACACAACGGGGTCTGGCTTATTCAATTTGGTTTTTGATGACTTCAATTGGAAGGTGGTTTGTTTAAAAGAGTGCGTTCCCTGCCCCATGAAAATTGGAACTATTGGTGCACCATCTATGTAAGGATTTAATAATTATAAATTAACATTTTGGATTTATTAATTTAAGGATAAAGTGTTTTTAAAGGAATATCAAATGAAACCCTCTGTGCGATCTGCGATTATACTTACCCACTTGTTTTTATATACAAACTGCTATAAGGAAAATTGTAATAAAATAGTAAAAATTAAATCTGCATTAAATTCCATAAGTATCTTTTTTTTAATCATTTTATCACTAACCTCAAAAAAGTAATGATATCAATGCAAAAACCCTTGACGGGTTAAAAGTTTCTGACGCAGCACTTTATCTTATGCTCTAAGAATTTTAAATATGGAACTTAAAAATACTGATATCAAATTTTGAGTGACGTTATGCTATTTCTTAAAAAATATATTTGTATTTATTTCATCATTTTATTTTTGTTTTATTTATAATCGCATGTGCAAACGTTATGTTCAACATGAAAAGCTGCATAAAATTTTATTCGCTGTTGCTTTATCATTTACATCTCTCATAAATTCAAAATATGAGTTTTAAAAGATATGATATAAAATTTAAGTGAGGCCTTGATGTGACTTTAAAAGGTTTGTTTTAAAATTCAATTTAAATTATTTTTGACTTGGTTAAAATATTTTTTTACATCTACACAATACTTTTAATTTTCCAATTCACTGTTAAATATATCACTTTCATTGAATCTATACTATGCATTGAAATGTATTTATTTCAATAAATTGATTTATCTTTTGTGTCACGCTATTCAAAATTGTGAGTAAGATTTATGTAAATGGTTTCTTTGCGTCATTGTGTCCAAACTACATGAAATGTATGAAAAAGGATAGTTTGACGCAAATAAACCATTTACATAAATCTTACTCACAATTTTGAATAGCGTGACACAAAAGATAAATCAATTTATTGAAATAAATACATTTCAATGCATAGTATAGATTCAATGAAAGTGATATATTTAACGGTGAATTGGAAAATTAAAAGTATTGTGTAGATGTAAAAAAATATTTTAACCAAGTCAAAAATAATTTAAATTGAATTTTAAAACAAACCTTTTAAAGTCACATCAAGGCCTCACTTAAATTTTATATCATATCTTTTAAAACTCATATTTTGAATTTATGAGAGATATAAATGATAAAGCAACAGCGAATAAAATTTTATGCAGCTTTTCATGTTGAACATAACGTTTGCACATGCGATTATAAATAAAACAAAAATAAAATGATGAAATAAATACAAATATATTTTTTAAGAAATAGCATAACGTCACTCAAAATTTGATATCAGTATTTTTAAGTTCCATATTTAAAATTCTTAGAGCATAAGATAAAGTGCTGCGTCAGAAACTATTAACCCGTCAAGGGTTTTTGCATTGATATTGTATATACATATATACTACTGTATATATATATATATAAACACAATACATTACTTTTAATAATACAATATGGGTAATGAAATACAAACGAATTAACACATATGCAACTTTTATGCATGCATAGAACGAAAAGCATATCACATGGCCGCATAGGTCGCCAGCAGCATTGCGCATGCTTAGAACGAAAACCACGCTGCAGTGAGAATCAAAGCGTGCGCTTTCGGCGTTTCATGTTCTTTCCCCTTTTTTAAGATTTCGTTCATTTGATCACGAGACATTGTGCCGCCACAGATATAATAAATATTTTTTTATTTTACCCAGAAATCGCTTTTTAAAAATAGTAAAAAGAAATGCTTTGTCGTTGTTCATTGCTTGATTTTTTACATATAAAAGCTTAAAAGAGGGTTGCGTGTTGATTCTCATGTAGGGGAGGGGGAGGGGGGGCAGTAATACCCCCCCCCCCCCCCCCCCCCCCCCCCCCGAAGCGTGTTTCATCGTTTTAGAAGCTGTTTTATCATGGAGGCTTCCAGTAAATAATAGTGATAAATGAATATTTGACATTTGTCAAATATAAAAATTTGAAATACGGGCGTAGAATTTCAGGTTAGGGAGAGGGGAATAATTTTAAATTAACGATTTTGATTTGTTAATTTAAGGATAAAGTGTTTTAAAAGGGATATTAAACGAAACCCTCTGTGCGATCTGCGATCACACTTACCCACTTGTTTTACTTTCATTTTTGTTTAATTTTTATTTATTTTTTTTAAATTAGTCCGTTGAATCCAAAGTCTGTTGAACCGAGGTCTGTTAAATCGAGGGTTTACTGTACATTCATAGTGATATAAGTCTCATAATAAACTGGATGTACATCCACCTTGTGGTATACCGACGTTGTGTAAATATAATATGTTATCTTGCAAAATATAATTATTATAGATAATGAAATTTGTTAGAGATTTAAAATAAGCTATATCTATATTAAAATGTTAAATCCAGTTTATGATGATACTTTTTAAATAATGCATTTATAATATTATGTAGATCTAATAAATCTATATTATTAAAAATATCTTTGAAATCATATGTCGTTATATTTATTGTTTACACATTTAAAATTTTTCATAATATTGACCAGTTGACAGCTATTTTTTATACAATGTGTATTATCAGTGGTTGTTGTCAGTATATATATTTGATTGAGAATTTTTAATAGAAATTTATTGGCTATATTATTATATGTATTGCATCCAATAGTTACAGTCCTAAATTTAATTGGTTTCTTATAAAATTTGGGTATAAGAACTAAATAAGGATAATTAAAGTTAGTAGAGAAAATATTTAATATTTTATAATAACTTTGAATTTTATGATTGTTTACTCTTAGATTTTCACTAGCTTTTTGAAAAGATTTATTAGAAGAAATACAGGATGTAAGAAGTTGATGATAATAATATTTACATATGATTGCATAATTATTAGGAGATTTGTCTACATATGTAATAATGTAGTTTTTCTGTAATTTAGTAATTTGCTGGAAAAAAGGCTTTGTGTTAATAGTAACCAAATCGGAAATATTATATTTTTTAAAGCCTTATTTAATTTTTAAATAACTAGTATTTTCCATTGATTAAAATATTCAATAGGTTTATTGTATGAGATTGAAATTTTATAAATAAAAATATCTATATCATATGTAAACCGTTTTACAATAGATTTTACGTTAAATTTAGATGGAAGTCTATATTTAGTACCATATATATATATATATATATATAACTATTATATATAACAAATCGTCATCGATTTCCAATTACTAAAATTAAATTTATAAATTAGCTAATATTCATATATATATAATTATAAAAATATATATATATATACACTATATATATAATTATACATTATATATATAATTATTATAATTATATATATAATGTATATATATATAATTATAATAATATATATATACATTTGGCTGAGAATCTGGTGCACATTCTAATGATAATGTCTAGCTTATTCATTTATATTAGATTCTTCACAACACAATGTCAGCCAAAAGTATAACATTTCAGTGGATTTTAATATTTTGGTTGAATAGATATATGTTACCTGTTTTATGCAGAATAGTTATATTATTACAAATGCAAACTATTTCATAACACTAATGAGAGACATGTTAGAAGAGCAATTATACATATCATTAGCAAAATTTAATGTTAATTTTACTGCCATTTGTAAGAACAAAGTATAAGAAAAATATCTTTTGTCATAAAATTTACAATGGTTCACAGAATGGTTACAATGCTCACAGAAAGGTTTAGCACAACCTCAATTTTGAAATAGTACTTTAAATATTCACTTATGTGTGTTAAATAAGCTTTAATTTGTATTTTAATCATCAAATTTAGCGAATGAACAATCATAGGATGAGTCAGGTTTCAGCATTTCTTGTTCATATTTATTTTTGGTTCAAGTGTTTCAGGTTTGAGACTATGAAGATCCCTTTTTATATATTCATTTCTTATTGAAAGGCTCATTTAAAGTAGTTATAATTTTCTTTTTTTTTTTAAATGGAAACAGAAATGTTTGAATACAAATTTTGAATGTCAACAGAAGTTTATGTCAAATTTTCTGTTTCTGAGCACCAGTCTGAATGAGCTCTTAATCATTTCTTGCCCTTTTTCAATGAAATTGAACTATAAAAGGAAGAAAGCCACAAGAACAGCAAGTTTAACAACTAGCAAAATAAAATTTTCACAAGAAGCAAAATGAATTGCACATTGTATGCCAAAGACAGAGCGGTATGGCAACAGACTAGTCTTAAAATTTATAACACACCTGAAAGTAAATTTGGACGAGGTAAACTGCCAAAGCCACTACTTCCACTTGCTAGACTATCTCCACTATAGTCATCACCTTTTTTGTCAACTGGCAGCTGAATTTCTGGATTGTCTCCAAGAGGTGCTGGTGTTCGAACTTGAGGTCTATAAGATTTGAGATTTTATAATATGGAAATATAGATATGGAATTTATAAATATTTACATAAATGCAAACAATGTAAACTTTGGGGCAAATTAATTGCTTTTAAAAGTTAAACAAATGATGCAAAAATTCCTTGCAAACATTTTATTTTAGAAACAGAAAAGGATATACATATGCAATGTATAATATGGTATCTTTTAGAAATCTTTGAGAATAGATTAAAACGTTTATAAGTTTTTGCATAAAGATTTAAAATCTTGATATCAACTTTTCAATTTATTGTGGGCTAGGATAAGGGAAGGGAATAGTTGATTCTGAGCTGAATGTGGAAGGGAGGAGGTGAGGGTTTAAGAATATTTCACACACAGTCTTGACTGTACATGAGAAAGGAGATCATAAAAATGAACTGGGCTTCATAATTTCTGTCAATGATCCCAAGTTTGATGTTTCATATTCAAAATTGTAAAATTGAGAATTTGAATAGAATGATGGAATTCTACAGTTACATTGAGGAGTACATGGCTATCTATACTAATGAAAGAAAGTTTCACTCTGTCTGTCCACAATGGTTAGTGAAACGTACCGAATGTACACATGAGAAAATTTGCATGAGGGCATCCTAATGCACCTGAGGCTCAGAATCTTTATTTTTTGATAATTAGCAGAGATATTAATTAAAAACCTATGAAATGGTCCAATTAAAAAATGCAATTTCTTTCCTCAAAATCACAAGTTGACTAGATCTGAACCCTTACAGCGAGACTAGCACGGTGGTCCAATCAAAACGTTCCGTAAGAAACTCCGAAATTTCAACGGAAAAAAGTTGCCAGAAAGATAGGAGAATGGACATTTTAAGGGTGGAAATTTCAAAAACTATTTCAGGTAGGGATTTGAAAACCGGCACACATAATGCAAAATAATATTTTATTTCAGAAATTTTAAAAATCTAACCATTTCAGAAATTGCAGAGATATTAATTAAAAGGACTTTTTATTTCAACAGTACACCTACAAGGGGTTGTGTATTGAATTTACTTTTCTGCCTCAGAGATACGTATATTCACCTATTGTCTAATATTAAAGCTAATTTAAAAAGACAGTTTGAGTATAAGGCATATTGAAATTTTTAAAACGATTTCAGGCAGGGATTTGAAAATTGGCACATAGATACAAAATAATATTCTATTTTATAAATTCGAACAATCCATCAGTAACTTTTTATTTTATCAAAAAACTGATCTTTATACGGAAAAAGAAATGTATCCTGCATTTAATCCTATTGCAAATTATTGAAATCAGGGTTTTTTCATTAAAAATCATTATTATAAGTCAGATTTTTTTATGGAAGCCCTCAGATACATACTTTTTATATGCTTTCTTTTAACTTACAATTATGTTTGTGTGTGGCAGTCAAACATTGTGCCTCATTTTTCACCCACTTCCTGTTGACATAGAGCTTTAAAATTTGGAATATATATGTATTCCTGAGGGCAACAGATGAATTACACATTGATTTTTTTTTCAATTCGGTCTCTAAGCGGAAAGGGGGTGGGGGGCAAGTTTACTTAATGGTTATTTTTGATTTCCTATGGAGAAATCAGCATCAGCTTCAAAAATGAGTATTTGTGGAAAAGTACTTACAGGGTTACCACAATAGCACCAAATTCTAACCAACTTGACGAAATATCGCCAATATTTGGCCAGCTTGGAGAAATATCACTAAATTTGGCAACAAAAATAAGTTGCAATATATGAAGCCAACTTGGCGATAGCTGGCTGATTTGACAAAATTCTTATTTAAATCCATTAATCTTCCATAATCGAGCTCAACACAATTTAATTTAAATTCCGTGCATTTAAAGGTTTTTTTTTTCAAGACTTTTCTACTTTTTAGTGCATTTAAAAAAACATTTTCTACATTTTTGTGAATTTTAATGAAAGCATGTTTTTTTAAAGAACTTTTTTTTACATTTATACTTAACTAAAAATTATAAAGTCCAGCGGGATGCTCAGATCTAGGATAATTCAAAATTTTAAAAGTTGACCAAATGCATGACTATCTTGGCCCTTAATTATCCGAGCCATGATAGATCACTGGAAAGCCCTTTCATATTATGTATCTCCCACCCCTACCCCCTATTGCACACCTCATTCAATTTTAAATCATTGGTTAAGTAATTTGGCCCCTTTTCACCTGAGATCCTTGTATCACACCTTCTTGAAAACTTGACCAAAGGGGTAACTCGGTATGAGGCGACTGTTTCAGCTCTCGGTTTGCTCCCCCCCCCTCTGAGGGGACACTTATAACTTTTCCCAAACCCGTCATGTGATATATCATTGGGTAGCCCTTTCATATTATGTATTTCCCCTCCGTCCTTACATTTGCCTCCCCTAGAGACTTTTCTGAGTCCTCATCCCCCTCAACCAATATATCTTCAGATAGGTTGAATAACACAGTTTTGTTCGATTGAGGTTTGTTTAGAATAGAGTGTGCCCCCTCGTGGTGGAATATGATACTAACAGATTTTGCAGTGCGCGTGCAGCATACTAGCTACATGGTACCGCAGGCAGCAGGAACATGAGTCGGAGGTTCTTTAGAACAGAATGTGCCCACTGGACTGGCAGTGGAAATACAAGATTTTCTGATGTGTACGCAGCATGCCTGGTATATGGTGCCATAGGCAGCAGGGAACCGAGCCAGAGGTTTGGTTTTTGGAAATTTTTCATATGATTTCGAGGGCCGATGAAATTGCATACAAATTTAAGGTTAATTTAAAGTTATCACGGAACTGGGCAATGCCGAGCGAATCACCCAGTTAAATATCTAAAATTGTAATAGTTCAGACATAAGTGTAGATAAGAAGGAAATAGATACATAATATCAAGTTACAATGCTTGAAATACAAAGGAAAAAAAAAACAAAAAAAAAACAGGAAACTGCAGATGTAAAAAAATTTTACCTCATAGTAGATGAAAGTTTCTGTTGAAAGTAAATTGTAATACTGCAAATCTAAAATTCATTTAAAGGATTTTTAAGTGGTTTCATATTTATAAGATTTCATTTTTACAGTGGCTATAATCACCTTCATTTGTACTTTAAAATTTTCGTTCAAAAATGAAATATTATGTTTTATGCTGAACAAGAGTATCATTGTGAATATTTTATAACAATTGTCATTATTCTGCATAACTGCTAGATGTTGAAGATGACTTAAAACATATACAGCCCCTACATCCAAAAAAAAATTGTGGCATTTTGGTGTTGTGCTGCTGGTAATATTCATCACTGATTTTTGAAAACAAATAATAAATACCAAGTGAATAAAAAAAAATTAGTCAACAGAAATGAGGTTCTAGAGCTTCACGACAATGCAAAAGCATGAGTAGCAACATCAATAATGTAAAAATTAAATTATTTATAAGACTTATCCAAAATATAAATGATCGGATGTGAATGTCAATGATTTTTTTTTTTTTTTTTTTTTTTTTTTTTTTAAACGATAAAATTTTACATTATCATTACTTCAATACAGTAGGCAGAGAAATATAAACACAAATGTATGCACATGTTTCATTAGATATTGATAAAAAATACAAACATAGTAATAAAGAAAATTGTTTCAAAAAGTATTAGTCAAATAACTGAAAATTACTAGTAAAATACAGTGCTTGAATAAATTAGAATATTTTTACATACATGTGTACATAAAAATAAATAAATAAAAATAATACATAATAAAATATCAATTTACTCAACATCCAATTAATGAAATCCTCATCAGCTCTTTTTCTCTCCCACAACTCAAACACGGAATAAAAAAAATTTCTTATTCAATTATTTTCAAAATAGAGTATAGAATTAAATAAAATTTGTAGTTTTGACAAATATTAGTTAAAATGGGAAAGGATTTCTCCACTTATTAATAAAAGAAAGATGTTTGTGAGTGTGCATGCGTGCACACTATAGATGAATTCAGGTTCTTTTTTCAAGAGCCCGAACCTGAAAATTTTATGTCATCAGAGCCCGAGCTCAATTACCAAAAGTATGTAATAGACAAAATTTTGTAATTTAAAAATTGTTTCAAAAGTAATATTTCATTTTTAAACAAAGTCTTTTTACATGTTAAAGCTCAACACACATTTTTATGGACATTTATGTTCAATTTTATCAAAAGAGAAGTTTTGGTATTAAAGAAAAATATACTTCATACTTAGGAGAATTCTTATTTTGTCCTTCCCTTAACAAGCAAATCTCATGCAAAGCGTAATTTATGAACAAATGCATGAAATTTGAATAAATTACAATTTATATGCTGAAGAATCGAATAATGTTTTCACTTTCCTATAAAAGGTGTACATCTTAAATTATAAATGATTCCTTCCTCATGATTCTTCTTTCACGATTATTGTGTTCCCAAACATCAGTTTAAAATAATCATAATAAAAATTTTAAAAAGTTAAAAATTTAGAAATAATTAAAATAAAATAAGAATCATTTATGCATTTTTTGAATTATTTTTTTGTATATAGGGGAAGATGGAAATTTTAGTATGATTTTAGGGATATCCAAAAACTTTAAGAAATTAGAAATTTTATAAGAGAATGCAACCCTGTATATATTTTCTCCTAAGAAATAAGAGGACACATTATCACACCCATATTTTCAATGAGATCCGATTCCAATCAAATCCAGTAATGCAAAAGTTACTTTCATAACCATCTGTACTATTCAGAGGAGGCACAGTAACCAATGTTCACAGCAAAAGCATGTTATGTAACAGAGGTTCGCTAGAGAGTCTTTTACTCGGGACGTGGCTGGGGACCTAAGAATGTAGCTTCCGCAAAAGAGTCTGACTAAGTGAATGAATAAAGGGCTGCGGACGAAGATGGGCCGCTCGCCGCGACGAGCGGCCCATCTTCATCCGCAGCCCTTTATTCTTCTACTCTAGTCCGACTCTTTTGCGGAAGCAAGCTTCGGAGGTCCCCAGCCACGTCCCGAGTAAAAGACTCTAGCGAAAGCAAGATTGAAAAAAAAAAAAATCAAAAATTGAAACCGGACAAATTTAAAAGGGAAATTACACAAATTAAAGACACTGAAAAGCGGGAAGGGTTGGGCTCGGGACGATGAAGCTACCCGACGACCTCTTGCTTCTTCTAGCTTATTATTAGTCTCAGTTAGTTTGAGGTACTAGGATTTGTATGGAAATCTTCAATGGAAACTATCCAGAATATGAGAGATTAAAAAGATTTAATGCTGCTCTAATTTTCACATGTTCCCGCCATTTATTCCAAATAGCATTCTTTGCCTTATTTGATCACAGAATTTCTGCCATTAAATAAGAAAATTTGTTACACTGAAAAAGTGATAGGAACATATGAAAACTAGAGCAGCATTCGCTCCCTACTAGTGGCCTAGTAAATCAAACCACCACTAAATATATCTAGAAAGTTTTAATACCTCTTTTTTATAAGTTGATATGTAAAAAAAAGATTATTAAAAGATTATGAACATGAAAGAAAAAATTCAATAAACAATAATAATTTATTGTCAAAATAGCAAAGTAAAAAAAAAAAAAAAAAAAAAAAAAAAAAAAAAAAAAAAAACGATATTTTTAATTAAAAACTATTAATGCAAGAGTTGTCCTTTATGCATAATAGTTGTGGCAATTACGTAACGGGGGTTAGAATCTAAACATAGTATGTTGCAAAAGAAATGGGTGGATATTTTTCTTTAAAGAAGCTATTAAAAATACCATTAAGAAGCTATGCATTATTGAAGATTTTACTTATTCTTAATCAGTTGAAAAACTAAAACATGAAAATTAATTTTTTATGTTAATGAAGTTGATTTTTTTAAATCCATTATAAATGATCCATTATTAAATTTATAAAATTAATTTATTAATTTCTTCTATAAAAGAAGAAAGTATTGGATTCGTGAAAATTTTTGAATTCTGGTTTTCGATGGATTTACATGTTTTAGGAGTCTGATATCCTGAAAAAACTGTTTTTACAAAATGTGTCTGACACAAATTTTGTGGGCGCTCTATCTCAGAAACTAATGCATGGAATTTTATAAAAATTTATATTCAGTTAGTCCCCAATATAAATTGGTGCTGATTAGTTTTTGGTGCAAATCGCTCAATAGGTGGGGCTGCTATGCTGCATTGTTTGCGATTTCTGCAATGTCTCTATCGCAAGAACTAATGCACAGAATTTTTTGAAACTTCAGATTTAGGTAATCCTTGATATTAGTTGGTGTTTACTATGTTTTGGTGTAAATCTCCCAACAGGTGGTGCTGCTATACAGCATTTTTCACGATTTCCACAATGACTATCTCAAGAAAAAATGCGTAAATTTTTATCAAACTTCAGATTACCGTAATTTCGGGAGTAAGCGCCGCGGCGCTTATGACTTTAAAAGTTAATAAATTATCGATGTGGTGCTTCTAACGTGTGCGGCGCTTATGATATTTTTTTTTCTTTTTAAAGTTTTTATAAAGAATGTTGAAAAAAGTTAAAACTGATAGCAATATATACCAGTTCTTGTCACCGTACGTGTTTACCTCCAATGAGAAACCTATTTATCCTTATTCACTTTATTTCTTTTATTAAAGTACTTTTATTTACAGTAATACACAATGCATTATAATAAATTAACTTTATTTCCTTCTTCTTTATTTTTTTAAATAACGTTGCTTTATTTACTTTCCTAACGTACGTATCGTACTTCTTCCATGTTTAGTTTCTTCTGTCATGTTTGAAAAACTCCATTAAGTACATGGTGGCGTAATCCTAACAGCTATCAGGTAATGATGTCGTCATCTTTGCACATGTTTGAAGCTGTCAGTTGCATTGCGTAATGACTTAGTTTTGCTATCTCGCCTTACCTTCTTTGACCTACTAACCTAGTGTGGTGTTTAACTAATGACAGGAACATAGTAGAGTGAGTAATGAAGTTCCATACAGTTTATTTTGTTTCTTTAAGTGGATTCTCGGGAGGAATGTTTTTATCCAGTGTTGAATTCAGGGGGTGATCCGGGGGGGGGAGGATGTCCACCCCAGAAGATTTGATATTTTGCGTTTTCAACGGTCAAAAAATGCCCCGCCCCTCCCGGAGCCACAGAAGTCCCTCGCGGAGAAAAGTGTCTGAATTCAACACTGTTTTTTATCGTAAAGTGGACGCGATAGCTTTAAGTGGTTGTAATCCTTTTAGAATGAAATAAAAAATATTAGAGAATAAATTAAGAATTAAATAAAATAAAAAGCAAAATCCATGATAAGAACAAATGAAAAGGTAAAAAAATGCGGTAATACCCATCTGTATTATTTTAGCGATTTAAGCATTCACAAAATGTCAATATTATCTGATGTTTTGAAAATAGTTTTCTACTTAAATTAATCATTTATGTTTGTAAATTTAAATGACAGAATAATATCTAACTAAACTCCAGAAAGAGGGAAAGGGATAGAAAGTAAAAATAAAAATCGTCGTTGGTTTGGATCGCTCCCCTGTAAAGTTGCTTATCGCGCATTACATATCCGGACCGTTCTGTCTCACGGAGTAAAGTTCTTTGTCCTTACTGTTCTCTTAACTTATCCATTCACCATCACCCCTTTTATAAAAGTGGGTTGCTCGTGGCATAGTGGTCAGTCGATTTGATTGGATACTTGTCTCTCCCCGTCCTCTCTCATCATTGCTATTCATCGCACTTGTGTCGTTAGTTTTGAACGTGGTTTGCTATTTTTGAATCTTTTTATTGTTGGAATATTTTACGATGGCTCCCAAGCAACTTCGAAATTATACTGCTGCATTTAAATTACAAGTAATTATGAAAGCAGAGAATATCGGAAATCGTCCTGCAGCACGTGAATTTGGTATAGACAAAAGATGCATTCGCCGATGGCGATCAGAAAAATCAGTTATTGAAGAAATGGCGAAATTAAAAAAAGCAAGACGTTGCGGTACAGCTCATTGGCCGGAGTTGGAAAAGAATCTAAGAAAGTGGATTTTAGAACAGCGTGAAGAAGGGCTTTCAATCTCAACTGTAAAAATTCGAATGCAAGCTAAAAATATTGCTGCTGATATGGGAATTTCAAATTTCAAAGGAAACGCAAATTGGTGTTTCCGTTTTATGAAGAGACACAAGTTGTCCGTGAGGCCAAGAACAAGTGTGGGACAGAATCTCCCTGCTGACTGGATTGAAAAGAAAAAAAAAATTCTTGGAATTTGTAATGAAATTGAAAAATGAAAAGAATTTTAAGCCTTCCCAGTTGATCAATATGGACGAAGTTCCGTTGACGTTCGATTACCCCCCAAGTAGAACTGTGAATTCAACTGGAGAAAATTCTGTTTTCATTTCAACATGAAAAAACTTCATTCACATGCGTTTTATCGTGTACCGCAAGTGGAGAAAAGCTGACGCCTATGCTAATTTTTAAAAGGAAAACCTTACCTAAAGAGACTTTTCTATCGGATGTTGTAATAAGGTGCAACGAAAAAGGATGGAACAATGAAAAATTAATGATAAGACTGGTTTTCTGAAGTGTGGAAAAAAAGAAAAGGCACTTTTTTCCAGCCAAGTGGAATGTTAATAATGGATTCCATGTAAAGGTCAAAATTAGCACTAGCCACCGGCCACAGGGCCAGTAAAGGAAAAAAAGTGGCTAGTGAAAAATTGTCTATCAGCGGCCACTTTTTTCCAAGGAGATAATAAAATTTTCTTGCATTTCATCAAGGATTCTACTTTTTTTGGTTCCAATATATTTATATTAACATATTTATTTGGGCTACTCAGTTTTAGATTTATACTTACGGAAATTTTACTGTTTAGCATTTTGAAATAAAAAAGTGGCCGGTAGTTTAAAGAAAGTGGCCACTTAAAAAATTAGTCCTACCGGCCAGTGGCCGCTAATGAAATTTCCCAATTTTGACCTATAATTCCATGGCGGCACATTTGACGGAGCCTGTAAAGGAAGCGGCCAGGAAATGTGCTGCACCTTTGGCTATCATTCCTGGTGGGCTTACTAAAAAATTGCAGCCCTTAGATTTGATTCCAAATCACATTTTTAAGCATCACATGCGACAACAGTGGGAGACATGGATGTCAAGTGGATTGCATTCATATATTAAAGGCGGCAATTTGAAGAAAGCATCTTACACAGAAGTGGCTAAATGGGTATCAGCAGCATGGAATGCCGTTGAGCCGAGTGCTATTATTTCGGGATTCTCAGCGGCAGAAATAATTCCTTCGAGTCAGGATGCTGATACAGATATTGAGATATCGGACGATGAGGAAAATAGCCTCGAATTGAGTGACGACATCCAACAATTGTTCCAGTCAGACAGATAATTGAGCGAATTTGATGGTTTTTAATTTTGCTGTTCCATATATAGTGGATGCGACCCACTAATAAAAAGCGTGCCTAGTGGCGCCAACCACTTTAAAAAACGTGGAGCGCCACGAGGAGAAGGGTTCGTGTCCCGCGCTCTGAATGGTTACATTATAATTAACCAACGGATGTCTCCTTAAGTCCCTGGGAATAAAAAACTAAATAAGTAAGTCATTTTATTTTTTAAAAATTCTTTAAAACATTAATTTTAATTGCGCTATTAATTGTGCCTTTTTTTAATGTCTAAGTTTAGGCCTTTAATCAACATTTAGTGCGGCGCTTACGCCAAATTTTTTTTTTTTTAGAAAGAATATTGCGAGTGCGGCGCTTACTCCCGAAATTATGATAAGTTAGTCCTTGATATGAGTTGGCACTGATTACGTTTTGGTATAAATCGCCCAACAGGTGGTGCTGCTATGCTGCATTTTTCCTGATTGCTTCAATAGTTTTATCTCAAGAAGTAATGCACGGATTTTAATGAAACTTCAGATTCAGTTACCAAGTTGACTTTAGATGATTCTTATTAGGTTTTGGTATATATCGCCCAACAGATGGTGCTGCTAAGTTCAGATTCAGTTAGAAGTTGACATAAGTTGTTGCTGATTAGATTTTGGTGTAAATCATCTAACCGGTGGTGCTGCTATGCTACATTTTTCAGGAAGTATTAAGATGTATGAGATAGAAGAAAGTTTTGGGATTGCCACATCCAACTAGTTCAGGATTGGTGATGTATGCATTCTTGCATAGATGATTCAGCAGATTTTTTCAGAAAAATTCATACGTATACTTGTGTTTGCAGACATTTTCTAACTTTATATGACTCAGCCGACAGGTTAGGGATAATTGGCACTCTATTGCAATAAAAAAAAAATAGACAAAATGTTTTAACATATTACTACTAGACATTAAAATTTTATTCATAGTTCTTTGAAACTAATTATATAATAATAGATATAATACATGCAAGTTCATACAATATTAATATAGTATATATTTTTTAATTTGAAAATTTGCTACTTCTCCATTTCCAGAAAAACATAAATCAATTGTTAATTGTGCTTTTTTGATCAATTATTTAAATAGATGAATTGAAAGAACCAAACTCATTAAAACAATAAAGATAAGACAGAAATGAAATTTGATATCTAAGTTTTAATGTGTTTCAAAGTGAAAGTTACAGTAAAGAGGTTAAAAATGAATTATACTCACTTTTTAAAGCATGGGTCACCAGCCAAGAGAAACATTTCTACACTAACATGAAGCCTAGAATTATCTTGCCTACTTTTTGAATCATACCCTTCCAGCAGGTATCTGCGGTGTTCGAGACCAGCTCCAGCAAACTCCGCAAGATTCAAATTGGCAAAACCTAATTTCTCAAAAGAACGGCCACCTCTAACTTCCTAAATAAATGACGAGAAGCAATTTTGTATAATTTCTTATAAATACAAATGAAAAACTTTGAGTTTTTAAAAATAGAATTAAAAAAAATAAACTCAAATATATTTATACATACATACATATATATATATATATATACACTGTAATTTTCGGTAAATAATCCACACCAATAAAAAATAAGAGATAAAAATTTAATTTTCATCAGTTAAGCTACACAGACAAAAATCTATAATCTATTTACATTGCAGGATTTTTCTAACTAATTTAATGCTCAACAAATGGAAATGAATTCTTTGAATATATTTAAAGAAAAAAAAAATATTTTTAATAAATAAATAAATATAACTTGCCAATATTTATTTATACTTACGATGGTATAATTTATTTACTTATGATGAATTAATCTGTTTCATTTTTAGGTATGCCCTAGTATAAAATAGAAAAAAATAATTGAAATAAATCAATAAAAGTTTATTTAAACAAGCTTTTTCAATCGTAACAAGCTTGAAAGAAGTAATATAACTTTTCCGTGGACCCATAATTCAGACTTCAAACGAAAACAAATGTAAAAAAATAAAAATAAATAAATAAAACAGCATGTGGGACAATAAGGCACTAAAAGTGATAGAGCTATAAACCACAACTATCTTTTGCACCTTCACGCAACCTTGATCTAAAGACTGGATGAGAGAGAAGAAACTTTATTTTATAACTGTTCCTGAAATTCATTTGCTCTTACTCTGTGAAGAGAAACTGATCTGTTTTTATAATGAAATTTGAAGAGAATTTAATGCTCTTTCTTTTTGTAACCAGGTATGGTACACAATTTTTTATAGTTTTTGAGTTGTAAGCAAAAACGGAAAAAAGTCTGAAAATTTTGTGGTTTTTTGGCTCTACAAAGTATAGGTGAAAACTGGGAAATTGAGTTAGTAGCCAGTGGCCGGTAGACTCAGTTTCATTAGTGGCCACTTTTTAAAGTTAGTGGCCACTATAATGTTTCAAACTTTCTTGACATCTAGATAAACTATAATCGTTGTATATATACATATTTTTCTATAAATCAGAGTTTTATACCAGACAACTATTCACAATAAGAATAGGGAAGCAGTCGAAATTCAAGAAAATTGCTTTAAAATTGCAATGTCCTTAACCCTTTCATGTCGGATTTTTATTCTTCAGTTTTGATAACAAAATTACTTTTATTTTAATAATGCTAATCGTAGTTATCTGAATAGATTTACTGAAGTTTAAAGATTATCTCATTGTCTGAATTCTAACGAATGAACTTATTTTGTGTACTATTCAATTCATATGATAATAGGAAGAAGTTTTTGGAGACGTTTGGAAAATATCATTACAACAGAGTTTAACAGATATTACAACTTTCTAATGTTTTTTGTGTTTTATCATACATGATTTGTTCAGAAAAGTAACCTATACTATTTTAAATTTAAAGAGTGATATATATTTATAAAATAAAGGAATCGCCAACGGTGCAAAGAGAATTAAGCAAACTTTTATTGTTATTACTAAATGTCCAAACATAAATGAAATCATAATAAGAGAGGCATAGCCATATACTATCATTACCATATGTAAATAGTAGCAAAAGTAATTGTTAAGACAAAACAATACTCGATGAAAAGACATGTACTATTAACAGTACTCCAAACCCGAAAGGGTTAAAATGCACTTGCAATTTTAAATGTGAAAGAAAAGGAAAAGGCAGTGAAAGAAAAGGAATAAATTATTTGAAACGCATGTGGAATCAAAGCTGATGAATATATTTTGCAGAATAAAACTGTAAAATAAATAATCCAACTGAAGAGCAAGCACTTGGCGAAAAGATGAAATATTGAAAATGCAGCTAAATCATTGAAATCTACTTGCATCCGGTAGGAAAAAAAATTAACCAGTTTGCTAATTAGATGTAATCAAAGTAGAGATGCATATTTTCATGAAAAAAGTTGTATTTCAGTTGGCGATCGATAACAGATTTTTTAATCGCCATTTGGCGAGTGGCGACTATAGTGGCGATCGATGGCCGATTTTTTAATCGCCACTTTTACAACTTTAATCGCTACGTGGCGAGTGGCGACCGCTAATTTACACCTATACTACAAAGTTTACTCTCAAATGTTTTGGTGGGAAACTATTAATTCCTGTTATTAGCATCCCTATAAACAGTTTAAAAATGTAAAATCTTCTAGCAGATTTTTTGTATCTATTTCTGACTATTTAACTGAACTATATTTTTATGTATTTAAAATTTCCAATTAAAAAAAAAAAAAAAATTGAGCATTTATTCAAAATAAGAACACAAATTACAGGAAAATAGGAAAGTTGCAATAATAAAAATGTTAATATTGTATATTTTGTATAACAGATTTAAATTTGAGATAATAAAATGTTCGATATTTAAGAAACTTTCTTATCGAATTTTTAGGAGTTAAAAGAAATATTAAACAATCAAAATATAATAAATCATATAAATGTTTCCCTGATTTTACCACAGTATGTGTTTGTTCGTTTGCTGACATTTTTTCCTTCAGCAATACCACCTTGAGAATTGATGTCTTCTTTAGTCATTTTCATCTATTTAAACCTAATTCCATTGTTGATACTACTCTAGCATACCTGTCAACTTTACTATAGTTTTCCATAAAATGTGGGTTAATTTGAATCAGGTTAAACATGTTTCATTCACATGTCACATGGGAAATCTCATTGCTCTGGTGGGGAATGTCCCCCCTGGGCCACCCCCTGAAATCAACACTGCGAATATTTGGTATTCGGCCTAGCAGTTACTATTTGGCTAGCCAAATATTCGGTTCACCTGTAAGTCGAATATTCGGTATTCGGCCAAAATCACCATTTGGTGCATCCCTAGTCATTTCTTTGTTTACATTCTAATATTTGAATTTATCATCAAATATAGAGTTCACACTGCATATAAATAACACAGAAATAAAAGAAAATGCATTTTTTTAAATAATAATAATAATAATAAAAAAAAACCAAAGCTATATTGAATATTAGAAATACATTTAAATGATATAATACAAAATTAATAGAAAACATTTCTACTTATTTTTAAATCTATCAAACATTGCAGTGATAGCAGTTTGCTTTATAGCTTTTCCTTTTTGCTCTGTTATTTAATCATGGATTTCTTGATCAGTAACAAATGTTTGTTTTTCTAAAAAACTAAGATATTTATCCCCCAGAGCTAACGCCTCTTCAAAAACAATTTTATCCTTTATATAGCGAACAAGTGCATTCAAAATATAGCAGTCTTATAGTTATTTATAAGATACATAAAACATTTCCTTTTAATTCTAATGAACGCAAAATCCATTAAAAATTTCTTAATAATTTCCCCAGATCAGTCTTTTTTTTTTACGGTTAAAGTGTACAATATCTTGCTTAAAGAAAGATTTAAACTGTTTGTTTACATCTGAAATATAGTGCTGATTATAGGAGTTTGGGAATTAGAGGAAATCAATTGTATATAACATTTTTCAAAATTTTAAGTCTCCAATACATGGAATATAGATTAATGATAAATAAAGCATTTACATACAAACAGAGATTTATTAAAAAAATATATATATCGCAGATTAGGGGCTTCTTTCAAAATGAAGATCACAAACGTGAAAAGAAAGCTAAAATAAGTATTTTCGGTCAAAACTCCTCGTACAAGACAATTTTTATCCATACTGATGTAAAAATCCATGATTTGCAGAAATTCAGTTGGGACGAGCAGGTCTTGGGACAAACTTTTTTCTATGGATCGAGACGGTCCTGAACCTGGAAAGTTAGGGCTTTGCAGACCTCTAGCTTTTAAAACCAATTTTTAGATCTCACAATTATTTATGCTTCGGAAGCGCCAGTTCACTCATAATGGAGTATTTTTTACCATTAGCTTTTTAAATTTTATGCCTTATTTTCAAAGTGATACTAAAATGAATCTTTAGATAATATAATTATATATATTTCGAGGGCTCCCACTTCACTCATATAGTGCAGTAATATGCATTATAGTTTAAAAAAGCGTTAGTATTTTCAGTATTAGCTTTTTTTATTTCATGGATAATTTTCAAATTGACGCTAAAACAGATTTTAGATATTATATTTGTATCAAAGACCACAAAAGGCTCATAATGCAGTAATCCTTTTTTAACATACTACTACTAAACTCTGTGGCTATACAATCCAAGAAGGATCAGGGCCGACAATGCCCACCTCTGTTTTCTTGACCCTGGGCCCCGAGGTGCTGCATGCGTCCCGGCCAGGTGGTCAGCCTAACGCGACAGTCTCAATGCTTAGTTCCCAAGCAAGCTTGATACTCATTTTATCGACCCGAAAGGGAAGAAAGGCTGAGTAAACCTTGCCCAGTCGGGAGTCAAACTCTCGACCTGCGGTGCGGCAGTCAGATGTTCTGACCACTACACCACTGAGCTTCCTTTTAACATAAGCTTACTTTATTTCATACATTATTAATTTTCAAAGTGACGCTACTTTTTTTATCCTACTTCTTTGGTGGACTTCATTTAGCTCACATTAAAGAATGTTTTTACATTTGCTTTTTCTTTATTTTACATGCAAGTTTCAAACTCAAAATATTATTAGGACCTACTTCCTGATCTTATAAATTCACAGGTTTCAGAGGGCCACATTCGCACATTTTTTTTTTTTTTTTACAAGTTTTCCGCATTTATGTAATTTTAAATTGTTCTAAGCGAAGGGATTATTTGTATGTCTGAATGTAATTTTTCAAATATATAGGTTGTTTTCATTATGAAACGGCTCCACAAAACAACATGCCTTCTGCACCACCAGCAGCCGCCCATAAAAGTGGCTTTTTCAGACAGAATGATTCCATACTGAATTTGATATACAGTACCGGACCTCAAATCCGGACTGGTCGAGACCGCGGCCGTTCCGGATTTCGGAATTTTCCGGATTTTAGGTCCTCAACCAAAATAAATAAACAGATACAGTATATGCCCTTGGCAAAATTTTACATGCCACGGAGCAATCTATACCGCGAATTGCCATGTTAGGCTTAGTGTAAATAAAGTCAAAAATACAAATTACAAAAAGTAATTCAAAATAAAAATAAGTTAAAAAAAAAAATACTATTACTGCATATTCTTAGAAATATTAAAGCATTTTTTAGAAAATGAAAATGCGTTGCTGCTCGCGAGTTAGGCCTAGCAATCTATATCGCGGATTGCCGTATGAGGTATAAGTGAACAAGCATAAACATAAATTTAAAAAAAATAATTTAAAATAAGGATAAGAATTTTTTTTAATCCTGTACATCGCATTATTAGGAACATAAAAACATTTTTTAGAAAATGAAAATACATCGTTGTATTTATTCTTTTTACATTTTCTATATAAATAAAGAAAAGGGCTTCTTTTTAAAATAAATTTAAAATGTGTGCAAACACTAACTACGATAGTTTTGTTAGAAAATTTGGATTAAAACTAATGAATGAAAAACATTGCAATAAAATAAAATTACCGAGTCTAGTTTGGCTCGGCACTGTGTTACGTGCACACATAGCGCCATCTATGGACGTTTTTACGAAATATTTATTCGAGATCATCGCGGAATTTCAGTTTTTTTTTTCCATTCCGGATTTTGGGTCGTCCGGATTTTGGGATTCCGGATTTGAGGTCCGGTACTGTATTAGTTTAGCAATCATTTATTATAGATATATAAATTGT
The DNA here is from genome assembly GCA_963932465.1 of Maratus speciosus. Classification (NCBI taxonomy): domain Eukaryota; kingdom Metazoa; phylum Arthropoda; class Arachnida; order Araneae; family Salticidae; genus Maratus; species Maratus speciosus. The sequence continues at coordinate 373,923,397 of OZ010792.1, read as the reverse complement.
TTTGCCAATGAATGTAATTTTTTCGCTGTTGGTAAAACAAACTTCCCGTTTTTTTGAAAACGCAATAGATCTTTCAGAAAATAGTGTCAAAGTGGGCGTTTTAAATCGAATTTCCGCACGAAGGAAGAAAGAACACTCAAGTGCAGATGAAAACTGCGTTTGTCACGTGATCAAATTCGCTTATAACTCAATAGGAAATTGATTGATCAAAAAATGGAAAAAACAGTTCAATTCCAAATCACTTCCATGGCCAGGCTTTCCAATTTTATACCTTCCGTTGAAAAATGAATTTGTAAATATGTCAAAACATTTTGCGCTTGTTGAGCAGAGCAGTTAAGAACAGCCTTAAGAAATTATTTACGTTATTTACAGACCTGCCAACTGCTACGAAAAAATCATAGTTACTACGATTTGGACCTATAAACTACGATGCTACGAAAATCGGTCTTAAACTACGATTTTTTCCAAAAAACACAAACGCATTTTTTGTTTCTAGTTGCGATTTTTATCCTGCGCAGCATATTTTTCAGGAGTGATTCTGTTATGAAATTTCCAAAATTTCAACGTATTCATTTCCGAAAGTTAAAAAAAAAAATCCGTTTAAAAAAAATGGCCATTAGTCTGAAAAAAATCTGGGCTGTAAAACAAACTTCTTAACATAAAACACTCTTTATGTATATTAACCAGGAGTGAATCGTGTTTCTGTAAATATTTATACAGGAATTCTCTTCCTTAGAAACAAGGGTGCCATTTTAAGAATTTCTGAAAGGGGGAGGGTATAGGTCAAAATTAACATTTTTACCCACTGGCCAGTACACTGATTTTTTTCACTGGCCATTTTTTTTTTAACCACTGGCCAGTAACAAAGTTATGTACACTCCATACAAAATTGTGTTTTTTCTAACTATCAACGTTGTAATTTACTAATATATATTGCTTACCATTCGATATGATTACACTCAACTGAAAAATTTTATTTTTACTATTAATTGCAATGAAATAAATTCACAGGAAATTTTTAGAAAGGTTACATCAGATCCCCACCCCTCCTCGACACTAACTAATAGGCATTTTTCTGCGACCATTTAATGAATTTCGCGTTTTTTTCGCGATCTTTTGACGAAATTCACGTTTTTTTCGTGATCTTTTGCAAAATCTGCGTTTTTTCGCGATCGATTCACAAAATTGCATTTTTTTGTAATCTTTTAAGGAAATTTGTGGATTTTTTTCGCCATTCTTTGAAAATATTTGCATTTTTTCTCCAGATTTTTTGACGAAATTTGCGTTTTTAGGCGATCTTTTGACGAAATTTGCATTTTTTCCGCGATCTTTTGATGAAATTTGTGTTTTTTCCACAATTTTTTCGTGACAACTTGTTTTTTTTACGATCTTTTGACGAAATTTGCGTTTTTAGACGATCTTTTGACGAAATTTGCGTTTTTTCCATGATCTTTTGATGAAATTTGTGTTTTTTCCGCGATCTTTTGACGAAATTTGCGTCTTTTCAGCTATTTTGTCACGAAAGTTGCGTTTTCTCCACGATCTTTGCACGAATTTTGCGTTTTATCCGCAATTTTTTCACGAAATTTACGTTTTTTCGCGATACTTTGAAGAATTTTGTGATTTTTTTTCGCGATTCTTTGTCGAAATTTGCGTTTTTCCACGATCTTTTCACGAATTTTTCGTTTTTTCCGCGATCTTTTCACGAATTTTTCGTTTTTTCCGCGATCTTTTCACGAATTTTTCGTTTTTTCCGCGATCTTTTCATGAATTTTGTGTGTTTTCCGCGATTTTTTGACGAAAGTCTCGTTTTTTCCGCGGTCTTTTCACGAAATTTGCGTTTTTTCCGCGATGTTTTGACGTAATTCGCGTTTTTTACGTGGTCCTTGGGTGAAATTCACGTTTTTTTCGCGATTCTTTGACGGAATTGGTGATTTTTCTCTACAAACGATTGACGAAATTGATTTTTTTCGGCGACCATATCGAAATTAGCGATATTTTTTTTTTCCGAATTTTCGGACTGATAACCTTTTGTTTTCGGAAAATTCGAGACAGAATCACCTCTGTTACTTTCTTTTCTCACGTTCGGGAGAATCGTCGATTTGGACGCCGTAAATTCCGAATGAATTTTACCCCTTTCCTCCCTGGCATCGATCTTTCAACCATCGCGTTTGGCGAGTGGTGCCCATTGAGTTTGGCGAGTGAGGACAATAAAGTTAATCGCCATGTTTTAAGTGTTACTCGATGCCTGGTGAGTGGCGAGTGCTAATTTTGTGCTATAGGGGAGGGGTTCTTTGAGGGGCAAGGTCGCACGATTTGCGAATTTCGTCAAAAGTTCATGGTAAAAAATGCAGATTTCAACAAAGAATCGTGATAGAAAAATATAAATTATGATTGTGGGGAAAAAAAAAAATGTGAATATTTTGAAATGATTGCGGGAAAAAAAATCGCGAATTTCGTCAAAAGTTACTGCACTGGGCTAAAAGATTGGAACCAGACTCCTTTTACAAGTGGTTTAAAAAAAAAAAAAAAATCTGCGAAACGAAAAGAAACTCTAACAATCGTATAAAAAGTTTCAGAGGAAAAAATTTACTATATTGAGTTGAAAGACTGAAACCTTATTCCTTTTACGAATGTCAAAAAATGGCTGCGTAACACGAAAAACCAACCAACCAACCAACCTCAGATTAATTTAAATTCTGTGTGCTACGATTTCTCATTTTCAAAGGTTGGCAGGTCTGTATTTATCATCACTATGACAAAATTTATCAATTGCTGTTTGCTTAGTCCTATTCCTTTTAGACTTTTGAAAAGAGGTTTCCCCTACCTTTAACAGATGTCCACTTTGTGGATTTCTTGGAATGTCACTGGGTCAAATGCTAGATAAAAGATTAGGAAGAGGTGCTGGAGGTGTACTTGATGGACAGATGGGGCACAAAGAAAACTGATATCAAATACATGGGATTATATGCACACTAATTCAGAATAATTCTGTCAAAAATGAAAAACTTATTTCAAGGATCCAAAATCCGTGAGAAAGTAAGGTAAAATAAAAAAATGGAATTTTTGTTAGTTCGAATTAAACGAAATCAAGAGAAAATGAGTTAGAATAAATAAAAATTTTTAATGTTATTCTGCCATTGAAAATTTCAGGACTTCATATTTAGTTCGAATTAAGCAAAGATTCGATTTATCCAATTTCGAATTAATGAGAGCCGACTGTATATATATTTGATTAACATCGTTATATGAACTTGTTAGATAAATTTTGATTCAAAGTTATTTATATATGTATAAAATACCTTTGAATCAAAATTTATCTAACAAGTTCATACAATGATGTTAACAAAAATTCTATATATATCTGTGGGAAAGCTTTTCTTTAATAGCTTCCAGAGCAAGCTGCGTGCCTATGGATTACAGCGCCACTAACTTCTTACATGCCTGCCTTTTAGCAACTAACAATCAAAGCACCCTCATCCTATTTGTTCCCTTTCCCCATGCGCTTGAAGAACGGATTTTCTAGCTGCAGACGTTCTGTTGGGATAGAGTAAGTTCGAACTGAACTGAATACAAGAGAATGATGATGTGTGCGTTATGAGAAGGTTGTGTTTTTTTTTTTGTGGGAGGTGAGAACTGTACGACGTTGACGAATGAATAATGTTTGTTTTAAGACGAAAGACTTAAATTACGTTTTGAACTCGAACTGAATGTAAATATCGTGTAAATATTACGTTAATATATCTTTAATTAATTAAGTAAAGAGTCAGTCTTATTTTTAGTACAGAATTACATTTACTGACATTCTACACATATATATATACCGTATTTTTGGGTGTATGAGCCGCGGCGCATACGAGTTTGAAAGTATAAAATATTCTAAGAGCGGCTCTTACGCCAGGGCGGCGGATACAGTGATTTTTTTTCTTTTACAGCAATGTCTTATGACATTTTTTTTTTTGGTCAAACCAATATTTTATGACGGCATCCCCCCGACCCTTTGATCAATAGTTTCATGCTCTCGAATTGGTACCAAAATATTAGAAAAGTCCCACAACCGCAGATGTCCGAGAAATGTTATTTATTTTGTTTATTTTTAAACAATCAGCGGGATGAATAACGTTTGTCTCACCGGTTCTCAAGTTAAAAAGTCCTTCCGGTCAGTGCCGGGAGGAAGAGGTAGCTTTCATATTCCTTATTTTAAACAAGGCAACTTATATTATTCAAACACACGAAGCTCAATTTAGTGGAAACCGATTATAGGAGATTCAATAGTAATTTTTATCAATACTAAATCATTATGAAGGAGAATTTCGCGAAATTAGTCACCTTTATCCAAGCTGCTTTTATTTAAAGTAATTTATATTTGGCTGCCAAATTCGGCGATTACTTAAAGTACCTGCCATTTTAAGACAACATGGTGGATGAGGCTAACCAGTGAACTTGGTCGAGACCTTAGTAATTGCTATGCACATGCTCACTCACATCGGAATCGACTGATATATATGAGTGCTGTCGCAGGCAAAAAATCAGATTTTTCAAAATGTCACCCACATTAGATATTGAAATTGCTATATCTGAGCAATTTTAGGTAGCTTTCATTACAAAAAGCTACCTATTGCAGCCGTTCGGAAGAAAGCGATTAAAAAAAATTTGGTATATTTTCATCGATCATGACCCCCAGACCCTGAAACCACCCTCCGTTCAAAAGTTGATATATATATATATATATATATCTGATCTTTGTCACACTGTAACTCTCGTATTTATGAACCGATTTGGATGAAATTTCGTGTATACATAGTACATACCAATGTCTCGACCGAGTTCGTTGGCCAGCTTCATCCGCCATCTTGTTTCAAAATGGCAGGCATTTAAAATTTTAAAAAAAATTTGAAATTTGAAATGTGGTACCAAAAAATTGAAAATCAAAAAATATTTTTTTCTTATGTGTTTCTCCTTGATACAAAGATTGTGGAGCAGTTTTTGTTTCGTTTATATCTTAAAAAATGGCTGAGTTATAGCACTTTGAATTTCTAGCGTGGCTGACATTTTGAAACGACCTAATTTTTGTCACGCGATAACAGGCGTATTTATGAACCGATTTGGATGTAACTTGGTGTATACATAGTGCATACGAATGCATACCTGCCAAGATGTCAATTTTGAAATCCTTACAATTTTTATGACGTATCCTTACGTGTTTAAACATACATAACATATACACATGCAATGAAAAAAGTAATATTTCATAACATTTTCTATGCTATATAGTCTTTTTTTTTCCCCCAAAATAAAAACTTAAGATTTCATAAGAAATTTTTTTTTTTGCATGGGAAATTCAAAGGAAAAAAAAAAAAAAAAAAAAAAAACAAATTCACAGCAAATTTTCTGAAAGGTTTACAGCAAAGGGATTGGGAAGGAAACAGAGGGGAATTCCCTGCAGTTGCTTTTTTGAGTTTTTTCGAGGCCCATTGACGAAATTCACGTTTCTGCCATGATCCTGTGAAAAATTCGCGTTTTTTTTTTTCCGCGACCCTTTGACAAAATCAGTTTTTTCCGCGACCTTTTAACCAAATTTGCGTTTTTTCGCGATCTTTTGATGAAATTTGCATTTTTTCCGCGATCTTTGTCAAAATTCGCGGTTTTTTCGCGATCCTTTGAGAAAATTAGCATTTTTTCTGCGCTTTTTGACGAAATACGCATTTTTCTCACGATCTTTTGAAGAAATTTGCGTTCTTTGACAAATTCGGCGCTTACGATGATAAACTTTTTTTTAAAAACAGATTTTCATTGGTGCGCTGCTTACGGTGGGTTCGGCGGGTATTCCCGAAAATACGGTGTATATATATATATATATATATATATAAATAAATTTTTTTTTTTGCACATAATAGAATAATTAAAATCTTTATAAAATTTTGATCATGAAATTATACTCACTTTTCTTACAGATATCTTGCATATGCAAGGTTCTAAAACACCAGTGCTTGCATTGGCAGTCATTTTGCAACCAAATTGAAATTTTGTGCCCCATTTTACACAGTTATTTTTAACTTCTTGTCTAAAAATAGAAAATAAATGAGTTAAAAATAATATATATATATATATATATAACCATTAATTAAACATTACCGACCATCATCAAAAACCGCAATATTGTGAATGATTGACAACAAAGCGCCACAAACCAACAATATAGAACTGTATGTATAAAATACATATATATATATATGCATACATATATATTTGTATAGAGAGATTTAAGTTGATTCAGACATACAGCATCATTATAAAACAATTAGATGGAGATTTTATTAGAAATTATCATGACAACATATTTTCTATATTTTGCAAACAAATAGCAATAATTGAAATTATAGTAGTTCATTAAACAACAAGGTTGCATGTTCCTTTCTGAGAGATTTTTAAAAAACATGCTTGAAAATTTTAAACATCTATAAAAAAGCAGTAAAATCAGATTTCCAAAAACTCCATTTGAAAGTATGTTTTCCCCCTCTATTCGACTGTTTAAAGATTAAAATTGTGTGATGTTTAAAAGCTAAATTTTTTTAATCTATACAGTCGAACCTCGTTATCCCGACACTGTAATGACCAGAAAAAAGTGTTGTCATAAGCTGAGTGTCGCGGTAAACGGAATAGGAGAAAAATATGTTTATAAAAAGCTGTATTTTTAATTAGTTTAAAACAATTTTAAATTCATAACACTGTTCTTGCAGTTTCAAGCAATAAAAAAATTATTATTGAACAAAATAAACACAAAAAAAAAAAAAAAATTGAAAAGATTAAAAATCAGATTTATGATGACGTGTATTTTATTGTTACATGAAATATTGATAAATTAAGGTTTACTTATACCTAGATGTGCTTCCTACAATTATTTTTCCAATATTAAACAGTGAATTGTAATCAATATTCGTTGTTTCAGAAAAAGATGTTTCATAATTTCTGATCGTTTCAATGCAACGCTTTGGTTTTAGTCAGATGAAAAATGCCGTGTAACCACAAGAAAGTGCGACTGACCAGAACAAAAAGACCACGAGTAGACTGATGCGTCTATCTGCAGCTTAAGTGGGTCATTCATTATATGTGGGTTTATTTATTTAGACAAAGGATTTAAAATTTCTCATTTATCTCAAAGGGTATTTTAGACACTTTTGTGAAAAGTTTGGCTAAGATATTTCTTTTTAAGTCTTAATTTCCATGCTTATAAGATGGATTATGAAAAATGGACAATTTTCTTAAACCATCAGGATATCCGGAGTTGAAAATTATTCAACGACGTAAAATCCAGAGTTTATTTACATTAAAATCATATACAGAAAATCAGGACTTCGAAAGACTGATGTGATAAGCGGAGTGACATGAAAACCGGGTGTCGGGATAACGAGGTCCGACTGTACTAATAAAAGAAAGTTTTGTTCTGTCTGCGTGTGTGTGCCTGTCCACAATGGCTAGCAAATTCTATGGCACGTACAAGGCTCAAAATTTTTGTGAGGATAGTCAAAGGCTTCCTTCTGATGTACCTGAGACTCAGAATTTTAAATTTCTAATAATTAGCTGAGTAATGAATTAAAAATCACAACACACATCAAAAAATCATTTATTTCATCTTGTCGACAAAAGAGCTTGTCCATGCACAGAAACCCAATTTACACAGCTGTACGAAGATGAAGAATAGTATTTGGTGATTTCAGGGGATTAACTGTTGTTCTTTAACATTGAACAGCCAAACTATATAGTTAACAACAAAAGACATATTCTGGAAGAGCGTTGTATATCTTAAATGCCGTAATCAGTTTGAAAAAACACTGATGTTAATCCTTTGAGATTTTTTTTTCAAAATGGTTCGTTTTTGTAGTTCTTTTTATATCCCATATGCATCGCTTCCCTAGGACATAATTTTAAAGGTACTGGTTTACAAAAAATACATATGTTAATCTGAGACCTTCTTCTCTTCGAAGTTGGAATCCGTTTTTAAAACTATGAATTTTAATCCTTTTGAAAAAATTCGTGACTGCAGATCACTTTGTACCTTTAGACAATCTTTTTTCTACAGTAAAAGTGCCTAAAACTTCGTATTTTGACACAATCTTTCCAGAGCACTTCTGCAGACCAGATTTACATCAGCACATAATAAAATCTCAAAATGTTCAGATGAGTAGAAGTATTTTTTTACAAAATAAAATGTATGAAAATTTCAACGAAAACAATAAAAACTGAGGGATTTTGGAACAGTTTCGCTTGACGAGGAAAAGAAAAGAAATGTGGCCAAGACTGAAAATATTTAAACTTCTGCCCTTCTCAAATGCACATACTCATTAGGAAATTCAATTATGCTGAAACTGAATAGGAAAAAAACTGCATACACATGTAAAATATTGATATTCATGTAAATTGTAATTGGAAAGTTAAATTCAGACATCAAAATTGAAGATCAACTAATTGAAAACGAAAACAGAATCAATTTGCTTTACAAGCACACAGTAGCAGAATTTTTGGTGTCCATCTACAGCAAACCAAAATCTATCTGCGACCCACCAATGCTGAACCAAGCTACTAAATAAATATTCATTATAGTAACCCATAAAATAAGCAAAAATTGCAATTTACAAAAAATGTAATAAAAAACACAAAAACTCTTAAAACAAAGTAAATTTTTTAAGCTCACTATTTATTTTTAAGCTGGTTGATTAATCGGCAAGATCTAAAATAATCTGCAGCACCGCTACCATGCTGCACAGTTTCTGCTATGGGGTAAACACACATATATAAAAAACTAACTTATAGGATTCATTCAGTACTATCAGATATTAAAAAAAAATCAGAAATTTATAAAACAAAATAGTTATTTTGGAACAGATGCTGTATATTCCCTCGGCCGCCAACTTGGATTTTTTTCTTAGCTTGAAAACCCCTTCCGCCAAGTAGTAAATGTTGCCAAGCAGCGATTTATGCGTATGTTAGGCTTAACGGGGTTGCCTTATCGATAAGCAACGACAACAAATCCAAGATGGTGGCCGAGGGAATATACAACATCTTAGCGTTTTTTTTAAATGAAAAATTTTAACATAAATGTAAGCTTGTCTTATTTTGTATTCCCTAACATGTTGTACAGTTTAAACTCAACCAAAACAAAATAAGATTATTTTTTAATCAAGATGTATTATAACTGATTATTTAATTTAGACAGTTTACCCTTTAACGGCTGTTTTGAATTCATTATGTTAAACATAATTATTAGTTATGCATTTAAAAATAAAAGCTTCAAACCTACAGCTTGAAAAAAAAAAGTTCTTTATCTACTGAATGACACAGTCAAACAGTTGAAAATTTCATTTACACTTCTTTTGACTGTGCATGTAAAAAGGTTTGCGCTCCTTGTATACAATAACACTTCGTTTCATATTATACCTTAGATAAAACTTGTTGAATAACAGAAATTTACTCAAGCTATGCACATTTAATACAAGTATTTTTTATGTAATAGTAATACAAAGAAATATAAACAACAAAATAACTAACTTTTGGGACAACTCTGTAAATGTTCCTCCATCTATTAATCTGATCTTAGCAAATATAATTCCATTAACAAAAGTTACATCAGATAGCTCCTGTAGCACTAAATCGACTTTAAACTTGTACTTCTTTTTTTTTAGCATGAAAGACATTTTAATGAATGTTTATACTAATGGCCAATTGTGAACATAATGCTGGCTAGTTCTATAAAAAAAAAGGGAAAATATGCATAAATTATCATAATAATAAAGATTCAATAAACAGAAACAGTAAGTAGGTACTAACAGAATTATTAAAAAATTAAAATGCAATTATTGAATTAATTGAGAAATAATAACTATATATACAAATGTTAATATTTTCCTATGCTTTTTTTCTGTAACCAAAGGATAGAAAGGAGAGTATACTCAGAAAATAGCACATTTCTATGCTTACGCATCAAAAGGAATTTTAAAGATCCCTTTAAATTTCAATTATAGAAAAAATGGTAGAACTTTTTTTTTTAAGGGAAATACCTGTAAGTACAATCTACACTAGAAATAACTGATGCTTTCACAAGGAAAACACAAAGTCAGAATTAGTAAATTACTTCCTCTAAGAAAAGAAATTTACTGTGGAGAAATAGTCACTAAAATATTTAACAATATGAGCAAAATGCAGATGAGCCACACCCAGATAATTAAAAATATTCGATAAAAGTAAATATACAAGAAAATTTCCAGATTATTCTGAAACAAGAGAAAACTCTAGCCATTAACATGACATATCAATTTCATCAACAGGAAACTCTGAGAGAATCAAAATATAGTATGCCTACACATTTTTATAAATTGAAGATTCGAAGAGGTGAGTCGTAAGAATAAATATTTTGATTTAGAAAGACGACTGATAAGTTCCGATGGAAGAAACGGTCAAGAAAGAGTAATCAAAAGTTCTTATATTACAATATTTTAAAATTATCTTTTCCATTTCCACAAATTTCGAAATAAAACACACGCAGCTGATTACTGTACCATCGTATATTTACATTCTTCTTCTTCAAAGTAGCGATTTTATCGAAGCGCATTGAGAAAAAAAAATCCTTGGATGTGTAAAAAAATAGTTTTCAATTTTATTGCTCCAAATATTGTTATAATAATTATAAACTAACAATTATAAATTGGATAAGATTGAATATGTTGTTAACTACAAGAATTATTTTTTACAGCTGGATATTCAAATTGATTTTGAAAATTTCGGCATAAAGGGAATGATCCGGTTTCGCAAATGATAAAATGTTCGGATCAATCAGATAAATGCATTTGACTACAATCTAACAATATGCTTATAATATGACGTCATGTAGAAAAATTTTTCACTACTTGGTTTTACCTATTTTTAAAGATTACGTAATGAATAATCGATTCACCCACTCGATGGTTGCGGTGAAACGACTGACAAGTCAAGGCAACTCACCTCGGTCAGAAAATCCAGACGACACCGATGGTGCTTTTGCTTTGCTTGTAAATTAAAAAATAAATAAGTGAAGTGAAAATCATTTATGTGTTTTATCCATTTTATACCTATTTCTGTAAGTGTAATGTATGGATCACATGCTGGATTTAAGAAAAAGACATTTATCTAAGGTTACACAAAAACGCTTTCACCCAATTTGTCTTATACTATAATTATATGCAATTTTAAAAATATTTGTTTTTTACAATGACTGCCGGTTACCGTCATGTATCGCATAATTTTAATGAACTTCCTGCAGAGGAACAGCAAAGGTTAATTAAACTTTTTAAACAGTTAGATGTCACAAATGACGATAAAATCACTGCTGAAGATTTAGCGGTCGCATTCAAACAAATGGGAATACCGTATCACCCAGAAGGTGGAATACAGGTATTTTCTTTTTATTGTTAATTTCTTGACATTTATGTATTCATGTACAAAGTGTTGTAAGATGATCGTATATTTTACCCATGTATTTTATACATGAGAAAGCATTATATGCTCAAGATAGCTAAAACATTGATAATTTAATAACTTTCATCTTTTCCTGTCAAGAAAGATAATAAGATTATAACATTAATTTACAGGGATCTGTTTATAAAGAAACTGTGTCCTTTAAAGGACCCCCCACAAACGTTTTCAAACATGACCCTTCACAAAACTTTTCATCTCAAAACAGGACTTTTCTCCTTAAAACTCCTTTTACAAAATTCTTGTTTTTATTAACAAAAATTTGTCTAAAAAATAGACCTTTCACAAAACTTTCCAATCTTCAAATTGAACCTTTTACAAATTTAATCATTTAAAAGTAAAATATGACCTCTATATAAAGAAATATGTATTTTGGATATATATACAGGGCTGCCACTTTCTACTAAAAGTGACTATTTTCAGCATCAGCCGACTATGGTGACTATTTTTGGCCGAAAACCATTAAAAACAACTATTTCTAGAAAACAGACAACTTTTTTCAGATTCCAGTGACTATTTTTACTGAAAATCTATTGATCTTTTTCTTCAAAGTGCCTGTAAAGTCATCTTCCCAAACAGACTTTTCAATGGTTGAAGAGATTTGCGATGAACTCCAAAATTCAGGATTCCCCCTCCCCTCCCCCTCCCCAATCAATTGATGAAAATACCTATTTCTTCCCAAGATCTTTCGCTGAAGGAGATTTTTCAATTTTTTTCTGTGATCCTTTTCTAAATTTCGTGAGATTTTCTAAGACAGATTGACGAAGTTAATTTTTTTTCCGTCACCATTTGTCCAAATTTGCGATATATATTTTCCATGACCAATTGATAGTAGTTACTATTTGTTTCAGAGATGTTTTCATGAAATTCCTGTTTCCTTTTCAGATCGTTTGTCTAAATTCTTGATTTTCATTCATGGGTCTGTCTAGGGGGGAAACTGAGTCCATTAACGGACTTTTCACAAATTTCGATGATAGTAAAACAGACTCTTCACAAAAATTAATTTCAGAAAAACAGTCATTTCACAAAAAAACACAGAATTTTTTTTTTAGTATGGTAGATTCACACTGTGCAAGATCTCGATCTATGAACTGATTTCGGTTTTGGAAATTTTTTTTGAATGATAGTAAATTATACTATTTATATACTTAAATAGCACTTTTGCTAGCAAAAAATTTTTAATCTATACATTAATCGGTACTTCTTAGTTATCCCGTCGACCAATTTCGCCAAATTATATAAATCGCCAAATTATACACATTGACATAATTTTTATTTTAAATAATGAAAGAACAAATAAATTAGTAAAACATTAATAAAATTACAAAAAAAACGTCGTTATTTTTTTATGAACCAAAAACATCAAGGGGGGTCCATTACTGGCACATCTACCCTATATTAGTTTATTTACTGCAAAATTCAAACGTCTCCAATTTTGGGAGACTGGGAATAAATGGCTTAACTAATGTTTTGTGAAATTACTTTTTTCACAAAGATAAAAATAATTCACAACAATAATAATTAAATTCACAAAAATAGGACCCTGGAAAAAAAAAAAAAAAAAAAAAAAACAACCTGGACACAGATACAAGAACAAGATGACAGAAGTTTTTATATTCTGTCTCATTATTAATCATGGTAGTAGTATGCAAATTAAAACCTACTGTCTAAGTTTCATATTTGAAACTGATGCCTGATGCTATAACTTAATTTGAGAAACGCGGAATTTAATTATTCTAAATTGTGAGTTATTACAATCTATCTGTTATTACAATGACATAAAGGAATTTTATATGCATATTTTTATATAAGACCAAATCTTTTAGTTAACATTAATGTATTTGTTAGTTTAATTTATAAAGGAACAAATAACCTGGACTGTAAAATCTGAAAAGAGGAATTTACAAAAATAGAATAATAATAAATAATAATAATAATATAGTGTTGACTCTAAGCCGCTTTAGCAGGGCGTAGCGCCCGGCGGCCCTTTTTATTTCTTTTTTGTGCCCAGCATCCCTTTTTATTTCTTTTTTGCACCCGGCGGCTCTTTTAAACCCTTCTGATGCGCCGGCTATCCTTTTAACACTTCCTATGATCCCCGTGGCAATTCAATTGATCCCGGGTAAATATCACAAACTCTAGGGACTCTAAAGAAACCAGTTCAAAATATTTTTTGTGAACAAGGTACAAGTGTGTTCTTTTTTTAGAATAGTGTTCCCTTTTTGAAAAAATTTTTGCCCTTTTTTTAGAATAGTGTTTGTCCCCCTTTTTTAGAATAGTTCCCTCTTTGAAAAATTTCCGCCCAGCGGCCCTTTTTTTCTAGAGTCAACACTATAATAATTGCCGAATCTAACAGTAGGGCAGTTTTCACATTTAATTAAAAATTAATAACATTTATTTCGCCAAGAGGGCTCTTGAACTGGTCGTGGAAGGCAATTTTCAACTGTGGTAAAAAAATATATATTCTAAATAGGGGTGGAGCACCCCTATCGAAAAAATATTATGCTGTTTCAGTTGTTCATTTTGAAAAAGAAATGGCAAAAGCTCGTTTTTGGATTTTTAATAGTAATTTATAGTGCTATGTGAAAACTTGTCTCGCACGAAAGGTTCTAGCAAATATTTCTTAATTGTTTTTAATTTAGTATATTTCATGCTTATAGTCTGCATTAGGGTAGTTTTAAAATCCAAATTGGCTTCTTTCTGATTTTTTATTTGTTTTATTCACAAATGCATCAAATTGGCAGGTTCTTTAATTCAAAAACTATATAACCAATTTTTTTTTTTTTTTTTTTGTAAAGGCAGAAAATTTGTCAAGTTGGTATTTTGTAGCGTATTTCCAGACGTGACAGTGCCGAAGAAAAAACTGCTGTTATGAGACAAGAATTGCTTATAACTCACGATTTAAATCATTTAAAGAAGAAGGAAAAAAACCTGTTTGATTACAAATAATTTTGATGATCATGCCTGGTACTGTCATACTTTTATACTTAAAAACAAGTAAGAAAAAAGGTTTTGCGTTATTAAATGAGAAAAAAAAAATTTCCCATTTAAAAAAATCCACCCTTTAAAAAAAAAAACTTTGGCAGCAGGTTATTGCCACATTTGTTCCAAAATATTCTCTCTGGATTTTGTTCTCTGGCTTACATATGAAATTATTTTAACATGTTATAATAAAAGCATGCAGGGAAGGGAAGAGGAGTTGAGAGTGTGTAATATACAGTAAAAAAAGATTTAGTAACTAGAAATCAGGGTTATCACTGGAGTTTCTTAATTGACTACCACTTTTTCCCAACAATAATTGTTATATAGTAGAAAGTTGCTATGAAATTTGTTTTAAAACAGCGGTATGCTATACAATCACAAGAAAAAAAATGATTTTGTGACAATTGAATGTTTTAAAGCATTTTATGCAGAGTAACAACATATCATACTTTTATGAAATATAATAGGCTCTCTCAAATCTGTACTTTGGTGCTTATTTAAAATAATTGTTTTTTTTTTATTATTTTTTATCTACATAACTTTTCGTAAATGTAATATTAAAAAAAAATTTTAACTAATATTTTACAATGAGACGTTATGTTTTCAGTTTGTTGAAAAGAAAGAAAGTAACCTAGTAGATAAATGTAAACATTGGCATATCATGAACAGTAGGACTGGGCGATGTCTCAATTTCTACATCGTGATGTATCGCCAGAGTAAAATTACAATATTATGATGCATCATGGTATTAGACTTTTATTACAAGTGTCTTGGGGTTTATTCACTTCTCGGCTAGCAGCAAAATTATTATATTTAATAACTCTTTTAATTTATACATTTATTTAATGTTATATTTTACTTATTTTTTTCTTTAAAAGAAGGAGGGTGGGGAGGCTTATCCTCTCAAAATAAACAAATGAACCAATCCTCTTTTCTTGTCAATACAAGATGAAAAATCAACTGGCTCTATATGTTATTACACACGTTTAGAGTCAGAGCGATGTGGCCTAGGGAAAATGTATATTTTGAATCACCATATTTTTTCAAATGAACATCGTGATTCGTGGTGCCTTCATACAGCTAGAAAAACAGGCTTGAAAATATGAAGCATGCAGCGATTTTGGATTGCGTTGTTTATCTGCTTCGATGATTGAAGGAGAAACCAGTCTCCCCTTACTCTGCCATCGGTCTTGTACATCATCGATGTCTAGCTATGCACACATTGTTTATTCACATTGGAGGCAAAACCAGTCTTCCCTGTACTCTTTTCATTTGCAATCCCGGTGTGATGCATCGTATGTCCGTAATGCATCATATGTCTGCGATGCATCGCTAATTCAAAAGATCAGGTAATCAGTTTGATGATTTATGATTTAAATCGAGATCTTGAGATATATCGAAGCATCGCCTAGTACTAGTGAACAGTGACGTCACAGCCAATCAAGCAGCGTTTTCTAGTCACATGTTTTTCTCTTAACTTTAAACTTAATTTTAAAACTATTCGCCCATTTTTTTATATTTTTGAGGCAGTTTTTGCAATTTATGAGTCTGGAATTATCAGAAAAATGTGTAGTTTATTGATTTCCCCACTCATGTAAATCCCTCATTGAAGTGTTAATTAATCAAACAATCACTTACCTGTAGTGTTTTTAGGCATTTTATAAATTTTTATTAATAATAATCTTAACTTTTTATATTAAGTAATAAAGAGCTAAACATAATATGAAGCAAAATAAAGGTCCGATGAAAAAGAATTTGCAAAAGAAAATCTGCGACACCCATCTCTTGTCTCGAACTTTCTGCTACCGGACTATGACTAATTGTTGATATGTGTTTTTTTATGTTACCGATTTGCAAAATTCATGACTGTTTGATGAATTAATTTTGTGGAATTCCCGAAGAAAAAAAAAATTATGCCTTTCATGAAATTAAAATAAAAATTTGCGGACTAATCATATTCCTTTGTAAGAAGTAAATTTGGAAGATTCCATCCAAATAAATTTTTTTATTATGGGGGATTTTCTGTTTTTGTGTGGGATTTGTGATATTCCACATAATATTTCTTACCCTGTCCTCCAAATAACACTTTGCTTCCTTCTCTCCAAGAAATCTTGAAATGAAAGGCTTGTTGAGCATCTGCAAGAAGTTTTTACTGCTATGTTTCCTGGTGCTGTATATAATTTTTATCGTGGAAAAACCAAGCTTACTTACTTCATACCTGAAACATTAGGGCTTTATTTTCTGGATAACTTGCTTTCTCATTCGAAGAAATCACTCTAGTCTTTATTCAGTGATTTGAGCAGAAGCATAAACAATGAAAAAAAAAAAAAAAATGCAGTTTAACAAATTACAACGACCATTTGGAAAATGATTTTTTCAAAAACTAAAATTTAAGACATAAAAAATCGCACAGAGTTGATCATACATTACATACGCCATGGATTACATTTTTCGGTACTGTAAATTTTTAAACTTCTACGTATGCCATGGATTAAACATTAATATTCCTCGACCAATTTTAAATGAAATTTCATTCTTAAACTCCTAAACATCCCACAATATTACTTTTTACACCGTCGTATAGAGAAAAAAATGTAGGGGAGACCAGGGTACAGTGGACCATCCCTTATATTTTACTTATTTTTAAATTTTTAAAGCTTTTCTTTTAGGCTAATTGATAACAGCACTGGATTGATTACTTATAGCCTTAAGAACACACCGTTAGCTCAGAATTAACCCTTTTATCCTGACTGGTTGTTTTGAGCTCCTAAAAGTAAAATTTTTCATCATCATACTTTTCTTTATTGAGTAATTAAAGGTTATGGATAAATAAGATAAAACAACTTTTTTGAAAAGCTAAGACACTGATCTTTATTTAAGTAAAAAGTTTATATGCTTAAAAGAAAACTTTAAATAATATTTTTATGAGTATGTATTGAACTTCAACATGGGGCACAGTGGACCACCCACTGTTGGGGTACAGTGGTCCGCAATGAATACTGCTCCTGTAATGGAGAATTTTCAAAATATTTAATAATTGCTTATTCTCTATAAAGAAATATTGTTTTAAAATAGTTGTTTAACTATAAAATAAAGTAAACAAAGAAAGATGACTATTTAATTCTACAATGCATAGAGTTTAGCCATTTGGCACACTTTAAATTTCATGCTATATGTTGTACAGATTATAATGTAGCCATCTGACACTTTAGTTTTCTCCTAAATTATGGATAATAATTCACGTGTAATTTTTAAAATAAGTTTTCTTGTTCGATATAGCAGTTTTTTTTTTTTTTGGGGGGGGGGGGGAGGAGCGAAATGAAAATCATGCATTGTAGAGTTAACATAGTAAGAATTATTTTGTTTTGTATTTACTGCCTTTGAAAAATATAACTGTAGCCTAATAAGTAATAGATGACCCCTCTGGATTGGTTATTTATAGCTTCAGAGCACATGGTTGGCTCAAAATGAACTATTTTATCCTGACTATTTTGAGCTTCTAATAAATTTTTCATCATCATATTTGTCTTAATATTTGCTGATTTTTTTGTACTTAATTAATAACTTATTTGCAATCCCTCCTGTATCTTATATTGTTATTTTCAAAGTATAATAATTTTTTTGATAATTCTTTAGTTTTATGCTTTTTGTTTCAAAATACATACAATTATATTATTTTGAAGGTAAAGGGGAAATAAAAAGAATTAGATTAATTATAAATAGATTTATATTGTATTTTAGACAATAACTAATAGTGGACCAGTGTACCCCGCTTCCGGGGTACACTGGTGCACTTTACGGGTGTATATAAAAAATTTTTATTTGAAAAATGTATTGGGAACTATGTTCTGCGAAAATTATGAGGCATGTAGGATGTAGGAAGGTTTAAAGAATATTCACAAATATTTTCAGGTAGATTGGCCTCTCCGTTAAAGAGAAAAAAAATGTTAACTGCAAAAGTGGACCACTGTACCCTGGTCTCCCCTACTTTTACATGCAATTTGTTTGAAAGCTGTATCTCATATAGGTGTAAATTAGCGGTCGCCACTCGCCACGTGGCGATTAAAGTTTTAAAAGTGGCGATTAAAAAATCGGCCATCAATCGCCACTATAGTCGCCACTCGCCAAATGGCGATTAAAAAATCTGTTATCGATCGCCAACTGAAATAAAACTTTTTTCATGAAAATATGCATCTCTACTTTGATTACATCTAATTAGCAAACTGGTTCATTTTTTTTCCTACCGGATGCAAGCAGATTTCTATGATTTAGCTGCATTTTCAATACAGTAGAAGATCTTTATAACGCAAACCTAAAAACGCAAGGTTGTGCGTTATATAGAATTTTGCGTTATATGGATCACATTTCACATATCATTAAATTTACCTTGTAAACATGGGCAAATATGTCTGAAATATATCAAAATACATTAGAGTATCTTTATACTGCTTTCCTTGTTACCAGATGTTATCCAATCCAGATAATAACTTTTAGCATAATATAGATCATTCCACACATTCTTAAATTTACTTTATAAGATCCAAGCATACCTGGACCAAATCATTCATTATATGGATCACATTTCACATATCATTAAATTTACCTTGTAAACATGGGCAAATATGTCTGAAATATATCAAAATACATTAGAGTATCTTTATACTGCTTTCCTTGTTACCAGATGTTATCCAATCCAGATAATAACTTTTAGCATAATATAGATCATTCCACACATTCTTAAATTTACTTTATAAGATCCAAGCATACCTGGACCAAATCATTCATTATATGGATCACATTTCACATATCATTAAATTTACCTTGTAAACATGGGCAAATATGTCTGAAATATATCAAAATACATTAGAGTATCTTTATACTGCTTTCCTTGTTACCAGATGTTATCCAATCCAGATAATAACTTTTAGCATAATATAGATCATTCCACACATTCTTAAATTTACTTTATAAGATCCAAGCATACCTGGACCAAATCATTCATTATATGGATCACATTTCACATATCATTAAATTTACCTTGTAAACATGGGCAAATATGTCTGAAATATATCAAAATACATTAGAGTATCTTTATACTGCTTTCCTTGTTACCAGATGTTATCCAATCCAGATAATAACTTTTAGCATAATATAGATCATTCCACACATTCTTAAATTTACTTTATAAGATCCAAGTATACCTGGACCAAATCATTCATTATATTACTACTCATTTTCAAAACTATTTATTGTAATAATAGCAAATTTTACATTAAAAAGTCCTGAATTAAGGATATAAAGTTAAAATAATAAATTAAATTTAGTTCTGTAGAAAGTCACAATTTTTTATAATATGGGAATATAGGTGCTTCTGAATTGAAAAATTCATTGTTTACATCTGAAGAAGTTGTGCGGTATATGGAGAATTGCATTATATGGAATTGCATTATAAAGATCTTCTACTGTATTTCATTTTCTTGCCAAGTGCTTGCTCTTCAGTTGGATTATTTTTTTTACAGTTTTATTCTGCAAAATATATTCATCAGCTTTGATTCCACATGCGTTTCAAATAATTTATTTCTTTTCTTTCACCGCCTTTTCCTTTTCTTTCACTTTTAAAATGCAAGTGCATTTTAACCCTTCTGGGTTTGGAGTACTGTTAATAGTACATGTCTTTTCATCGAGTATTGTTTTGTCTTAACAATTACTTTTGCTACTATCTACATATGGTAATGATAGTATATGGCTATGCCTTTCTTATTATGATTTCATTTATGTTTGGACATTTAGTAATAACAATAAAAGTTTGCTTAATTCTCTTTGCACAATTTCTCTTTGCAAATCATGTGTGATAAAACACAAAAAACATTAGAAAGTTGTAATATCTGTTAAACTCTGTTGTAATGATATTTTCCAAACGTCTCCAAAAACTTCCTTCCTATTATCATATAAATATGAATTGAATAGTACACAAAATAAGTACATTCGTTAGAATTCAGACAATGAGATAATCTTTAAACTTCAGTAAATCTATTCGGATAACTACGATTAGCATTATTAAAATAAAAGTAATTTTATTATCAAAACTGAAGAAAAAAAATCCGACATGAAAGGGTTAAGGACATTGCAATATCTTCAATATGTTAGATCAGTTAGATTATTTTTCTTCAAGAGATACTGTTTAATCCTGCGAAATACAGTCACCAGCTTAGACTTCAACTGCATGTAATGTGTGTAGCATGTTAATAACACATTTATTAAATAAAATCAAAATAATGTTTTATTTGATTTTCTTTTTTTAATTGAATACACCTAGCTGTTGGAATTAGTTATTTTTTATATAAAGAAAGTAAAATGAATTTGATTGATAATGCTGTTTATGAACATATACAAATTATCCAAAAATAAATTCTAAAAAAATTAATATGATAACAGATTTTGTGGTTTTAAAGCAATTTTCTTGAATTTCGACTGCTTCCCTATTCTTATTGTGAATAGTTGTCTGGTATAAAACTGATTTATAGAAAAATATGTATATATACAACGCTTATAGTTTATGTAGATGTCAAGAAAGTTAGAAACATTATAGTGGCGACTAAACTTTAAAAAGTGGCCACTAATGAAACTGAGTCTACCGGCCACTGGCTACTAACTCAGTTTTCCAGCTTTCACCTATAGTATCTCAATTTGTTTCTGAGTTATTAATTTTTTCTTTGTAGTTTTTATTACTTTTTTGTCATAGTGGCAACAGAAGTATCCATCTCTGTTGAAAGTAAGGGGAAAATACAGATTACTGCATAGACCAATCAGAAAACAAATAAAATGCGGATTCAACCAATAAAACGCTTCAGATATGTTTTTGATTTCCTACCCTGACAGAGGACAATAACCATTTTTCCAAATGGCTAATAAGATGTGGACATTCATAAACTCCTTTCAGTTTGTTTTGGATACATTTTTCTTTCCTTTTTTTAAAGTGAATATGCAACTATTTTGGATACTATTTTTTTCATTGGAGAATACTAAAGCTACTATTTTCAGTGTCGTTCAGCAGTGGCAGCCATACATTCTTTTAAAAATGTATAAACAAGAGTCTGAATACAACTTTTCAAATTCACAAAATTATGACTAGATTTTTCACAAATATACAAAGCTGTTCACAATTTCACAAAAAGCAGGATTCTGATTTAAGAAGTCTTTAGGCATCAGTTTTAAAAAATGCAATAACTACATTTCATAGTTCATTGTAGTATATTTGAAAATACTGAACTTCGGGCTTTCTGCAACGTAAACTTTTAAATTCTATAGCAGTTGGATATTATTATATGATAACTCATTTTTAACACTTTCCAACAAAGTTGAAAAGTGTTTATGCATTCGGTTTGTCTGTCCATGCTTTAACTCCCGTAAATATACTCGGATTTTCATGCGATTGATAAAGGTTATTTAAGGTAACAAAAGCATGTGTGCTATTGTAAGTATTGAAGTATATAGGATTAATACAGTAAAACCTCCCTAAAGTGATCACATTCAGTTCCAATAAACATTGGTCGCTCCGAGAGGTAGTCTGTTAATGGAGGTCATGTTTAAATCTAGATTTTAATTGTTAAAAAAAGGTAACATTAATGTTACTAAAATTTATTTTTCACATTAGGAAAAAATATGAAAATTTTAGTATCAAAACAAAAGTTAGTTACATAAATTAATTACTTAAAAGTTAAAAAAAAATGAATATACAGTAGAACCTTGATTATCCGAAGTAATTGGGACCGACCCTCTTTCGGAAAATCGAAATTTTCGAATAATCGAGAATGTTCCAATTTTAACATTAAGGAGAAATATATGCAATATTTCTTATTATGGTAACAAGCTCTTAATAAAAATAAAGCAATAGCAAAATAAAAACACGAATAAATAACCTAAATTTTAATTTTGAAATTAAGTGCCTACATATATCATAAGGAGTTTGAAAAAAATGTTTTTTTTTTGTTGTTGTTGCAGTTTCGATTGCCCTTGTTTTGCAGCTCTATCACAGAGTTTTTTTAATATTATGAGTTCACCAGTATCACAGTTTTTCTGCTGCTCCAGCCATGCCAAACCTTTTGCAAAACATTCAAAAGCTTCAGAATTGCTAATTTGTTCGTTTTCTTCGTCCCACTCCGCAGTTTACGGGAGCTCAAGTTAAATTCAAAGTAACTTGAAGAAAGGTAATCGAAACTATTTATATGTACTCGTAGTTCGGAAAGTACCGCTTGCACACAAGAAATATGATATTAAAAAAAAAAAAAAAAAAAAAGCTTTCAAAATGGATTTTGCACACCAGGAATGTGATACTAAAAAAAAAAAAAAAACTATAAAAATGGATTTTGGTTAACCAAGATTTTCGGTTAAAAGAGTTTCAGATAAAAGGGGTTCTACTGTATTGACGTTTGCTTTGATTTTACGGTTTTATCTTTTGTAACTTTTATTTCCAAGTCCTTTCGAAGTTCTGTAAATAAATGCAAATTTTTTTGGGCATGAACAGATAATAACAATTTCATTAATTTATCTATTTCTTTGAGAGTTTCCTGACACAATAGGGCAGGGGATTTTATATGGGTTTTAAACACTTAAAAGGTACTGGAATAAAAAAAATTTCTGAACTTAGTGTAGATGTTTGAGTTTGATGAATAATGCGCTCTCTGGAATTTTTCTAATAAACCTTCTTCAAGCGACCAGGAAAAAACTGAATTTGTTTTACTTTCTTCAAAGAAATTGGTGGCTCATGGAGTGAGTTCAACTGGGATGGTCTCTGAATGGAGATAAAATTAGCATTGAACCTATGGGAATAAATTTCGTTCCATGAAAAAATGGCCATTCAGGGAGGTTTCACTGTAGTTCATTTACAGGGGCATTCAAAAGTAATCCATTACATTAGGTATATGTGGAAAAAATTTTTGCAGAGTATTTTAATGACATTGCAGTATTTCAAATGTATTGAAACTGATACAAATCACTGAATTTCAGTAAGATCACATTAGAATAGGGCATTCATAGCTTTTTTTATTCATTTACATTGACACACAAAAGAAATTGGTTGCAGTACTGTTTTTGAGTAATAATTGCTGGAATGTATGGTTTAAAATTCGGTATGTACTTTTAAATTTTATTAATTTTTTGTATATTACTCGTTATATATAAATTCTATACCTCATATATAGCACTGCACAAAAGTATTGACATACCATTCTCCGTATTAGAGGAAATTGCTAAAGGGGAATTTTCAACTGAAGTATGTGTAGTTCTTAAGTGAACTAAATTTTGGCATGCATGTAGTTAATAGATACAAATCTATATATCATATACAGGGCTGCTGAAAAAATTCTGTTAATTTTCCGATTTTAGATGGAAACAGCTGAAATTGGGTTTTGAAATGTGTTAATGCATTTCCATATGGTTGAATTACACGTAATATTTTAATTTTTTAAACGGTGCAGTTTTGTTACATTATTCTAAATGTGTTGGAAAGTGTTTTATAATCTATGCTTGATGCATGATTTTTCTGTCTTGCTTTTATTTATATATATATATATATTATATAAAATAAAAAAATCATGTGTAATGTATGCTTCTGAAAGAAATTTGAAACAACATTAATCATAACCACTGGATTTTGTTAGAAATTATGCATAGGGGAGAGGGTGGGGGCACCTTTGAACATTTAAAAAAAAAAAATCCACATATTTCTTGCTTGAATAATATTTATTGAATATTAAATATTTCGTGAGAGAAAGAATGTAATTCTGCATCATATGAAATAAAAAATTAGTTTTTCAGATAAATATGTTGTGAGGCTTTAAAAAGATGTAGGGGTACATTTGAACAAGCTGGGGGCACCTGTGAACAAATTGACAAAATATGAAAATATTGACAGTTTTTATTAAAAACTGTGTATCTTTCCAAAATATAACATAATAAGAATAAAATTAAACAATTACATTTAGCTGAAATCACTATTTTTTTTATTATTTTACCAAATTTGTGTCCATCAAAGCACATTGTTGAGACAGAACGGAGGATCCCTCCAATCTCCAATTATGTTTAATTGTGGCAACTTTTTTATGTAATATTCTTAAAATCCACCAAATTGATATCTGATGCCTCTGGAAAATATACTGTATGTTCTTTTTTACGAAGGAACCTGACATTAAGCAATTTAATCTGACCAATGTAATGCAGAGTTCTTTTTGCATGAAATTAAACTAAAGGTATGATCCATGTCAATTCAGGCAGCCAAAGAAAAAAATCTTACCTTCATAATCTCAGAAGTTTTTGAATTGAACGTATGTTAAAATTCAGGAAAAAATAAGATACTTGTATATTTTCGTTTTGCCCAAAAAAATTCCTGGCCCGAGATACAGGCTATAGCACAAAACTAGCACTCGCCACGCGTCGAGTAACACTTAAAACGTGGCGATTAACTTTATTGACCTCACTCGCCAAACGCGATAGTTGAAAGATCGATGCCAGGGAGAAAAGGGGTGAAATTCGTTCGGAATTTACGGCGTCCAAATCGGCGATTCTCCCGAACGTAAGAAAAGAAAGTAGCAGAGGTGATTCTGTCTCGAATTTTCCGAAAATGTAAGGTTCCGAAAAAAAAAAAAAATAACCGGTCATCAGTCCGAAAATTCGGACATAAAAATATCGCTAATTTCGATATGGTCACCGAAAAAAAATCAATTTCGTGAATCGTTCTTAGAAAAAAATCACCAATTCCGTCAAAGAATCGCGAGAAAACGTGAATTTCGCCCAAGGACCACGTAAAAAACGCCAATTACGTCAAAACATCGCGGAAAAAACGCAAATTTCGCGAAAAGATCGCGGAGAAATCGCAACTTTCGTGACAAGATCGTGGAAAAACGTAAATTTCGTCAAAAAATCGCGGAAAAAACACAAATTTCGTGAAAAGATCGCGGAAAAATACAAATTTCGACAAAGAATCGCGAAAAAGAATCCAAAATTCTTCAAAGTATCGCGGAAAAACGAAGTTTCGTGAAAAGATCGCGGATAAAACGCAAAATTCGTGAAAAGATCGCGGATAAAACTCAAAAATTCGTGAAAAGATCGTGGAACAAACGCAAAATTCGTGAAAAGATCGCGGAAAAACGCAAATTTTGTGAAAAGATCGCGGATAAAACGCAAAATTCGTGAAACATCGCGGATAAAACGCAAACTTCGTGAAAAGTTCGCGGAAAAGACGTAAAATTCGTGAAAAGATCGCGGAAAAAAGCGCAAATTTCGTCAAACGATCGCGGAAAAACACAAATTTCGAGAAAAGATCGCAGAAAAAACGCAAATTTCGACAAAGAATCGCGAAAAAGGATCACAAAATTCTTCAAAGTATCACGGAAAAACGCAAAATTCGTGGAAAGATCGCGGAGAAAAAGCAAAATTCGTGAAAAGATCGCGGAGAAAACGCAACTTTCGTGACAAAATCGCGTAAAGAGCGCAAATTTCGTCAAAAAATCGCGGAAAAACACAAATTTCGAGAAAAGATCGCGGAAAAAACGCAAAATTCGACAAAGAATCGCGAAAAAGAATCACAAAATTCTTCAAAGTATCGCGGAAAAACGCAAATTTCGTGAAAAGATCGCGGATAAAACGCAAAATTGTGAAAAGATGGCGGAAAAAACATAAAATTCGTGAAAAGATCGCGGAAAAACGCAAATTTCGTGAAAAGATTGCGGATAAAACGCAAAATTCGTGAAAAGATCGCGGAGAAAACGCAAAAGTCATGAAAAGATTGCGAAAAAAACGCAGATTTCGTCAAAAGATCGCGAAAAAACGCAGATTTTGCAAAAGGTCACGTAAAAACGCGAATTTCGTCAAAAGATCGCGAAAAAAACGCGAAATTCGTTAAATAGTCGCAGAAAAATGCATATTAGTTTAGTGCCGAGGGTGGGTGAGGTCCCCCTCTGTTGTGATCTTTCTGAAATTTTCCTGTGAATTTATTTCATTGCGATTAATAGTAAAAATAAAATTTTTCAGTTGAGTGTAATCATATCGAATGGTAAGTAATATATATTAGTAAATTACAATGTTAATAGTTAGAAAAAACACAATTTTGTATGGGGCGTACATAACTTTGTTACTGGCCAGTGAAAAAAATCAGCATACTGGCCAGTGGGTAAAAATGTTAATTTTGACCTATAATACAGGCCGCCAAAAATGGCATCCCGGGCACCATTTCAAATTCGCCATTTTCGATAAAAATTTTAAAGTGCTCTATCTCTAGAACGGTGCAAGATATTTTGTTGCGGTTTTTTTTATTTTAAAGATGATATTCTTCTGTTTAAAATGATATACCCAATTTTGAAAAATGTATTCAACTTTTCTTGTGGCAGCCTTAAAAAAAAAAAAAAAAAAAAAAAAAAATTCGAAAATGCCAATCCCAAAAATTTTGATTTTTTTGCTGTTGATCAATACCATTGGGAACTACCTTCACTGTAAAGGAGGACTTCCACTTTTGAATTTACCAAATTTTAGAAACATTTAAAAAATTCAGAGAACTTTACAGGAACTGTATATATACAGTTCCAGTAAAAGTCACTGAATTTTTGCTTATTTGTATCATATTTGTAAGGATAAGCCTACTATATATCCTAAACAAGTTAGAAATTGCAATATCAAATGTGGCAAATGAGGTGCGTGCGTACTATAACTAGTTTTATAAATATTCAGATCTTGGTGCAATAAGTGTTACACTCTTTGGCAAAAAGGCATGAATACAAAATTTACTATGATTCTATATATTAAATTCAGTAATACAGAAGTAATGAATCCATCTTAAAAGGACTTAATCGCCATGGCAACCTAGAATCATTACCTATCATGGTATATCATTGAATGAATTATGTATTATAGGATTTTTAAATAGAATGAAGAAAACTTTTATTAATGTCTTTTATGTTTTAATTTGCTTTTCATAGCATTTGAAGTGATACATACTTTATTTTCAATACCGAACATAGTAAAACAATCTCAATAACATATATCAATTACACAGCAATACAAATTATATTGATACAAGTTAGAGTTCAGATAGATGGACAGACAAATCGAATCCATAAAGACTTTCAACTATGTTGAAAATTGTTAAAAACACATAAATAGGTCGGAATTTGACTTTTAGAAATTTATGTCAATAGACGGAAGCATACTTGAATACTTTCATACAACCTTGTATTTTACCCACTATCTTTATTATATACATGCCACTATTTAGCTAATATTTAATTAAGATTAAAACATCCTTAAAACCAGTGAAATCACACTTGCAGAGATTATCATCCATAGACGGCCATGTATCTAATTCTTTGCGTGGACCTGTATATCATTTTATCTATATTCTGCAAACACATCTTAGTATACTAAATGTAGTTCAGTGCAAAAATGCATAACTCATTTAAAAATCACCTTTAAGCTACTTTCATTCATACTCAGTAACCCTTAAGATTTCTTTTGTGTAGCCCTGTACCTGTATATGATCTACAGCATTTATGCACACAACGTAATATGGAAAAATTTAGTTAAACTTAAAAACTCAATCACAACTAAAAATGCACTTCCAGCAATACCCTTACGATTTCTTTTGTGTAGCCCTGTATATGATCTACAGCCTTTATACACACAACGTAATATGGATATATTTAATTAAACTTAAAAACTCATATCGCAACTAAAAATGCACTTCCAGCAATCATCGCTAATGTACAGTATTTCCGATAAAGTAAAGTATCCGAAATCTTTTGTGTGTCCCTGTAAATACTATGCACTTTCTATTACACCAGGAAGTAATTTCGCACGTACACGCCGCACCTCTGAAAATACATTAAATTAAAAAAAAATTCGGCAGAAGCGCCGCACTGTCGAAAAATTGTTTAAAAAAAACGAAATAGCTGCGTAAGCGGCAAGGCAAAAAAGTATTAGCAAAATATGATTAAATTAACAAAAAATATTGATAAAATCTTAGAAGAAATATGATTCATGTAATGTTTGCAATTCCTAAATATCGACGCATTTTAATTTATCTCGTAATTTTTGTCTTAGATTCCCATGCTACGTTTTTTTCACACGCTTCCTTTTTTCAACATGCAACAAACCGCCGATTCTGCGTTTGTTTTGATTTGCTAGTTGCTCAGTTGAGTTGTTTGATTGTAGCGCTATTTATCTGCGACATTTGGCAATAAATTCATTGCGATCGCACCTGCGATTAATGCGATTTACTTCATACCAAAATTTATTTTAAGTCAATTAAATTTTAAAAACACATTTTTAAGACATACTTTGCATTTTTATAGGTCTTTTAAAGTTTTTGTAAGATTTTATAAAATTTAATTTTTTTAAATTCAAAAGTAAGTTATCGTCTGTGTGATGCAAATCGCATAATGCTTCCTGTATTAAGTTTAGTTGGTTGAGTTTGACAATAGTCAATGATTGTTTACTTCTGTGTAAATGCGCGACGCTGTGTAGCAAGAAATAAGATATTCAAAATATGATTAAATTCGTCTTTTAACGTTTATAAATCTTATATTGAATGTTTATAAATCATTTTCCAAAAATAGTCAAAAGCTTGGCGTAAGATAAAAAGAAGATTTTAAAATGTGAAATCGGCGTATACGCCGCATCAGCGTAAGCGCCGCTCCCAGCATTTTTAAAACTTTTTTTACGTACGCGCGAAATTACTGTTGTTGTAAACCTCAGCAACATATATAGTTCCATATTCTAAAAGAATTCCATTACATAATAGTATAAGGGGAATATTGTTTGCGGCATATTTTAATTGCGTTAAATTCTTTCACATATAATGAAATTGATATAAAATCGAAAAAATGAAATGGATATAAATTGATGTAAAATCAAAAAGCGCAGTAAAAGTCTCCTGACATCTTACATAACCCTCCTGCAAGATTTTTTTAATAGCTGTCACCATTTGCAAGTTACTGAATCTTAAAATCAGTCAGTCCATTTTAAAACACCCAGTATGATTCTTTAATAAGTTTCAAAGCATTCTTTACAGAATCACAACTCATCTTAGATATAAAAAGACAAGCAGTCTTATTACAAATTAGTATTTTTTACATAATTCTGAAGATTAAAAAGTACTCCTAAATAATTATTTAGCCGTGTCCGTTATGATCTTTTACTGTACATAAATTTTTATTAAAAAATAGTTAGACTTTTTGAAATATCGGGTTAACCCGAACTAGAGTCCTGCATCGGGTCGAGTTACCCGCTTTTACCCGACCTGACGCGGGTCGTGTCGTGTTGACTTTAAATTGTTTTGCTTCGGGTCGGGTTGGCTTTTTTACTCTTGCGGGTCGGGTTCGGGTTGACCCACTTTTTTTAAAGAATGTGGAAAATATTTTTTTTTTCGTTAAAAGCCTACATAAACCGCAGATCAAAGTTTCACAAAAGCAAAATGTGTGCCTGTCTGTTTTGTATTTAGTCATCCTTTCACGATTCTTCGAAATAACAAACTGCATTATATTTTTACCGTATTTTAAAAATACAATACGCAGCAAAACGTTAAATGGTACTTCCTGTCTAATGTATGAAGTGAATAATTTAATTGTGATGATACGGGATGCACTATGTTTGACGGGAAAATTTTCAGGATAATAACTTCTGATAAACTAAGGCAGATGGTTACTTGTATCAAGGTGTATCGTTATAAGTGGAACTTTTGAAACCGCAACTAATTTTAAAGCATACTTAAAGATTAGATTTTTAGTTTTGTACCATTTAAGAGTCCTGCATCGGGTCGGATCAGAGATTTTGCTGTTGAATATTAAAGAATATAGATTTGTTCATTCTTCTATGTAAAACATAAAAATGGTATTAGAGAATTAGAGGTCTGCACGAGCCGGAATCTCCAGGCCCTCCCCGCCCCGTCCCGTATAAAACTTAAAAGTTCGGCCCTAGTCCGACACGGTCCATTTATAATTTTATCGGCTTCATCTAAATATTTATATCGGGCCGGTAGACCCGCTTAATTGTTGTTATCGGCCCGGCCTGGCAGGGCCGTTCAATTTTTTTTTACCTGCCCGTTTGTTTTGTTTATCAGCCCGGCTCGTTGAAAAAGCGGCCTGGCCAGTTTGAAATTTTGCCGGCCCGCGGACCGGACCGTTGCAGACCTTTATTAGATATACAACTGTAGATTATTTTTCATAATGCTTTCAAAACATGATTTGCTTTCCTTACATCACGGGATCGGGTCGGGGGTTGAAATATTGCGGTTATGGGTCGGGTGCGGGTTGATATACCTCGGGTTCGGGTCGGGTCGCGGGTTGCCGAAAATTATTTTTGCGGGTTCGGGTCGGGTTGCGAGTTGACTTAAAATGGAATTTGCGGTTCGGGTCGGGTAGGACTCTAACCCGAACTCTTCTCGCAAGAGTGAAAACCCAATCCGAAAATAGAAGCTATCCCGATCCGCAGCAAAAAGTAGAAGTAACCGGCATGTAGTGGAAAAAATTAGCCCCGACCTGCGCATCAGACTGGAGTTTCCATATTTCTAAAATCCCCCCCCCCCCCCCCCCTGGAGCACCCTTTAGATCCGTCCTTGTACAGCCATGACAGGCAAGGTCTCCGTGGAGTCTGGTAGATCTTCGCGATCAGTCGAATTCGTCCCGCGGCCATGTACAAAACTCGTTAAGTCTGTTCTTAACTGCTCTGCTCAACAAGCGTAAAACGTTTTTACATATTTACAAATTCATTTTTTAACGGAAAGGTATAAAATTGGAAAGCTTGGTCATAGAAGCGATTTGGAATCGAACTGTTTTTTCCATTTTTTGATCAATCAATTACCTATTCAGTTATCAGCTAATTCGATCACGTGACAAACCCGTTTTTCGCCCGCTCTTGAGTGCTCTTTCTCCCTTCGCGCGGAAATTCGGTTCAAAACGACTACCGTATTCCCCCGCATTAGCCGGCATGCCGGAAAAAAATCGAGGTACACCAACATGCCGTAAAAACTCGTATTTACCGGCATGCCGGAAAATATGAGGTTTCGCTACTGGAGGATGGGAGGCTGATTTATTTTGGTTTTTCTAACAACATTTTTCATTTTAAAGAAAAAACATCAATACTTGTTTTTTCTATGTCTCTCTCGATATATATATTCATTTATATTAAAGTAATTATATTTTACATATTTTACTAGCTGAGCCACCCGGTGTTGCCCGGGTCCATTATAATATTCTAAAATGAACCTGAAATTTGTACTGCAAAATCGCATAAAAAGACCAAATCTCGAACCGGGTTCCCGCTGCCTACAGTACCGTTTAGCAGACGTGATGCAAAATCTTGCAAAGGAAAAAGAATTATCGAATCTTTTAGGTTCGACATTACACCACCAGGAGGCGACCTCTATTCTTAAAAAAAAAAAAAAAAAAGTTTCTGAACTCCGTTATGGCTGACTTAAGCAAGGTTTTAAGATATTTTTTTTAATTACTATTCAAACATAGTGGTAAGTACACTTTTGAAATTTTATATTAAATAAGTAATATTTATCCAGGGCTCTGTCAAAAATCCGCATTTAAAACGGTAGAAAAGGTACCATTTTAAATATTTGATCCCTCCCCACCTAAATTTTTTTTATTACCCCCTCGCCCCGAAATTTGATGCCCTTTACTTTTTAAAATCTTTGTTATGTGTTATAAATTATCTGAAAGTTAAAAATTGATCGGCACGATAAAAAAATGCTACGATTTTAAACAATTTGCTCGCGTCCCCCCCCCCCCCCTGAAATTTGATCACCCTCCTTTTTTAAAATTTTCATTATGTGTTAAACCATCTTAAAGTTTCAAAAGAGACTGCCTTGTTAGATTTCCTAATTTGAACAATCTCGCGTTATTTATCTAATCAATAAAACAGTGTTTTTCTCTTTAAAAATCGATTTTTTAAATTGTCTTATTAAATAAAACACTGGATTTCTGTTAAATTTCAGTTTTTTAAATTATCATATAAAATTACTTTTTTGATATAAGGTAAGCACATATTTCTCTCTTTATATATTTACATAATTATTATATTTTTCTTATTTTATATATAGTAAGAATATTCCTGTTCATGTAATAATTTATGAGATAATCTATTTCTACTTTGTAAATATCGGATGGGTGCTGGGAAGAGAGCTTTGTGTGAAAAGCTATGAGACACATGAAACACGTTTTTATTATCTTGAATATGTAAAAGAAGGTAAACTAAATAATTAGAAAAGTGGGGACAAACTCTAATATTGCACCCCTCCTCCCCAACACTAATCGCTGCTACTGAATACAGCTAATGAACTTCATTCCTTTCTGTTTTCGAAAATCCCCACTTTTTCCAGCATGCCGGGAAAGACCAGGAACTGGAATTCAAAAATCTGGTCTCCCTCGAATTTTGCGGCATGCCAGCTAATGCGAGGGAATACGGTATAATAATAATAATAATAATCAAAATTTTTGGCCCAAAGGAAAGAAGTAGAAAAAAAAAATTCCGAAAATCATTGGTTTTATTTTTCTATGTCGAATTATTACCGGTGACAATTAGACAATGATTGCCGTCCCGATTGTGGAAAATTCATCACAGTTGTTTGCATGTTGCAGAAAGCGCGAACTAGCTAATTTATTATTATTATTTTTTTAAATGCATTTTTGCTCTTTTTTTTTTTTTTTTTTTTAAAGTATTAGTCCAGGGGAAATGTACCAAAAAAAGGGGGTTACCTTGCGAAAGGTCGGGTAGAAGATTTTTTTTTTTCTGAATCGTTCATAATGATGCCAACATGGAAAAACCAAATTTTCTAACAAAATTTCTTAAGGCTAAATTTTCTGTGGCAAAAAACAAGAAAATTTAGGGACATTTTTGGCTTTTTTTTTAAATATCTCGAGACCCGTTGCCGTAGCATATTATTTGTCAATTACAATATTATAGAGGATAAAATTCTCTACAACTTTTATATTTACAACTTTTTTATACACTCAATAGCAAGCGCTATTTCAAAAATGGGACAATTTTTTCAATTTTCTTAAAAACCGTGAAAAACACAGTTCTGCCACGATTATTCAAATGTTTCGCGCGGATTTAATCGTGTATGTCAACTTCTATATATTAGTAGAAGTAAATTATGTGTTTCTGGGCTAAAACTAACCTTTTTTGCACCCGTAGCAAACATGGATTTTGGTGCCCCCTCCCCTCATCTTTTTATAAGAAAATTTACCACGGGAATTTTAATAAATCTCTAATAGCCGGATTTTGAAAATTTTAAGTGAGTAAGCATTAAATACGTAATGCTGAACTACGTAATCAACTCGCCAAATATTGATTCATTAAAACCTTGAAAACCGTACCGAAAGGAACCGAAATATATTCCGCTTTAAACAGGTTTCCATCTTAGCAGGTATAATTTCATATTCTTTCTCTCGAAAAAATATATACTTTTTCTTTTAAGACCGAATTCCGTATATACAGATTTCATTTTCAAATATTTTACGGTAGTTGTCGTACTGAGGCGTTTAAAGTCACAGTTATATGAATTATGGGACTAAATTAGTCACACAGACATTCGCAAGGTAATATTAAACCTATGGGAGCGTTCTTGACAAATATCTCGCTCGCATTTTGTTACTTTTAAATATATATTTTTTTCTTTTTATGGTATACCTGAGATCAATATCTAATGCTGTGATTTTGTACTTTTTCGGGTTTGGTTGCTTTTTTTGTTTTTACTATATTCGGACACTTTTATTTTTGGAAAACTGTTTGGAACCCGTTCTGAAATTTAAAGTATCCTGTTTGAGCTTTAAAGCAATTAATAGATAAAGTTTTACATATTTTTGCATGCTAAAATGATATAATCTCTTGTTATATTTATTGATATAAGTGGAAAAAAATTGATAATATGTTTTAAAACTAATCTTTTAAAATTTTTTTATAAAACTAGTGATCTCAAATATTTTATTAACAGAATTTATAAATTTTACAAGATATAAATGCATTACATTAGTTAGTGAAATAATCTGGTGTAATTTTTATTGTAGCTATTTTATAAGGTAAAAGTATTTCTTTCATAAAATATATTTATCTTTTGAGTCCCCCCTTTTATATGGAACTACAATTCAATGTTTGCTATATTTAAAACAGTAAAATATTAAAACATATGTTATCAATAATTTGTAAATAAAATATACCATTGTAGTGGGGAATAAAATATGTTTTTCGCAAATTTTCATACCTCTGTGATTTTCATAAGAAGTCTCATGTTTTACTGTCCTTTCACATTTGCACAGAAAAATAGTTAAATATCATAATTTTAATTATTGCATTTTAACTATCATGTTTTTTAATGAAAATTTACAGATATATTATTATTTATAAAAAATTTAAAAATAAGAAATATATTTTTTTGTAGTCAAAATGTCATTACCGTAGGTTGTCCCAACAAGCAATTTATAGGTAAAGATTTGACAAAGTTCTATTTAAAACAGATGGTTATAATTTTTTTATACATTTTTATTTATTAAGATGCTACTAATTAAAAAAATATTTATTTTCATTAATTAAACTTATCTATAATTCTTAATAATTTTTTTAAACCGTGTCCCAAGAAAGAGTGGCATTGCCATGCTTCTGACAAACTGTTCCTCTGGATTTTTTTAGAGGACAGCACATGCCTTTTTATCAAGGCAAAAAAGGTACTCCTTAAAAGTCAACTTGTTATCAGGTTTAGGTGAATAGAGTAAATAGTTTTAGTTTCATTAAAAAAAGCAAAGACTTTGAATGTTTTGGTGAGTATTCTTTTGTAAGTCAGTACCGTACCCAATTCTAACTGATAATTAAATGGTAAGGAAGTTATTTACAAACAATTAAAACTTTCTGATTATTTCTAAAAATTTGATTTTGTTATTCCATAACATGGACAGATTTTGAAAATGACCCACCTATTCCATTGTTACCTCGACATACACAATTAAATCCGCGGGGAACATTTGAGTAAAGCAGCAAAACTACGTTTTTCACGGTTTTTTAAGAAAATTAAAAAATTTGTCCCATTTTTGAAATAGCGTACTGCGCTTGCTATTGAGTGTATAAAAAAGTTGTAAATATGAAAGTTGTAGAGAATTTTATCCTCTTTAATATTGTAATTGACAAATAATATGCTACGGCAACGAGTCTTGAGATATTTCCAAAAATTCAAAAAATGTCCCAAAATTTTGTTGTTTTTCGGCCACAGAAAATTTAGCCTTAAGAAATTTTGTTAGAAAACTTGGTTTTTCTATGTTGGCATCATTATAAACAATTCAGAAAAAAAAATCTTCTACCCGACCTTTTGCAAGGTAAAATGTACATTTCCCCTGGACTATATGTCAACAGGGAAAAATATTTAAACTATCTATTCACGATTTCTAAATTGTTTTCTAAGCGTATAATCATATTTTAATTTTTGTTAAACTATTATATGATGAAAGCACATTTATAAAAGTGTTACAGTCTTTATTTTAAAATATTTGCAAAATACCTATAGCAACTTTCCAAATAATATTGATCTCAGATTTTAACTTTTTTTACATTTATTTTTAAATTTAAAAAATCTATGATTTTAATCACTGATTTAAATCATCTGATTAAAATCGTTAACTAAGCTATATAAAACACCTATCTTGTTTTTTTTTTTTTTTTAATCTCTGTTTGTTTACGGCTGGCATTATTTGTCGCTTTTTAAATAGAATATTGAAGATGTTTTGTTTTTTCAGGCACTTCCATGCTTGCCAGGTTCTATTTTCTTCTTTTCGCCGTATCTGTTGGTAATATTTATTATGTTATAAAGAGATTTTATCACAGCGGTGAGCTAAAAATTAAATCTCACAAAGTAAAAATTGTTTCTCATTTTCTTTCTTTCCACTGCAGTTCTTGGAAGAAGCCCAACCTCATTCACAATGGAAAAACAGTTCGTACGAACAGCGTTCATAAAATCTGCGTGAATATTTATATTCTCTTTTAGGATTCTGCGATGGGGACTTGAGGTATTTTTGATAAATCGCTAAGATTGATTGAGAATTTGATCGCGCTACA
Source organism: Maratus speciosus (assembly GCA_963932465.1). Lineage (NCBI taxonomy): Eukaryota > Metazoa > Arthropoda > Arachnida > Araneae > Salticidae > Maratus > Maratus speciosus. Next base: position 373,886,818 of record OZ010792.1, on the reverse strand, counting down.
TGTTTTTCCCCTTCTTATCTATAAATATATTTTGGTCGCCCTGCAATTTTTTCTCTTCTGTAATCTATAAATATATTAACGTATTAAAACGATTTTACTGAACTGTTCTTTTAAATTTCGTATTTCTACTCCATATAAGTAAAATGAAAGGTAAAGTACCCGTATAATTATTTTCTTTGTTATTCATATTAATATATTTCAATTTCTTGTTTCATTTATTATTTTTCTCCAGTGAACTTTTTAAAACTGGCTATTCCCAAGGGTTTTTGTAGTGTAAGTCACATAGTTGATAACTGCTATACTTTGTTGGCCACCGTTATTTTCGAAAAGTTTGTTTGGCCTTATTCAATTAATGAGATATCTCTCATAAAATAAGTCACATTTTTCCATTCTAAAATACTAGTAGCCAAAAATCGTAGTATGCGACTTACACTACAAGTACTCATGGAAATAGCCAACTACAAAAAGCTATAATTTTTTTAAATTTGTATAATCATCAGTTATATAAATGAACATGAACCAAGTAAAAGAAGTACGCGCATCCTGTTTTTAACACTTTCCAACATAGTTGAAAAGTGTTACGACTTCGGTTTGTCTGCCGTCTGTCTATCCGTTCTCTTAACTCGAGTAAATATAGTCGGATTGACATGTAATTGATATGTGCGTTATTGAGGGTTGCTGTGGCATTTTTGGTTTTCAAAATGAAGTGTGTAGAATTCATGGTTCATTTACAGAGGCATTCAAAAGTATTCCGTTGCATTATGGTCTATGTGTGTGTGTTGGTGGGGGGGATGATTTGCTGTGCATTTTAATAGTGTTACACGATCTTAAACATAATGAAATTTATACGCATTATTGAGGTGCACTAGTAGATGGGTAATATCGAATGTGCTATGGTTAAAACTTACAGTACACGTTCAGGGAAACTCAAAAGTATTACTTTATATTATGGTCTATGAAAAAAATGGTTTGCAGCATATTTTAATGATGGTACTCAGTTACAAACGTAATGAAATTGATATGACTTTTTTATTTATGGTATGCGTTTTAAGTTTAATTAAATGTTTTCACACTACGGGGTGTGTATAAATTCTAAAGGCCATATACAGAGCTACACGAAAGAATTCGTATCAATTACTGAGAATGAGAGTGAATTGCTTAAAGGTGTTTTTAACACTTTACAACAAAGTTCAAAAGTGTTTATGAATTCTGGTTGTCTATCCTGTCTGTCGGTCCGTGCTCTAACTATAGTCCTATTGCCATGAAATCTTTAAGTGTTATTGGATATCACTATGGCACGTTCGGTATTTAAAATGAAGTGTGTAGCATTTATGGTTCATTTATAGCAGGGTTTGAAAAAAAAAATCCAGCCCACTAGGCCCACTTGTCAAAAACCCGGTTTTTTTTCGAGTTTGTAATGAAAACCCCCCGGTTTTTTCGAGCTTTTAGGGTTTCGTTCATATGACGAAACTCCATTCGTCTCGCTTCTATGTCTGTCTGTCTGTCACAGAGCCGGTTTCAGAAACTATATTTGTTGGAGGCTTGAAATTTTGCATACTTATAGCTAAACACCTCACATCAAACGACAAATCATAAAAATTTCAAAAAGTCTTGTATTTACCCCTCCGGTCTCTAACTTGTGTATTTTAAGGAATTTTTCTAACCTCCCCCCATTGCACCCGGTGGGTACTTTTCTAATATTTGCCGACACCCCTTTGACCACTCTTTCATATTATGCACATAGCCTTACATCTTTCAGTTCCACCTTTTACCGCCAGGGGACGCCTACCTATCTCGGGTGCTATGGCCCCGATCCCTCGACTAATATATCTACGGATAGGTTGTAAAACGGAGTTTCGTTGGGATAGAAGTTTGTTTTAGAACAGAGTGCGCCCCCTGGTTGCGAAATGTGGAACTAACAGATTTTGCAAAAGGATAAAGTGTTTTGAAAGGAATATTAAACGAAACCCCCTGTGCGATCTGTGATCACATTTACCCACTTGTATTGAGTTCTTTTAGAGAACTCTTTAAACTTCTAATTTTCATATGCATAATACCTAAATTCTTCATTTATCAGTGAAACCTGAGTATAATTTTGCAATAAGTATGAATTAAGAATAAACATACAAAAAGAAAAAAATCAAGTTAATATAAAAGGTAAATTTGTATCTCATGCGACTAGTTTGCTGCACTAAGGATATATTAAGCCAACTACAATCGGATTTCTTTATATAATTCTTACCTTAACCCTGCTGTTCTGTTCGCATTTAGTATGCAAATTTAAAGCACTATATAAAGAAATATAGAGATAAGTATAAAGAAAAAAACTATATTTACATAGAGAGAACATCGCACTCATTAAACAATGACTAAAAAAAAAAAAAAAAAAAAAAAAAGTGTAGAAAATATTTTTTACCATCATTTTTTTTTATAAATAATTGAAAAGTGTTTCACTTCAATCAGAAATCCGTTGAAGACAAGACAACAACATTTATATATATTTATTTTATTTTTTTTTTGTTTTTGAAAAAAATAGGATTTATAATACTTTTGATTTGAGAATGTTAGCAACATTTGCTACATATATGTTGCGGTAGTATTAAATGTTAAATCAAATTGTTTAAGCGTGCATTTAAAGCATTTGGATGCATTTTAGATTACAGGCATGAAAATCTTCTTTCTTTTCAGGTAATTTCGTTTTTGGTCATTTCATCTCTGCTTAGAAATTTCTTTAAAACTGGTTCTTTTGAAATATTTATTTAAATTTGGCATTTATCATATTGTGATGTCTTCACTCCAATAACAACCACTACAGCTAATATAAATGTTGAATTAATACGCAATTCAATGTCAATCCGGAACAATTTTAATAAACAGAGACTATATACATATCTACACAGGAAACAACTATGCAGATTTCTTTAGTGGAGTTTACAAGCTACATTCCAGGCTTATTTTTAAAATCACCATCACAACGTTCTTAAAACAATAACAGAAACATTCGGCTCACACGGAGCTCCTTAGCGAACGACCTCCCTTGTCGCTATTCCCGCCTTTTCTGACTTAATTTTTCTTCCTTTCCTCTCTCTCCGCCGGCACATGAGACCTCCTACCGGAAATCCGATGAATCTCGTTTTCCCGTCGACATTCGATGAAAGAAAAGACTGCTACTTCGCCAGACGATGAATTCGATCAACTCGCTTTTTCCTCTCTACATTCGATGAAAGAAAGAACTTTTACTTCGCCGGACGCTATTACAGCTCCTTCCCCTTAAAAAAAATTTTCATACGGTGCATACACCTATGAAAATGTAGAACTGAAGCACGGCACTGAGCCCCTCATTCCCAACACACTAAATCTGAGAGGTCACAACACCTAAGCACATGAAAATCTAATACATTAATAGCTTTATACACTTTATAATTTCTACGCAAGAGGTCCATACTACGCACGCGTACTCAGTTTTAAAATACTCATCATCATCCTAGATTTTACTTTTAAATTCTAAATTTAAACAATGAAAACTAAATTCACTAAAAAAAATGAGATATTCATCTGAGCTCAACAAATGACATAGTGCGATGCTTGAACAAGTGATATAAAGGAAATTCTATACAAGACTGAATGATATAAAATATATACAATTGCAAAAAAAAACACAATATACGTAAATGAGTGAAACCAATGACTGAAACTTAATATTTACAGAGCACCACTCACTACTCAGTTCTGCTCAACCCATCGGCATTCCCATGAAGCTTCGCCGGTCTATGCTTGACCACAAAGTTGTACGCCTGCAGATATAATGCCCACCTAGTTAATCTGGCATTTTCCCCCATCATTGTTTTAAGATAAGTCAACGGGTTGCGATTCTGTTCGGGTCTTCGAATTTAATCTCCGGTAGTTTACACAGGGACGGGGATCCTTTCCCTGAACCTCTACCAAAATCATGGGGGACGTAAAATCGGACTGCCCTACCTCAATCACTCCTAAATCTAATAATCTTCTAATCTCCTCCCTCAAAATTTCTATCTGCCTAGGTGACATTCTATAAGGCTTGGACTTCACCGGCGTCTCATCTAACAATTCTATATATCCATTTCTACTAAATGGTAGGGGAGAGGGGGGCACCTTTGAACATTTTTTTAATAAATCCGCATATTTCTTATTTGAAATATACTATTTCTTTAATTTTAAATATTTCGTGAGAGAAAGAATGTGAAAGATAAAGAATGTGTTCTGCATCATATGAAATAAAAAAAAATACAGTTTTTCAGATAAATTAAATATGTTGTAAGGCTTTAAAAAACTGAAAGTTTTCTGTTAAAACCTGCCACATGTAGGGGTACTTTTGAACAAATAAATAAAATATGAAAATATTAACAGTTTTTACTAAAAACTGCATATCTTTCCAAAATATAAAATAATAAGAATAAAATTACACAATTACATTTAACTGAAATTACCAATTTTTAGGGTTTCGTTCATCTGGCGAAACCCTATTCGTCTCGCTCCTCTGTCTGTCCGTCTGCCTGTCGGTCACAGAGCCCGTTCTCAGAAACTATAGGGGAGACTAGGGACGGTTGACCCACTTTTTACAAAATTATTTTTTATTTTTTAAATATTGAACGTAGAATAAAGTTTTATATATCATTTTATTCGATATACAATCAGTTACCAAAAGAAAATTACGACATAAGTGTAGCATATAAGAAATTTGAAAAATGATTGATTTTAATCATGAAAAAATAATGGGTCAAGGCTCCCCACGTATGGGAGGGTTGACCCACTATATGGGAGGCTTGACCCGCTTTGTTTTATATTGCAATATTTGTGAAGAAAAATAAAATCAGTTTAAAAAATGCAAAATAACTTTATACTACATGCTTTAATTATTATAAAAAAAAAAATATTTTTTTTTTAAATATGATGCCTAAACAAACCTGTTGAGACGCCATCGCAAGTCAGAGGAGAAAAATTTTGTTCTAAACAGGATTTTGTCTGAGCAGGTATAATTGTATAGCAGGGAAAATGAAATTTTAACATTTAAGGCAGTATTCTGTTAGAGAAACTTTCCGTTTTCGTTGAGTTTCATTTCATTATGTTCGGATTTAAGAGCCACTGTCCCGCTTTTTTTTCTCCTTGTCCTATTTTCTTGACACTCGACATGACAATGTCAACTATGTGACAACTCTAGATGTCACATAGCTTGGCTTCATCTCACTGTAGTCACCCTGGTGAAATTTGTCTACATACCTTCCTAAAGTTTTTCGATCGATGCAATGTTCTTTTGCAGCCGTATGAGTACTTAACTTATCATTAACAAGATTTAAACCTTTAAAGGGCAAAGTAATTTCAGTATTAAAGTGTTGAAATAAATGACTAACATCGGAATTTACGAACAAATTTATTTGGAAATAAGGAAAAGTCTATATTTCACATGCATATTAAATGGAAAAGATTTTAGCAAAATTCTAGTGCCATTGTGACGTTTTGGAATTAAAATTAAGTGGTTTTATAAGCATACTTCTACTAGGGTTTAACCTAGGAAAAGGGGATTTTTAGCTTTTTGGCTAATTGCAACCAATAACTTCTAGCCAAATAAAAATGGCTTTAGCCAAGTAAAGAAAAAAGTTTTATTTATACAAAATTCCTATATACATGAGTATTATTTTCAGTTATGCAATATACAAACAAATACATCACTCTGTAAAATTGACCCTTCGAAATTTGGCTGTATACCACACAGCAAATGCCTTATTTAATGGAAATTCCTTTCAAAATTCCCCTTCCAAATTAATTATCATTAAGTTACTTAAATTCTTGATTGTCAGCTTTTGTTATATTCATGAGACTGAATCCCCCTTCACAGTCTGCTGTAGAAAACAAAAGTGATACTGCAAATTCATACAAAGAAGTCACATTGGGAAACATGCCAGTAATGCCATTTTTATGAAGAAAAAAAAAGTAATACAATAAACTAGTTTCATTTCTTTACACGTTGTAGGTAGCCAGAACCCGCATAAATTCAAGTCTGAAAATTTTATACGACATGCATCTGATACATTGACAATTCAAAGCTAGTGGACATCATATGCCATGTTTATACAATATGCAATTTTCGTTTTCGCCATATGCTGGAGGTCTTGTCTGATGTAAATGACGTCACACTGTTTGAAGCTTGCATAGAGAGCACGAGACAAATTTTGAAGTGTTGCCACAGCGCAGATGCAATATGAGATCTTTTTTCCCCGTTTTTGTGCAACGTCAGCGTCAGCAGGTTTAGGAAATAAGGAACAACAAAATAGGAATGATATAGCATATTTCTTTGGCTGTCGCTATTTGGCTAATTCACTAAATGCTTTGGGGGCAAAAAGCACTTCCAGTTAGCTTTTTGGCTATTTGGCTAGCTCTAGATCAAACCCTATCTACCACTGAAAGGGTTAAGACTGTTGCTTTCATCCTTTCTAGTCTTTCCCACTGTTTCTATTTACCTATTGTAAGTAATATTTAAATGGAAAAAAGTTCCTATCAAATTTCCCATTTTCTAGCATTTTTTCACATCTATCTTTAGTCAGTTTTAAACATTTTCTTTTCCATGACACCATTTTACTGTAGCTTTACCGAATAAATTTACATTATTTTATATATATAACCATTAATTTTTCATTATGCACGGTCCAAATAAAAATATTACCAAAACCGCTCAATTAATGGAGCCTTTAGCATCTGGTCAACTCTCCCTCACATTGACTGGGTCAACGTCCCTACATAGTAGGGTGGTGCGAAAAAAGTGAAGTTGATATTTCCGAGTCGCTATAGTGCGGAAAAGTTGCGATTGGTAAATACAAGAAAAACAAAAACAAAATTCTTCAAATTGGACTTTATCTTCCGATCCCGCAAACCGCCTAAAAATTCAAAAAAATTGAAAAATTTCGATTTTTTCAGAATTAATTTTTTTTAACGTTTATATATATATATTTTTATCGTTATAGGGAAATATATCTGCAGATTGTACTGTTTAATAATAATAATTAAAAAAGTTGTGGTTAGAGAATATCTTCCGATCGCGCAAGCTCAATAAAAATCGGCAAAAATTCTATTTTGAGTGATTTTCATGCAAAAAGAATGTAATCAACTGAGGTCAGTTTGCTGTCTGAGGTTAATATTTAAATGTTAATTGATACTATTGAGCATATTAGGTCATTTTTAAACAACATTGAGCTTACCACGAAGAGTTTGTTCCAGGTCTGAAAAGTTTAGTAGTTCACCCAACTGCCGCTAGCAACGTTTAAAAACAGTGCTGAAATCGGGTACGCGCTCCCATCTAATCTCACCTAACTCCATAAAATTTACAGCAAAAGTCATCTGGATTCAGATGAACTTACATGGTATATATTTTGACAGAAGAAAGGACGATACCCTAGTTATAGAAAGGATTGGATCAAAACAGGTTCGTCGAACTATTAAAGAGGAACACTATTCTATCATAAAAGAACGTGGCTCAGTTTATTTAGGCCATGTGTCTCTAAACTCTGGATCTACTAAAGGCATTGTAGCTTTCATAGTGTCATGTCTTACTGAACAAGGGTTTCATGAGAATACTTAGATTTGGTAGGCTGTGAGGCTACAAATACCAATATTGGATGGAAAGGTGGTGCTATCAAACAGCTTGAAGTGCATCTCGGACGACCACTTCAGTGGGTTGTTTCTTTATTCCATTTTGTTGAATTACCTTTCCGCCATCTTTTTCAACATTTGGATGGTGAAACAACTGGTCCAAGATCATTTAGTAGACCAATTGGGTAGAATCTCATTGTTGTGAAAAGTTCTCAGGGTTAAATTTTCAATTGACTGATTGTGAAATTCCAGAAGTGGACAGACAATTAGTGCGCAAGGGCCAAAGATATCTTTTTGACGTAATTCAAGCAATTAAAATTGGCAACTTTCCAAATGACTTATCAAAGTGTGACCCCGTCCCATTTTCACATGCCAGTAGGCTCATTTGTGCAAATAGTCCTTCGACTTTACGCGAGCGTGGAAAACCCAACGGATGCCTTAAAAGTCATATTGACATTTATTTTAAAATCTTACATGCTAGTTTGGTTTTTTAAAAAATGCATTAAGTACATTACAGACGGGCCTATTCATCTGTACAGAGCAATAGAAACATCTGGATACTTGCGTGACAACCTGAAAACTGTCTAGTCCCTGTAATTGAACGAAATTCGTTCTTTTCTCACCCGGAAAACCTACTGATGGTAATGGTGTTTGATAAGAGGAGGCACATAAAAGAGCTAGGACTAAGAAGAGTGTTAAAAGCCAGGCATACTGTTTCAAAAGGTAAAAGCATCAGAATCTTTATTACTCCTACTTTAAACTTCGATGCGGCAGACTATATAGAATTAATTGATTAGAATGTAGAAAAATTATCATCTCCTCTTCATTTTTGGAGAATAACCAATGAAGAAATACATGTATTCGTTCAATGATGTGATATCTCAGGCTGGGATGATAAAAAAGTTCCCCTGCCACACGCAAGCTGTCAAGCGATGCGTCAAATTGGTAACAGAGGCATCGTTTAAGGTATGTGGGCCCCAATCAAGAAATAGATTCATCAGGGCCACACTGAAATAAATGTCCATGATACTAGACATTACCACAAAATCGCAGTACAAAGTTGCATCTAAAAGTCAGACTTAAACAGAAGAAATAACAAATTTATATCTTATACTGTCACGACACTAGATTTTTAATACAGTGTTTTGACTCTATTATAAAAAATAATGTATTTAAGTAGTGTAAATAGCAAACACCCTCATTGGTTGAATGAAAGGAAGGGTGTGGGTTGAACTCAAAGTGCAACTACCTTCCCGTGGTCAGTTCTGGGTTGTTTAAATATTATCAAATATCTAAACAAGCAAAGAGATGTGCAATTTATATGCAAATGATAACATCGGACCGCAAACTGACCTCAGGTGATTATTTTCTTTATTCATCAAAATCACTCAAAAATAGAATTTTTCCCGATTTTTATTGAGCTTGCGCGATCGGAAGATATTCTTTAAACGCAATTGTTTATTATTATTATCATTAAACATTACAATCTGGAAATATTTTTCACTATAGTGATAAAATATATATATACGTAATTTTTTATTTAATTCTGGAAAAAATCGGAATTTTTCAATTTTTTAGAATTTTTAGACGGTTTGCGGGATCGGAAGATAAAGTCCGATTTAAAGAATTTTTTTTTGGTTTTTCTTGTATTGACCAATCGCAACTTTTCCGCACTATAGTGACTGCGAAATAAAAACTTGACTTTTTTCGCACCACCCTACTACATAGACCTTTTCTAAAGAAGAGCACATTGTTATGTTAAGCCTAACTTACTGTACAATCTTTATGCCTGGAATGAAAGCTCGATATTTCTGCATTACTTTAAACCTACTTACTTAAATTTATATGAAATAATTTACCTGAAAAAAGCTTACAAAATATTTCTAAAAAACACAACTTTTAGGTTGAAAACACCTCCCCATTGATTTTTTCCACACCTATTTCGATTATTTCTATGAAACGAAGACTGTCGTTTAAGCATTCCAGTAGCTTTGGTTGACACCTATTGATAGAACTCTGAAATCCTTTTAAATATGAAAAATTATGGGTGGGTCAAGCCTCCCGTATGGTCAACCGTCCCTATCTCCCCTATATGTTGGAGACTTGAAATTTTGCATACTTATAGCTGGACATCTCAGATCAAACGACAAATCATAAAATTTTGAAAAAGTTGTACATTTAACCCTTTGGGCACCTACATGTGTATTTTAAACAATTCTTTCTATGTGAGCCTCTAATTAAGTTGGAGACATGAATTTTTGCATACTTATAGCCAGGGTTGGAAAAAAACCGGGTTTTTTTGTAAAAAACCAAAAAAACCGGTTTATTTGGTTTAAACCAGGTTTTTTTGGTTTAAACCGGGTTTTTTAAAATATAATTTCCTATTGCATACAGATGCATATCTGTGAATAAAATAAACATTTTTGGATATTATAGAACGTTTGAAAATATTTAAATTAAATAATTACAGTCAATTTTATAGAAAATTGAAATCATTTCTAATTTAAACATTATTAGGAACGAACAGCTATGTCTTATGTTCGAAGTAAACTGCTCTACACAGTGAAACATTGATACCTTGAAAATTGTATGAAAAATACTTGGATTAATAATATAATAATCAATCAATAAACATTTGATGCAGTTTCATGAATATAACATATTATTCTGTGGTTGTTATTATTACTTTTTTAATTTCCAAATACTTCTGGTTATTTTGTTTTCTGAGTGATAACTGCAAGTGTCCAAGTCAACATTTTTGGCCATTAGATTCAGCAAATAGCAGAAAAGATTGATTGGTATTATTGAAATGCTATAACTAGCACTCAATTTTTGAAAGCTGTGTTATTAAACTTCATTAAGTTATTCTTTTAAATTCTTTAAGGATAATATTCTCCAATCCCAATCCAGAAAATTTTCTTTTACAACTTAACCAAAATCTTAAAGATCATTGTATTTTGTTATTAACTGCTATAAATAATCTGCATTTTTTAAATGAAAATATTTTATGCTAAATATTGAATATTATTTATCTATTTTATCTTTTCTAATTTCACATATTTTAAGAAAAACCTTTAGGGTACCAGATATGTTCATCAGCACATGCTAATTTTCATTCTACATGCATAGAAATATGATCTAGGCTCATTATGTCTCATGTTGACTGCTGAGATGAAGTGTTAAAAGTAGAAATTACATCTATTAATAATTTAAAACAATGAAATTACTAAAAAGAGAAAATATTATATTAGATTTTTTCTAAAAAAAAAAACCAAATGGTTTTTTTGACAAAAAAACCAATTGGTTTAAACCGCGATTTAAACCATGGTTAAAACCACTTGGTTTAAACCGTGCCAACCCTGCTTATAGCTGAATACCCCAGACCGCACGACAAATCATAAACTTTTCAAAAAGTCTTATATTATTTACTACTCAAGCCTCTAACTTGTGTATTTTAAGCAATTTTTCTAACGACCGCCCTTTTAACAGGGGAGCACCTTTCCAACTTTTGCCGACACCCCTTTGATCATTCTTTCATATTATGCACCATAGCCCTACATATTTTAGTTCCACTTTTTACCACCAGGGGCGCCTACTTATCTCGGTTGCTATGGGCCCAATCCCCTCGACTAATATATCTACGGATAGTATGTGAAACTGAGTTTCGTTCGGATAGAGGTTTGTTTAGAATAGAGTGCGCCCCTGGTTGCGAAATGTGGAACTAACAGATTTTTCAAAAGGATAAAATGTTTTGAAAGAAATATTAAACGAAACCCTCTGTGCGATCTGTGATCACACTTACCCACTTGTTTATTATTTAGCCAAATTTGTATCCATCAAAGCACATTGATGCGACACAGCGGAGGATCTCTCCAATTATGCTTAATTGTGGCAAATTTTTTATATAATATCCTTAAAATCCACCAAATTGATATCTGATGCCTCTGGAAAATATATCGTATGTTTTTTTTTTACTAAGAAACCTGACATTAAGAAATTTAATCTGACCAATGTAATGAAGAGTTCTTTTTGCATGAAATTGAACTAAAAGGAAATCATTTTCATTCAAATTGTTATAGAAAAAGGGTAAAACACTGTTTTATGAAATCCAGAAATAATGTTTACCATTGTAAAGGAAACAATATAGCGTTTGTTAGACAAATCTGCTAAATCATGAATTATTTTTGTGTGTCCTGAATTTGCCTGTAGTTGAAGTCCTGCATCAGTACAACTTTCATATTGAGTATAAAAACAATCTCTTAATTTTCATATATTTTTAAAAAAATCAACAATAATCTATACTAATATTATAAAGAAGTAAAAATTGTTTATTTGTAGGGGGTAAGCTCTGGAACTACCGAACCGATTCCAAAAGTAATGGTATCTGTGAAATTTCGCAAACCTCTTCTTTTCTCAGCCAGACTGATTAGGCGCCAGTGGTCCCAGGTCACGTGGTCTGACTAGAGAATTAATATTAAAAAACATTTTTTCTTTCTTGTTCCTCCTTTTTTTTTTTAGTTGGTTTTGTGAAAGTGAATCTTGAACGCAGCAGGTAATAAGCTGCGTATAGGTTTTTTATCGTGGTCTTCTATTAGAAGAAATGATGTTTAATTTAAAAAAAGGGGAAATTTATTTCCGAATATGAAATCATGCTTGACTTCTTGTTAGAAGAAATAGTTGCTGAAGTATTAATTGTTTTAAAAGCATTTCTCTTGTTTATAGTTCAGTTTGAATGTGAATCTCGAAAGCAGCATGCTGGCTGTGTATTTCTTGATCTTCCGAAAAGGGAGAAATGAAGAATATTCTTGAATATATAAAAGAAATCTTTGATTCCCAGTGAGGAATAATGCCTTTAAGAAATATTATTCAAATGTTTTCGTTGTAAATATTGTACATATTAAAAGTGTAAATATACAAAGTTTTTAATTATCCTGTGCTTGACTTGGATTTATACTGAAAAACACCAGCGCCATTTTCAGTTGTGAAATATGTTTGTTTACATTAATATTATTTAAAACAGATCGTGAATTCTTGAACTTAGCTCTCCCAAATATGATTTAAAACGAATCGTAAATTCTACAACTATGCTCTCCTAAATAAAATATCTTGAATCGTGAAGTCTATAATTAAGCTCTCCCAACCTTGGGTTTAAATTGTGATAACGTGAAATTTCGTGGAACATATGAAGATTATTCTCCAGTATCAAAATGATGGTGTTAGTCCAACTTAGAACATATGCTATATCTTATGTACGTGCCACTGGCCAAAAGGGGGTGCAGGTGCAAAAAACGTTCTAAAAATGCAATTTTTGTGTTACTGAAGGGCCTAGAAACATGAAATTTGGAATGGTAGTTACTTATAAGATACTAATGATCTCTAAGGACATTTCTTTAAAAAATCAAAATTAAAAAGGGGTGAAAATGCGCGAAAAAGTTCTAAATGGCGATTTTTACGGAATTTCAGGAAGTACCAAACCGATTTCAAACATAATGGTGTCAAAATGATGGTGACAACCCTTGCTCTAACATAAGCTACATTTTATGTCGGTACCACTACCCCTAAAGGGGGTGCAGGAGCAAAAAATCGTTCGAAATTGCGATTTTTGTGTTACTGAAGAGTCCAGATACATGGAATTTGGCATGGTAGTTACTTATTAGATCTAAATGATCTCTAAGAACGTTTCTTAAAAAATTCGAAATTTAAAAGGGGTGAAAATGCGCAAAAAGCGTTCTAAAAAACGTTCTAAATGGCGATTTTTACGCAACCTCAGAAAGAACCCAACCGATTTCAAAAATAATGGCGTCAAAATGATGGTGGCAACCCTTGCTCCAACATAGGCTACATTTTATGTTGGTGCCACTACCCCCGAAGGGGGTGCAAGAGCAAAAAAAGTTCGAAAATGCTATTTTTGTGTTACTGAAGGGCCTAGAAACATGATATTTGGAATGGTAGTTACTTATAAGTTATAAATGTAGTCTAAGAACATTTCTTAAAAAATTTAAAATTTAAAAGGGGTGAAAAGGCGCGAAAAGTGTTCTAAAAAACGTTCTAAATTGCGATTTCTACGCTATCTCAGAAAGTACTCAACTGATTTCAAAAGTAATGGTTGAAAATTGATGATGACAGCTAACATAGGCTATATTTCATGTCCATGTCACTACCACCTAGGGGTTGCAGAAACAAAAAAGGTTCTAAATTGCGATTTTTGTGTTACTGAAGAGCCTAGAATCCTGAAATTAGGCAGGGAAGTTATTTATAGGGATGCAACGGATATCCGGCAAATATCCGATATCCGGCATATCCGGCTGATTTTTCAATATCCGAAATACCGTCGGATATCCGGATCACAATCACCGGATATCCGACTTCTCTGCCGGATATCCGACAGAGCGCAGCAAAGTGAATATATAAGGATAACTGAAATAGTTTGACCCTAAACAATGCCGAACAATTTTGTTTATAATGCAAAATATGAAAGTAAGCTCACTATACATGAGTAAAAGGTAATTCTCAAAAGTTTAAAGAATTGCCAGCTTTCCTAACATTGATATTTTAACTCTTTATAATAAATTTAAGAATTTATGTTTACTTCTTTCAGAAAATTGTACCTTTACTTTCAGAATGCAAAATAAAATTTGAAGTTGTTTATTAAAGTGTGACTTTATTAATTTTCTTTCTTTTTTTTTTAAGTTTAACAATTAAACAGGCCAATTTTTAGAAGAAAGTATTGTAATATAAATTTTTTCAATTTCTGGTTTTCGACGGATTTAGATGTTTTAGAGGTCAGCCTCCTTCAATATGGAAACATTCCACTGGAAGGAGAGGGGCCACGTAATCGGGATTTTTGTGCCATTTTCATTATTGTACCACCGAAAAGTGTATGAAGTTATCCATATAATTGAACGAAATTTTTTGTATTGTACCTTTATTTTCAGAATGCAAAATAAAATTTGAAGTTGTTTATTAAAGTGTGACTTTATTAATTTTCTTTCTTTTTTTTTTAAGTTTAACAATTAAACAGGCCAATTTTTAGAAGAAAGTATTGTAATATAAATTTTTTCAATTTCTGGTTTTCGACGGATTTAGATGTTTTAGAGGTCAGCCTCCTTCAATATGGAAACATTCCACTGGAAGGAGGGGGGCCACGTAATCGGGATTTTTGTGCCATTTTCATTATTGTACCACCGAAAAGTGTATGAAGTTATCCATATAATTGAACGAAATTTTTTGTATTTGTTTTTGGCTATGTCCAGCAGGTTCTCCTTTAAATTTGAAATATTCTGCCAAAATGGGGCACTGTAATAGCGATTTTTGTGCCACTTTCATTCTTGTACCCTCAAAGTGTATGAAGTTATGCATAGAAATGAACCAATTTTGGGGGATATGTTTTTGGCTATGGCCAGCTGGTCCTCCTTCAATTAGAAAATATTCTGCTAGAAGGGGGCGCTATAATACGGATTTTTGTGTTATTTTTATTATTTTACCATTGAAAAGTGTATGAAGCTAAGCATAGAATTGAACCAATTTTGTGTGTATATTTTTGGCTATGGCCAGCAGTTTCTCCTTGCATTTGGAAATTATTCCGCCAGAAGGTGGCACTGTAACTGAGATTTTTGTAAAATTTTCTCGAATTTTCGCAGTTTTTTTTTTTTTTTTTTTTTGTGCTGTATATTGGCGGCTCATGAAGCGAAGGGAACTTTGCATCCTGCTAAGCTGACTATTCACAAACAGCTGATGTATAACAGAATAACGAAAAAATTATTGATTTTAATAAATATCATGATCGAGATTAACTTATTCTGATTAATTGACTAGAGCAGAAATTTTAGATTAAAATCAAAATTGGTATAATATTGAACTAATAATATTAAAGTATGGTAACATTTGGAACTACTTTTTGAAATATTAAGATGTATGAGATAGAAGAAAGTTTTGGGATTGGCAAATCCAACTAGTTATTTTTGTAACTTCCTTATAAATAGATTAAAATTAAAAGTTTAAAATTAAAAGTCATTTTCTTTTTACTTATAAATATAAAAATAATTTAACTTAAAATAAAACTAAACGTGACTTAGAGCAAAAACAATATTAAATAATTAAAACAGAAAAAGGGCATCAATTAAACCTATGTTTGGAGAAAATAACTCTTTAATCATGGGTATATTAGTAGATATTTTATGTTTAAATTATAAAAAGAAAGTATGTAGTATTTCTTTGTGAAAATACTCTACAATTATATATGCATATTAACTGGTTAAAATTTACTATACAAATTATCAGCATTTCATTGTACAAATTAATTAATTATTAGCAATTATCAATATAGTCAATCTCATATCCAAATCCAGTAGCAATTATCAGCATTTCATTGTACAAATAAACAGACTATTTTAATGTTTAAATTACACTTTTTTATGCAGTATTATTAATATACATTACAGGGCTTGAATGGCAGATACAGGGCTTGAATTTCGAGACGGGATGGCAGGATTCGTGCCCTAAAAATTATTATTGTGTCCTATTTATTATGCCCTATTGTGGGCGGGCGGCTCCTGTTTCCAAAAAATCATTTTCCGAAAATGTTTCTTTGTAAAACAACGATCAAGTCTCAGGACCGACCGACAAATTTCGTGATATTTTCTGCTATCGATTGGCAGATTTCACAGGTTCTTCTTACGACAGATTGACAAAATTCATAGTTGTTTTTCTGCATCTAACTGAAAAATTTTGTGTTTTTTCTCCACGACAGACTGATGAATTTCATGATTTTTTTCTAGAGACCGTAGAGACGGATCGGTGAATTTCATATTTTTTTTTTTCGAGATCAATTGACAAATATAGTAATTTTATTCTGTGACCGACTGGCAAATTTCCCTGTTTGTTCTTGCGACATACTGATGAAAATAACGATTGCTTTTTTGCATCCAATTGAAAAATTTCGCGTTTTTTCTCTGCGACCGGCTGAGGAATTTAACGATATTTACTCGTGACGGACTGGCAAATTTCACGATATTTTTCAATGATCGATTGACGAATTTTGTGATATTTTTCCGCTGCAGATTTCCCCATGAACTTCAGTTTTCTTCTTGCGACCGGTCAACAAATTTTGTTATTTATTTTCACCATAATTGACGAAATCGGCGATATTTTTTTTATGACCAATTTTTGTATTTTGCGATGTTTTTTCCCTATGCCCAAAATAGGAAATAACTAAAAGGGCAGTAATGGCCACCGATGACTGAGCCCTACCAAATTGGCCAATAGTCAGCACTAAACAAAATGAGATTACACCTGTGGCACACATGAAGGAAAAAAAAAAATTGGTGAACTTAAAAAAACATATTTAGAAATGACAAACTAGTTGATTTTTGCAATTCACAGAAATTAGGACATGACTTTTAAAATCAACTTTTTATTGTGTAATAGAAGAAATCAATTGACTATTTCCTTTTCAAACTTTCAATATGGATTTAAAATTCCAATGCATTGCAATTCCATGCAAAAAAATCTGAAATCGAAAAAGTAAAAAACAGCCGTATGAAAGATCGAGCTCAGCTATCTTATGCAAAAAGAATCTTTTAAAACTTTTCAAATTTAAACAATTAAAAAAACCCTGCCCATTGGTTTAACATTACGGAATGGCCATTTTCAAGTTAGTGAAGGGTCCCCTTAAGTGTTTAACTGTGTGATGTGAATGAAAAAAAAAAAAAAAAAAAAAAAATGGTAACAATATTATGATAGTGTTAGAAAGTGTTTTATAATGTATGACCAATGTATGATTTTTTGTTCTTGCTAAAATTTCCCATGGGTTAATATAGAATTTCATGATTTGAGAAGGGAAAACCAGTTTCACTGGAATGTCCCCTTAACAAAAGAAATTAATGTTTCTTAAAATCTTACAAAAATAAAGTATTTCTTAACAAAAATAAATAAATAAATAGGAAGGATTTACAAGGAGTTTATTTAATATTATTAATTCATACTCAGTAGATTGAAAAAATTTCAATATAAGCATAACATTTATTCATTAATCTTTCAAGTACAGTAAAACTCCGGTTATCTGAAAAGCATGGGACCAAAACATTTTTGTTGACTGGGGTTCCATAAGAATTTTCATATAAATGGGAAGCTTTCTTATTTACCCTACCAGATGCCACTACTCAGCCTTCTCCCCCCCCCCCCCAAATCTATAATTGCAATGAAAAAGATTTGAATAATGAAATATTGCCAAGCTACACATTAGCTTCTGGAACAGAGAACGGCTCCTTGAGAAAATTAAGAGACATTACAGGAAAAGGTTGATACAGTTTTTGATTGAAGGACTGACTGATGGAGCAGAAGTTGTTGAAAATTTAAAACTTATGGATATGAAGAAAGTTGGCTACTGGTTAGATTCTTGATGGGAGTGAATGAAAGTGAATTAAAATTAAAACGTTAGTAACATTTTTACATAAGTTATGGCCTAAGGTTGAGTTGCTAGTCTTTGAAACACAGTTGCAGTCGGCAGAAACTGATGTCATTGGAATTGTGGACAGAAATGATGACAGTATATACACTGAAGTGTTTTTGGAAATGTTGAATGCATTTAAAATTCCATAGTTCAATTTTAACGAAAATACCAGGGATTACAGTTTTGACTATAATTCCATTAAGGATATAGATAAAACAAGTTTGTTCAGAAGTGACATATATACAATCACAGATATGCATTATTCATGCAAGTAAGTTAAAAAATAATGCACATCAAATTTTGCAAAGTTTTCTAAAATTTTTTAACAGAGGATAACCATGCGTTTCCGATAATTTCTAAAGTTATAAAAGTTGGTCTGTGCTGTTTGTCAAAAGTGTAACTTGTGAAAGAGGCTAAAGCATGCAAAATGGAATAAATTTTAAATTAAGAAATTCATTTAGCAACCCAATTGTTAATTGTCCATAACATTAGGTGAAAGTTGAAAAATAGACATGGTATATATAAAACTTGATTCTGTTCCTTTGTTTTACTAAAAATAAAAATTTTTGATAATAAATTATCTTGAGTTGTTAATTTAAATTATTTTGGAGGTATTTTGTCATGTTTGTATAAATGTAATTCTTTAAGTGGCACATAAAAAATAACGGGGTTTAAAGATTTTTTTTTTCCTTTCTAACAGTTCAACTCCCCTGTATTTTTAAATGTTGGCTGGGAAACTCCCCTTCTGGGGAAAACTTGAATTTCAAGCCCTGATGTTCAAAGAGATATAGTTTTTGTAAATTATATTTCAATACATTTAAAATATTTTAATGATGTATGAAACATGTTTGTAATTTATTGTTCTGAGATGGTGTTATATAAAGAAATAATTCACCATATAACTAAAAACATATCTAGTGCCGGATATCCGATCGGATATCCGAATCCGGCAGGCAAAGGAGCTTCGGATATCCGGTATCCGATATCCGGCAAAATCAATATCCGGTGCATCCCTAGTTATTTATAAGATACGAATTACCTCTAAGACCATTTCTTAAAAAATTGAAATTTAAACGGGGTGAAAATGAGCGAAAAGCGTTCTAAAAAATTTTCTAAATTGCGATTTCTACGCAATCTCAAGAAGTATCGAACCGATTTAGAAAAATAAGGGTGTGAAAACGATGGTGACAGCCCTCGCTCCAACATAGGCTGTATTTCATGTCGGTGCCACTATCCGAAAGGGGTAAAGGAGCAAAAAACGATCTAAATTGCGTTTTTTTATAATACTGCAGGGGCTAGCAACTTGAAACTAGGCATGGTAGTTACTTATAAGATATAAATGATCTCTAATAACATTTCCTAAATAATTCGAAATTTAAAAAGGGTGAAAATGGACGAAAAACGTTCTAAATTGCGATTTCTACGCAATCTCAGAAAGTACCCAACCGATTTCAAAAGTAATGGTTGGAAATTGATGATAAGAACCCTTTCTCCAAGATAGGATCTATTGTGGCGTCACTACCACCTTGCGATTACATTTTAAAAAACGTTCTAAATTGTGATTTTTGTGCTACTGAAGGGGCTAGCAACTTGCAATTTGGCATGGTAATTACTTATGAGATGTAAATGCTCTCTGAGGTTCCTTAAAAATTTGAAATTTAAAAGGGGTGAAAATGAATGAAAAGCGTTCTAAAAACTTTCTAAATAGCGATTTTTTACGCAATATCAGGAAGTATAAACCGATTTCAGAAGTAATGGTTTCAAATTGATAGTGACGGTCCCCGCTCCAACATAGCCTATATTTTACGTTGTTGTCACTACCACCTGGGGATTGCAGGAGCAAAAAATGTTCTAAATTGCGTTTTTTGTGTTACTGAGGGGGTCATTTTAAATTTGGAATGGTAATTTTATATTAAACCATTGGACCGAATTTTCATACGCGACACCGCAGAAAAGGGAAACGTTGCCTTCTGAGACAGCAATAATTTATAATTCAAGTTGTAATTCATTTTTCAGAAACATAAAAAAAAAAAAAAAAACTGTTACATTGAAAATCCCTTTAATAATCGTACTTTAAGAATCGTGCTTTTATGTTTAAAAATGATTTAGAAAGTTTCGCGTTGTTCAGTGGCGAATTCTTCTTTGGAGAATCGCCTTAAGTAAATTAAGGATGGAGACAACCAATCTATATTATAAAGGACAAACATATCTGTGCGTAACGCATACGTCATTTTGCGAATGGCAACACTTTGAAATTTGAAATAAATTTTGGTTTTGCAATTTTTTCTACTGAAAATTTTTAAACTTCTAAACATCGCTTTAAATTTTTACACCGTTGTATGAGGAAAAAAAATGCTCTTTTAAATGCAATTTGTTTGAAAGCTGCATCTCAATTTATTTTTGAGATATTAATTTTTTTGTAGTTTTTCTATTAAAAGTAAACGGAAAATAGTCAAAAATTGGAGATACTGTATCTTTTTGTTGCCATTTTCTCATAAAACCTGAAAAAAAAAAAGTTGAAATTAAAATGCGGGTTATGTCAAGAATATTGTTTGTTATTCCGTGATAATGACGTCATATGCATACTTTTCTACAGACGAAGTTTAAGACTGAATTGTAAAAGTGGATTGCTTTAGCGGGTACAAAGGACGTCATTTTATAAAAATGCGTGTATTTTAATTCTTAAACCTGAATTATGTTTTGTAGAAGTGCGTCATTTTCACAGCCCAGCTGTTTGAAACTTTTCACAGGTGAAAATGCTTCACTTTTGAAAATAATGTAATCGAAATCGCACACTAATAAAACTCAATGTTTTACAAAAATTTGGAGTGTCTTTATAAAAGAGAGGTGACATGCAAATAATAGCGATTTATAATTATATTACAGAAATTGATGATTCTCGCCTGGATGGACTTGGTTCGCCGAGTTAGACAAGCAAACAAATAATTCGAGGTTTAAAATAATATCATGTTTTTGAAGTTTTTGTCCAAAATTCTCTCGAATAATAAAATTTTAATGCTATTCTTTAGGACATTCTACTATAATTTTATCAAAATAACATAATTTGCTTAATTTAATTTTTCGTAATTTTATATAATCTATATATTTAAAACACAAGTGTGTTTTTTAGTCATCTGCCCTGATCTTTCTGCTGAACCCATTTTACTAATATTTTTTTTTAACTGAAAGCTGTTCATTTGTAGATGTGATCGCACTATCTGTTTTTAAATATCTCCACTTTTATATTTTAATTTTAAAAGCATTTTATAAAATTTCTTCAATATGGTGAAAATTAGATAGCTTTCATTATTGCAGACAAGAGGGGAATAATGAGGCATTTTTATCTTTATTCAGGCCATTTTCTGATAAAAATTCAAAATTGTTGATAAAAATTGTTGTATAGGGTTTAGTGGCACAAAATCCCATTAGGAGCATAATATTATAATAGGGGCATAATAACGGAAAATGACTTATTGCTTTTGAAAACACGCATTTTTCCTCATAAATATCTATATTGTTTTTTCTTCTGCATGTGTACTGATACTATGTTCCAGACACTAGGCGAAATGCTTATTTAAGTGAAAATGAAGTCATATTTAAAAGAAAACGATTATTTTCTTAGATAAAACTAAACATTTTAACACAAGTGCGCCTAAGAAACATAAATTACAGAAATTTTTACCCTCCGCAATTCAGATTAGAATCTCAAGTAAAGAGTGCGTCTGTTCACACAAAAGATGTTGCTAACAATCGTGACTTCAAGTTTTGAGTTAAAATGATTTTAAAATGATCAAACAAAATACATTAAAAAAAAAAATGATGAATATGGATATGAGAAGTGCGTATGGAAATTTTGAGAAGGTGAAAATTGTTGTTTTTCATTCCGGAATACCAAGCATAAGAGCCTCAATTGATAACCACATCCTAATAACTGATTTTTATTATATTTTAATGATTGTGTATCTATATTATAAAGAACAAACGTATTTGTGCGCAACACTGACGTTATTTTGCGAATGGAAACACTTCTCGATCAAATTTCGGTTTTGAAATTTTCTCTACTGCATTTTTTTAATCATCTGACCATCGTACATTTTCAATTTTCGTCTCATAGGGAAAAAAATTATTTTCAAATGCAATTTGTTTAAAAACTGTATCTTAATTGACTGACGTATTATGTTTTCTAAAATAATTTTTAAGCATGATTTTTTTAAAAGTTTATCGTATCACGTGCCGGTTTCAATACATAATAATAATAAACATTTTGCACATAAAGCAACAAACATTGTTCAGCATTTGTTTCTGACTATTTTTGCATAACGAAATTAATACTTCCTTTATAAACAAATAAAAGAATAATATGAAAAAAAAAAAACACCAATCAAACATATTTGTGAAAGGTAAATTAACGAAATTAATACTTCTTTGATAAACAAATAAAAGAATAATGTTGAAAAAACACAAATCTAACATATTTGTAATCGTACAATTTAAATTTTTCGATCACCAAATAGGATTTTTTTTTTTTTCAAATGAAATTTGTTTGTAAAGTTCATCTTAGTTGACTGATTGTCTGTGGTTTTAAAAACAATTTTAAAGCATGAAATATTTCTTAATTTATCTATAGCACGCGGAGCTCGATTACGAAAGATTAATCCGTTTGCCCTTAAAACAAAATAAAGAGTTCATCCTTTCCTTACGGCTAATATCCATTTAAAAAAACTTCCCTATGAATAAATAAAATAATATAAATAAAACACACATTTAACAGACATATAAGCTCTGAAATTATCAGAATATAAAAGGACGCCGTAAGTAGCAAAATCTTGGTCAAATAACTTTCAGCATGCGACTAATAAGAAAATATCGCTTTTGATAAATTTCAGAAATTTATTTGATTGTATAATTCGTATTTTAACATGAAAAATGCTCTTTTAATGTAAGTGGGCAGTCTAAAAAATTTATTGCATATAATAAAATTATTAGTTTTCAATTAAAAAAAATGTTTTCTCCTAACTGTTCTGTAACCCACGCTTCCCGGGTTACAGAATTACTGTCAATTTGTAAGGCACTACAGTCATAAAAAGTTTGACATAGTCGACGACTAATTGATTGTTATTGAAGGTGTGTCAAATTTTTAGCAAAATGGAAAAAGCAGTGCCATTGTTTGGCACTTTAATAGTAATATCTAAAAATTTCATGCATTTCCGCGTAAAAAAGATTTCGTGAATGAGCCAAAGAGACTGGCATTTTGGGGAGAACACAATACAAAGAGAGAGAGAGAGAGACCACCTTTAATACAGTACAGCCCCGATTATCCGCGGAATTGGGTGGCAAGGCCACCGCAGATAACAAAAATATAAACGCTGATAACAAGACTGAAAATGGGGTGTAAACACAAAAAAAAGAAAAATCAACATAAAATCTATGTTTTAGTATACAAACAGCATAATAAAACGTTTAAAATACATACACATGCACAGTAACGCATTTATGCTCATTGCATACGCTCATTTCAGTATTCATTTGAAGATTTGAATTTTTTAGAAACCATCTTAACACATTTACATCTTAAAATTAACCACCATGCCAAATTCCAAGCTTCTTGTCTAACAGTCTACCACCTCTCTGGTGTTAGTGGCACCAACATAAAATGCCGAAACAGAGTTGAAATAGAATGTCTCGAAAAATGTTAAAACAGAGACTGTCACCATTAGTTTGCCAACATTAACATTGAAATCGGTTGGTATTTCCTAATATTCTATAGAAAAAGGAATTTAGATGTTTAAAAAGGCTTTCTTGTTGTTCCTGCCGACCAGGTGGTAGTCACACCGGCTTCACGGATAAAACTGTTTTGTTGAAACAACTAAATTTTGTAATACAGCTCCAACCAAATATTTTGGTCAGAATGATCAAATTTTGGTTAGATTAACCAAAGATTTTGTTAATTCAACAAATTATTTTGTTAGTCCAACCAAAATATTTTGTTGGAGCTATATTCGCTAAAATTTAGTTGTTTCAACAAAACAGTTTTTTCCGTGTAGGATCAGGGACTATCACACTTGATTCGCAACCAATAACTTCTGTAATCGGTTTATTAAATCCTGAGATTCCATAGACATCGTAATTTAGGACTCTTTTAGAATGCTTTTCGCTCCTTTCCTTCGCTTCACCCCTTTTTAATTTCGAATTTATTTTTGACTGTTCATAGAGGCATTTATATTTTATAAGTAACTACCGTGCTATATTTAAAGTTTCTAGCCTCTTCAGTACCGCAGAAATCTCAATTTAGAATTTTTTTTGCTCCTGCAACCCTTTAGGGGTTGTACCGACATAAAATATAGCTTATGTTTGAGCAGGTTCTATCACCATCAATTTGCAACCATTATATTTGAAATCGGTTTCGTATTTCATACGATTGCATAAAAATCGTAATTTAGAACGCTTATAGAACACTTGTCGCTCACTTCATCTTTTTAAATTTTGAATTTGCTTTCGACAATTCTTAGAAAGCATTTGCATCTTTGAAGTAATTACTATTCCAAACTTAGCCCTCTTAAACACACACACACACACAAAAAAAAAAAAAAAAAAAAAAAAAAAAAAAAAAAAACGCAATTTAGAACATTTTTTGCTCCTGTAAACCCCGGATAGTAGTGACAACAACGTAAAATATAGGCTATGTTGAAGCGGGAACTGTCACCATCAACTTAAAACCATTACTTCTGAAATCGGTTTATATTTCTTGAGATTGCGTAGAAATCGCAATTTAGAACGTTTTTAGAACGCTTTTCGTTTACTTTCACCCCATTCTTATTTCAAATTTTTAAGGAACTCTTCTCAGAGAGCATTTACATGTCATAAGTAATTACCATGCCAAATTTCAAGTTGCCTGCCCCTTCAGTATCACAAAAATCACAATTTAGAACGTTTTTAAAAATTCAACCACAAGGTGGTACTGACACCGACATAAAGTAGATCCTGTACTGGAGCAAGGGCTGTCATCATCAATTTCCAACCATTACTTTTGAAATCGGTTGGGTACTTTCTGAGATTCCGTAGAAATCGCCATTTAGAACGTTTTTTAGAACACTTTTCGCACATTTTCACTCCTTTTAAATTTCGAATTTTTTAAGAAATGTTCTTAGAGATCATTTATATCTTATAAGTAACTACCATTCCAAATTTCATGTTTCTAGACCCTTCAGTAGCACAGAAATCGCAATTTCGAATGTTTTTTTGCTCCTGCACCCCCTTTGAGGGTAATGGCACCGACATAAAATGTAGCCTATGTTGGAGCAAGGGTTGTCACCTTCATTTGAACACCATTATATTTTTCAATCGGTTTATAACTCCTTGAGATTGCGTAAAAATCGTCATTTAGAACGTTTTTTAGAACGCTTTTGCGCATTTTCACCCCTTTTAAATTTCGAATTTTTTAAGAAATGTTCTTAGAGATCATTTATATATAATAAATAATTACCATGCCAAATGCCATGTATCTGGGCCCTTCAGTATAACAAAAATCGCAATTTCAAACTTTTTTTGCTCCTGAACCCCCTTTAGATGTATAGTGACACCGTCATAAAATGTAGCCTATGTTGGAGCAAGGGTTGTCACCGTCATTTTGACGTCATTATTTTTTTAATCACTTTGGTACTTCCTGAAATTGCGTAAAAATCGCCATTTAGAACGTTTTTTTAGAACGCCTTTCGCGCATTTTTGTCCCTTTCTAATTTCGATTTTTTAAAGAAATGTCCTTAGAGGTCATTAGTATCTTATAAGTAACTACCATTCCAAATTTCATGTTTCTCTGCCCTTCAGTAACGCAAAAATCGTATTTTTAGAACGTTTTTTGCTCCTGCACCCCCTTTTGGCTAGTTTTATGGACATAAGATATAGCCTATGTTCTAAGTTGGACCAACACCATCATTTTGATACCATTACTTTTGGAATCGGTTCGGTAGTTCCAGAGCTTACTTCCTATAAATAAACAATTTTTACCTCTTTATAATCTATTTAGAACGTTATTTATTTATTTAGAACGTTCTATTTAGGACGAAGTAGAGATATATGAAAGGATAAAAACCCTTTTTAAATTCAAAATTTCAAAAATTTAAATTAAAATCCGAAGTTTTCGTCCTAACTTTAAATCTCAATCTAAAACCAGTTTTACCCCTTGTAACTTTGTTTCCCAGAAATACATCGTATTACTTTCAGATATCATTTTCGGACGATTTTTAAGAGTAAACTTGCTGACGTTCGGAATATTCACATTCAGTTGTGGTTAGCTCATCCCCGGGCGAGCCAAGCCTAACTCTGGCATCTGATCCCGGACAATCAATCAAAAGCTAATCAGCCATTTAAAGAAATGTTCCTCCCAAATTTACAACTATGCCATCTGTTGGAAAATATGTTAAACCCCAAGATATTAGCTAAAACCCGCACCAAAAACAAGAGATCTTGCAGATTTGAGAAGCCTGTCAAACGTATGACAATGTAGCTCCTGAAAATCATCGTACGTGGCTCGAGGGGCCCCCGGCCGAACTCGCGACTCAGACTGTAAGATGAGCGGCTAAATAAGAGTTCGGTCCACCAAGCGGTTCCCGAGTCCCAGTTATTTAATCCACTAGTTCTGTCAACTCCTAGATGTCTTTACATATTAAAGACGGCTGTACGGACACATGCCGGAAAGTAAACGGCTGCGACTACGCTATACAAGTCCGGGGAACGCTCCCGATATTTAAATCGTTACATTTTAAAGTCGGCAGGATGCAACCATGTTTTCATTTATTTTTATTTTTTACTTTAAATGTCGATTACGGAATTTGTTATTTCCGAAAGTACTAAAGAAGAAATGAAAAAGTTCTTAGTGAGAATTATTTTTGAATGAAAAAGAAAACAAAAAATTACTGTTATCAATGTGTAAATTTTAAAATTTTGACAGCGTTCATGAAGTCAAAGTAGTAGATTTAAAATATGAGTACTGTATTAAAGGGATGGTAAAGATTTTAAACAAATTCAAATTTATTATTTAAAATTTTTTTATCAGCTTTATTTTTTATTTCTTGCGGGATTTAAGGTTTATTATTAAAATTAGAGAAAATTTGGGATTGACATTCTGCATGCGCGTTAAAATCGTAGCAAACGAAAAAACAGTAGTTTTATTTTCTTATTCATCCGGTGACGCATACGTGCGATCACCAAAAAGTAAATTGATATGATTTAAATGTTTTTGCATACCGTGAATAAGTTAAATGACCTAGTTACATATTTTTAAACAAAAAATTATCCAAGAATAAATGTGCAATTGAATATTTGTAAATAGTTAGTATCCTATTCCCTTAATTCCTTCTATAAATACAGATGAGCACCCTGAAATTTTTAAATGTTTGTAAATAGTTATTTATGCCAGGTTGTGTGTTAGATTAATCCATATTTGAATCATTTTTGTGTAGACAGTTTTTATTTTACTGAGAACGTTTTTCAAGTATTTGAACAGACAGTTTTCAAATAATTCTTCGATTTGAAAACTGTCTGCATCAGCGTGTTTATCTAACATTTCTGTATAACACTACCGATTTTCATATTTTTGTATGCATTATTTTTCTTAATATTAACGAAGAAAGACCTCCGGTCACAAAAAATTCAAAACCGGCGGCGGCGGTGACAGCGGTAGTTACTTTTTTTTTTTAGAATAGAGAGATTATAACATAATCTCTCCATATGGACTCGTAAGAATTAAGAATGCTTCCATTTTGATGTGCTACATTTTGTGATTGTTTAATGAAATATAATCTTTAAAATATGTAGTATATGTGGGGCTATGTAAAGAATTTTAAAACACCAGTTTAAAGTCTTAACTTATATTATTATTATTTATTTATTTATTTATTTATTTTTTAGATATAATGCCTTTACTGTTGCATTCTAGTGGTCAAGACTTATTTACTTGACAAAATTGAATAGAAATTTATAATTCTTTTAGTAGAAAATATTTATAAGCGTATAAGAAATAATTAATCTAAATTTAATATGAATTAGCTGTAAACCAACTTTTAAATAATAAAAGCGGCTTTTTTTAAGTGGTTAAAACCGCCTGGGCTAAAAGCCGGCAACCCTGAATCACGTTAACCATTTTCCTCGAATTTACCACCATCATCAATCATATCGGCTAATTTGGGACAATACCGTCATATAATGATTTACATTTATGAAAATCATCATAATTTAATGTATTTAGAAAAATTGAGCAACTTTTGCCGGCAAGGGAATCTACTGCTAATGGTGAAATAATGTATCCATAATTTGGCCTTGTTCATAATTAAAACAATTTTAACGTACGTTTTAATGAAATAAGATTTTTAATATTGAAATTTATCTGCTCAATTTCTTTTTTTTCTTCGTTTTTAAGTAATAAATACATTCTGTATTGCTTACAAAAGTGTTTAATTTCATTATTATTTAAAATGCTGTTTTTTTACAAATAAGCAATAGCTATAATAATAAAACATTATTCATTAAATTATAAAATAACAAATTTATTTTTAACATGTAGTTTCTCTTAAAATGTAATTAGATTCAATTATAAGCATGCTGCCAAAAACGCAAGGTAATTATAATATTGATTATTACTAAAGCTCATTAAAAAACCTTGTTCCCCTTTACCCCTAACTATTTTTTTTTTTTTTTTTTTTTAATACAACCAGGGGTTAGCTTCTGAAATAACATATTCAATTGGCAAACTATTTTTCATGAAAAGAAAATTTACATAATCGGAACAAAACTCTACAGGATTTTCCACAAGATTGTTAACACATTTTCAATTTATTTCACATAAAGCCTATTGGCCAGTTAATTATAAAAACACTGTTTATAAAGATGACGCAAAATGCATACAAATATGGTTGTGTCAGCGGCTCACGTCATGCTATCGGGCGTGGCTTGCTTTACACAAATGAATAATTTCCCACAAGAATTACTTCGTATATAAAACATGAAAAGGGAAGAAAGATATATCCTATTCACATGTAGGCTTGTTGAATAAATTTTAATTTTTTTTTTTTTTTTTTTTTTGTCCTAACACCCTTTTTTGTAAAAAACAATAATGCTGCATTTATTATTATCATCATTATTTTTACTTATTTATTTTATTTATATATATCAGGGCTTGAATTTCAGGGCGGGATAGCGGGATTCGCGCCCAAATATTTGAAATCCCGCCCAAAAGAATATCGTGGGCGGGACGCTCCCGTCCAAAAAAATCTTACATTTTTTCTGAAAATTGTGTATTTTGAAATACGACCAACTTCCGCGCCTTGCGAATTTCCCGATATTTTCGCGCGACCGATTGACACATTTTGCGGTTTTTGTTTTTTACCGCGAAAGATCGTTGAAATTCACGAATTTTTTACACGACCGAAAGAGAAATTTCATTATTTTTTTTCTCGAGATCGGTTGACAAGTGTCCGCGACCGATTGGACAATTTTAGAAGTCATTCTGTTCTGAATTTTTCGAAAATTTAAGACATAAGGTTCCGAAAATTATGAAAAATCGGTTATCATTTTAACAGAAAAATATCGCGAATTCCGACAAATGATCGCCGAAAAAATCAATTTCGTCAATCGTTCGAGGAAAAATTCACCAATTTCGTCGCAAAAAATTGCAAATAAAACGCAAAACTTGTCAAAGGATAGCGAAAAAACGTGAATTTCGTTAGAATGCGAAAAAAAAAAAAAAAAAAAAACTAGAAATTCATTAAAGAATCGCAAAAAAACTTGCAAATTACATCAAAGGAATGCAAAAAAAAAATCGTAAATTTCGGCAAAAGAACGCGGAAAAAACGCGAATTTCGGCAAAGGATCTCGAAAAAAAGCGAATTTCGTCAAAGAACCGCGGAAAAAATGGAAATTTCGTCAAAGGATCGCGGAATAAACACGAATTTAGTTAAAGGGCCGCTGAAAAAAACCGCGAATTTCAACAAAGAATCGCGAAAAAACGCGCATTTCGTTATAGGATCGCGAAAAAACGCGAATTTCATCAAAAAATCACGAAAAAAACGCAAATTTCGTCAAAAAATCTCGATTTTCGTCAAAAAATCACGAAAAAACGCGATTGTCGTCAAAAGATCGAAAAAAACGCCAATTTCGTCAAAACGTGGCGAAAAAAACGCCAATTCCGCCAAAACGTCGCGAAAAAACGCGAATTTTGTCAGAATATCGCAGATAAAACGCGAATTCGTCAAAGGCCTGCAGAAAAAAATAGCCTAAAATCAAACCGAAAAAAAAATTAAGAAAAAATAATAATGGAGTTTACTCGATTTGCAGCAAAAAATAATTAGCACATCTGCAGACCTGCCATCTTTTGAAAATGAGAAATCGTAGCACAGAATATTGAAATTAATCTGGAGGTTGGTTGGTTGGCTTTTCGTGTTTCGGAGCCATCTTTTGACATTCGTAAAAGGAATAAGGTTTCAGTCTTTCAACTCAATATAGTAAATTTTTTCCTCTGAAAATTTGTATACGATATTTAAAGTTTCTTCTCGTTTTGCAGCATTTTTTTTACATTTGTAAAAGAAGCCTGGTTCCAATTTTTTAACCCAGTGCAGTAAATTTTGACGAAATTCTCGAATTTTTTTTCCGCGACCATTTCAGGATATTCACAATTTTTTCCGCACAATCGTAATTCACATTTTTCTACCACGATTCTTTGTTGAAATCTGCACTTTTTACCATGAACTTTTGACAAATTTTGTGTTTTTTACCACACAAAATTGAAATGTTTAATAATAATTCGTAAATTGAAATGTTTAATAATAAATAGTACAAATCGTGCGATTTTGCACATTATTTCAAATCTTGCCCCTCAAAGATTCACCCCCCCCCCCCCCCCACCCTCCAGAAATTCTTAAAATGGCATCCCTGTTTCTAAGGAAGGGAATTCCTGTATAAATATTTACAGAAACACGATTCACTTGTGGTTGATATACATAAAGAGGGTTTGTTTTATGTTAAGAAGTTTGTTTTGCAGCCCAGATTTTTTTTTTCCCATGAACATTTTTTAATGTCCAAATTTTTGGTTTAATGACAAATTTTTTAAAAATTTCGGAAATGAATACTTTGAAATTTTGGAACAGAATGATTCCTGAAAAATATGCTGCGCGGGATAAAAATCGCAATTAGAAACAAAAAATGCGTTTTTTTGTTCTTTGCAAAAAATCGTAGTGTAAGACCGATTTTCGTAGCATCGTAGTTTTATAGGTCCAAATCGTAGCAACTACGATTTTTTCGTAGCAGTTGGCAGGTCTGAATATGCCTTGCGCTTAGATAAAATGTATCCATATATTTATATATTTTAATTTTATTTTACAATATATTAAAAAAATCTTTCTATATTTTTAGGAGATTTTTAGTGTTAATTTTTAAAAGTATGGGAATTTAACGGCCATAAATATTTATATTTTTTCTTGGAGGGACGGGGGATTTTGAGGTTAAGGTTTAGAATTTAGGTCATACATATATTTGGAGCAAAATGTAAACATTTACTTCATCCAACGTTACATAAAAAACTAAATTTATTTCTTACACTCCTTAAATGCATAGGAAACAAAATGATAAAAAGAAATGTATAATCCCCCCTCTAAAATGTATATTGCTTATCTCTAGCCCTCCAGCTGTCTTGGAAAAGGGCAAAATTGTAATGTTGTTTTCTCTGCATTTTGTTTTAAATGCTAAAAAAAATGATTCTTTGAACATTTTATAAAAAAAACTTAATAACGAATATGAATGCAATCCTTGTAAGTATTAATCATTGTTCAGTATATTAAAAATACATTAAATCAATAGAATTATATTACTTTAAATATTGCTTGTATTACAGTGAAACCTGGAGCTTAGTGAACGTATTAACACGGGCTTGTCAGTGAGGGGGTTAAAGTCGTACCGAGTACTCGATAAATACTCGGTACTCGGCGAAATTTTGGCCGAGTACTCGGCCAATACCGAGTAGTTGTAAGAATTTCATTTTTTAAGCATATGAACTTATAACTGATCTGTAAAAAGTTATTCGAATATCAATGTATAACATATGAATAATTCATAAAACTATTTACTTGGTATTTAACAATATGTCTACAAAATATAGAAAAAGTTAAGAACAAAAGCCCTCATAAAATAATTCCAGATTAAAATTTAGTTTCACGTTTATACAAATAAGAATAAGTTCTTTTTAAATATTTAGGAAAACAGGGGAGACTATTTTGGATAAAGAAACTGAAAATGCAATAAAAAAATTAATAATTAAATTTATTATATTTCAAATTATGGTACAAAAACACCAAACGTTCTACATTATAGTAAACAAGGCATTTCTTTTACTACTGTAAATTTGGCCTGCCTCTGAAAATATACGTTCAGAATAAACAATGGTTGAAGGTACACATAAGAATTTTTTTGCAAGGTTGCACATAATGGAAAAAATCCCCCCCCCCCCCCAACCATGCAAATTGAGTGTCAGTTTTATATAAGTCTTCTGTTAAGAAAGCGTGTATCTCTTTTTATTTTTAATCAAAAGAAAATAAAGTACAGTTACAAAATAAATATGAAATGTTTTGCATTATTCAATGAATTGTTACAGTAACCAATAAACATTTTTATTTTTGATAGACAGATTTCTGGTATCAGAATAAATATGAGGGTTGAAGAATGTTTTAATTTTATATTGGTTAATATTTGTACTTATTATGTGTCAATTCTCTTTTTTTTTTTTTTTTTTTTTTTTTTTTTTTTTTGGCTACTGTTTTGAATTGTCAAAAATTGTCTTTAAAAGGTGCACAAATAAATTTCAAATTTAATTAGTTAATTTATATATACTATATAAGTATATATATATATATATATATATATATATATATATGTACACACAGATATATATATATATATATATATATATATATATAATATACGTATATATGTACCCATTAATTAAACATTACTCTTATATATATATATATATATATATATATATAGTTTAAAACCTTATATGTTTTTATGTGTGTGAGCGTGTATAAATGTATGTATATATGCTTATATATTGTATGGACATATAATTAAAAAAAAAAAAAATATGGGGTATCATGCATTTAACATAATAAATTTTCACATATTGCATCATCATTTAACCCCTTCGGGATGAGCGTCTTTTACAGACTTTTTTTAATCTTTAGTCACCGGATTATTAAAACAGAAATTTTTATCTAACTGAATCAGGAAAATACTCGGATTAAATGAGGCAAAATTTACAATACAATTTTACTGGTGAGAATAATCACCGATTCTGAGCAACTTACGCGGCACGAATACCTGTCGCTCGTCCTCAAGGGGTTAAGGATATATTTTACTATCTCAATATTCCTCATTGCTTTTTAAATTTTCACATTTATTTACATAATACAAGGCTAAATTTTACTATCTCAAATATTCCTTATCTTTTTAAATGTTATTTATATTCTCATTTTTTATATTACAATTTTTTGTCTTTAAAACGTTAATTTAATCAATTGCCCTTTTATTTATTTTTATATAATTCATTTCGTTATTTTTTTATTTATTTATTTGTATTAATTTATTCCTTTTCTTTATTTTATTTTGTATTTACTCAGTACTTATTAAGTTTATTCCTATTTTTTCATTCTAGTTTAAACTAAAAGTTAATCTAAGTCTTTTCTTGATTTCTTCAATCATTTTCATTCTATTTATTTATTTTTTTTTTTTTTGGGGGGGGGGGGAGCTTAAGATGGCAACACTAAACATTATTGTTATTAATCCAGTTCCAATGTACATTCTTCCTTTCTCACACCAGATGGCAGCTTAGTTATGGGTTTCACTCAGATGCTCAACTGTAGATCACATGTTAAAATAATCTTAACTTTGTTTTCCATGCTGATATGCAGTAGTTTTGACTCTCATTCAGGTATTGTGCTCTAATAATTTTTAATATCCTGTATGAGGTGTATCTTTCTTTGGATCTCTTAGCTTTTTATTATCTATTTTCTGTAATGTTTGCATTATAAGGAGCTAAATTTTGTCATTTTAGACTTAATGCCGAAAAATTGGATGAAATAACGCATGTTCTATGAATGAACTCACAAGCTCCTCTGACGATTCTGTGAGTCATTCATAGTTTCTTATTTTACATACTTGTTTCCTATGTTCATTTCTAAATCACCTTTAGAGTTCTAAAGATGATTTAGAAATGAACATATGAAACCAGTATGTAAAATAAGAAACTATGAATGACTCACAGAATCGTCAGAGGAGCTTGTGAGTTCATTCATAGAAGATGCGTTATTTCATCCAATTTTGTCGGCATTAAGCCTAAAATGCCAAAATTTAGCTCCTTATAACGCAAACATTACAGAAAATAGATTGGATCTGGATTAATAAATTGGAACTGGATTAATAACAATAATGTTTAGAGTCGCCATCTTAAGTCCAAAATAAATAAATAAATAAATAAATAAAAGGAATGAAAATGATTGAAGAAATAAGAAAGAATAATGTAAATTGAAATAAACAATAGGTTGAAAAAAAAAAAAAGAGTGATAATAATGTTAGTTGGGGAGGGACAACAAACAAACATTTAAATATTGTGAACTGAAAGATTAATGCTAAAGTAAATACATTTGGATTTCAAGTGAATGAGATAGCAATAATGGTACATAATCTACAAGATGAAAAACAAATTGAAGACTAATGGAGATAATACATGAAAAATGCGCTGTTGCAGCTATGAATACATGTACTAAGAGAATTAAAATGAACAAAGTGATATTGAACAGCTAAAACCAAGCTATAATAATTACCAAGCTAGAATTACCTATTACTTGATAAAGAGAGTACCATTAAAAATGCCAGAATAACTGTTGTAAGACTAAACTAAAAATAACATACTTAATAACATGCGCATTTGCAGCAATGCTATTAGAATGCTGAAATAATAAATTTGAAATCACAAATATATGAAGAAATTGATAAAGTTCTAAAGATGATTTAGAAATGAACATATGAAACCAGTATGTAAAATAAGAAACTATGAATGACTCACAGAATCATCAGAGGAGCTTGTGAGTTCATTCATAGAAGATGCGTTATTTCATCCAATTTTGTCGGCATTAAGCCTAAAATGACAAAATTTAGCTCCTTATAACGCAAACATTACAGAAAATAGATTGGATCTGGATTAATAAATTGGAACTGGATTAGGATTAATAAATTGGAACTGGATTAATAACAATAATGTTTAGAGTTGCCATCTTAAGTCCAAAAATAAATAAATAAATAAAAGGAATGAAAATGATTGAAGAAATAAGAAAGAATAACGTAAATTGAAATAAACAATAGGTTGAAAAAAAAAAAAAAAGTGATAATAATGTTAGATGAAGGCATTCTCAGAAATGAATACTCAGATTTCACGAAATTTTCTTTGTTTTTTACGAAATGGTTTCCTGGAAAATGCTCCGAGCGAACATTTCGTCAAATTGATGAAATTAGTTTCTTCATTTGCTTGACGATATAAATTTCGTCAATAGTTTCGTCAAAAGAGGGCTGGTGGCGCCATCTCTCAAACAGTTTGGAAGCTCCAATATTTGACACGGGGAAAGAAAAAAAAATAACTTCTCTCTCTTTCCTCGGCGTGATTCGAACTCACGAGGTCGCTGCTCTTCCAACCTGACTGCTGGACACTTGAAAGTGTCTGCTTTTAGATTGGTGTAATGAATTCTACTTCGTGTTTATATTTTTATAACGTAGATTGCAATTTTATCGGCGCTGCTATATTTTCTGAAAGTTTTAAGAAAGGCTAATTTATTTTTATGGTTTTCTCGTATCAATGAATAATTATAATATGGCTTGATTAAATAATTTACAACTGAAATTTTCTTTGATCAATGGATGATTAGAATATGGTCTGGTTAATTTGTTGCTCACAAATAACGAATTGTGAAGTGAGAATTGCGTGAGATTTTTATCACTTTGAGTAGGAGGATAATATTTTAACACTTTACTGTTTATAAACAGGAGAGGGATCAATTATGTTTATTTTTAATTTGATTGAAAACATAATATACTTCTTAAAAAAAAAAGATATAGAAGTTTAAAATTTTATTGACCTAATTTTCTTATTGAATGGTTTTGAAGAACACAGGAAATTTATTCTTTTCGAATTAAAACATAACGAACGACAACATATAAATAAAATAATAATAATAATAATAAGCATTCCTAAAAATTCTAACAGCTAAAAAAATAACTAATGAAGAAACAATAACTACCTATATTTCAGTATTTTCTGAAGAGCACTAAAGAGCTGAAAAGCACTCTGAAAAGCCCTGTTTTAAAATAAATTATTACAGGACTAACATAAACAAGCAAATATCTGTTTGCTAAAATCGCAGGATTTGAGGAACTGTTTCCTTAAAATGCATTGAGTCTGACCGTGATTGAGGCAAAACTTTCGTCAAATATTTGAGGGTTTACGTTTCGTTAAGTCACGTGATATTAATAGGAAATGATCGTCAAAAACGACGAAATACAGCTCGAGGGTTTCTGAATCGCCAAAAGGGAGAGTTTTATTTCTGAGAGTGGGGCACAACAAACAAACATTTAAATATTGTGAACTGAAAGATTAATGTTAAAGTAAATGCATTTGGATTTCAAGTGAATGAGATAGCAATAATGGTACATAATCTACAAGATGAAAAACAAATTGAAAAAAAAAAAAAAAAAAAAAATATATATATATATATGTGTGTGTGTGTATGTGTGTACATGTACACAGGTATATTTATATATATGTACAGTACACGAAATCTCACATTATGTACACATTAGTGTTTTTTTTTCTTATTACACAACTATTCGGTACTCGACCGAGTAGTTGCCCAGTACTGGGTGCTCGGCTACTCGGCCAAAGTACTACCCGGTACGCTCCCACTTATCTCCATGCACAATTTATTCTAAGGATGCCTAAGAAATTAATAAATAATTATATAAATAAATATATTTCACGAAATGACACATTCAGGATCTCATTGTGTGTCTTAAAATACGTGAAATTTGCAAGTAGTCATGCATGAAATTTTATATTCCAGTTCTTTAGAATCGAATATCGTTTTTAGTTTTCCTATAAATGTATTACATTTTTAATTATAATCGATCGCTCCACAATGACGACTGATAGCAGAGATTTATTTGTCCAATGGAGAGGGAAACTTCATTTTTTTAACTCTTTTTTTTTTTTTTTTTTTTTTTTTGTTCTATTTGGTATTATACAGTAACAAGAAAAAAAAAATGATCTTCTAAATTAAAACTTCACATAATTTCCTCCTTTAATATACCTCCCCCATTATATAAAATTAAGTTTTTTAAAATTTCCAACTTAATACATACGTACCCATCCTCCCAAAATTGTTTTGAATTTATATGCGTATTTGATGTATGAAGCATTATTCTTGATTTAATAAAAATGAATACCTTATTAAGTTATTTCTAGTAATTAGATATTTTTATGTTATTAAAATTACGACATAAAAATATTTTAAATGTAATTTTATTCGATGTTGTTGCATTAAAATATATGTTTCTTTTTAATTATTAAAATACAACCCTTGGGTGATATTAAATATTAAAACTTAGTTTCATTAAGAAGAACTGATCTAAGAAATGATAATATTTTATTAACTGGTAATAAATTTATTAAAAATAAATATATAAATAAATAAAATTAAATATTAAAACTTAGTTTTATTGATAAAAATCGATTAAAAAAAATCAGAGTAACCGGTAATCAATAAAAAAAAAGAAACACAATTTTAAAAGTTGAAACAAAAAGGATCGAACCCGCCACCTTGGATTTAGTAGACATGTACACTACACCATACCATCTACGTGAATTTTACGAAACGACATAGACCGTGAGGCGAAACTCAGAAACTCTATATAAATCACATTTCGTTTGCCAACCCTGACAACTATATGATTTGATTTTTTTTTGTTTTATAAGTTAATAATTAAATAAAATCATTAATGTTCACCAAAAACCACATGCACATAACTTTAGAATAAGCTGAATAATTTGGAACTATATCACAATTGTCTAATCACATCTTTTGTCATATTCTGCCTCAAGATGGCGCTGTTTCATAAATTTTAACACATCAAACTATTAATATACGTATCATAGTTTTTATTTAAACATAAATTAATAATACTTAACATAATACTAAAATTAATAAACAAAGAAATCAGCTAAAACTAATGATTTTAAAATCTTTATATCATGATATAAACCAAAACATTGTATACCTCCGCCGAATGACTTCTATTTGTAAACATTGAAATAAAAGCAGACAGATCGTTCATTCAACAACAAAGTATGAACACAAACACTTAGTTACGACATTAAGGTTTCTATTTTAAATATTGGTATGAAATATAAGAAATTTCAGTGGTAAACATGTAACACAGTACTAAAAACAAATGATTTTACTTTTTTTTTTTCTTTTTACAGATTAACAGGACAAATGCACAACACAAACTTACTTATATTAATATCAAATGAGGCAAATAAATAATTTCTGCTTAAGTCTAATCAAAATGTGCCACATTTGTTTTGTTTGCTAATCAAATTAATTAAAATCTGTAAAAGAATTTATATTATACAGTTCAAATGTTGAAAAATAAAACAATGTTGCTACGTTACTGCAGGTACCTGTATTTAATTTTAAAACAATTATATTTGGAGAAACAATTTGAGTTACATTTCTTGTGATGACATTTAGATTTCTATTTTTAGAACTAAATAAAAATTGATATGAATTATCAATACTAAAAACAAATGCTTCCCCCCCCCCCCTTCTACAGATTATAGGGTTAATACACAATACAAACTTCTCACAACTTCCTAATTATTTAATATCAAATGAGACAAATATGCTAAAGCACACAATATTTAAAGTCTTTAAATATCCTTTTTTTGTTTATTCTATTTGTAAATGTTTAGTAAAGCAAATAAATAACCAGACATAAACAAGAAAAAAGAAAAATGTTCAAAGGTATACGATGCTGGAACAATTATTTAAAAATATATATATACATAATAGATAACTTTTTGAATGCAAAACAGTAGTAGCAAGAAAAAAGAAAAACGTTGAAAGGTACACGATGCCAGAACAATTATTTAAAAGGAAATATATACATAATAGATAACTCTTTGAATGCAAAACAGTAGTAGCAAGAAAAAAGAAAAACGTTGAAAGGTACACGATGCCAGAACAATTTTTTAAAAGGAAATATATACATAATAGGTAACTCTTTAAATGCAAAACAGTAGTAGCATGAAAAAAGAAAAACGTTGAAAGGTACACGATGCCAGAACAATTTTTTAAAAGGAAATATATACATAATAGATAACTCTTTGAATGCAAAACAGTAGTAGCATGAAAAAAGAAAAACGTTGAAAGGTACACGATGCCAGAACAATTTTTTAAAAGGAAGTATATACATAATAGATAACTTTTTGAATGCAAAACAGTAATAGCATGAAAAAAGAAAAACGTTGAAAGGTACATGATGCCAGAACAATTTTTTAAAAGGAAATATATACACAATAGATAACTCTTTGAATGCAAAACAGTAGTAGCCAGAAAAAAGAAAAACGTTGAAAGGTACACGATGCCAGAACAATTTTTTAAAAGGAAATATATACATAATAGATAACTTTTTGAATGCAAAACAGTAGTAGCACGAAAAAAGAAAAACGTTGAAAGGTATACGATGCCAGAACAATTTTTTAAAAGGAAATATATACACAATAGATAACTCTTTGAATGCAAAACAGTAGTAGCACGAAAAAAGAAAAACGTTGAAAGGTACACGATGCCAGAACAATCTTTTAAAAGGAAGTATATACATAATAGATAACTTTTTGAATGCAAAACAGTAGTAGCAAGAAAAAAGAAAAACGTTGAAAGGTACACGATGCCAGAACAATTTTTTAAAAGGAAGTATATACATAATAGATAACTTTTTGAATGCAAAACAGTAGTAGCCCGAAAAAAGAAAAACGTTGAAAGGTACACGATGCCAGAACAATTTTTTAAAAGGAAGTATATACATAATAGATAACTCTTTGAATGCAAAACAGTAGTAGCAAGAAAAAAGAAAAACGTTGAAAGGTACACGATGCCAGAACAATTTTTTAAAAGGAAATACATACATAATAGATAACTCTTTGAATGCAAAACAGTAGTAGCACGAAAAAAGAAAAACGTTGAAAGGTACACGATGCTGGAACAATTTTTTAAAAGGAAATATATACATAATAGATAATTTATTAAATATAAAATAATAAAATACTTGGTATTGACCTTGATATGCAGGATGGGATTTTTTTGGAAGGAGGGGGTACTTTCTCAGGATTTTTTGAAACTTTCTAATTTGTTTACAAAGTGTGTGTGTGTGTGGGGGGGGGGGGGAGAGGCATTTGATCAGGAGGGCCAGATTAACAAGATTTTATGGTATGTCAATTAAACTCTCCGAATCATAATCAGACTCGTTACAACTTATACTGTCAGCGTCACCTTCAACGTTCAAACTTTCTTGAATTTTATTCCCACAACAGTCATTGCATTTGCACAAGTCACTGCATGACAAATTCCTCAATTTGCAGCTACATTTATTAGTTAAACAGGCAGTTTTTTTGCAACTGCATGCTACTTGTTTAATTAAGAAATCTGGCAGTGGAGGAATAGTATTCCATTGAATTTCCAAAATTTCGTTCTGAAGAATCCAGCCATGTTCTGTTGGACTTGGTGCTTTTATATAATTTTCATTACATTTTTTCAACAAACACGCTTGGTAATTTGCCCGTTTAATATGCAATGTTAATGAATCATGGTTTGGAGGGAGAGAAATTCCTACATCTAATTTTGTTTTGAACAACAGTTCTCTTGCATCATTCACTCTTTTGCATTTTGGCTGTCCATAGAGCTCACATGTAAAAATTTCAAGTGTTTCTATGACATCCAAAGATACATTAAATGATGATCCCAGTTTCTGGAATGCTGCAATATATGAAGGATTATTTTGCATTAAGTTGAATGCTTTGATTTTTCCTTTACCTTTAAAAGAACTGCAGCTGTCGCATCCCGTAAAACAGTGCAACCCTATTAAAGCACTTGAAACATTATGTCCCAATTTATTTTGAATTGCTGAAACATCCACAACTGTTGGATATGTAGAAATTCCTGGCAGTACATAAGTATTTGATGTTATAAAATTGCATATAGCAATGCACAACACAATAACATCTGTATCAGAACTTTTTATCAAAATTGAGTCTGCAAATTTTGAGGCATAAAATGCATGCAATAGCATTTTGGTATCTGCTTCTTCTTGGTTGCTATTTAACTCTACTATTTCTGAGCATTCAATTTTATTTCCCAAAGGAGTAAGCTGATGGCACATATTTTTGTGAGTTATTATTATGTTAATGTTTTGAAAAATACACGATTCTGTTTTATTCCACTGTTCAAATAAAAACTCTACCAGACTTTCTTTATTTTTTCCTACTGAAAGAAACTTCTTAAATTGACTGGGTATTCTTTGTTCAGAATTTATAATACGTATTACAACTGCATCATCTTTGCCTCTCCGCCTGTTTCTCTCACAATTTTTAATGCTGTGCTCTGGATATATATCTGTAACAAAATGAATCGTGTTGACTTGGTGGTATATTGCTATATTAATAAGCTTCTTTAAAGAATATACAGCAAATTTTCCAAAAGATTCTGCTGTACTTTTAAGTTGCTGCAAAAAAGCCATTCCATCTATAATAAGAACTTTTTTGCCAGGGATGTTATCAAGCGATGTTATGTGGTCTACGGAACTTAAAAGGTTATGAATTAATGCTGCTTTATTTGTT
Source organism: Maratus speciosus (assembly GCA_963932465.1). Classification (NCBI taxonomy): domain Eukaryota; kingdom Metazoa; phylum Arthropoda; class Arachnida; order Araneae; family Salticidae; genus Maratus; species Maratus speciosus. The sequence continues at coordinate 373,844,768 of OZ010792.1, read as the reverse complement.
TTAGCTAAAGTTCCATCTTCATTTGAAATAGCAGGTGGAAAGTCACTCAAGTTAAATGACATAACCTCATTCATATTTACTGTGGAGGATTGGCCTGTTGTAATTAATTGAATTAGTATCTTTGTGGATGTTTTAAGATTCTTTGCAGCTTGCAATTTCTTTTTTTCTTTTGTGGTGCTAGAAAATGTTAAAAGATTATTTCTTTTTAGAGGAGTTAGAATGTCTTGCTTACTGAGAATTTTATGTTGATATTCCTCGTAACATTTTTTCCCAATATCTTGTGCTGTCTCAAGGTGCTTTTGAATATTTTCACTTGCAAGTACACCACTTGCTATGTTTACTAGTCCACCTTCTTCATATGTAAATGGATTAACCATTGAATCGACTGAAGAAATAATGCACTGAATTGATTTTTCTTCTTTTTTAATCTGTGCTTCACATAAATCATTTTTAATTTTTGTTTGACATTTTTTGCCAGAAAGTTGCTCACAGGATGTACTTATTTGAGCTCTTAAGTGGTGTGATAACATCCATCGATGAACAGCACCAGGATTCCTTGTAAGCCCAATTAGGCCTCCTTTTGTTTTTGAATCTCTGTTTGCAGTTTGTTCAATCACTTGATCAAAAGCAATACCTGAGAAGCCAAAATCAATTTGTCTTTGCGCCACAAATCCACCAGATAGCATATTAGCATGTATGTAAGGATGTGTCAGCTCTAAATTGATCATTTCCAACAAATATACAGGTAGATATCTGGAATAATTTACTTTATCGTATGCAAAAAACCACGGAATCATTTCTTCAACTGTCTTCAAATGCAACTGCCAATCGCCTGTTCTTGTTGCACGAACAAATCTTAAGAGACAAGAAACTATTTGAAGATATGTAATCCAGAAGAAGAATGTTGGGTTTCTTTCACAATTTGTCACAACAAACTCATTATATACATTCATTATTTCAGTGAAATTTGCGGGTACAGTGTTTATACTCAGATTTCCATCAAAATATAATTTGCATAGATGTTTTGAAAGGGAGTGAACTTCAGCACAAAATTCCTCTGTCATTGATTGTAAAAATGCACTCCATAACATTCGACTGAAGGCTTCAAATACAAGCTTGTGGGTGCGTAAACTTCTGTTGTAATGTTTTCCTGAAATTACACCATCTACAGATCCTGCTGCAACAATCTCCGATTCAATAATAATATTTATTAAACCTGCATCTTTGAAGCGGTTTCCTATAATACTGAGAAAAGCCATAATAGTGTGAAATTCTCCCAGACGAACTACCAAACGTTGATTGAATATGTCACTGTTCCATCTAATTTGTTGAATTTTTGAATAGATTGCTTGATCAGAAACCAAAACTAAACTATCAATTTCTAGCTTGTCAGCGATTTCAATACTTTTAAGAAGAATTGTATATATTGCAGACATTTCAGTTGGATTAGCTTCAATTACAGGTAAATATTTAATGCTGCATAAAGGAAGATTATTTGGGCACATTTTTATATTAAAACCAGTCCATCCAGGGAAAATATCAGTACTATTTAGAAACAATTTACTTAAAATGTACACATTATCGATTTTTTTGGCCAAGTACAATTGTTTGGTGTTTTCGACCTTTGTTAAAACATAATCATTAAGGATGCATGGGGTTTTTTTTGCATAATATTCGAAAATGTTTGCATCTGGTGGTTTAAATGTTCTTTTCCCAGATTTTAAACCTTTCTTAGGAACGCTTACATTTGTTGTGAAATTGTTATTTTGGATGATTATGCCGTTTGTATGGTGGGTAGTTTCATGTCCACTTTGCGTTTCCTCACGAAAATCAATGTTATCCCACACTATTGTGGTAAATTGTTTTTTTTCAATATTCATTGGCAGATTATTACATAGATCTAGTTGCATTTCTGCAAGAGCAGTATCATACTCCAATACAGCTGTATGTGATATGCAATGACCTAACCCATTTATTAGGTTTGTCAATTTTGAAGACCCTGTAATGTGACGAATGGACATAGCCAGAGAATAATGTTTAGGTGTTGGTTTTCTACCTTTAGAAGAAAAGTAAATAATGTCTTGAGCAATGGATTGAATTTTGATTTTTTTAGATTCAGGAATTTCTACGAAATTATCCATTTCTACTTCATCAGTTTCACCCGAACACCAGGCAAGAAAGTTAAATAATAAAACTGGTATCATTTTCATTACATTACTGTCATTTAAATCTTCTGCAGTAGGTGGCCAAATGCAATTTATTGGTGGTGATTCACTAATAATTCTTTTTAGATACAATCCAGATTTATACAAATTGTGTTTTTCTTCATCTTCAACATAGTTATGAGTTGGTAATGTTTCCATACTATCGGCTTCAGATGCAGAAGTATCAGTCGAATTATCATTTATAACTGTGATTGCAGATTGATTGTCAGAATTGCAAAGAACTAGCTCTGATAAATTTCTTTGTTTTGGTTGAACAAAAATTAATTGAGGATAGTCTTTTACCAGCCATCGTTTTAATTGTCGGTTAGTTATTGTAGGAATTTTAACTAACAATTCAGGTTCATGTTTCATTATAATATCCATAAGATTTTTATTTAATTTGTTCATGTGCATGATCTCACAATTTGAAATTATTTTGCTTTCAATTATATTTTTACAAAAAGTTTTGTAATGTATATAACATGGGTTTGTATTACAATCCTCAGCTGTGTCTTTGTTTTTTAAGATTCTTGTGTATGACAGAAAGCAGCTTTTGTGGTACTTCATTTCTTTAGCAATACAATCTACATCTCGAATTTTGCATAATAGTGTTTCATCAGTTTTCAAAGTTGCTGATCTAAATAATGCATCACTAGCATTGTATGTCTGGCACAATACAAGATTTTCTTTTTTTCTTTTTCTATCAAACTGATACACATAATGATCTTTTTCACAAATTATGCATGTATTTGGGAAAAGCGAAGCATATGAGCGGCATGTAGAACGGCTTAAACGTTTTTGCTTACAGCTATTTTCAACGTCTGGTTTCGCACGATCGATTCTTTGCTTGGCTTTTTGTACTCTATTTTTGTCAGTGAAACGCATGTAACATTTCCTGTGATAATAAACAGTATGATCTTTACCATCTTTCAGTAAACTGTCTAATTCAGAGGCTACAATCTGCTCTATATGATCCAAATTAATCCACTCTTGAACAAAATTTGCAATTCTACTTATACTTATTTCGCTACTTTCAATTAACTTTTCGTTATCGGATAAATTAGTTGCAACATGCAAGCAACAAGTTTTAAAACTTGCCATATTTAACTTTAATTAAGTCAGGTTTCAGTCAAAGCTTCCGAAATTTTAGATCACATTCCTAAATTACTTGTTTGTTTACAATATTAAAGAGCTCGCGGCCGGCTGGCGCGTGCGTAGTAATACAATGTTGTCTCTTTAATCTATAACTTAAAATTTTAAGAAACTGACTTGCAATACAATACTTCACATATTAATTTTAGTTTTGATATTATTATTAATAATAAACTGTGATTTTTTAAATTTAAGACATAATTTTGACGTTTGAAAATTAAAAATTACACAATGAGCGCCCTCTACCGGCAGAAACAAAGCCTGCACGGTGATTAGAAAACATAATATAGTTCCAAATTTTTTGCTATTTAAAAAACAAATGTGCAACTTTACGTTGGTGAACATTGCATTTTTAAAACAAGGGATCAATGAAAAACATGATCGCATGAAGTTTAAATAGTTGCCATAATTGGTAAACGAACCTGCGGATTTAAAAAATCGGCCCACAGTCTAACACTATTACTCCCGAGATAAGTTCATAGGAGGATTTCGCGCTTAGCGATTTTTCATTCTTCAAAAAATTAGGTCTGACAAATGTTTTGTATCATGGCTCATTTAAAATAAATGCCCTCCTCCCCTGCCACCCACCAGTGAGGCTAAATAAAATCTTATTTCCAAACAAAAATAAAAAATTTTGAACTTTGTGTATTTTTTAATCCTTTATTTATTTTTTCACCTAGCGTATTTGAATGAAAAGGTCCGCCTTGATTGTTGCGGTAATTTTAGGCATTCTCCTTTTTCTGTCATGGATCCAACACACGGTATATAAATGTGCAGGCTGAGCCTTTTGTATTGGTGCTGTAATACTTTTACCTACCTTCTCGCCTAACTTTTTTGTAAGAGTTTTCCAAACATGTATACAGTATAAAGTTTTTTCAAAGGTTAATCAGAAATGGCTTTTTATAAATATTTTGTCTTATTGTCTTCACAAATTTTAAGTAAAATAGGGCAGTTTTTAATACAAATTTTAATGCATCTGATATAGAGTTCATCTGTTATTACAAGAAAAACCAGTAATTTTATGGCATCTGTGATTGAAAGCATTCATTGGTGGTCAGGGGCGTAGCTACCGTGGAGCAGTTGGAGCAAACTGCTCCAGGCGCACTAATCCGAAGGGCGCAAAATTAGAAAGAGCGAAATAAAAATTTGTAAAAGTATTTGTATATTTTTTTCATTATTAATAAGGTATTATAGATGAATCTTGTTACAATCAACATATTCCTATGTCATTTTACCTTGTGTACCTCAACATTTAGATTATAAACATGTTTTTATAAACAGTTTAAAAAAATTAATTCTATTCGTGAAGTTTTAATTTTAATTCATAGCATACTACAGCCTCAAGTAACTTCTCCAACACCGTTTCAGCGTGACAAATTTTTTTTTCTGTAAAGGACAGTTGAAAATTTTTAAATCTTGAAATAATCAAAACTTATTTGCAGGGTATTGGCTACTACTATTTCCAAACAATAGTCTTCTTGGTACGTTTTGTTGAAAATGTCAAAAATATATCATGATGATTACTGTACAAAAATAATGGTAGCCAAAGAAGTCACCGCTGAGAAACCTATATTTACGATGTAACAGAACTGCCTTAGCTATTTAGTCATTTTTCGATTAAAAGAATAGTTTGATAAATTGAAGAAAATTGACAATTTTACAAGCAAAAAACCTAGAGAACGAAATTTTTATGTTTTGTGGAAATTAAACATGCATCAATATAGATCGCAAAACAATAAGGAGAGTCGGATATAAGTATATTCCACATCAATCCATGGCGACAAAATTTAGAGGCAGGAGGGGGGGGGGGGGGCGAGGGGATTAAATTTTGTCCGTATCATTTTTGAAATTTTTAGAACATGGCAAGTCTCAAATACAGAATCGATAAGCATTTTCCCTCAAAAGGATAGAAAAAGTTAAATATCAAATTTAATGTTCCTTAGGAACTGATTATCGCCTATTCAAATTTGCACCACTTTTCTCGATAAGTATTTTTTCCCATTAAACCTTATTTACTCGCAGAATTTTAGGATTAAATAAAGCAAAGCATATTTTTCGAAAATATTATTGTGAGTTAGCTTAGGGTGTAATCAGCCCCCCCCCCCCCCCATACACACACCACCACCACCATCCGATATCACATGTTAGTAGCCAATGAATTTTTGAATTGTACAAAAAAAAATATCAATATCTAGTTACTCCACTCCACTTTCAGTTTACAAAAAAAAATATTGTGTGTTGTGTTCAGTACAGTATAACAATTAGGGTTAAATTGCACTGGAGCCCAGCTCCGGTCTCCTCTGTTTTTAGTAAATATTTAAATACTGGTCCGAATTCACTGGAGCTCATAAATACAGGGCTCCGGAGCCCAGTGCAATAGCGCTTCCGAAAAACTGAAGCCTAAATTACCCTTTTCCTTTCCTTCCCATCTCCAATTTTTTGCCTTCTTTTTTATCAAAACACTTATGTGTGACATAATGTGCCGCACACATAGAAGATGGAGATAAAACGGACTAAATTTTTATATCAGCTTTTGAGCTTGGACTGACTCAAGCTCAATCTGTCTTATATTCAAAATTTTATATATTCATGTATAAAAGAGCAATTTTATCCTTCAAAATTGCGTATTATATTCTATTTCAAATCATTTTAATGCTATTTTGATCAGAATGAAAGGAAAACAGAAATCGTGTTTTTCTTTTTCTAGTCTAGTGATAGTAGCAAATTTATGTCGGCGACGCATTGATACGGTGCCAATCAAGAGACTAAACAATGAATTTGCTTTCAGTACGATTTTCTTTTGTGACAGTAGGACAATTTTTTAATTGGTTGGTTTTTTATTTATTATTTAGATATCTAACCTGAAAGGAATATTTTCTGTTTTTAGCCAACTAGCATCGGCTTGAGGTTTTGTTTGTTTGAGGTTTTTTGTCTTCTATTGCGTACGAGTATAAAAATCACGTTAGAGATTTTTCTATTTATTTTGTACCATGAACGCTGGTCATGCTAAGGCTCTGTTCTACACATTTCCGTAGTCACTTTCATTTGTAAGTAGATATAATTGCCATGTACTGTTATTCTGATAGAAAGCAATCGAGCAGTGTTCCGTTTTTTCTATCAAAGCATCGAATCTTTACGGTAATGGTGTCAAATTTTTAATTTAATCTGATTTTCAGGGACTCATCACAAAATATTGTTATGAGGAAGTAATCAATTACAGTTTAAGATATGCACCTTTTCTAGGAAATTGAAAAACATTGTTCCATTCTTCAGCATATAAATATTAATTTCTGTAAATTTCATTCATTTTTTTCATAAAAATGCGCAGCTGCGAACTATCGTTTTTTTTTTTTTTTTGTGTGTGTGTTAACACTATTTTCGAATCATAATCCTTACATTTAATAGTAGAATTAACAAAAAATCGCAATAAACATTATAATTAGGCAAAGATTACTATTCGGAAGGAGGGATAACTAAAAAGTGGAATAGTTGACAGCTAAATATATGCTGATAGATATAATTGAAATTTTTATTTTGCTAAAGAAAAATAATGCTTTAAATTTTGCGAATAATGTACAAAATACTATAAGTATGCAGATTTGAGTGGCAGGGGGAGGAGGCGGAAAGGTACAGTTGTTAGTACCGGTACCGCAGAATATTAGGGCTACGGAATTTTTTTTTTTGTTAGAAATTAAGCCCTGATAACAATGAATAAAAATTTAGATCCTAAATTTTATACAAAGGTGAAATATTTCCACTAGTGTTTTAATGAAAACGTGCACTTTTATTGATAAAGTTTAAATATCTTTTTAATGACATAATTTTCCACAAATTTTCATTCCAGTTCCGAAATTGAAAACATCACCAGAAAGAAAAATTGGAAATGGTAATGGACATTATTGGTTTCTACTAGCAAGGTGGTAAAATAATGAGTTTCTAAAATGTTGCGCCCTCCAAAAATCCAAGGTCTGCATGTTTGATAACGACAGAATCCGAGCAGTAGTAGCAGCTCTTCAGAGGTTCACAATCACTTTTCTACCAGAATATTAGTATATAAAATTTGATCTGTTTTAATCGTGGGATTTTCTACGATTAAACAAGGATAAATTATTTTATGAAATTACTGGTAGTAAAGTGATTGTGAACTCTTTGTCGATCCGTCACCGTCTGCATGGTGAAACATTGTTGTATAGATAGAAGATGAACGTGAGCAATAAAAATAATTTATATGTAAGAGAAAATGTTCATCAGTTATCATCAAAGAAGGGTTGAAGAATAGCTTAGATACCAAACCCGTCAGCCAATTTCTTCGAAAATTAATGCAATTCTTGTGACAGATTTAATAACATACCTGCCAACATCATTAAAACCATACCAAATCGTGCTATGGGAATCTGAAAACGTGAGGAAATTTTAACATACGCGCATACATACACTCATACATATTGAATCCTTGTAAAAATTGTCAGAACGGAGTATTCGAAATTGTTAAAATATATCATTTCCATTATTATCCCCCGGTATGCTATTTTTTTCTCCCAGCTTATTTTGTCTCCAAAAAAATAACGTTACCTTACAGAAGATAGCCGTAAAACAAAGCATTACGATTAAATACTCTTTAGCAATATTTTTAACTTCTAAGCATCGCACATTTTCAACTTTTATACCGTCGTATTGGAAAAAAAAGTTCTTTTAAATGCATTTTGTTTGAAAACTGTATCTCCATTTATTTTTGAAATATTAATTTTTTTGTAGTTTTTAGCATCATTTGTTTAATTTTGGCAACTCAAGTACTGCATTTCTGTAGAAAGAAAAGAAAAAATAGTTGAAAAATAGCAATTATATCTTTTTGTTGCCACTTTCTCATAAAAACGGAAAAAAAAGTAATTAAAATACGTGCTATTTTGAAAAAATATTAATGAATTGCTTTCTTTTTGCTGCATTTGTATATTATTCTGAGATAGTGACGTTCTACCCATACTTTATTGCAGGTGTTTATGATTGGATCGTAAATGAGGAATTCTTCAGCGGATTCGGATGACGTCGTTTCATATAAAATAAAATCGCGTGTTTTAAGTCTTAAAACTGAGCTACAGTAGAGTCCCGATTATCCGAGTTCCCCTTAACCGAGTGTCCGCTTTCACCGAGTTATTTTCTTTTGATGGACTGATGGCTTCTATTATTATGAAACAGTCATTATAAATGAAGTGTTAGGTGAAGATGAAAGAGCAGCCGTAAAAAGTTAGACCTCTGATTTTCTGGTCAGAATGGGAAAAAAAATTGCCATATTTTTTTTTTTTTTCAAAAAATTTTATGGCCATTTTTTTTCTTATTCTGACCAGAAAATCAGAGGTCTAACTCTTTACGACTGCTCTTTCATCTTCACCTAACACTTCATTTATAATGGCTGTTTCATAATAATAGAAGCCATCAGTCCATCAAAAGAAAATGAAATAATGGAAATGTCGAGGGCGACACTAAATTCTGAAAAAGCAGAATTCCTGTTCTCTAGTTTTCATTTATTTTTATTGTGATTACAAAATGCTTTCCTATTTCCTTCCTTACATTGTATGTGTTTGGAAAGTAAAAACTGGAATTTTAAGTAATATATAAAGTTGTTAGACAGGTTTATCGCTGCTGATCGCCACTGCGCCAAAATGTTTCACTTGGCGAGAAAACTAAGGAATGAAATCGCCAAATTACAAGAGATATTTATTTTTCCTTCGGCAACACTCTCAATGATGTTATTGTGCGATTAACCCTTTTCTGTGTAACTCATTACTTGTGCTTTGATATTCTTAGTGTTTCATGACGAATCTATTGAAACCATTCTTTGAATTTGACTAGATTTTCTTTAGCGATTAGCCAAATTTCTCTTATTAGTCATTTGCTCAGATTAGCAGGTGAGAACCTCGGTGTCAACTTATATATTTGCCCATTGGCTAATTTTTTAAACCATTAGCTTTAGAAATAATTCCAATAGTAAACAAGTTTCTATGTTATTCTTCCTCTTCTTAAAAGTAATTTCTGTCAAAATAGTTATTTTTTAAACGGTCCCTGGGTTCTATACGTTATATTTAGAAAATAAAAATGTCTTTACGATCAAAACGTACCGAGTTATGATACTTTGAATTTTATGGAATTTTAGTATTTTCTGGCATTAAAAACAGAAAAATGTGTTTCTCCTTACGCGAAAAGTTAAAAAAAAAATCTTAACAACAGTGTTTTTTCATTAGTACATAATCTACAATGCTTCGAAACCCTTGAAAAGAAAAACAGATAGTAAGGGCGGCAGATTATACTGGCCCATTGGCGCATTTACAACGAAAATCAAGTCCAATTCACAGAAAATATTGGTATTTAGATACTCCGTACTTAAAGAATTATATTCCATTATTCATTATTTATTTTTTATTATTTATATTTAATACGTTAAAACACTTTCAAATAAAAGTAAGGTTTTAAATCAAATTAAGAATAGAATACAAATTTTAAACTTCAAAAGAAAACTGCATTGAACTTTTTCGAGTAACAGTAACAAGAGGGCGCACAAACTTTATTTGCTCCAGGGCGCTGAATGTTTAGCTACGCCACTGTTGGTGGTTTCGTTTATATGAAAATTTGTAACAATTTTTAATAATTGTTCTTTAATTATAGGGTAATGTGTATTATCTATATATATATAAGCCGTTCTCTGTATGTATGTCCTTTATACAAATCTTCAGTTTTTGACCGATTTGCACGAAACATCATGTACATACGTTTTAGAACGTGGAAAAAAACGCTGTCTACTTTTAAAAACCATCAGACCACTAATTATCCCTTTTTTCTACCACTTTCCATAATTTAACATTACAGAAATATCTCTATTTAAATTTTGTAATTCAATCGTTTCTTTCCTGTTGTCACACATCTACAAATCTGCTCAATAATTTAAAAAAATTTGGTAACTCGAGTACTTTGTTTTATAAGCTAATAAAAATTCGGATGGTATCACTATATTTTTGCTGTTTTATGAAATTGACGTCATTCAAAGAAGAAAATGTACATTTTTCATATATTTATGTGAAAAATTTAACTAAGCATGTTTTAAAATGACGTAGTACCTTAGTTGAATGTTTTTGAAATTAAAAAAATCTATTTTAATGAAGTCGTTTCAATGTCAAGAAATCAATTAAGGAAAAAGATAATAATAAAAAAATCGTTTGCTAGATATGACGTCAATTTCGTCAATATAATTTCAAACTGGTTCTGAAAATCGGCTGCTACAATTTATTTCCTTTGTTTTAGCGATCAGTTTCGTTTTAGCGATCACTTATTTATCTGAGTAGCACGTTTCTCCCGCTGCGGACAAATTCTACGAACAAATCTTAATTAAAGGAAATATATGGGTGAATTTGATCTAAGCAGCAGGAATGAGATTCCCACACGAAAACAAACAAATACTGAAATTTGCCAATTTAGTTATGTAAAGGTACACGAAAACAAATACTGAATTATTTACAATGTTTATGAGCAATTAAGTTACTCTTTTATAACTGGGTTGCAGGCATATTTTAAAAAATTCAAGGTTGAAAATTACTTTTAAAAACATAAAAAATCTGTAAATTGACATAAACTTTTCAAACAAATTACGGAAAGTGTTTTTTGTTTTCTGTTAGCCGTTGAAATAATGGGATGCATGATGTTTAAAGATCAAATTGCAGTAAAAGCGTAATTTATGGTACGGTTAGGTTGTTGCCACCAACAATATTATGCTAGGCGTTACTCATAGAAATGTCTTTCCTTCATAATATTGCTTTAATAGCAAACGGATATATCTTTCTTAATTGGGTTGCAGGTATATTTTAAAATATCTCCGTAATTGAAAATTAATTTAAAATGGATAAACAATCTGTAAATTGAGATAAGCTTTTCAAACAAATATTACTGAAAGTACTTTCTGTATTCTATTAGACGTTGGAATAACCAAATGTGCGATATTTAAAGGTCAAATTGCAGTAAAAGTTAAATTTATTGTTGGGTTAGGTTGCTGCCACCAACAATATGATGCTAGAGTTACTCATAGCAATGTCTTTACTTTATAATATTGCATTAAGAGAAAACAGGTATATCTTTCGTAATTGGGCTGCATGTAGGGATGAGATTTCCGCGTTTTTGCACACCGGTATATTCTTAGAGGAAATATTGTTCTGTTAAATCGAAAGAATATTCCGATTAAATGAAATATTATTTTCTCTAACAAAATGCTGGTGTGCAAAAACGCGGAAATCTCATCCCTGGGCTGCATGCAAATTAAAAAATATCCAGGATAAAAAATTACTTTAAAATCCATTCACATGAAAAAATTGAGATACAATTTTCAAATAAATTTCATTTGACAAAACTTTTTTCTATTCGACAGTGTGAAAAACGAAATTGTATGATATTCATATGTTCAGAAAAATTTCAGTAAAGGCAAAATTTATGGGTTAGATCGTTGCCATCATCCGTATCATGTCACAATTGGCATTGTGTTTGTAGTTTTTGTATATTCTGAGGATGACTCAATAAAAGTCGAAATATGTAAATTTTTAATATTTTTAATATTTTTTTTTTTAATTGAAATGACGCTTTTTAAGCAAATAATTGTACTTTAATATATGTTTTGACATTTGTTTGGAATATACATTATTATGGTATAGTTAATAGTAGACGCAATTAAGACTATTTTACTTTATTTCTTATTGGTCTTTTTAACGATTCGTGGACGGTAATGCACCAATCTCAGTTATTATCATTGCCTTATTATTTCATTTTAATGTATTTTACCCGGGAGGACCTTATTATTGACACGAGCGAAGCCGGGTAGATCTGCTAGTTGGTTAATAAATTTAATGTATGTTGTACAACCATGTGTAATTAAATTCTCTGTTTTGAGATAAGAGTTCCACAGACAATGTGGTAACATTAGCTGTATTTTACTATTTTTTTTATTTTTGTATGTTTTTTTGCACATCGTTATCCGAAATTTGATTTACTCTATTTTGATTTATATTTGTGGAAAAATATTTTTTAGCAGCACAGATTCATACAGGTTTCTGGTAATACAGGTTTGCAGACATAACCTTGTTGAAATAACAATCTGAAATATATCTCAAAAGATTACTAAATTATAATTATATTATTCTGTAGTTTTAAACCAAAAGAAAAATCAGTACTATTAAAGAAGTTTTCAAAAATACTTTTCCCCGCTGACTCATTTGTAAACATGATACTTGTAGGCATGATTGTGGAAGATATTTGTAATTGTAATCAAACTAAACGGTATTTTTCATTTTCCTATAATTGAATTACATCTGGAGTCTAGGAAGGCAGTTTGTTTCCTTTCTTGTGCTGTCGCGTCCGGAAATTCGGTTTAAAACGCCCACTCTGGCAACCTTTTTTAATAAATCTTCTGCCTTTTCCAAAAAACGAAAAAAACAGTTCGATTACATTGTTTCTGAATGAGAGTACCTGCCAATTCGATACGTGTGTAGACAAAAATGAATTAAAAATGTGTTAAAATATCCAGTTTGGATTTGAGAACGGCTTTAAGTGCAAATAAGTGTATTTTCAAGTAAATATTTGAATGGCTGTTTCTGGATTACCACTTAAAATTAACGGGTGAAGTTTTGAGTACTGTTTTAAAGAGCTTTTGTTGAAAGTTTGAATAATTTGTAGAATAAATAATGTGATATTTAAACCTCTTTTTTATTTTAATATTAAGGCCTTTACATGGATTTAGAAAAGTAAGTAAAGGAATAAAGTGCCAAACATTTCTCTTAGAGTATGCATTACAACAATAAAAATTCTTTGATAATTCTTTAATTAGACAAGCAGTTAACAAAATAAAAATGTGTAGTTAAGGCTATTCTCAAATCCAAGAAGGCAACTTTATGATATAAGTTTTAATTTACTTTTGTTCGGAAATGCATGAAACAAGTAGATGTTCTTGTTCAGAAACTATGTAATAATCGAGCTGTTTTTTTTTTTTTTTTCATTTTTTGCAAACGCAATAGATCTTTCCGAAAATAGTGTCAAAGTGGGAGTTTTGAATCGAATTAGAATAACCACTCAAGAAAGGGCGAAAAACGTGTTTGTCACGTGATCAAAATCGTTTAAAACTCAATAAGTAATTTATTTATAAAAAAAAAAAAATGGATAACACAGTTCGATTCCAAATCGCTTCCATGGTCAGACTTTCCAATTTTATATCTTTCCATTAAAAAATGAATTTGTAAATGTGTCAAAACGTTTTGCGCTTGTTGAGCAGAGCAGTTGAGAACAGCCTTAAAGATTTAAAAAAATATATATTTACATTTAAAATTTTAATTCAAACGAGTTTAAGAGCTCATTTCTATTTAAAACATACTTTTGAAATATTTCTCTGTTTATGAATATAATATTGGATAATTTTGTACTTAAAAAAAAAAAAAAAAAAAAAAAAAAAAAAAAAAAATCAGAATTTTTATAAAAAGTTAATCTAGATTTCTGTTCCCATTCTAGATTTCCGTTCTAGCTCCCATTTACTGACTGTCAAACGTAATTTGCCGAATTACATCTCATTTTTAAGAAAAGAAAATTTTAGTTATTGTAAAACCTTATTTTAAAAAGAAATCTGAATAGCTTGTTTGAAAAAGGTTGAATTAAATAAAGCAATGAATAGGGGAAAAAACTGCTTGATTAAAATATTTACAGAGAAAAAAATTTGAAATGTCAGACCTAAAAAGACTATACTTTGTTTGCATTGCTGGAGAGAAAAAATAAATTGAGTTTTTAACATGTCTAGCTCAGGGCCCGACTATCAAGTTTTTGTGCCCAAGGCACTTTCAAATTTTCGTGCCCCCTTAGATTGATTGATTTACTGATACTACTTTTTTCTTTACATATTACACACTTATTCGAAAAGTATCAACTCAAAAAATTAAGCTTTCCGGAAAATTGAAAAAAACGGTTCCAGGAATAAAAGTAAAATATTTTTTCTATTATTAACTGAAATGTGCTTTTAACCATGTATTAAGATATATTTTTGTCATTTCATCGTATCATTATCTCAAATATCACATCTTTTTCACAATTATAATTTTTTTAATGGAAATTTGGATGAAATTATGAAAAATTCTGTGCCCCTCAGATATTTCGTGCCCAGGGCACGGGCCCCGGTTGCCCGTGCGATAGTCAGGGCCTGTTCTAGCTGGGTTCATTCTTTTCTCTCTTTATAGTTTGTACGTTTTGTTTTATGAATGCCCAATACTTCAAAGTTATAATAATTCATATATATAATTCAAAGTTAGTTTTACATTATTTTCAACGTTTTAAATTATCCTGAACAAAAATACGATAATCTAAAAACATAATAGTATAATAATTATTCAGGAAGTGTCGCTTTTTTATTTATTTCGTGTAAATCTCTGTTTAAATTTCTAATAATGTGATCAGAGTTTGATATCATATTTTACTGACAGATGGCGACACTCTAAGTCCTGAAAACGAGTTTTATAGTTGCTTTCATTTTTTCCATAACTTGTATGCAATGTGTTTTAAAATTGATACTTTTAATCTTTTAAATGTTATATTTAGTTCGACCTCTGGTCTTTTGATGAGAAAGTATGAAATGCATTGACTGGAATGAATATCATTTCTTATTCTGTTCTATCGAAATTAAATATCATTCCTTATATTTTTAGCCTTGAACGTGACAAAGCGATTCTAAAATTAAAACAAAGGAAATAATTAGACATGATGAAACTTCTTGTTACAAAGTATTTCCGCCCTGTAATGGAGAGAGAAAAAAAATCTTATCTTTTGAAACGCAAGGTTAATAGTTCCCTCCCCCCCCCCCCTTTTCTCTCTCTTTTTAACACTACTTTTATAACTTGAAAAGTGTTTACGACTTCGGGATATGCATTTCATTTTGATCTGCGTATCATTTATCGTTCTTCTACCGAGATGTACAAAATGTTTCGGATACAGTACTATATCTGAAGTACTGTCCAGTGACCCAGAGCCGAACAATTTTTGATGCTCCAGCTACGCTCCTAGATAAAATACTGTGGCTCTGTCTCCAACTCGGCTCCGGCTTCGTGGTTTTGAGTTGCAGATTTTAATTTTTTGCTCACAAATTCTTTCTTCCTTTACTTTATCCTTCATTAAAGATCTGAAAAAATGCATTTTTCTTCTCATCAAACTTGAAATGTTTGTTCAGAAAATATGACATTTACCTTTTGTTTTTAAAATAAAGTTTGGTGGAATTTTAAACACAAAAATCTTAAATTTCTTCTGCACTTTTCAAACAACCAAAATTGTACAAATACGCATCTAAACAACAGACGGCCATATTTGTTTTCAAATAGTGTTGTCACTTAGCTCAAGTAGAAAGTAGAAGTAAAGTAGTGTTGCTATGTTTTGAGAAGTTTTCCATCTCTAATAAATAAATTTAAAAAAAAATCCCCTAAAAAATGATATAATTAAAATACTGAATAATGATATAATTAAAATATTTTAAGCCTGGAAATTTAAAAGATTGAAAAAAGAAAGATTTAAAGAATATTAAAAGCTAAAGGAGCCCTGGAGCAGAGGAAAATTTAGAGCTGTAGCCCAGGGAAAACGCAGCTCCCGAGCGCTCCGACTCCCAGCGCCTGCTCCGGGTCTCTGGTACTTGTCTGCTATTATCTATAATTGCTGGTTGTGCGTTTCCAGTTATGATAAGCGTTTTTAAGTTTAATTAAATTTTGCCTATTACTGTGTATGTATAAATGCCATAGATCATATACAGGACTATGCAAGAGAATTCGTAAGCATTACTGAATATGAGCATTAGGGATGCACCGAATAGTGATTTTGGCCGAATACCGAATATTCGTCCAACAGACGAACCTAATACCGAATATTCGGCTAGTCGAATAGTAACTGCTAGGCCGAATACCGAATATTCGGCTTGTCGAATACTTTTATATTTCAAAGTTTAACGGCATTAAAATGTTAAATTTTAAAACAATTTTACATAATATTTAAAACAAACTTTTATTCTAATAAACAACAGCTTTTTTCAAGTAAACTTTATGCTGAAAAAAATCTGCTTTGAGTTATTTAAGAAGAGGATAGTTATAAAAAAAAATTTTAATTAATAAAATTTTAAATTTCATGGCTTCTTCTGAGAATTAAAACAAATAAAATTTTCTTAAATTCTAAAACAAACTTTTTAAAATCAAAGAGAAATTGTGAAAAAATTGGAAGAAAAATTGTACAGGATCATATATTTGCTTGTCAGGAAGAGACTAAAGTAAAAGTTAATAAATAATACAATCGATTCAAATTTTATATGGTGACAACTTAGCAAGAATAACTGTTCTACTCTCTTTGATTAAGCAAGGAAGTTTTTAAATGCATCCTAGATCGGTGTCTGGAGTGAGCAATCATTTTCAGAGATTGTAAATGTTGTTCTTAAAATCTTAGCAAGAAACAGATTATTTACTGGACAATGTTGAGGAACTTGCATTTGTACATAATTAATTCCTATGAAAATCCTCATGATTGGTTAATTTTCTTAAATAATATTTAACAAACAGCAAATAAATAATGTAAAAACATTAAATATGATTTTGTTTCTAATTATTCTGAATATCTTTATAAGTTGACTGTTAAACGTATAAGTTGTATAAGGTTTTAAAAAATATGTTTTAAAAGTTTTTTTAAGTATTCGGTTCAGCCGAATATTTCGATATTCGGCCAATACTCGATATTCGGCATGCCGAATAATTTGCTATTCTGCCAAGACGAATATTCGGTATACCGAATAGTTTGATATTAGGCCAAACTGAATATTCGGTAACATGGCCGAATACCGAATAGATACCGAATATTCGGTGCATCCCTAATGAGCATGTGAATTGCTTAACCCCTTGGGGACGAGCGACACGTATACGTGCCGCATAAAGCGATCAGAATCCTTGTTTTTCCTCACCAGTAAAATTTTACTATAAAATTTGCCTTATTAAATCGGCGCATTTTCTCGATTCAAGAAGTCACAAATTTCTTTTTTCAAAAAACGGTGACAAAAGATTAAAAATTTCGTAAAAGGCTCCCGTCCCGAAGGGGTTAAAGATGGTTTTAATTGAGTTATATATTTTCAAGGTGAACTACATTTAGCATACTAAGGTATGTTTGTAGAATATAAATAAAATCATATACAGGACCGCACAAAGAACTGGATAAATGATCGCTTGTGTATGATAATTTCTAAAAGTGTGATTTCAGTAGCTTTAAGCGTTTTTTTTGGGGGGGGGGGAGGGAGAGGGGAGCGCTGAATTAAATTTTAGCTTAATACGTAGCGTGTATAAAAAATGGTTAGGTAACGTGCAAAACTGTACAAAATAATTCAAGTATTCTCCCACTAATGAATTCAAGTACTTTTCCGGCTATGGACGGTAATTGCTGAATCCTGTTTTTCAAATATGTTATGCGTTTTCTAAAACTATTACTTTGTATCTTATTTAATTTGCCTTATTAAACATAGAAGTATTGTTCAAGTATTCTGGAACTGTGGGGAAGAGTTTCATAGTCTATGCTTGACGCATGATTTATCTTTCTTGTTTTAAAATAGTTAATTACTCTGTATCCATGTTTTTTGTTTATTATTGAATTTTTTTAAAAAAAAAATTGTTTTCTGGGAATGATTCGAAGTTTTAACATTATTAATTGGTCAAAAACTTGGATTTCCCATACGCCCTCCACAGTTTTGTTTTATTTTGTCATTGTTATATTTTACTTGCTTAAATAGAACTATTTGTTTTAAAATGGAGCGGGGGGGGGGGGGATTAAAAAGCTCAACTTATTTTTTTTTTATGCTAAACTTACAGTAATTTTACGGCTAACGAAGATACTCTGTTTCGGAATCTCTTTCGATAAACAAACTGTGACGTACTCAATTTCAGACATGTTACTTTTCTGCGGAATTCCGCATTTTCTGCACTGAATCCTTGGGATCGATATAAATAAATATGCAATTTATATTACAATAAATATTACAATTTGTAGCTATTTTTATGGGGGGGGGGGGGGTAGCGTAGCGGGCAAAATACAACAAAAACGCGAGTACGAACAGCGCCAAATTGAGCGAATTTCTTCAAAGGATCGCGAAAAAAACCCAAATTTCGCCAAAGGGTCGCAGAAAAAACGCAAATTTCTTCAAAGGACCGCGGAAAAGCGCAAATTTCTTTAAATAATCGCGAAAAAAACGCGATTTATGTCTAAAGCTCGTGGAAAAAACGCGCGATTTCCGTCAAAGGATCGCGAAAAAGGCGCGTGATTCTCGTCAAATGATCGCGGAAAACGAGAATTCCGTCAAAGGTTTCCGAAAAAAAAAATGCGAATTTCGTTAAAAGATCGTGGAAAAAAATGCGAAATTCGTCGAAAGATAGTGGAAAAAACGTGAATTTTATCTGCGGATCGCGGAAAAAATGCGAATTTCGTTAAAATGCCGTGGAACAAAATGGGAATTTCGTCAAAAGTCCGTGAGGCTGTGAAAGTTCAGCCTTTTTTTTTGCTGAGCCTGTAGTGCGTTATGCCTCTTCATTGTTTGACATTTCTGTAAATATATATATATATATATATACATATACATACACATTTATTTATATATACGAATCCTTTATTTTTCCAATAAAAATGCTTCATTTTTAGGGTTCCGCACTTAAAAAGTAAAAACGGAACCATTATAAGACCACTCCTGTGTCTGTCTGTCACAGCCGTTTTACTCGTAAACTACGGAACGTGGAGAGTTCAAATTGGGGGAAGTAATAAAGACTATTGACCCACAAATTTGCAGATTATTAAACATTTACAAATATATTTAGGGAAAATGTAGAGGGGCGGCTAATTAAGTTAACTTAAAAAAGATATTTTCTTTGTATATCGCGAGAGGTATCGTGTTGAAAGCATTCGTAACGCTGAACTCAAAAATACATTTCTTTTAATTTTACGTATTATATTTTCAGAGATATCGTCGAAAATATAGTGCAAAAATATGTTCCATCCCTTCTATTTCCGAATCTACTGAAACTAAAATTATGAAAAAATTAGAGGTAGTGGACAATAATTTAAACCTTGCAGGAAAGTTATACGATTACCCGAGGTCACATATAGTTTTTGAGAAATCGCATTTTGCTGTTACACAAAAATTTCAATTTTCCGGCATTCAGCAAAGGTGTTGAGGAGCGCTGGAGGTACGTATCGTAACAGATGCACAAATGCATTATTGATAATGATTTTCGAGAAAAATCGTCAGTCATTAGCCGAGATATTAACCCTTAAAGACTAACGAGCCCCAACGTGTCGGGGAACATACCGGGAGAGACGTTAAGTTGTAAGGACAGGCCTAATAACTTTTAATGATATATTTGTGTAATGCAATACCCAGTTATCAGTATAATAGAAATAACGTCAAATTGTTAAAAACAGATTAATTTAATTAGAATTGATCACATAAATACTATGGGATTCGCGACTAGTTTGCATAGAGTGGATCTCTCAGTACGATCAATACAATCTCTCAATAAATCCTGTCTTTAAAAGTTAATTAAAAACCTATCTGGAAAAACGCGGCACAGACCAAGGCTGCGTTGTAACTTTGCGACCTCCTTTCGAAGCGCGCTTAGCACAATGCCAAATTTAAACTTTGAACAAGGGTTTTCTTTTAGGGTTTTAGCTACACAGTAAAAAGAAAAGATTATTATTGCGCTGAATTTAGTTTTATGAAATGCCAAATGAAGTTTAATTATGTGCTACTTTTATTGTCAGTACCGAATTAAGTTCATCATAAACAGATTAAAAAAAGAGTTATACAGAATAGCAATATTTGATATTACTTAAACTTCATATCTCTTTGAACTTTTATTGGTATACCCACTTATACTTTTGCAGTATATACCCAACCCTACGTTGTATAGTTTTTCTTTTACAAAGTCTTATTAATCTTTTAACAACGATTTTTTTTTTTTTTTTATAATATAGTGAATAATTCATATATTTATTATACGGAACCCTCTGAGCGCGAGTAATACTCGCACTTGACCATTTATTTAAGGAATATTATGCTACACACTAAATAAACAAATTTGTCTTTGAATCTCATTCCCGTTCTTATTTATACTATCATGTATATCGCATGTTTCAATGCTGAATTTAAAAGACTAATGTTCTAAAACTTTTTGCATCTCATATTATTTGTTATTCTGATACTAGCATCTCTTTCATTTCCACTTTACCTTACAGACCTACAATGTATTATTCTCTCCTCATATTAGTTTCCTTATTAAATGCATGTTGTCTTTTATTTAAATAATCTTTAAAACAAATTTCATCCTACAAAAGGTAAATGATTCATATTCTTACTACCGGTTAAATAAATTTAACCAATAATAATAAAAATTTGCTAGTTAAATAATTGAAATAGACGACTTATAATTGATTTTGTGTGTTTAGTATATGAAGTTTCTTCAGGTATCCAATCGTTGAAAAGCTTTAGTCAGGTGTGTGATTTTGCTAAAAAACTGATGTAATTATTGATTGATGAATGATGTTTAATTTAGAACATAATTAAATTTTTATAGTTCTAATTAAATTTTCTCAAGGTTTCTAAATTCGGTAAAAAAAAAAAGTTTTTTCCATTTCTTCGAGTAGGAAGAAACCTATTTTTTCCGGTCGGTTTTTTCCGCGGTTTTTCCACTTTGGAAGAAACTTGCCAACCGTGATCCATTTAGTCACATTTAGTTATATTTATAAAATTACCCATCATATAAAACAAAGCGGAATAGTTGTTTTGTTGTTGTTGATTTTTCTTTTTTTTAACGCTAAAATAATGCGAGTAATTCAATTTTATTCTTATCATGCTGCTTTGGAATAACCCTGAAAGCTTGCAAAAATTTTATATCTTCAGTGCACTTGAAGTTGTGCAAGGAATATTTACTCACCCTGTTTATCACTACAGCCGTTTTTTATTGGTTTCGTAACCAATAAAAAGATTTTTTTGTTACATGCTACAGTAAAATCCCACTAATCGGAACTAACTGGGGCCGGTGCCTGTTCGGATTGCAGAAAATTCGGATTACCCGAAATTCTGATAAAAATAGAAAAGAAAAAGGTGTTTGCTAAAAGAAAATGTAAGTTATAAGTACTGAGTAGTACCGTAAACATCCTTTAAACCGCCATTCTAAGATCCGGCATGCTGGATAATCCGGCATGACTTTCAGAAAAAAAAAAGTATTGCTTGTTTAATAACTCTTTATGTTTATAATAATCCAATGGAACTTAAGAATAAGAAATTACGTAACAACTCATTACAAAAGGTAAAAAATCGCGAATCTATAAATAGCTGAATTAGAGGTCTACACGGGCCGACATTTCCAGGCCCGGGCCCGGCCCGACTCATAGAGGAAAAAATCGGCTGGGCCCGATACAAAAATTAAAAGTTCGGCCCGGGTCCGGCCCGAGTGAACTTCTACAAAACATTGATTTTTACGTCGAATTGGTTAAAAAATTTTCTTGTACGAGAAGTTCTGACCAAAAATATTTATCTTAACTTTTTTTTCATGTTTATAATCTTTATTTTTATAGAAGTGCAGCAGACTGCGATATTTATTTTTTTAATGAATCTCTATTTCTTGTATCTAAATGTTTCAGTAGTTATCATTAATATTGTTAATCCATATTCCATGTATAGAAGTCTTAAAAATCGGAAAAATGCTATACAGTAAAATCTTCTAAGATGGAATTGCATAGAAAAGAAAAAAAAAATGCGTTATAGACAAGTTCCCTTCTTAGCAAGTGTAAATGTATTATATATTCTTTTCTTACTTATTTGTATATTTATTTTGCATGGATCAACACGTTTTTCAGTTTAAAACAGGGTTCCGTCATAGGCAGGTTCCTTTTCACACATTTTACTGTATTTTAATTTAGTTATATTTTAATATGCGTAGAAATCTACTATTCTTTAAAAATAATAAATTTTAATGTTTAAGTGTAGAATAATGGCGATTCAAAAATGTATGCATTTTTTGCAAAAAATTTTTGGGCCAGGTTTAATTTAATTGACCTTTAAATGGATCAGGCCACGCTGAGACAATGATTTTCATACGGGCTGGCTCAAAACTAGGACTGAAAATTTTGAGCCGTGAAGACTAGGAATGAAACCAGGCCCGGCTCTGTACAGAAAAATTAAGTTAGGCCCGGAGCCTTCAGAAAAAAGTATGGCCCGGACCCGGCCCGAGTGCCGTGAATGAAAATCGGCCCGTGCAGATCTCTAAGCTGAATCACTACGTCAACGATGGGTGGGGGGGGGGGGGGAGAAAAAGCATTTCTGTAGATACTTTTCGAAATCAAGCTGTTGAAAAGAAAAATTAATTTTTATCATCTGAATTAAATGCTTTTTGCATTTAAAAAAATTATTTTATAGTGACTTTTAAACAAACTGATATTCGAGATTTTTGCCGCGATTAGGCCTGCAGTGCACATGTTTTCATTTTATATTCGTGTACATATATGTTGTACTTTTACATTATTGATTTTTTTTTTTTCTGTTCAAGCTGCTTAAAGAATAAAAAACATGCTTTACTGCCATTTTTATTTTAATTCTAAATTCTACACGTTTTTCCCAGCATTCATCCTGTAATCCGGAAAATTTCGTAGTAAAAAGTGTAAAAATTACATTTTTGTTTTTAGTGCAATAATTCAATATTTTCAGTTATTCTCTATACTTAACTATAATTTTCGAAAATAAAATCGGTTCGGATTAAACGGAATTTCGGATTAGCGGGGTTCTACTGTATATCGAAAAAGGGTTTTTCTAAACTGACCTGGTTTTAAATGAAATTTCTTCTTACAACTTCTTACCATCTCTCTTATAAACACGCGCAGAAAAAAATCGTTAATGACAAGTTTATAATTTCTTTTTTATAAATTTATAAATTTAAGTTTATAAATTTAACAAGTTTCTTTTTCGGTTGTATATTTTGTTTACCCCACCCCCACCAAAAGAAAAAGTTTTTTTAAGTCCACTATTTTATCAATCGACTTTTCAATGTGCGATTTTTTAAATAGTTAATTTTTCGAGATCACACCGGGTCATTTTCACCCATAGATTTGTATTAATATTTTAGTAACCTTTCGCCGTTTTTAGCATTACCTTAGAATTTGCCATTAATCTTTTTTAGCAGTTTTTTAGCCCTACAATTAAATTTTAAAATTCCATTTAAATTTATACAAAAAAAAATGCAATTTTTGAGCAAAATTGACAAAACAAAGACAAAACATTTCGAAAACATAGTCCTGTTTAAAGGAATTTGTATCTTATGAAAATAAATTTTTAGTTTAAAATTAATTAAACGATCTTAAAATGGCAAAAGCTATAAAAAAACTATAATAAAATCTAAACATTTTGCGTAAACTGGGGAAGATTTGGTTTGATGAAAATTACCTCGAGTCAGATTGACCCGGTGTACAATGGTTAATCGCAAATGAGGTCTGCCACGCATAGTGATGGCAAAAATTTTCAAATTATCGATATTCGAATATTTTCATTACGTAATGTTTCATTTAAAAACTAGATAATAACTGTCAAAACTTGACGATAAAGATCTTAAAGGTTCAAAGGAAAAAAGGTTCACAACATCATTAAAATGTCAGAAATATTTACAGAATATTTATTACCAATAGATAAAAAAAAAAATAAAAACCTTTTTATAACCAGACTGGTGACCGGCTGCATATTAATTCTCTTTGCACGGATACAGACAACAGAACAGTTCCCATCTAATTCAGTTGTCGTTGAATATATATGAGTTTACAATAAGCAAGTAATTTATGTATATACTAAGTACTAAAAATACTTTTATTTTATTTTATTTTTTAATAAACTTGAAATACTAATTTCCCATCTATTTTAAATTTAAAATGAGTTAGCAACAAAGTTATACACAACATGCTTATGTTAGGGATGAGAATTTTCCGTCTTTTGGCGGATTTCCGCTTTTTTGTTATTTCAAGGAATTTCCGCTTTTTTTTTTCCTCGAAATTCCGCTTTTTTCCGAGGATTCCCTATTTTTCGCCTGCAAAATTTTGTTATTTTCCGAATTTTTCACTTTCCTATCGATTCCGTTTTTCTTCCGATTTCGAAAGAACATTCAAAGGTGATGAAAAAACGGCAAATTTCGTCAAAAGATCGCGAAAAAACTACAAATTTCGTCAGATCTCGAATAAACGGCAAATTTCGTCAAAAGATCGCGCAAAAGCGGCAAATTTTGTCAAAAAAATCGCGAAAAAGCGGTTAATGTGACCAAAACATCGCGAATAAACGGCAAATTTCATCCAAAGATCGCGATAAAATTTGCAAATTTCGTCTAAAGATCGCGAAAAAGCGGCAAATTTCGTCAAAGATCGCGAAAAAGCAGCAAATTTCGTCAAAGATCGCGAAAAGGCGGAAAATTTCGTCAAAAAATCGCGAAAAAAGCAAAATTTTGTCAAAAGATCGCGAAAAAGTAGCAAATTTTGTCAAAAGATAGCCAAAAAACTACAAATATCATCAGAAGATCGCGAATAAACCGGTAAATTTCGTCCAAAGTTCGCGAAAAACCGGTAAATTTCGTCAATAGATTGCGAAAAAGCTTCATATTTCGTCAAGAGATCGCGAAAAAGCAGCAAATTCCGTCAAAAGATCGCGAAAAAGCAGAAAATTTTGTTAAAAGATCGCGAAAAAAGCAAAGTTTTGTCAAAAGATCGCGAGAAAGTAGTAAATTTTGTCAAAAGATAGCGAAAAAACTACAAATATCATCAGAAGATCGCGAATAAACAGCAAATTTCGTCCAAAGTTAGCGAAAAAACGGTAAATTTCGTCAATAGATCGCGAAAAAGCTGCAAATTTCAC
Source organism: Maratus speciosus (assembly GCA_963932465.1). NCBI lineage: Eukaryota > Metazoa > Arthropoda > Arachnida > Araneae > Salticidae > Maratus > Maratus speciosus. Next base: position 373,819,472 of record OZ010792.1, on the reverse strand, counting down.
CAAAAGATCGCGAAAAAGCTGCAAATTTCGTCAAAAGATCGCGAAAAAGCGGCAGATTTCGTCAAAAAATACATGTATTTAGTGCTTTTAGTGTATCCTCCCCTTCACCCCTCTTTTGTAACCTTTCAGAAAATTTGTTGTGAATTTCAATTTTTTTTTTTTTACTCAGAATCATTCCTGATTCAGAATTCACATTAAGCTGGCTGTAGGTCCTGGTTCAATTAGCCCGTGTGACCAAAAATAACTAACCATTGTGATTTTCACTAAGTTTTTCATATTTTTTGCTAAAAAATTTATTAAAATTATGACACACACAAAAACTATTCTTAATTAAATTATTTCATTTTCACGAGCGGCCATGATTCTGATAAGTCGAGCATTTCATATGACCTACACTCAATGTTTTAAGAGGTGTGTGTAATTTGGCTATCTTCATTCCTGTAATGTTGCATGCAGGCTTGTGCTCTTGTCTCCATTTGCCCGGAAATCAGACCCTGGTTTTATTTCTTAAAGTATCTTTTAGGGATAAAATGTGGTACAATTTTTTGTTTGCGCGTGGTTTCAGTCTTTTTGTTTTTTTGCAATTCTCATCCCTGTTATGTAGCTATATAGGTGAAAACTGGGAGATTGAGTTAGTAGCCAGTGGCCGGTAGACTCAATTTAATTAGTGGCCGCTTTTTAAAGTTAGTGGTCATTATAATGTTTCAAATTTTTTTGACATGTAGATAAACTATAATCGTTGTATAAATACATATTTTTCTATAAATCAGAGTTTTATACCAGCCAACTATTCATGATAAGAACAGGGAAGCAGTCAAAATTCAAGAAAATTACTTTAAAACACAAAATCTGTGATATTAATTTTTTTAGAATGTATTTTTGGATCATTTGTATATGTTCATAAACACAATTATCAATCAAATTACTATTACTTTCTTTGTATAAAAAATAACTAAATCAAAATTCCAACAGCTAGGTGTATACAATAGAAAAAAAAAAAAAAAAAAAAAACACACACACACACAATAAAATGTTTTTTGGATTTTATTTAATAAGTAAATGTCTTATTAACATACTACACACATGACATACAGTTAGTTGTAATCTAAGCTGGTGAGTGTATTTCACAAGTTTAAACATTATCCCTTGAAGATACTACAATGTCCTTAAAATCAGGGTTCGCAAAGCTGGGCCCAGTTCGAAAAACCCGGTGGGTTTTTTCAGAATGGGCCCACTTGAAAAAGCCCACTGAAAAACCCATAAAGTGGGTTTTTTCAATTTTCAAATATAATTTAAAAATTTAAACAACATATACATTTAATGAATTTAAGTCATTTCAGTTAATTTTGAAAAAATATTAATGTATAAAAGCCATTACATGCACATCCGAAGTAAAATAAAAATGTATTTCAGCACTTTGAAATACTTTACTAACATAGAACCAAGTAGGCAACATACATAGTACATAATTATAGGTATGTCTTTATATAAAAAATTCAAATCAACTATATTCATGGAAATAAAAAATATGTATTTTTACTTTCTTCTATCTTTACAAGAAGAAAGTATTGGATTCGTGAAAAATTTCAACTTCCAGTTGATGATGGATTTATACGTTTTAAAAAGGTCCTGAAGACAGTTTGATAGTTTTTAGAAAATGACTGTCTGTATGTGAAAAATTTTTTGTGGGTGTTCTATCTCAAGAACTAATGCACAGAATTTCACAAAACTTTAGATTGAATTAGACCTTGATGTAAACTGGTGCTGATTAGTTTTTGGTGTATACTGCCCAACAGGTAGCGCTGCTATGCTGCATTTATCTCAATTTTTGCAATAGCTTTATCTCAAGAACTAATGCACGGATTTTCATAAAACTTCAGATTCAGTTATAAGTTAAGTTGTTGCTTATGGAATTTTGGTGCATATCGCCCAACAGGTAGTGCTGCTATGCTGCATTTTTCGCGATTTCAGCAATAACTCTTATCTCAAGAACTAATATACGGACTTGAATAAAAATTTAGATTCACTTAAACCTTGATATAAACTGGTGCTGTTTTTGGTGTATGTCGCCCAAGCGGCGCTGTTATGCTGCATTTATTTCACCTTTTGCAATAGCTTTAACTCAAGAACTAATAATGCATGGATTTTCATCAAACTTCAGATTCAGTGAGATGTTGACGTAAATTGTTACTGATCAGGTTTTGTTGTAAATTGCACAACAGCTGATACTTATATCTCCTTGTTAAATGCATCCAATTCAACAAGTCTATGTTTTACAATTCTCATGACGGGCATAAATTGTCATTTAATTTTGGCACTGTGATAGTGAATTTTGAATTATTAACATGTATGAGATAGAAGAAACTTTTGTAATTGGCAAATCCAACTAGTTTACCCCTTTTTTTCTTCCTACTTATATATTTTAAATTTTAATATTCTATTCATTATTTGATTTAAAAAAAATTAACAATTTTATATCTTTTATTACATTTCAAACTTATTTGTGAGAAACACTGACATTTAGTTAATTTAAATTCATATAATTTATACAATTTATAACTTGTAAAATAGCATTACAATTATATTGTATATAAAGGAACAATGTATTTTTTTTATGTATAGTGTATATAATATAGAAAATATAGTATACAATAATGTAATTACGCATGTATTATACTTTTGAAAAAACCCGATTTTCCCCGGGGAAAATTGGGTTTTTCATGAAAAAACCCATGTGGGTTGGGTTTTTTCAGAAAAACCCGGGTTTTTGCGAACCCTGCTTAAAATCCGCTTGCATCCGGTGAAAAAATAGGGGAATAAGTTATTTAAAATGCACGCGGAATCAACACTGATGAATATATTTTGCAGAATACGACAGTTAAAAAGATATATATATATATAAATATTTTTCCTTTTTTTTTCTTTGCGGAATATAATCCTATATTTTACTTAGTATATATGCTTTTTTGATCAATTCTAATAAAGAATATACCAAATTGTAGATAATTTCAATTTATTTAATCGATTGTTACATGCCTAAGCTTTTAATGCAAAATTTTAAATATAAAATCATTCATTAGAAAAAATATTGGGGATGATAAATTTTCCTTACTAATAAAATATGAGGGGGGGGGGGGGGAAATAAATTCTATAACATTTCCTCCTGAAGTAAAATGGAATTTATATCATTGAACTGAGATATCGGAACACTAACGATATCTGAGAAACATCTTATGCCAAAAGCGGGGTTCGTTCGAAGTTCGAAAAACTTTTTGAAAAATCATGTTGAGTAGTTTTTTCATCACCGAATGCTTGCTTTCGCGTCACATTGATTTCGTATCTATAAAAAATTACGGCTTTTATTTGATCTTTGTTTGGTTCGAACTTCTGTAAAATTATTCTATATAAAAATTAATAAATTATTTTATCTTTTAACTATGAACTGCCTTTTTTCATTCTACATTTATTATTAAAAAAAATCCATTTGCATTTTAAATATTAATCCTTACATATTTGCCACTTTAATGAAATAGGCATTTCACATGTACGCTTACGTGTATTCAAAGCATGCATAGTCTCCTACTACTTATTTAAGTATCCGTATACAAACTGTATTATCGCACTTCTATGCCTTCACGTTACCTTTCCATTTCTTTAATCTATTTAATCCGTATAAAAATTTCAAAACTTCAGACTTAGGCATTCTGTATTATTACATTCTGTTGAATTTTTTTCTGCGACTTAACCTTCACTTCATTTTTTGCGAATTTTCAGCCTATTCTTCGCGTGCATATGTGCACATTTTTTATGTTGTAACACCCCCTACCCCCAAATAAATAGATAAATAAATAATAATAATAAAACTTATCATGTTTAATGATTTTTCTTTGTTTTTATGCATGCACTTGCGTAGATCTTATATTTTAGCGCAATTTACTGTAAAAAAATTAAATAAATAAGCAAATAAATAAAAACCAGACATTTAATTCTTAATGTATAATTTTTTTAATCTATTTATTTTGTTTATTTATGTTCAGCCTCTCACTACAAATTTCCACATACAAACTCTATATCTCACTTCTATCTTCGTATTCCTTTTTCAATTCATTAATCTATGTAATCCGTATAAAATTTTCAAAACTTCAAATTGATTTTTTTAATTGTTTGTTTAAATAATACTTTGAATTTAAACTACCAACTTGGGGGGGGGGGGGGTAGTGCTACAACAGTTAAGCTAACAACTTTTGTCGCTAAAAAATGCCCGTATATTCAGTTATATCTTTCATAATCTCTGAATTATAAGTAATAATTCTGCGATTGCAAAGGTAAATAAAAATAACACCAATGTATTGCATTTTTCGTGATAATATCCAGAATTTTGCCTTTTAATAAATGAGATAGTGTTCAACCTCTTTTTGTGCATATGCTTTGTAATTTTTGTTTACTTGCTTTTACTCTCTTTATTTTTGATATTCAGATTTGAAACTATGGAAAAAGACATAGATAATACAGTGAAAAAAGAACGAGCTTATCACGTGAATAGTACATGCTTTCATTACTTGCATGATGTGATCCAGTAGAAGCATGAGATTGTTCTAAGTTTATTAAACTTAAAAATCATTGTTTTGTGGTAGCAATGAAGGATAGACTACTGTGTTGTGTGCTTTGTGGATTTTTAGTGAAGGTCAAGATGACTGTTTCAAGAATAATGTGCATCTACGATAGTTATAAGTATTTACGTAAGTTTTCTGAAATAATTTCCATAACTCAATTATACATATTAAGATGAAAATCAAACTTTTTCACTCTGCTGAGAAACTGCTCTATTTGATAATTTTTCTAAAAATTTTCTGCTTATTATGTATTATTGATCGTAACTAGAAGGTTTATGGCAACTTACACAGAAGACTGTCTGCTGTCTTCTTTAATAACCAAAGAGTTTTAACACAAGAATGGCTTTTAAGGGTTGTTGTTGTTTTACTGTTTTTCACGCAGTAGAGAGTGCATTTTCTGAGTGTGACCTCACATAATCGAATCCAGTTAATTAAATCGAAACTAAATATTAATTATACTAACTTTTGAATATTACCTTTTTTTTTTGGGGGGGGGGGGGGGGGGTGTTTTGGGATGAGTGTTTTATTTGCAAAATTACACATTTCAAATCATTACCAGATGAACAAACAAAAATCGATAAAAAAAGTTTTTGCTTTTATAAAATGGATTTTTTTAATGGTCTAGTCTTTCTTTAACCCTTCACTGCACGATTTTTTTTATTTGTATGAAAAAAATTATTTGAAATCTATGTATCGGTTTGATAATGGAAAAAATAGTAAAAAAAAAAAAAAATTCATATTTTCAGCTAAAGTTTGATATTTTATGGCGTGTACCCTATGTGCACAATTAGGGTGTTAAGATATTGTATTGCTATATTTTACAACTAAATGATCTTAAATTAATTAATTTTATCTGCTTAACACTCTGCAACTCTTTATATAGTAATACTAGTGGGCTCTGCCCCCTGCAAGCTACGCTCGCCAACCCCCATTCAGACACTGCAGAATCTAAAAACACGCTAATCTGATGGGTTTTAAAAATATTAGAGAAGATTGAATTATACTGAAAAAAGCTGTGCAGATCTCTCTGTAAACGGGTTTCCATTCAATTCCCTTTGATTGCCAAAATTTAAGGGCGAAAGTTGCTTGACATCCAATGGCTGTTTTTGATTAAAGAGGATCAGTTAAACACTTGAAAAGAAGCTAAAATAAAATAAATTAAGTATACAGAGTCTTTGTCTCCCGGTATTTTAAAACAATATCTATAACAGTAGCCTAAGTCATGTGACTATCATCAACAGTTCCAGGCGGACCACTTCGCTTTTTATACTCTAGGTGCCATTTTGGTACTTTAATGTTAGCCAGGCATAGGTGATAAGTCGCCAAATATTATTCTATCGTCATCATTTCATCTATATTATAATAGTTCAAGTCATCAACTGCCTTATACAAATACGGTCTGATCCCTTCGCCGTTCATATGAAAGTTTGGCACAGATGTCATATACGTCCCATATTGGCGCGATTTTTTAACGACGCCAATTTGGGGAACGCATCAACAGCATAAACAACAACATCCGGCTTACCATATCAAGCAAAATAACGATACTTTGGCGCCAGTTAAGTGCCCGTTCCGTATATGACATTGGCAAAGTCGCGCCAATATGGGATCGTAAGTTTTCCATTTTGATTAAAAAATCAAAATTTTTTTTTCGAATGAAACTACATAAAATTTGTCATGGTTGCAAAGAATTCTTGGTACTGTTACACTAGCCGGATGCAAACCTCGCCAATAGCTTTTTTTCAACTCGCCAGTTAGCATTTTTTTTTTTCGAGTGGTAATATTTGGCCAGATGTCATATACGCACAGCAGGCTTGGCGTGATTTCTTTCTTTCTTTTTTTTTTACGAAAATTTGGCGAAAACCTCGTTTTCAAATACCAGTTACATATGCATTTTTGGTATTACTTAGTTATCCCGTCGACCAAAAATCCATCGCCAAACTATAAGATTAAATGCCAATAATGGTTGATCGTAAATGTCACATTCACTTGACTTTAAGCAAGTTACACGTGTTTACGTCATCAAGTGATTTTTATTTCGACTTTTTATTTGTATATTTATTAATGTTATACTAATTTATTTGTTCTTTCGTTATTTAAAATAAAAATTATGTTAATTTGTATAATTTGGCGAGTGTTTTGGCGATTTATATAATTTGGCGAAATTGGTCGACGGAATAACTAAGTAGTACCGTATTTTTTAATTATTTTCTATTATTTTCTAAAGGAAATATAAAAAAATAATAATTAATAATTATAGAACAAAATAATGTATATATTTATTGAACAACAAACATACGACTTGTGTGCTTGACATGAGAGCCCGCTTATAAGTCGGAGACAAGATAGCACAAGGAAATATTACAACACAAGAGAAATACACCCTGGGAGTTCCACACAAAGAGTGTGTGCAATGGAACCAGCGAGAATATTATATAAATTATGGGGTCTCTGTGGTGAATGGTCAAAGCACCACTCTGCTAATCGCTTGCGAGCGTAAGAGATTGTGGGTTCGATTCCCGCTGATTCCATTGCACACACTCTTTGTGTGGAACTCCCAGGGTGTATTTCTCTTGTGTTGTAATATTTCCTTGTGCTATCTTGTCTTCGACTTATAAGCGGGCTCTCATGTCAAGCACACATGTCGTATGTTTGTTGTTCAATAAATAAATAAATAAACATTTATTATCAAATAAACTACAATAGCCGGGTTACCATGTCAACCTTTTCTGAAATATGAAAAAAAATATTTATATATATGTTTGATTAAAATTTGAGTTGCCATCATTAGAAAAATGTATATAAAATTAGAAAAAAATTAATATTTCGAAAACTAATTCGAATTTAAAAATTCTAATACCAGTTTTGAGATCTGCGGATCAATGCTGATTTTTGGTGTTTAATTTCATCGCAAACTATTCCATATTTTAGGAGAAATAGCTTGAAACATAATCAGTCGATCCATATATCCGTTTCATAAATTCGTTTAATATATCCGTTTCATAAATTCGTTTCATTAGGATTATATATATATATATATATGGGTTGTTCTCTACAATACTTGCAAATTTGGCCAGCAGTCTGACTTGAATGATGCATATGTAAATTTTCATAAAAATTAGATAAATGGTAAGAAATCAGTCAATTATTGAAGATTTTAATAGCAACAGAAATTGTTTTAAAAATTTGACTTAACAAAAAAAATAAAATAAAAATTTGTGGAAAAAATAAAATAAAAAATGTGAGGGAATGACAAGTGAGGGAATGATGAAATAAGACATTTTTACAAGTTGTAGGGGAAAAATGCAAAATTATGAAGAAATCCGAACTGTTTCCTTTAAGAGAAACACTTAATATATAATGTATGATAAAATTAAAATTTTTGATATTTACAAAAAAATTAATATTCTGTGTGAGGGAATGACTGCTAATAAAAACGCTTCCGGATATACTGACTAAAAAAAAATTCTGTAAAATTAACAAAATCTTACACCACCAATTTATGTTGCTGGACTGACAAGTGCTCAAAATAGCTTCTTCTCTGTGAAGGATGCTAGACTGCTACTGCTCATTAGTGGTAGATATTTGAGATAATAGCAATGTGTGAGGGAATGATGGTCTAACATGGGGAAACATATAATTGATTGAGTAGACTATATAATAATAGTAAAAATTAATATTTTTATTATTTTTTGTAGTGTACCAAATAAGAATATCATTTTGCTTAGGGTATTTTTAATTATTTTTATTTCTGGATGGAAAGAAATAGGCAATAAAGCATGGTAGTACAGGTGGGGGAAAGGTGAGGGAATGATGTTTGCATGATATATATTATATTTTTAAATACTAAATTTATTTATTTTTAAATTTTACTTTCTGCCCCTAATAAACTATGTTTAGATCTTCTAATAAAAATAAAAATAAATAAAAATGTAATAAAATTAAGAGCATTTATATGGCTGGGAAGCACTTTTTGCACTATTGCAGAGAATAACCCATATATATATATATATATATATATATATATATATATATATAGGGTAGATATTTAAGTATTCAGTAAAAATAAAGAAAGGAAATTTTACCTTAATAGCTTGAATTAAAAAAAAAAAAAAAAAAAAAAAAAAAAAAAAAAAAATGTTTCCGAAAAACAAATTTTACTTTTTTGTTAAATGCAACCATCTGACATGGACAAAATAAGTCTTATTCTATTCTTTGGACTGTTCTTAATCAGGGATAGGGATCATATTGGCCAAATTCATGGCACATAATAAGAATTACAGTGTTTTTAGGTATGTGCCAGATGTGGTACGTCGTGCAATGAAGGGTTAGAAAATGAAATTTTGTGAAGACGTTCTCAAACAAGTCCAAATTTTGCTTTGAGTAAAATCCCTGGCTTACGTAATTAACAGCTTAATGAAAATTATTGCATTAAACACTTTCGATGGCTTTCAAATTCGAAAAGGAAGTTATTGTCCTATCCACGTTCTTCCTTAAGTATAAGGAGATTGCAATTTTAATAATTCGTGTAATTACTTAAGGTGGTTCGCAAATTCCCTTCTGAATAACGTAAGGCTTTCTGATTCATTGTTTAACTTAAAGGCCATTTTTATTGGCAGGCCTGACTATTGCAAAAGTGATTTGGAATCTAATAGCGTTTTCCATTTTTTGATAAATTACTTATCGAGTTATACAGGATTCTTGTCAAGTGACAAGTTTTCCCCCTTGCTCGTGCTGATGCGTCGGGATTTCGGTTCAAATCGCCCACTTTGACAGTATTTTCTGAAAGATCTTTTGTAAAAAATGCTACTAGTAAAATACCTTTCATAAAAAATGCTACTAGAAATGCCTTTAGTAAAAAATGCAAAGCGCTATTCGATTGCATAGTTTCTGAATAAGAACATCTGCCAATTTCATAAGTTTCCGAACAAAAGGGAATTCAGAAATTTGTCTAGAAAGCAACTCCATTGGATTTAAGAACAGCTTTAAAAAATCAGAACCTTCTACGAGATAATGAAATTATTATGCATTTCCTCTGGTGCACTAAAACATTCTTTCTGTAGAATATGGAGCGCAAAACCCTTATCATTCATTTACAGTATAGGTCAAAATTAACCTTTTTGCTTATTGGCCAATGGCCAGTACATGGATTTTTTTTCACTGGCCAGTAACAAATTTACTTGATAAAAAATGTGCTTTTTCTAACTATTAATATCATAATTTACTAATATCCTTTATTTACCCTTTGATAAGATTACACATGGGAAAAAAACTCTCATTCCGTTGAATAGAGAAATATAAACAAGTAATTAACTGCAGCCAAATTATAAGTGATAAACTATAGATATGTTGTTGCATTGTATAAAACAGTAAAAAAAAAAAAAAAAATGGATTTTTGAAACATTGTAATTTAATTAAAAATAATTTCACATATTAGATATTTTATTTTTACGTAAATTTGGCATTAATTTTATAAAATTTGGCCAGTGGTGGTAATAAAGTCAATCGCCAGATTTTCAGTCACCGATTGGCGAGTGCTAATTTTGTCCTATAAATTTACAGGATCACACTAAATAATTCAGTTGCATAATGGGCTATGTTGAGAAACAGTTTGCAGCGTATGTTAATGATGTTACATTATTTCAAACATCATAATGAAATTAATATACATTATTGATATGAGGCATGTATAAAAAATTGTAGATATATATAGGGATGTGCAAAAGAATTTGAATATATTTCCATCTGTTTGTAGAAATTGTTGAATGCTAATTTTCGACAATGCTGTGCTATTTCTAACTAAACTAAATTGTAGCGTACTGTGTAGAATATATACAAATTTATAGATAATGTACAGGTGTGCACAAAAGAATTAGTGTCTTTCCGGATGTAGATGGTAATTGCTTAAATGTGGTTTTCGAATGCATTATGCGTTTCAAAATTGTTTACTTCAGTATATTTTTTTTATTTAAACACTGAGGTTGTTAAAGTATCCTGGAAGTGTTTGAAAGTGTTTCATAATCTGTGCTTGTTGTATGATTTTTCTTAGAAAGAAAACTTTATTTTAACTATTCTTGTTTGATTTGATAAACTATCTGATTGTCACAGTGTAAAGAGAAATGTTTTTTATCAATAATTTTGGACTAGACATAATGTTATTTTACATTTATAAAAAGTTTTTGTCCAGCTGTTTATCGTTCAATGATAGTCACTTTTCTTATTTTGGAGTTTTTGCTGACATGTGTTTTTGCTTGAAAAAATAATCTCGGTTATCTTTTTAACACATGTGTATTTTCCTACCTTTTTTTCTTTTAAACATCCCCCCCCCCTTTTTTTTAAATGATTTTTCACTTTTCTAATTCTTTCTTATTTATACTTCCAAAACTCATTTTAAAAAAATTGATCAAAATTCTCAAAAAGAAAAGAATTTGTATCCAAAAGTAAATCTACTGCTGCAGTGCATAATCAAATCTAAATATAGTTAAAAAAAAATAATAAATAAATAAAAATAACATCAATTGATAACGGCGATGATTGTTTATTATTATTTTAGTACTTAAAATTTAAGTGATAAAAAAATAAAATAAAATAAAAAATAATTTTTTAGATTAACAGGGCTTGAATTTCAGGGCGGGATGGCGGGATTCACGCCCAAAATTTTGAAATCCTGCCCAAAATAATATCGTGGGCGGGAGACTCCCGTCCAAAACATTTCATCATTTTCCTGAAAATTTTGCATTTTGAAATTGCGATTAACTCGCGCGAACGGCTTGCAAATTTCCCGATATTTTTGCACGACTAATTGACACATTTCGTGTTTTTTTTTTTGTTTTTTTTTTTTTTTTTCTACCGTGAAAGATTGTTGAAACTCACGAATTTTCGATGCGACCGATAGACAAATTTCATTATTTTTTTCTCAAGATCAATTGGCAAGTGTCCGCGACCGTTTGGCGAAATCAGGGGTGATTCTGTTACGAATTTTCCGAAAATTTAAGGCACTAGGTTCCGAAAAATGTGAAAAATCGGTCATCAGTTCAACAGAAAAATATCGCAAATTTCGACAAATGATCGCCGAAAAAATCAATTTTGTCAATCGTTCAAGGAAAAAATTGCCAATTTCGTCGCAAAGGATTGCGAATAAAACACAAATTTTGTCAAAGGATTGCGGAAAAACGTGGATTTCGTCAGACTGCGGGAAAAAAACTTGAAATTCATCAAAGGATCGTAAAAAAACGCAAATTACATCAAAGAATAGCAAAAAAAAAAAAAAAATCATAATTTTCGGCAAAGGAACGCGGAAAATATGCGAGTTTCGGCGAAGGATCGCGAAAAAAGAAAATTTCGTCAAAGGATCGCGGAAAAAACTAATTTCGTCAAAGGGTCGCGGAAAAAACACGAATTTAGTGTTTAGTCAAACGACCTCTGAGAAAAAAACCGCGAATTCCATCAAAGAATCGCGAAAAAACACGAATTTGGTCAAAGGATCGCGAAAAAAACGCACAATTTGTCAAAGAATCGCGCAAAAAACTCTAATTTCATCAAAGGATCGCGGAAAAACGGCAAATTTCGTCAAAAGATCTCGAAATAATAGCAAATTTCGTCAAAAGATCGCAAAAAACGGAAATTTCGTCAAAGGGGCACGAAAAGACACATAGCTAGTGCTGGGAGTGATCCCCCCCTTTCATCCCCTCTGTTGTAACCTTTCAGAAAATTTGCTGTCAGTTTTTAATTATTACTCAGAATCACACCTGCTTTCTTACTTTTTTAAATAAAAAAAACATTTTGCATCATTATTCCGAGTTGTTGATTTAAATTGCTTCAATGGTATTTTGTCATGCCTGTATTAATACAGACATGACAAAATAATTAATGCAAATCTTTAAAAAGCACGTAAAATAACAGTGGGTTTCATATTTTTTTTCTCCCTCCCAAATAGCTCAACTCCCCTCCATTTATAAATGTTGGTAGGGAGACTCCCCTCTCATGAAAAAATGAATTTCAAGCCCTGATTAAGTTAATCAAGGTAAAAAATATATAAAGTATTTTATTTGTTTATTTAAAAAATAAATGTCTGTTTCAAAACAATTTTGCTGCTCCCTCGTCTTTGAACTTGTTGTTTAGGTATATCAGAGGTACCCCCAAATTTAGAGAAGGATAGGGTAATGATGGTGTGAAAAAAACGTTTTTTAGATTCTTAAGGGCATATTTTGTATTTTTTAATATTTAAAACACAGGACACCTTTCCCCCCCCCCCCCCCCCCCCAAAGACACGACAATGATTCACTTTTTGCTAAATAAGCAATTTTTTAAATAGAAAAGGCATTAAGGATGTTTTCTTTTTTTTCCTTTTGACTTATTGAGCGCTTAGGAGAAAAAATAGGTTTGACATAAAGAGAAAAAGAATGGTTTGAACTTCAGAGTTTGTTTGCTACACTTGCTTTATGTCAAGAGACAAATTCTGAAATTCAGACCTGTTTGAAAATCAGAATTTGTCTCTTAAATCCCGTGTTGTGTCGCTTGTCGCCGCGCTGGCCATTTTGTTGCTTGATGTAAGCATTTTAATGCTAAATTAACTTTTTTCCCTTTGAACTCATCTAATAAAAATCAGAACCATTACCGTCTCTATTGTCAATTACAATAGATACTATGATGGTTATACCCAGAAATATCTTGTAAAAATCTTCCCTGTTTCTAAATCTGTGTGTCCGCGAGCTTGCAAAAATTGCAGAAATTATCTGTTTATTTCGGAAATAAAAAGTAGGCTGTACGTAAATTCAGTCATGCTGTAATATGTGTATTTTTTTAAAATTGTAATTCATATAATTATTCAAAATTGTTACATCTAAAAATCACATTATTATTGTTACTGAACACTGAATATTTACTTCTAGGTTTAAAATCCCGTATTCCTAGCAACGTCAGCATATCCTAAAACTGTCATATTCTTTGTACTGTTACATAAAACTATTATGTTTTAATTAGTGTTAAATATTATTCTTAGCTATGAAATTCTTTTCGTCGTTATTCAAAATTCTCTTTTGATTAGTGTTACAATTTATTTTTAATTTTAAATTTATTCATTTCTCGGGATTTTGAGATTTCTTTTCATCTGGAGTAGCATTAATGCTTGATATATTATTTGTCTGTGGTTTTAATTGTAGAATGTACTAGTTAAATTGAAATTGTATGATTGTAAAATAGCGTAAAACCCCAGAAGCCTGACAACAGAGGAAATTCTATAACTTCGAATCAAATCATATTGCTATGATTATGACCGCCCCGCCACAATAAAGCTTCTAGTAGGAAATTAGCTGTCTTTCATTGAGAAGCATTTGTATTTTCTACAGGCAGAAATTTCTTGCATAAGGCCTTTCTTAAGTCCACTGCTCAACAAGCCCGAAACTTTCGTTTCTGTTTCTGACACATTTACTATGACTGACTATGGAAGCGATTTGGAATCGAAAGGTGCTTCCATTTTTTGATAAATTATTTATCTAGTTATAAAAGATTTTGGGACAACCGGTTTTTCTCCTTTCGCTGACTGGTATTTCTCGTTTCTTCCGGAAATTCGGTTCAAAACGCCAACTTTGACAGTATTTTCTGAAAGATCTTTTCGTTTTCCAAAAAATGAAAAATGTCTTTCGATTACATAGTTTCTGAATAACAACACCTGCCAGTTTTATGCGTTTCCGAATAAAAATTAATTAAAACTTGTGTCAAAATTGGCCCTTTGGATTTGAGAACAACAGCCTTAACAGTTGAGCTAAAAACTGTTTTCAATATAAAGATATGTCTCATTTAAAAGAAACTAACTACTAATAAACTAACTAGACTAATCTACTAACAATATTGCATCTTTTCTTATGATGCATCAGATGATAGTATAAAGATTTTGCTGTGCTTACACTTAAAAGGCTGAATTCTAAAAATTAATAGCATAAAATTAATTAGAATACCAATCTACATCTCTCTTCAAGTATGTGATCCTGAAAAATAATTGCTCATATCTTTAAATATACTCATTACTTTTATAGGTACTTTAAGAACATTTATAAATACCAATAAATATTTATAAAGATTTTGAAATTTCAATTATGTTTTTCCTTCATATCATTATGTACTGGAATCAAATTCGTAAGTTTGCTGTACGCATGCGTGTAGAATGAAATGAATGGAATTTTCTACCCTTTGAACTAAGTTTATCTGTTTTATGCTTCTGGTATTCATATCAACGTGTTGCAACGTCAAAAAGGTGAGGGTGAAAAGGCAACATTAAATGTAGCAATATTCCTCTAAAAATAATCTTTTATCGGATTCATGGGATATTTATAGTGGCTAGACAAGATAAAAATCACTTTTTTTTCTTTTTCTTTTTTTTTTTTTTTTCTTTTTTTTTTTGCTTTATCACTAACTTTGTTGGCCCAATCTGGTTTCTGATTTTTTTTTTTTTTTTCTCTTGCATCCATTTCCTTTCTTGGCGATTTCGTTTATTTTATCGTGTGAAATACAGATTTGAAGTAGGACATAAAATTTTGCGATGAATGCTGTTTGAATGAGTAAAAACCGGTTATAAAGTCTGTTGTCTGTAATACCAACTCTTCAATCGATCTAGATCTAAGACGAAAGTTCGAGTTGGGCTGTGGTAATACAATTCCTGGATTTTTCCGGTTATATTCTCTCCCAGATTTTATTAGTTAGTAGTCTACAAAGAAAAAGGGCAGGTTCTAGTCGCTAAAAAGGGCACTAGCTCAGTAGACAAAGGGATTATTTATTGCAAAAGAAAATGTATTGTGTTTAGTAACGAAATGGAAAAATGCAATTTTTAGGTATGATAATTAATTAAAGCAACATTAATTTCAAATGATTTTATGAATTATAAATTTAAAAAATGCAATTAAAATTACGAGATTTTATTATCTCTTGTATGTTTCCTAAACGAAATGAGGAAGTTTTGTAACTTTTTGTAAACTCTTGGGCATAGATTTAGAAATACTGTGGGAGATTTTTTATAGGAGATCCCAAATTTCACTTCAGTTCCGTAAAGACTTTCACCCTATTCCTACAAATTTTTGTTAGTGGGAAAGAAATTTCAAGGACCTTAAAAGCATCGTCACCAGGCTAGAGAATAATCTTTTCTCTAGCCCTGATCGTCACACAAAAGCGTTTAAAATCCCGTGTTATTAAAAAGGGATTAAAAGCAAAAGCCATAAACATAATACAGTAAAACCTCTTTAAAGCGACCACGTTCCGTTCCAGTAAAAATTGGTCGCTCTGAGAGGTGGTCTCTTAATGGAGGTCATGTTTAAATCTAGATTGATGAAAAAAGGTAACAATTAATGTTACTAAAATTTTATTTTTCACATTTCGAAAAAATATGAAAATTTAATTATCAAAACAAAAGATAATTACATAAGTTAATTACTGCAGAATTTAAAAAAGGAATACATTGACTTTTGTTGTGATTTTACGGTTTTATCTTTTATAACTTTATTTCAAAGTCCTTTCGAAGTTCAGTAAATAAATGCTTTTTTTTTTTTTTTTTTTTTTGATGGGAACAAATAATGACGATTTCATTAATTTATCTATTTCTTTGAGAGTTTCCTGACATAATAAAGCATGGCAGTTTATTGACCGTCATTCTTAATTTGTCAACAGAGTTAAAATTCATGCCTATAATGGCACAAAGGGATTTAAACACTTAAAAGTTACCGGAATTAAAAAGAAAAAGTTCTAAACCTAGTTTAGAGTTTCGATGAATAATGCGCTGTCCGGAATTATTTTCCTAATAAAACCTTCTTCAAGCGACCAGGAAGAAACTGAATTTGTTTCATTCTCTTCAAAGAAATTGGTCGCTCATGGAGGGAGTTCAACTGGGATGGTCTTTGAATGGAGGTAAAATTAGTATTGAGCCCATGGGAATAAATTTCGTTCCATGAAAAAAATGGTCGTTCAGGGAGGTGGTCACACATGGAGGTTTCACTGTAATCATTTCTCCCTAGTGACTTCCCCTGGCTAATTGGGGAAGAAAAAAAAGATGAACTCTTCTTTATTTCCCGTTTATTTTTCAGAATTAAAATGTTGGAAATACTTAATTTTACTTACAGTCCTTGGGGGGGGGGGGGGGGGGAGAGGAAGAAAAGTGGTCACCTCATGCTGATTTATCACCAAATTGTCGTTTAGTGAGAAGTCGAAAGGTATCTTTCAACTGGGAATGGTGTCTACTTTCCAATATGAAAGAAAATAAGTTAAAACTGGTGTGAATGAATAAGAACAAAAAATCTTTTTAAAACACCGTCAAAAATTTTTTAAAGCGCTTGGCCTTTCGAAAGATCTGAGTCTTTCTCAGATCTTTCAAGGATCAAGCAAGACTCAGATCTTTCGATATATATCAAGAAAGACTCGGATCTTTCGAAAGACCTAGCGCATTTTAAAATTTTTGATGGTGTTTTAAGAAGATTTTTTGTTCTTTTCCCAATATGAATTTTGAAATAGGAGTCGTCTGCATGTTAAAAATTGCACCAACTTTGAAATTTCAAATTGCAACATACACTTTTGACACCATATTTTGACCACCATCATATCTCACGACATCTTTTACGCTTTTTTTGCTACCAGTATTTTTAAAAAATAAAATTTGCCATTTTTCTTCGCAGAATCTCGATCAAATAAGGCATATTTTTATTTCCAAAAATAGTGATTAGAAAAAAGCATAAAAGGGGCAACTATGCACCATCCTTGAGTCAAGGCAGTCCAGAAAAAGATACAGTTTATATAATATTTTCTTAAATCTTCATACAGTTAGGAGAGTTAGAAGTTAGAGGTAATTTTAAATTCACGTGATAAACGTTTATATATCGCCAAAAAAATTATGCGTTTTTTTTTTTAAATACAACATATTTGGGCAATTTTTCGATTCAAAATAATTTTGTAAAAATTATTAATAAATTCATAATAAATTTTGAGTTATGACCTAACCAATTTTTAAGAAAATGGATGACCATCGTGAAAAGTGTACGAATAACGTGTAGACATTTAGTTACTTTTAGCGTGAAAAAAAAAAAAAAAAGTATCGCCGGTATTCGCAAAGTGACTTCCAGTCACGATTTTTTTTTTTTTTTTTTTTAAGTTTAATATTCGTGTTTTTCGAAATGGATTGCACCGCGTCGGCCGTAGAGAAGAAGGCATCAGGGGGTATTTTTAGGGTTTCGTTCATCTGACGAAACCCTATTCGTCTCGCTCTCTGTCTGTCTGCCCGTCCGTCTGTCTGCCCGTCACAGAGCCCGTTCTCAGAAACTATACATGTTGGAGACTTGAAATATCGCATACTAATAGATGAACATCACACATCATATGACAAATCATAAAATTTTGAAAAGTCGTACATTTAACCCTTTGGGCTCCCACATGTGTATTTTAAACAATTCTTTCTATGTGAACCTCTAATTAGGTTGGAGGTGTGAAATTTTGCATACTTATAGCTGAACACCTCACATCAAATTACAAACCATAAAATTTTGAAAAAGTCGTAAATTTAACCCTTTGGGTTCCCACATGTGTATTTTAAACAATTCTTTCTAAGTGAGCCCCTAATTAGGTTGGAGGAGTGACATTTTGCATACTTACAGCTGAACACCATTATGCGACAAATCATAAAAATTTGAAAAAGTCGTACATTCAACCCTTTGGGCTCCCACATGCGTATTTTAAGCAATTCTTTCTAACTGAGACGCTTATTAAATTGGAGATTTGAAATTTTGCATACTTATAGCAGAACACCTGAGGCCAGGCGACAAATCATAAAATCTTGAAAAAGTCTTACGTTTAACCCTTGAGCTACCACATATGTACTTTAAGCAATTATTTCTAAGAGAGCCCTAATTAAGTTGGAGACATGAATTTTGCATACTTATAGCTGAATACCTCAGAACACACGACAAATCATAAAATTTTCAAAAAGTCTTAATTTTTTACTTCCTCCAGGCTCTAACTCGTATATTTAAACAATTTTCTGACCTCGCCCTTTTCACCCGGGAGCGCTTTTCCAACTTTTGCCGACACCCCTTTGACCATTCTTTCATATTATGCACCATAGCCTTACATTATTTTAGTTCGACTTTTTACCGCCAGGGGCGCCTACTTATCTCGGGTGCTATGGGCCCAATCCCTTCGACTAATATATGTACGGATGTATGTAAAACGGAGTTTCGTTCGGATAGAGGTTTGTTTAGAATAGAGTGCGCCCCTGGTTGCGAAATTGGAACTAACAGATTTTTCAAAAGGATAAAGTGTTTTGAAAGGAATATTAAACGAAACCCTCTGTGCGATCTGTGATCACACTTACCCACTTGCTCCGTATCTCTGAAAGTGCGGTCGATCTGGGTTTCGAATAAAGGATGAAAACAAAAAGCACGAATTCAAACTTTCTTTTAATAAAATTTCAAAGGATTAAATTTCGGATTTTTTTTCTTTTTTAACGGATTGACCAATGCAGAGTTCTTGAATTCCTACGCAGGTCGCCATGCGTGCGTTCACTTCATATCGGAGTTGATGAGTCGATTTCAGGAATGCATAGATGAATTTAGCAAGAGTGAACTTTGCTAAATAGAGTTCTTGCAGAGGCAATGATTGATATATCAAGCAAACATTCCGGAAGGGGGGGGGGGAAACCGACAGGGCCATGCATATATATATATATATATATATATATATATATATATATATATGCATAAATTAAATACAAAATAATAAATACAACTATTAAATAAGCTTATAAATTACAATATATATATAAATATGAAAAAGGTGAATTAGTACCGGTGCCAAACGCAAGGGCTGGATGACATTATCAGAATAAGGAGGGGGGGGGGGCGATCCTTTAAGTCTTTAAGACCGACAGGACTGTTTATATTGTACTGTCTAATGGACCGCAACGCTTCGTTGGGTATTAGAACATGATCTCTGTGGGAAATTTTGTGCAAGTTTTTTGATAACTTCAAGATAGGCCGAATGTTGAGATCGAAGTGAATAAAGGGATTGCGCCATTTGTAAATAAAAGTGCGACATTTAAGCGGCGTGTATTTGTAGTTTTGCAGTATTTCGAACAGTTTGGCTGATGGGAGCTTCGAAAGACGTCCGATGAGAAAAAAAAAAAAAAAAAATAAGAGAGAGATTTTCTCCATGCAAATGAGCTCCGGAACAGCCGGGGCTGCCTTTTTGAGGGGAAAAAGCGTATTTGATGAGAGTTCGTAGTGGTTTTTAATTAATATTTCGGCCAATTAACAGAAAATGAAAATGAAATATCTGAGCATCAGGTGCATTTGGACCTGTCTTGGATTATCGTCATCCAAATTGTCATAACCCTGCGTTCGGTAGATTTTCTTAGCCATCGCGGCCAGAACGCACGCACACAAACATATAGACATGAAGCCTACACCAGTGTCAGAGTAAATTTGATATTCACTCATTTTCTGTGTGATGCTTGTTTAGGAATTTAATAAGGTTGGCAGTAAGTTGTTTGGACATTTCAAATATTTTTTAGGTTGAATGTGATGAATTGCACCCCTGTGTACTTCACGTTGGGAATTACTGGTCTAAAAGTTTCTCCTATTATTATTATTGGTTTCCTGTTACCGTTCAGCCACATATAAGAAAATCGTAGGAAGTCACCAGAAACTGTGTATTAAATTTATTTTAAATAAAACTAGTTAATTTTGTACTTAACTTTTTCTGAAAATTTTTTCTGGTTAATAATTGCACGATTCTAAAAGTTTTACCTGTCATATTTTAAGTTTGGATAAAAACCTTAGTTTCTCATATCACTATAAATATACCTCGATCTCACTACGCTAGTCGTTTTTTCTAGGCGAACCTAACACCTGTAAACGTGTCGGGAGGAGAAGATTAAAAACAAAGAAAAAAGAAAAAGAGCTCCCGATCGCGAGGTCACGCGCATCGTCATAGTAACGAGTTTTGGCGGTAAAAGGCTAATGTTAATCTTATGCAGAAATCTATCCAGACTTTTCTCACAGGGTCCTGTTTTTGAAAAATTGTGAACAGCTTCTGTCAAAAATCTAGTTATAATTTTATGAATTTGAAATGATCGTTTCGTTATATTCAATTTCTTGTTTATACATTTTTAATTAGATATGTATGTAAAAAATATATGTTTTCTTTATACAGTCATTCCCGTTTAAACGAATATTGATGGTTCCAGAAATAATATTCGATTAAGCGATGTATTTGATTAAACGGGGAATCATAAATGTAATATTTAATGCGTAATAAAAAGGTAAAATAACCATCTACGGTATATTTAATTAACAGCATAATAAATTGTTAATAGAATAACAGAAACTAAAATAAATACAAATGCTAATATAAAGTAAATACGCATTAATTTAATGTCAGTACATACATTCATATGGTTTACATCACACTTAATGCAGATCATTTGAATTTGGTCAGAACTTTGCTACTTCTAATTTACGTTACTTATACTGCCTTAAAAAAATCGTTTAAAGTGGTTTGTTTAAGTGGAATTTTAAAGAAGTAAATATCGAGTTATTTTTCGAATGAGTGCAAAATATCACAACTACCATCCCAAGTCTCTAAGTGACGGCGCATTGCCTGATGGTGGGGAAATCGTTTGACCTGTTCATTATATTCCTGCCGGCCGAAATCATTGCAGGAAGAACTGAAAATTTGTTTTCAGCGTAAAGGAACCGAAAATGACAAAAGGTGGAAGGAAATTCCAGCTGAAACGTGCTTTCCGCGCATATTTTCAAACATTGGTCACACAGTTGTTATTCGATTAAGCGGGGGCATTCGCAAAAGGTATTTGGTTTAAGCGGGTAAAAATAGCATAGAACTAATAGGAATAAATTCGGTTCCGGAGGATTATATTCGAATAAGCGGTGTATTCGATTATCCGTGTCCCGGTAGTGGGGAGGACTGTATATGTAAATGTGATCAGATTTTTACTCTTAAATGATTAAATTTTAGAAAGTTCAATTTGGAAATGGAAAAGTTTTATGAAAGGTCTATTTTTTTCAGATAAAGAATTTTGTGAAGGATCCTGTTTTGATATGAAAATTTGTGAAGTGTTTATTTAAAAGGCCCAGTTTCTTCCTAAACATATCCCTGCTATGCGAGTGTTCTTTTTACATTTTTCGTTTAAATTTGAATATTTTTAAACATTTTTGCTCAGTTTAGCTGAGATCGACCTCTAATAGGACTATTTTTTACTTTTTCGATTTTGGTTGAAGATTATTATTATTATTATTTTTTTAATAAAGGTATTTTCACTTTTGAAACGAACTCTCCTATAACATTAATTTGCGTGTGCTTTTCGCGTGACTAAAGAGTAACCTTAATTAGCTGTATTTCACAGAAACAATCGATAACGTTACTTTCTAATTCTAATTAATCAAAAGAAAACTATTTCTTTTTTTTCCCCTTAAGATTTATCTGTTCCTAAAAGTCTGTTCTATACAGGGGTATGAAATATAAGATTGGATTTATAATTGCCAAATAGAAATTCGTTAACTTCTTGTTTTCGGCAGATATGATATTTTAAAAAATCGCAAAAAATTCAAAAATCGCTGTACGAATTCCGAATGAACTTTGTTGGAAAGAAGAGAAAATTTACTGCTAATAAAAATAATTTTTAGTATATTTGCCAAATGGATTGAATTTTGATGGCTTTTATAAGTTGGGCAAAATCGGCGCGCCGCCGGCGAAATTCTAAGATTGTGGAAATATTTAAAAAGTTATAAAAATTATGTTACTTTTGTCAGCAAGACGTGAATCTACCGTGTTTACTCGCGTAATAGTCGCACTTTTTTTTTTTCATTGTGAAAGTCTAGGTGCGACTATTATGCAGGGAAATCTACTACACAATACTGTACACTCTAATACATTACTGGTTTAAAAAAAAAAAAAATAAATAATAATAATAAAATTAGTAACTTAGTTTCAAATGTTTCCAGATTATGTGTTGTTTATTAAATACCATTTTTCTTTTTATGGTAAATCTTTTATAGACATAAAATTTACAAATAATCTTTGTGAAAATTTTGGCAAAAAAATTTCATAATAAATCACTTTCACTGAAGATATAGATATCACTATTGTAATGTAAATCAGTGTCTGAGGAATCTCCGTCATTCCATAAAATGTCATCTGCACTTCCGTCCACAGCATTGAAGATACTTGATTCTTAAAACTTTTGAAATTATATCGCTTGTTATTAAAGCCCAGCTTTGTAATGTCCAACTACACATTAGTTCCAGGTATGAACGCCTCACTTTTCCACTGGCAGTTTTTTTTTTTTTCTGTGTTCCCATTGACCATCCAATCTCCATGTACTCGTCTTATTTCCTTTAAATGGTTTTTTAATCGATATGACCAATGGTTGCAGAATCGATGCGAGTCCTTCTAATGGCGTGCTTCTAAATTTATTTTATTTATTTTTTTTATATATTTCTCAGAAAATGATTAGAAACTGTATTTTATTATGGAGGTTTAGTAAAGAAGTCGTTAAAAAGTAGCATTAAATAACATAGTTATTAAGAATTAATTTCCATACTCTAACATAGCTGCAAACTGTTACGGATTCTTGTATGCTATTATATTTTAATAATAAAACTTGCGTTATTAAATTTTAGATTTTCTGCTGTTAAAGAAAATTTTACTTTTAAAAACTAGTGATAGCAAAAATCCGTTATGGTTGGCAGCTAAGTTCTATTTATAAAATGATGCCCGGAATTCTATTTAAATTCATTAAATTACTTTCAATTATGCTATTGTTCTTGAACCACTTTAGATGTAAGTTTGGGGGGGGAGGGGGGAGAGATTTTTTTTTTTCTTTTAACCTTCCGATAAAAAAATATCACCGTAATTCATTTCATTTGTACTTTGGAAATGCTTCAATGTGTTTATCAACACTGGTCTAATTCTGTAATCGAAAGTTTATGCACAAGTTCATTGGTCGTTTTTTTTATCTACTGTACTTCGTATTTTGATGTTCACTCTTTCACGGATATTGATTTAAGCACTCCATGATTTATTTATTCTTTTGAAGTATGTTTCAAAATTTTGCTTTAAAAGTGCGCTTGATTTTTCCTGCTCCGAATATTTTATGACTTCAAGCCTGTGCCCCCCCCCCCCCCCCCAAAAAAAAAAAAAAAGAAAAGAAAGAAAAATTACAACTGTCACTTTAAGTATTTTGAAGAACAATCGAAGTTTGGTGGTTTGTTTCTACGTAGCAGACTGGCTATATAAGGTTTTCAAGGCTTTCCTTTGCAAGAAAACTTACATTTGATTTCTGTTTAAAAAGCCACTCGTCCCTCTTCTCTGAAAGCACTTCTCTCTAAGAAATAAAACCAGATATTTTTAGTACTTTTTAAGTTTTAATTTTTTTAACACTTTCCAACATAGTTTAAAACTGTTTATGAATGCGGTCCATCTAGTTCTGCTCTAACTCGCGTAAATGTACTCGTATTGCCATGTAATTGATATGTTACAGAGGTTTACGCACCCCCCCCCCCCCCAACCTCCAATAATAATAATAAATAAACTAAGAAATTTGCAATTATTTTTCAGCTATATGTATTATTAACTTATTTGACCATATGACCATTTTATTTTCTTTACTGATTTTACAAAAATATCTGTATCAGTACTTTGTATGATATAGTCACCAAATTGTTGGCGTCACCCCTATTAATATCAGGCACTTTATTTTACCGTAACAT
Source organism: Maratus speciosus (assembly GCA_963932465.1). Classification (NCBI taxonomy): domain Eukaryota; kingdom Metazoa; phylum Arthropoda; class Arachnida; order Araneae; family Salticidae; genus Maratus; species Maratus speciosus. The sequence continues at coordinate 373,795,105 of OZ010792.1, read as the reverse complement.
AGTAAACTCTTCCAAAATTCAACGTCTATTTGCCAAAGGTACACAGTACCAAGAGGTATCTTAACACAGTATACAATGTTGCCAACTTACAAGGGAACATTCCCAACTCGCAAATTCACAATTTTTTTTAAACTTTGGGATATATAGGCAAGGCATTGGGTTACTGAAGGTGTGTAACACTCATTTTTCCCCTTTTTTGCTCGAATTCACTCCGGAATATTTGTGAACCTTATCTTATTGCTCATTAATGCATGGTCAGATATAATGTTGCACTAACAAAATATAAATTGTTGATAATATTTTTAAAATGTTTGAACAAAAATTAAAATATAGACAACTCAGCAATTCTTATGTTGTAATTCTAAATAAAATTGCTAGAATTACTAATTACTATTGTCATTCTAAAAACTTAAATTCGAAACTTCACTAGCGTCGAGTAAAAAACTTCGTGGCTCCAAGATCGACGAGAAAAAAATTCGCGGCCTCACAAAAGTATTAAGAATTCTATTAAACATTACTATTAATATATTACTATACAATACTCATTACTGTTACTAATACGTACTACTAGTTTGTTCTATGTTATTTCGGCCGCAGTCGATTTTTGTATCATTTAAAATGGATATTAAAAAAAAAAAAGGGCAAAGATAAATAAATGCTTAATAATAACATATACACACGTACACACAAATGTGAACTTAACTATTATCTACTCTATACATATAAAATCCTAATGAAACGGCTGATTATGTTTCATGGCGATTTCTCCTAAAATATGGAATATTATGCGGTGAAATTAACAACAAAAATCCGTATTCATCTGCAGATTCCAAAACTGGTATTAGAATTTCAAAATTTGGATTAGTTTTCGAGATATTATTATTATTATTATTTCCCAATTTAAAACACTTTTCTCTAATGATGGCAACTCAAATTTTAATCATAACATATATATATATATATATATTTTTTTTTTTTCATTTTAGAAAAGGTATATTTTCATTTTAGAAAAGGTTATTATTTTAAACTAATTTGGCGACCAGTTTGGTTTCCCTTAAATGTATGTTAAGAAATGTATCATGTTACTTTTATTCATAACTCAATTTACTTGAACAATCTTTCGCCAAATCTGAAGATTCTGATAGAGAAATCAAGAACTCGGTATTTTTATACGCAGATGATAAATCGTCAAACATTTTCCCCGTTGCATTTTTTTTTTCATTTCATTAATTTTATTTAAAATATAATCCTTTCATTCATTTTATTTAAAATATAATCTTTTCATTCATTTTATTTAAAATACAAAACTTTCATTTAAAACTGAAATATTTAAAGTTAATGACTTTCACTTCTTTTTTTTTTTTTTTTTTTTTTTAACGAAACGAAAAGAAAAATATTAGGCACAGATGGCATATACGTACCAGGGTACCTAATTGGCGCCAAAATGGCGTTATTTTGCTTTGCATGGTAACCCGGCTTTGTTGTTTATTTATTAATAAATGTTTATTTACTTTTATTTTCTTTTTTAAAATTATATAAATTGTTTTGTTCTATAGTTATTATTTTTTATTTATTATTTCATTTTAAAAATAATAGAAAATATTTTTAAAATACATATGTAACGGGCATTCGAAAACTAGATTTTCGCCAAATTGTCGTAAAACAATCACGCCAAACCCGGTGTATTAACATCTGTGCCAAATATTAAATAATGGAACAAACCGTGACATTTAATTTCAGCTTCAAAGCTATGTTTTAATTTATCACTCGGGGAAAAAAAAAAAAAAAAAATGCTAACTGGCGTGTAAAAAAAAAAGCTATTGGCGAGATTTGCACCCGGCTAACATAAAAGTACCAAGAATTGACCACGCGCACTGGGCGGAGCTTGCAATGTTTCCCACAAGCATTGGGGTATTTGATTGGCTTTTGGTGAGCGCTTGTGGGAAAAATCAAGAAGCTGATGGGCTATAATCCATCGTGATGTTTTATGACGTCAGTAATGCTTGTGGTCCATTCTTTGCGATCATGTCAACTTTTATGTAGTTTTATTCGGGGAAAAAAAAAATTGATTTTTTAATTAAAATGGAAATTTGTCATGAGAAAAGCGATGGGATCAGCCTGTAATTGTTTATGGCAGTTACATAGCTTGTGCTATTATAGTATAGATGAAATGATGGCGATAGAATAATATTTGGCAACATATCACCTGTGCTTGGCTAACATTAAAGTACCAAAATGTCACCTGGAATATAAAAAAAAACGAAGTGGTCCATCCGGAACTATTGATGATAGTCACATGACTTAGGCTATTATTATAGATACTAGCCGCTCTTGGCAGTTTGGTCTCCCTTAAAATGTATGCTAAGCATTGTATCATGTCATTTTTATTCATAATTTAATTTACTTGCTCAATACTATGCCAAATCAGAAGACTCCGATAGTGAAATCAAGAAATCTGTGTTTTTATGTTATCCGTGCGGAGACGATAAATCGCCAAACATTATTACCGTCACATTTTTTTCATATTTCAATAATTTCATTTGAAATGATACTTTCATTCATTTTATTTAAAATACATAACTTTAATTTAAAACTGAAAAATTTTAAATTCCCGACTTTCATTTTAAGAAAAGAAAAGAATAATAATAAATAATACCATAAATCATGACATTTAATTTCAACATCAAAGCATTGCTTTAATTTACATAAAGGGAAATGCTAACTGACGAGCTAAAAAATGCTATTGGCGAGATTTGAGCCCGGCTAACATAAACGTACCAAGAATTCTTTGCAATCATGGCAACTTTTACGTACCTTTATTCGAAAAAATAATTTTGATTAAAAATGGCAGCGTTGCATATGGAAAGCGAAGGGGTCAGTCTATAACTGTTTATGAGAGTCCCATGCTTTACGCTTTTATTATATAGATGAAACGACGGCGATGTAACAGTTTGGCGATTTATCACCCGAGATCGGCTAACATTAGTGCCAAAAAGGCCGCCTGGCATATAAAAAGCGAAGCGGGCAGCGCGGAACTGTTGATGACAGTCATATGACTTAGCCTATTATTATAGAGATTGTTTTCAATTGTAAAAACAGCGCAAAGAATATTTCCTTACGATTAAAATTTTATTTACACGTCACTATAAAAAACGGAAAATAAAACTTTAAAATTACTATTAAATGCGTACGCATTAAAAGCAGGAAAATATTGAAAATTATGTCATGAAAATTGTATTTACACGTGAATATTAAAAGAAAAAGGAAATTTTAAAATAATATATTAATATGCGTTTAAAGCAGTAAATTGTTGTAATTACGCCACATTCAAAATGGCCAAATAATAATACTGCCAAACAATTTAAATATATCTATGCGGGACATTAATTTCATATTTCGAGATGATCTTTTTAATTAATGTTCCCAATTCTAAGACACCGCGAATAATATTTCCTTTCTAAAAACAAAAGTATTTTTATGTGAATGCTAAAAAGAGAAAGAAAACTTTAGTCTTAGGTCAGATTTAAAACGATACATTTCAAATGTCTGTATTGTATTATGTTAATCATTTTATAATGTTGTTAAAAAATACCGGGAGGCAAAGATTCTGTTTACTTAATTCATTTTGTTTTAGCTCCTTTTCAAATGTTTAACTGGTCTTCCGTAATCAAACACGAAAACTACCATTGGATGTCTTAACAGCAACTATTCGGCCTTAAATTTTCGCAGTCAATGGAAATTGAATGGAAACCCGTTTACAGGGAGATCGCGACAGGTTCTTTTCATTATAATTCAATCTTCTCTAATCTTTTTAAAGCTGATCAAATTAGCGTGTTTTTAGATTCTGCGGTGTCTGAACGGAGGTTGGCGAGCATAGCTTGCAGGGGGCAGAGCCCCCTAGTATATATATATATATATATATACAGTCGAACCCGGTTAAGACGCTCACGGTTAATACACGATCCTGCTTAATACACGGATCTTCTCCGGTCCGTTGAACATCGCCCATAAGGCTAATGCAAAAATGTAACGTTTAATACGCGAACGGTTATTACGCGATCCCGCTTAATACGCGATAGATTTTCGGTCCTATGAAGCAAAAAAATCATGCTTAAGACGCGAATTCATTGATGAAGATGCGAATTCCTTCTATCTTCTCCAGTTTTGTCAATTTAGCAGGATTTTTCTTGTTTTGTTCATATAAAAAACACTGTTTTCGAATAGTAATATTTTCTTTATTTAATAAGAGATTAATTAAAGCTAACATTACTAGTTGGGAATAGTGGTAGATATTTGAATTTAAAAAAATTCCCGCTAAATTAGCAACAATGCAGTTCTTCTTTTATCCCATGTTCTAACATTTATTGTTTCTCGCTTTGTGTATGTTTTTAGTGCAGTAAAGTGAGATAGACGAATTCAGGATACACAGATACGTCATAAAAATTATTATGATTGGAGATGATTATATATGTTGTAAGTTAAGTTTTAAATGAAGTTTATACCACTAGATGCTTTATAATACATATTATAGACAAAAAAAAAAAAAAAAAAAAAAAAAAAAAAATTGCAAAGATTAAACAAATACGGCTGCTTTTGTATTATTCTTTTATGTTTTCGTTACTTTTTGCTATACTAATAATAATGTTTACACTAAAATTAATAAGGATATTTTTTTATTTTAAAAAGGAGGACAGATTATAAAGGCATTCATTATCACAAGTACTAAATATGATTTTAACAACTGGATTGTGCTTTGAAGATTTAATATATTTTTCTTTATGTTAAAAAAATTAGCCTAGAAAGAAAATTATTTTTGTTATTTTTTTCTTTGGTTATAACCAATTAATCGACATTAAAGCTATGTTTAAATCCATGTTTCTTTTTAGTTATTATTCCAGTCGGTTCTATAAATAGAAACAATTTCAATACAATTAAATGGAAATCTAAATATACGTATAAAAGCACAATTTTCCACCGTAAACATATAATTAAAAGCTTTAAAGTTCATTGACACGATTAGATGTGCAAATTAGGCCAATTCCTGCAAAAATATACAAATCACGTTTAATACGCTTAATACGCGACTTTTGTCCACTCCCTTGAAACGCGTCTTAACCGGGTTCGACTGTATATGTTTATTTTCATTTAATAACTCACAATAATATCCTTTTTCTTTTTAATAGACGTGCAAGCTATAATTAAACAATATAATAAGGATCGTATTTTCACTTTCACAAAATTAAGATTGCCGGGTAGTCTACCAATTGTATATTCTAATTTAATTTTTGTTCAAAAGAATTTTTTTTTAAATATTATTAACAATTGATATTTTTCGTCAGAACTAATTAAACTAGCCGTTGGGGGCTACCGTAATACTTTTACCCATCATGGATATGTATAATATAAAATATGAAAATAAAACATGTGTAAACTATTTATAAAATGCATTGCAATTCCAAAATAAAATTTAAGCGTATTTGTTGCCAATGTGTTCAGTAGATAATGTTTAAAATCATGGCTTGATGAACTCATGAACTTTAACACGTTGAGTGCCACATCAGTCACCGGTTACTGACACTGAACTTTATGTTTAGGCCGCGTCAGTCATCGGCGACTGACACTTATAGCTTGTGTAACAGGAATCTTATTTCGTGGCCCAAACGGAATGACAGACAAAACAGACTTGACATTCAACATGTTAAATGCTTTATTACTGAATTGCGTACGTAAAAGAAACATCCTTATTAGGGATGCAACGAATAGTGATTTGGCCGAATACCGAATATTCGGCCAAGTTTTAGACCGAATATTCGGCGGCCGAATACTGACTTTAATTTTTTTTTTTTCAATTAAAAAAAAAAGTTAAATTAAGGTCTAATTGAAATTAATTTTTTGTTTGAGTGTTCAAAAATCATATAACAGCTGAATGTATTTTTGTAATATTTTAAATACTTTGTAACATATGACTTTCAAAAATGTAAATAATAATTTAATTCATAGTTTTTTATTTAATCCACAGATAGTTCTAGTAATTTATATATATTTTATCTAAAATAGAAACTCATTACCTCTGTAAAAATGAAACTTTATTTTAGTAAAATCATTTCACCCCCCCCCCCCCCCCAAAAAAAAATAATAAGAAGAAGAAGGTGCATGTGTTCTCTGTCTTTTTATATCCTTTCTCATTCAACTCAAACTTCGTAAATTTACATTCTGTATGTAAAGAAAAAGGTTGTTTTCTTAAAATATAATTATTCATTCCATTAAAATATAATTATTCTTTTCTGCTACCAAGATATACTTTTCTCTTTTCTTTCTCTCAAAAGTAACAAGCCCCTCATAATCAAGGTTCGCAAAAACCTGTTTAAAAAAAAAAAAAAAAAAAAAAAAAAAAAAAAACCACATGGGCTTTTTCTTGTTTTTTCATGAAAAACCCAATTTTCCCCGGGGAAAACAATAGTGTAAATATAAAAACAGCATTATTCGGCCAAGGCCGAATAATGAACTTGATATTCGGCAGACAGGCCGAATGGGCCGAATGTTCGGCTTTGGCCGAATATTCGTTGCATCTCTAATCCTTATAATTCCAAAAATGATTATCATATTAACTAACAGACTGCGTCGGATTAAGCGTCTTATTTCTAATTAAAATATATCTTTGAATTGAAATTTGAATGAAATGCAGGGTCATGAAAAATCGAAGAGTGTGGAAAATATGATTACAAATATCTCGCAATTAATTCTGATCGATTTCATTCTTTATGCAAAATTTGTTTTTTTTATTGTCTTTTATATTCACTCTAGAGATGGGAATGCTTGGAAAAAACCCGGAAAAGTTGGGAAAAAACCGTTTTTTTTTTTTCAGTTTTTTTCCGTTTTTCAATTTTTCCAAATTGGAAAAATTGAAATTTCATTTATAAAATAATGTAGTCAATTTTATAATTGCTATATTCTGATACTTTTATTTATATTTTTTTCATGTTTAGTGTCCCTCGTGAAAACCTTAACATGGAAAATCTTATCTGTAAGCAGGGATCTCTTTAGAAAGAACTTGAGTCTCTTAAAGGATCCTTCACAGTTTTTTCTCCTTAAAACATATGACCTTTAACAAAATTCTTTCACTTAAAAATAGACATTTCAGAATTTTTTTACAATTTCCAAATTAAATCCTTCACAAACGTAATGATTTTAGAAAAAAAAAAAAACCTGTTGTATAATAGCTGCAATAACCAATGAATCTATTATCTAGCTGTTATATGTACAAAGGACAATAAGAACTTCAATCTAAATCAGAACTTAAATATGTAATTTCTAATTTACAAAATTCCGATTACATTTTTTACATTTAATTCACATTTTTTACAAGTTCATAAGTTTTTATAAAAGTTCACAATTTTGAAAAAACTTGATCGTGTGAAAAAAAAACTAAGCAAATCCTTGGTAAGATAATTAAATGGAACTTCTCTCATTAAAAATGAAAATTCATGTGCAAAACTATTTCAATATTATATCAATAAATGAAAATGGTAAGATGGAAAATTTTAATGTAAAATTTGAAACATGCATTTATTTGTATTCGCATGGCTATAATTTTTTACTATTGTTAAAAAAAATTCTTTTGATAATAACATGCAGTTGAAATTATGTATCATTTTTTTTCTTTTCTTGAAATATAGATTCTTAGAGTTGTCTAAATGTATTTTCAAAAAACATAAATCCATACAAACTTTGCAAAGAAAATGTAAGCAAATCTCTGTGAAAAATCTATTTGAAAACAATTTTTAAACATATGGAAAAATCCACCGTTTTAAAAGTTTCGTTTTAAAAAAAATACCGCTTTCAATATTAAGAATCTAAATCTTACTAAAACATAGTTTGGGATAAGTCTGGAAAGCTGTACCAAAACTACATATGCAGGAAATGAAAATTATAACTGTAAGGGAGGAGGGGGGGGGGGGGGGAGTAATATTGTAAAATAATACCAATTTTTAAACAACGGAAGATCTGAAAATGATAATAGTATTTATTTATAATACCAGAACTACTATAATTTCTTTTACACTGGCATCCTTTATGTATTTGAAAACCAGTACTATGTAGATGAGATGTACAATACAGTTTAAAACTGCTTTAAAACTACAGTGATATTGGTTGAAACTAAAGATTTTTTAAATTTTTAATTAGCTCTACTGATATAATTAAACAAGTGCTACTGAAAAATCATTTCAACAGACACATGATATATTATACAAACACTGGTGATAAATTAAGCAAGAAAAGCTACTGTCAGAATTCTAAGACTGAAAGGATAAACTTTTAAAAGCTGGCTTTCTCTCTCTCTCTCTCTCTCTTTTTTTATAACATATTCGCATATAAAGGGAAAATAATTTTTTTTAGTGTGCAAAAATATTGAAAAAGTTTATTATTGTATACTTTTTAGGAAAATATAACTTATTTTTGAGAAACATTTATAGGAAATCAATTTTTCCTATTTTTCCAACTTTTCCAGAAAAAAACTGGAAAAAACCGGTTTTTTTCCGCCTCTTCAACTTTTCCGGAAAATTTACATCTCTATTCACTCCTTAAAATCTTCGGAAAATGTTATATACCTTTTATCAGAACGAATATTTCAAGAGCCCGAAAAAATAGTTCCGGATAATCGAGATTACTGAAATTCAGTAGGCTTCTTCTCATTGTTACATACTAAGTACACACAAAATTTCAAGTCTCTGTCTATCTCAATTTGTTCGGGAGATAGAGCGTTTACAGACGGACGACATTTTTTTTCTATTTTTATCAACGATTGCAAGACTTATACTACGTACGATGGGTAAGTAAAAAAAGCAACTTTTAAGTTTTTTCTCTGTATCTTACCTTTACTGAGTAATAACTAGATAATAACAAAAGAGGGAAAATATTCTGGTGTTAAATTTACTCCCTTAGAGTAAAATTGGCCAACAAAAAATGATTGCGTCTTACATTCCTCTATCAGCCTTATATATCCCCAAAGTTTCATACATTTTTTAATTTGCGGATTGGGACCGTTTCCTTGATAGCCCCTTTTTTAATTCAAAATAATTACATCTTACCATAATTTATATTAGTACTATTTGTTTTTATTTAATGAAAAATTCTGTAATTGAATAAAACAAATTACTATACAGAAATTCAGGTACAGGTAGGGTGGAGATAGTATTTTTTTTTCTTTTTTAAAAGGGGCTTAGTCAGCACCTACTTGATATTGTACAAGTAGGTGTCTATCGCACGTTCCTACCAATATGTCAGCCAATTCGGATGTTTAGTACAGAAAAACAGAAGTTCCTTCCTTGTTCAAACAATAAATAAATGCAAAAAGTCTAAATAAAAGGTAAAAAGGTTTCAAGTTAAATCGAGAATTACGGTAACGTGGAGGCGGGACTTCACAAAGATTTGAATAAAAAACTTCTGTAATGACATCTGATAAAACATTTGATCTACAGATTTGTGTTAAACTAATTGGAATCAGCTGTCATATCTGAAACATCTATATACTACATCTGACTGAATTAATACTTGATGTGTATGGCCGTTACTCCGTCACCGATGTGTGATAAGATAAGTAACACTGATAGACAAATTGCGTTTAAACGTCATATGCTTTCTGCTGGTTTTTTCTTCCAGCGTAATTTTCTCGTGAAAGTCGCAATGTTTCAGAATGATTCTTTGTTTTCCCTTGCGCAAATAAATGAAAAATAAACATTCCTAGTTTTGAAATGACTAAGGGGAAGTTACGAGATTTAAAAACTCATTTCTTATATTTTCTAATGAAAAAGTGCCGGATCTTAATCAATAGTCTGGGAGGCAGTGACATATTTTAGTTAACCCTTTTGTGCGAGTTAATTTTCACATGTATAAATTATCTTATTTAATCAAGAAAACAACAGCGTATGCGGCTCCTTAAAATTTCAAAGGTGTAGAATAAGAAACGTATTTTTCTGGGGGAAAAAAAGGGGGGGTGCACATTGAAGAACTCATACTTCTGTATTATTAGCCTAATCTGTCATTATCTGCATCATTGCTACAAGGAAGATTCACTTCTGATTGTATGATTTGCTGCCAAATATAAGATAACAATTTTTAAAAATACTCTATTGTGCAATTCAATGCGGATCTTGGATAAAATAAAGGTATATTTCGGATTAATACGATTACTTGATTTTGCCCTCTATTGATTGACGTGCCTTCAACAGTAAGAGGGAAAATGTTGGGGCTTCAATTTGAAATAAGTATCTTATTAGAATTTCAAATATGGGGGGAAAGTATGCACATATTACACACACTATGAAATAAAATGCATTAAATCGAAGTTAATGTGATTTCATTAATTTTGTGTTCACTCTGAGATTTGATGGTTTGTGAAACAATTTGCATCGACTCTAATCAAATATTTTTGTACTGCTTTAGCTTTGAGTCATTCTGTAAGAATATCTATAGCATAGTTTTATAAATTTATGACCCACCTTCTATAGACACTGATAAATATTGTTGCATATTTAAATTTATGAATCATTCTGTAAATGTGTCGCATTTTTATAGATTTATAAAACACGTTCTATTATCGCTGATTCTAAAAAAAAAAAAAAAAAATAATAATAATAAATAAATAAATAATCTGTAGGAATCGCCCTCTATTCGAATCATTTACAAAAACAATTCCTGATCAGCAATTTTACTAAATCAACAGGTGACCTTTGAGTCAACAAAGCGCAACTATTTTTGACTGTCTGAAAGCCTGACAACTGTATTTAAAAATAAATAAGTAAACATTTTCCTTCGTAGCCTTAAAGAAAAAAGAAAGGTTTATTTTTTTTTTCAATAATAATAATAAAAAATAAAAATAAACGTGAATCATATATACCACTAGGGGGCTCAGCCCCCTACGAGCTACGCTCGCCAACCCCCGTCCAGACACAGCAGACTCTAAATGCACGCTAATGTGATCGGCTTTAAAAAGATTTCGAAAGATTGAATTATAATTTAAAAAACAGTGGCGATCTCCCTATAAACAGATTTCTATTCATTTCTCTTTGATTGAGGAAATTTTAACGCCAAATCTGCTGCGGTACTACTTGATTATCCCGTCGACTAATTTCGCCAAATTATATAAATCGCCAAACCACTCGCCAAATTATACAAATTGACATAATTTTTATTTTAAATAACGAAAAAAACAAATATATTAGTACAACATTAATAAAAATACAAATAAAACGTCAAAATAAAAATAACTTGATGACGTAGACACGTGCAACAACATTTCAAAATAAGCTAGTATAAAAGGAATTAAGTAAACAGAATCTTTGTCTCCCAGTATTTTTTAACAAAGCGAAAAGAAAGTTCTTTTAAATGAGACATTTTAAATTAATCGTTTTTAATCTGACGTAATTTTGACCAAATTATTCTTTCTCTTTTTAATATTCACGTGAAAATGCTTGTGTTAGAAATGACATATTATTTGCGCTTTCCTAAGAAAAATAGTTGAAAAGTATCCGCTCAAAATATCAAATAAATGTCTAGCGCAATTTCTAAATTTAAACCGTTTTGCAATATTATTTTGTGTTCGTTTTATGTAATAACTGTAATGTGACGTAAATATGACGTAATTTCTCCTATTTAAGACTTCTAATGCATGTTAATAAATTTATTATTTTACAAATTCCTTTCTCTCTTAAAATTCACGTGTAATTATAGTTTTATGACGTAATTTTTAATAAGTTCCTGCTTTTTGTACATAATTATTTAATTCTAATTCCAATGTTTTTTTCTGTTTATAATAGTCACGTGTAAATAAATTTTTAATTTATTACACGTATAAATATTTTTTTTTTGAAGCAAACATTATTGTCTCCGTTGTTTATACAGTTGGCAACAGTTTAAATTAATATCACTTTCTAAAATCTGTAAAAATATCTCAAGAAATGCTGAAAATTTAATTTAAAATAGAAATAAAACCTCAAAAAATGAGTCAAAATAAAAAAATTAATGCAATCTGCACTCCGGCAAATTCTAACGCATAAAATGATCTAAAAATGATTACACTGTCATGTATAGTTTTTGCTGCTATAAAACTTTTTTAGTGAAACGATTTTGTCCAACTTTAGCATTAAATATCTCTTAAAATAATTCTTCGATTTGAAAACTGTCTACATCAGCGTGTTTATCAAACATTTCTGTATAAAACCACCGATTTTCATATTTTTGTATGCATTATTTTTCTTAATATTAACGAAGAAAGACCTCCGGTCACAATAAATTCAAAACCGGCGGCGGCGGCAGTGACAGCGGTAGTTACTTTTTTTTAGAATAGAGAGAAGAGAGAAACCTTTTAGAAACGTGATTATTATTATTTTTTAATATCATTTCATTGTCTATTCAATAATAAAGCGAAAAAAATAATCAATAGCTTTAACCTTAAAATAGATATCATATTTTATAACTTAAGGCCCTCTCTACGTTAATCATGCACCGACATTCGCAAACTAATGTTAAACCAAGGAAGGCGTTCTTTGCAAATTTTTCGTTTGCATTTCAATATTTTTAAAGCACGTAATCCCCGTCATTGAGCCTGGGTCCGAAACGGGCTCGGTCTCCATTTTTATTCCAGTCTTCGGTCTCAAATTTTATTTATTCGCAAATCGGAAAAAGGGGAGGGGGACTTCTCATTTGAGAAACAAGATTGTGGTCAAAGTTTTTAAAAGTGTTAATAATTCTTCAACCTCTCCTCTGTCGGCGTCGCATGTCATGCGACGCGAAGAAAATTTTCATCCTTGAAAGTGAATTTGTCGCAACTTGCACGTCGGTATACAGTCGAGATTGGATAATTCGAACGTCTTTAATTCGAATTCGTGGATAATTCGAAGTTTTTTGTCAGTCCCTTGAAACTTGTATTCAGTTAATGCTTAAAAATCTTGGTTATTTCGAAGTCCAACTTATTTAATTCGAAGTTTTTACCTTTTCAAAAATGGCAAAATTTAGTTTCAATTCAGTTTATTTGAAAAGTGGTCCGGTTATTTTCAGCAATTGTGGAAATTTCGAAGTCCAACTTCTTTAATTCGAAGTTTTTAGCCTTTCAAAAATGACAAAATCTAGTTTTAATGCAGCTATTTGAAAAGTGATTCATCTAGTGGAATATCGTCGTTATGTAGAAAGACAGTCACTCTAACGTGAGTGAAGCTGTGTTTCGAGCTGAAGATATCTTTGAAGATTTTGTTTAAAAAACTCAAGTAAGCTCTATAAAGCAATCTTAAATATCTCAATATTTTAAAAAGCTGTAGTTTTTTTATTTAAAATTGATAAACATTATTTTTGCGATAATTTTTGATGCGATTGATTATTTTACAACATAAAAATAAATTTTTTTGGATAATTCGAAGTTTTGCAGTGGTCCCTTGCACTTCGAATTATCCAAGTTCGACTGTATTCTGGGATCGTTTTTTGTATTTCTGCATAGTGCTAAGATATGTCGCGACTAGTTCTATTATTTTCGAATTTGCTGTAATATCGGCGTTCGTTCGTTAGTGTTCCATGTCAAAATAGCTTATATGGTGGATTCAAAGAGTGATTCTTCTGAGGGAAGTGATTCTAATATATTTGTCAGAAGATGAGAGCTCTGACTTATATAATACCTATATATAATAATTTTTAATAATTCTTTTTATGCAGATATTTATCTAATATTATAAAACGAGACTTTTTTTGTGCGTAAATTTTATGTAAAAAGCTGTACAGAAAATCAATGTTGGCAAGATTTCGCCAAATTTGGCAAAATCTTGCCATCTTTTTGTTTATATTTCAAATAGATTTGATAAATATAGTTTCAGGCAATTTTTTTTTTTTTTTTAATTTTAAACTTGAGTGCATTGTAGGAAAAACTGGTGTTCAGTGACATTTTTTGACTAATGGTCAAACAAAAATTGGTTACAAACGAAAATATTTTACATTTTCCAATTCAGGATAGAACATATATTAATTTTCAGCAGAAAAAAAAAAAAAAAATGCTTTTTTTGGGACTGGAAATTCGAAAAAAAAAAAAAAAAAACGACAGAGAAGGAGTTAAAAACCATTGTGAAAAAGAAGTGAATTCTTATTGATGGGATGTACGGAAAAATATTTCTACCTGATTTACTTGATTCTGAAGCTTTTGCACGGTGAGTGTTAGCAACATAGGATATCCTTTGTCTATCCTAGCTTTTCTGTTTAAAATCCTTTTCCAGAATTACTGGAAAATTGAACTCATGTCTTTCTGGATTAGTTGTACAATGATATTCTAAAAGAATAAGAATTGTGACTTCTACTGGGTGCTTTCGGTATTGGTTTGGGACTCTGGTAACACAAAATTTTTCAGTCTCTGATTTTAAATCGTCGGGATCGGACTTTAAAAACGTTAATCCGAAATGATCTCTAACCCCAAACCGTCTCTCGTCTTTATATCGAGACAGATTTGTTGGGTCCCAGGTAGAATCCTGCACAGATCGGATATTGTACCCGACTTGAATTCGGAAATTCCATTTCTCAAGTCCTCAAGTTAATCCGCAGTCCGACCTGAACTCGACACAAACAAATTCATCGACCCGCAACCCGACCCTAACGTGAAAAAATCATTTTCGTCAACCCGCAACCCAACTCGAACCCGGCACATTTCAACTCGAATCCAAAAATACTTCAGCTCGAAAAAAAAAAAGGAAATTCATGTTTCAATGCAATTATGAAAAGTAATCTACAATTATATCTCTGTAATACCATTTTGTCTTTTAGGTAGAAAACTGGACATACTTATATTCTTTATTATTCAAATATACTAAAACTTCTGAATAGTAATAGTGGACAGCTCAGGATCGTTGACTAGAGTTCTGCATCTGGTCGAGGTGCTTTTAATTTTCTTTTTTCTGGTCAGGGTGATTCTTCATTTTCTTTCTGCGGGTCTGTTTCACTCTAGAGTCTAGAATGTAGAATGTTACTTGCAGGTCAGATTTAGGTTTTTGAAAATTGATTTGTTAGATTTTCACAAAATTTGAGCAGAACTATGTTTCGGGATAAAATACATACATATTTGAATATAAAGTCGTATATATTCAATTTACTGCATGAGAAATAAAATGTATATAAAAAATGTGATCAGATATTATTCTTTCTTTATGGGATAGTTAAGAATCCTTTTTTCTTCTCTCAAAATATGAAAAATATTACCAGCATTTCGTTTTTGGTATACAATACACAAAGAAAAACGCATGTGTCAAATTTGTAATAATTTATGCACAGGCGCATGTTACATGTGTGTGTGTGGTGTGTAGATTCGTGTCCTATCCGCTGTTTAGAAGCAAAAGCGTACACATATATGTGTTAAGAATTTAAAAAGTGTTCACTAAATAAGTGCCCGTTATAGAGATGTTATTGTATATAGATTTTCCACCTGAAAAAATATTTTGAACATTCTTTTAAAAAGTCGTTTCAACCCGAACCGCAAGAGCCAGATACTGACCTGAACAAGAAACAATGAAAGTCGACCCGATCCGCAGCAGAAAGTAGAAGTCAATCCGACCCGAACCGCGGGCTACCCTACCCAATGCAAAACTCCTGTGCATATACTTACAATGAACAAACTATTAACGACACGACTTACGGGTTAAATAATTCTTTTGCGTTTGCGTAGGATACCTGAGGTCGATGTATAACGACGTACATTTTTTTTTTCTTTTTTCACTTTCATTCTAAGTAAGGACTTTCATTTTTTAAACCAACCAACCATTTTTTTCCAAAATTAAAAGTGTTGATAGAATAAAAAAAGAAAGTAAAGAAAGTCAACGTTTATATACCTCCATCTCTCATATTGTATCAAAATGAATCATTTAAGAATATTGAAATGCAAACGAGAAATTTGCAAAGAACCACTTCATTTGTTTAATTTTAGCTTGCTAATTTTTGTGCTGGCTTTAATGTAGACTCTTAAGTTGTTTTACAGTATCCCGAATATTATCTTTTTAGCTGAATAATACCTCCCACTTTTTCCTCTTTCTTTCAGCTGTATAGACACGTATTTAATTTTTACATCCTCAAAGTTCTTACACAACTGAAATATTTGGAGCGAAGGAGAATGATTACCTGGTAAAACATAAACTAGATATAAAACAATTTTATTGTAAACTGTAGTATAATAATGCCCTACCACTCTTTATCCTTTCTATAAAAAGAAGGGAGAAAAAAAAGCCTCATACGTTTATATATAATTCTGTTTTCGTAATCGGTTCCTTCTCTTTTGAAACCGTTTATATTGACTAAGAATATGAGCTTTTCCTCTTAATCGCTACACAATTTTGTAAATATTTATAATGAATCGCTTGGCTCATCATTATTTGCGTAATGGTATTGCGAAGTAAGGCTTGTGAAATCATCCTTTGTTAAACTTTTCTGTATTCAGCTCGTAGTGTGTGATAGTAGTAAGCTTTTATGTGGAAAATTGAATTATTTAAAATTGCCATTTCCTTAATATTACAGCTGCACTTGCAAATTATCATTTCTGGGATAGTTCACAGTAAATGTTACAATATTTAAGGGCACATGTGACATCTCGATGGCTGAAATAAAGCAATTTCAACGCAAAGCTTAGTGCAATAATAAATCATTTATATATATGTCAGGGTTCGATACAGGGTTTTTTTTTCCCCCTTGCGGCCCATTTTGTGAAAAGAAAAAGTAATTTTTGAGAAATTAATTATATTTTTGTGAAAAATAAAATGTTATATCGAAAGATCAAATTCAATTACTGAAACTCGAACCTAGTACTTTTTAATAACTTTTTTAAGTCTTCCTGCTAAAGTTTTCCTATCTGGTGAACTTGTTTTGTTTGCAAAAAAATAAAAATAAAAATAAAATAAATAAAATAAAATAAAATAAAAATAAAAAAAACCATTTTAAAACACCGCAAAAAAAAAATAATAATAATAATAAATAATAATAATTAAAGGAAGAGTTTGCTTTTAGAAATTTCGTGGTGGCCTATTTTATTAAAAGAAATTATGTGAAGGAGCCTATTTTATTAAAAGAAATATTGGGAAGGAACCTGTTTTATTAAAAGGAATTTTGGAAAGGGGCCTGTTTTATTGAAAGAATTTTGGAAAGGGACCTGTTTTATTAAAAGGAATTTTGGGAAGGAGAACTGTTTTATTAAAAGGAATTTTGGGGAAAGAGACCTGTTATATTAAAAGGAATTTTGGGGAGGGACCTGTTTTATTAAAAGGAATTTTGGGAAGGGGAGTGGGCCTCTTTTACTATGTAAATGGAATTTTGTGAGGGGGCCCTAAATAGGTACCAGTTATTTCTGAATCGACAATTATTGTTTACATGTGTTTATTAAATACAGTTACATATTTATCACTTTCATTTTTTTATGGTCATTAGAAACATGCCATTTTATAATAGGAAACAATTTATGGTTTGTTTAAAAAAAAAAAAAAAAAAAAAAAAAAAAAAAAAAGCAAAATATTTTGAAAATCATAAAGTACATAAATTATTGTACATAAAGTACATAAATTATTATATACATTGCTTTATAATTTCTATATTAATGTACTCGCATGTATCCCCTCCCCCCCAATGGCATTTTTCTAATGACCATTAAAAAAATCAGGTGATGGAATTTATAGTTTTTTAGCAAAGTGCACCAAACAGACAGCATACACCTCAGCCCTTTCTTCCTTACTTCTATTAATGAATTTAAGTTCAAAATTGACACTAGAAATCGCGATTAGGGACCTGCATCGAGTCTGATAACCCGATTTTACCCTAACCGCGAGTCAGGTCGGGTTGACTTTAATTTTTTTCGTTGTAGTTCGAATTCGGGTCAGTTTCACTTTGTTTTGCTGCCGCTGGGGTTCAGGTCGGGCTGACTTTAAATGTTCCGGTTTCGGGGTTGACCCGATTTTTCAAAAGAAAGTCCGGAATATTTTCTGATTTAAAAAAAATAAACTCTGATGTTAGAGATATAATTATAGGCTAATTTTCCTTAGTTGCGTTCAATTAAGGATTAAATATTTTACATTTCGAGTTCGGGTCCGTTTTCGTATCTATGATTTTTGTTGTCAGAGTTCCGAGACAACGGAAATTTCTTTTAGTCGGGTATCCGACCCTCGTAGGTCTTTAATCGCGACCTACACTATCACCCGCCCGTTTGTGAAGAACTGCGTGTTAAAAAAAAAAAAAAAAGTTGAAGAAAGATAAAATATTTGTACTTTTAATGTGTACCTGCAGGGCTCCCAAATGGTACCCCCCCCCCCCCGAAAAGTCCCCTTTTATGGATTTTGGTCTCCTTAGTTCCCTTTCTGTGTATGGAAAAAATTTACTAATGTGGAAAAATCGCCGCAAAACTCAAACTCTAAAAATCACAAAAGTTCAAATATTGCGTTTTACTATAGCAAGCTAAAACATTGTAACTGGAATTCTTTCATGAATGCCAAAAAATTGCCGCACAATGTGATAGGTTGTTAAAATACGCATTGAAAATCTCATTAAAAATCACTAAAGATTCAAGTAAGAGGACAAATTGTACTACATTAAGCTAGAAGTTTGAAACCGAATTTCAAAAATCGCCATAAAAGGTAAAAAAAAAAAAAAAAGAAAGAAAAAAAATTTCAAAAATTGCTCTAGGAATTCAATTTTATTGAAAAGAGGACAAAATTTAAGAAGTTCTGCGAAAAGATTGAAACTGAAATTCCTTTACGAATGTCAAAATCGCATAAAAAATTCAAAAATTGCTGTAATACGCTTTATTGAAAAGAAGACAACATTTACTCAATTGGGCTAAAAAATTGAAACTGTATCCCATTTACTAGTGTGAAAAAGTTACTGCATAAAAATTGCTAAAAATTCAGAAAATCAGAGAAGTCAAAATGTACTTAAACGTAAGGCTTAAACATTGTATCCGGAATTTTTTCTCAAATGGGGGGAAAACAATCCTTGCAGGATGTGAAAAAAAATAAAAATTTTTTAAAAATCACTAGCAATTTAAACCAGAGGATGCAATCGTGGAAAGACCAAAATTTACTACATTAGGGTTAAAAATTTGAAACCGAATTTCTTTTATAAATGTCAAAAAATCACTGCAAAATGCCAAAAAACAATGAAATAATTGCGAAAATTTTAAAAATCACTGTATAAATTCCAAATAAACTTTATTGTAAAGAGGACAAAATTTACTACATTCTGCTAAAAAATTTAAACTGATTCCATTTACAAATTTGGAAAAATTGCCATAAAACATGAAAAAAGACTAAAAATTACATAAAAAAAAAAAAAAAAAAACTACTCAAAGTCCAAAAATTGGCTTCTATGTGCATAACTTTAGACATATAGCTACCTTCTTGCCAAATCGTATAGCTCTATGCGCAGCGATCTCGTCATCACAAAGACACATACCTAGACAAACCTCTATCTTTAATAGATTAATTTTTAATACAATTGTTCAATTTGTAAATAAATCATATCAGTTGTAAATTTCTAGATGAGGGGAAAAGTCCGGGCCAGGATTCGAGCCAGGGATGTCTTCGCTGAAGCCGCCAATGCTCTACCTACTGAACCATCCCGGACGAATCTGGAATACTAATTCACCCAGCTAACCCTAATGTTGCCATACTATGCTTTTTCCGATGAACATTATAGCTTATTTCAGCTTTTATTGGGTAGTACAAAGGAACTAAATTTTATGTTTAGATATTGTTATAATTATTAATCTCAATCAATAATTAATCTAATTTTAATACTCAACAGGAGTTACTGTTATGCTGTGCTTTTTAGCTCACAGGCTATCAAAGCATGAGAGCTAATGTGCCCACCGGTTCTATATGTATATGTACGTAACGCGATAACTCATGATAGAAATATCCGATTTGCTTCAATTTTTTTTTATAAGTTCATTCTGAGAAGGCGCTTCCCTGGTTAGTTTTGGGGGTTCATTGGTTAAATATAAAGGGGTCTAATCCCCCCCCCCCACACACACACACACTTAACTTAGATAAATGGATTTTTCTTGCAGAATTATCAGATTTTCTTCAAATTTTGGTATACTGGTTAATTCTGATAACGAACTTCCCTGATTAGATTTCAAGGTTCATTGTTTAAGTCTAAAGGGGGGCCAATACTCCCCTTAATTTAGATAAATGGATTTTTTTATCCGATTTGCTTCAAATTTGGTATGCAGGTTTACTCTGATAAGGCGCTTCCCTGAATAGATTGGGAAGTTCATTGGTTAAATATAAAGGGGGGGAACGGGGGGCTAATACTCCTTTTAATTTAGATAAATGGGTTTTTCCATCCGATTTGCTTCAAATTTGGTATGCCGATTTATTCTGATAAGGCGCTTCCCTGATGAGATTTGGAGGCTCATTGGTTAAGTATAAAGATGTGAAACGGGGGGGGGGATAATCCCCCCCTTAATTTATTTTTCGAGGGGCATTATTCTTTGAAATAAGAGTATAATTTACAATTAGTATGAATAGCCTGTGATCTCAGTGTCATCAGTTTAACTGGGCACTTTTCTTTTTATTTATTCACTGATCACTGTTACTCCGTGTTAAATTCGAAGAAATGCATTATACTTAATAATTGCGAGTGTGCAACTCCGTTAGCAATTAATTTGATATTTTCTTAGATGCATTAATTTTTAGTGTTTATATTTTATTGCAATTTTTTTTTTCTGTTATAAATATTAAGTAGAGACATCAGTGAAATTCTTTGAAAAAAAAATTTTTTTTTTTATTGGCTTAAAAATTTTTTTGAACCTTCCTGAATCCATTGGTATGCCCAGTTTTTTCCCGACCATTAGAAATAATTGTAAAAATTCATGGAAAGCCAAGACTGGGACGCCATACCTACTCACATTAACGGAAGACACGACTGGCACGCCACGCCACTCACATTAATTTTATTCTAGCATTTTATACTCATTTATTATATGTAACTAAACTTTATCCAAGTATTTATATATACTTTAATTCATGTGTTTGATAAAACAGTGCAAGAACTTCACACAAATTAGAAATGTCTAAATCTTGTAGGTTTCCAAAAATTGTACTTTTCAGCTAAAAACCTCTTTAAATCCTAAAGTACGTGAGTGATTTCAATACAAAAAATTTTGTTGGTAGATTTGTTGTGATCATATGTGGTAGACTCTTTAAAAAAAAATTTAATTAGTTTCAGAATTTTTTTTTCTAAAAATAGAAAATTTCTGAAAAATTGCGATTGTTCTTAAAATAAAAAGTTTTAGTCGCAGAAAAAAACTGTCTGCCATAAGTCTTGAGCATTATCCAGTGAATAGGGATTCAGAATTTCATCAAAATCGTTCTGGTAGTTTTTTCGAAACAGTTCTTAAAGCTCTCATTTCCCCTTATGATTGCATCCATTCTTGTCTTTCCTCAAAAACACTTTTTGTAACACAAAGTGCAAATTCAAAAAGTACAAGTCGCAGTTCAACACAAAACAAAATACAAAAAGTTGGCATCTTTTGACTGAACAATAAGAAGGTATTAAAAAGGTGTACAAACATTTGACCGACTATCGACACTTCCAATGTCTGTTCTGTCGTGTACGTAATCAAAAAACTCACTTTGTCATTCGCAAACAGCAAGAATTGCGAATATTTGTTTTTTGGATCTCCTGAAAAATCGTATTTTTCAGGTAAAAATCCCATTATCTTAAAGTTCTTGAGGCGATTTTGATATATATATATATTATTATTATTATTATTTTCTGTGTTAGGGTATAAATATAAGATAACAGTATACATTAAAAAAAATTTAATAAAATTTTTGAAAAATTGCCATTGCTCTAAAATAAAAAGTTGCAGTCTCAGAAAAAACTGTCTGCCACAAGTCTTTGAGCATAATCCAGTGAATATGTATTCCAAATTTCATAAATCGGTCAGGTTTCCGAGAAAACAGGTCTTAAAGTTCGCATATTTCCCATAGGATTGCATCCAATCTAGTCTTTCCTTAATAAAGCATCAATTTAAATTAAAAGCTCCTTTAAGGAGAATTATCAATGCGAGTATTGAATTTTGGAATACTTCCTATCTTCTTGCAGTAGAATATTTAGCTGAGTGTACTTTTAGTGACCGTGACCCATCTTTATAACGATGATAACTAATTAACATATTTTTGGGGGGTAATTTTAAAAAATTTGCTTGCATATTTTGGAAAACTCGGTGCAGTATTTTTAGACATGGTCCCCTAAAGTCCCCTTTTTTAAATATAAATGGTCCCCCAAAGTCCCCTTTTAAAATGAAAATGGTTCCCTTTCCCCATTTTAGGAGACTAAAATGTATTGGGAACCCTGTACCTGTAAAAAAAAAAGGAAGGGGGGGGGGGGTAATGCCTATGTATTATATACCGTGTGATATACAAGGTGTCCGTACATATTTTATTAGTATAGTTAAATCTTAAATTATTAGTTTTAGAAATATAGTTTCAGTTGCAAAAAATGTTTCAAGTGTTATTCTTCATCGTATGGAAATCTATGTTAAAAATAGCTTTTTTAATAATTTAATCTCGTTAATTTAAGCCCGTTTCATGTAAATCATATTTATGTTACAGTATGTTTTAATGTTAATGTTATTCAAATTTTCACATATATATATAATATATGCTATAAATAATACATATTTATTTATTTGGGGTTTTTTTTTTCTTTCTTCTAGAGTCATGTAGAAAAAAAGGGTTCGCTGAATTTCGAAGACTTTTTTCACTTCATCCAGGAATCTGAACATCACCTTATGGCTTTGTTCAAATACATGGATGCAAACAGTGATGGTAAGTACTCGTTCTTCTATATCATTTTCTTAGGTGTTAACTATACCGACCACCTCCGATATGATTTTAAGACATTTAGTCAAAATACAATGGCCGCGCTTGTTTCTGTGTATTGCGACCTCACATCTAAAAGCAAAATGGTGTGTGTATGCAATTGATGTATTTTCAAATTTTAATTACAGGTATTTCCAATTTGCCATAGCAGTGGCAGAGAGGTTCTGCTCTCGAAGCTGGTAGACGGGAGGTGCTGGGTTCGATCCCAATCGCGCCCGTCGGCCTAATCATTCGGAGTTTTCATGGTTTTCTTCGGACCTTGGTTTTCTAAGCGTAAATACGGGTTAGGTTCCCTTAGAAAAAATCCCACGGAGGGCATCCCCCCAACCTTGGACCTATATCCCTCGTACAGATAATTGGCCGTCATAAACACAACCAACCAACCAATTTACCATATTTCTGCAGTGACCGAGCCAATATCGTCGAACGAAGGCTCGCCGCTTCGCGGCGAGACTTAGTATCCCGTCACATGGATCTTTTCTTGAAAGCATGTTTGAGATATAAATTTAATTCAAGGGACTCAATTATTTATTTGGAGAAAGACAAAAATATAATTTCTCCAATTTTTTGCTCAGTATGCATTTAGACATCTCTAGTATAGTTTTGCCAAGTTACGTAAAGATCCGATTATTATTAATACGATAGGCTCCTGACTATCCGGCCTAATAGTTAAAATTCTTCTTAGTAAAATTAGGAATTATTTTACAGAGGTTCTTGCTGGACGCGGATGTCTGCTCAGATCTACGGTCCTCCACTCGACGTATTTCACGATTTATTTCATTTATTTATTTTTACTACAATCGTTAAAGAAAAAGAACCTAAAAGGCACGTCAAGAAGGATAATAAGAACCGCCGGCGCTGTGTCCTGTCAAATCGACCTAAAGTCAGCACTAATATCTCAGTATACTAGATATTTTATTAACATTCCTTAATGTATGTTTTATGGAATTAAGGATCAGATTTGCAATAAGTAGTTTATTTTTAAAAAATAGTCATCTTCACTGTATTTTTACATATGTTGTGACATTTTATTTAGTTTTGCTTTAAGGGCAGTCGGAATCCCTATATCTGCCATGTTAAATTAATGTAACTTTTCTCATAAACTACTTAAGATATGGACTTGAAATTTTTTGTATGCCTAAAATAAACAGTTCTTAATAATCTGAAATTAAATTTATAATTAAATAAAGCTTAGGTATTTTTAAAAAAAATCTGAAATAGAAACCACATTCAAATTTAAAAAAAAAACATGCAATTTTTTCAAAGATAATGATAATAATAAAAAAAAGTTCTTTTTATGAGTTTAAACAATTCACCTCAGGTTAAACAGGGGTATGTATAGAATGTTCAAGCATAATGTATAATAGTTTTATCAAAAAGGTACGTCGAAGTTTAAAAAAACAACATTTTGAGAAAATCAAGTTTAAAGTAATAAACGCACTAGTAGTACATAAAGTAGATAAACAAACAGAATTACTAAAAAATTTTCCAACTGCCCTTAACCGATCAACTTGTTGAAAATATTGTCGTCCTTACAGTTATAGAACATATTTGTAAGAAAAGTGCATATAGTATGTGAAACATGTCCGATTCCCGCGGTTCTTTAAGTCACATATCGAGGTTTGTAGTGTTAATAATGTTACAGTAATTTAACTCGGGACCTCCCTCTCTCTAAAGTAAAACTTCGTTTATTTTGCAGTTTGGTGGTACACGGCATTCGCGAGTTCGCCGGAGGGCCTCGAGAAACCATATTTTTCGTTGTCTCACATAATGCGCTTATTATAGCAGCCTCAAATGTCTGAAAAATTGACCTGACCGTTTGGCGGAAGCGGATGAGTTTTGTTAAGAATTTTGGATACTTTCCAGCAGAGGGTGAAGATGTCAATCTGCGAGGGTAATTTCACTTTATTAGTTAATTAGCTCTTGATAGATGTCTGGGGCTTTGCGACGAAACTAGGCCGCACAAAGCCCGCTGCATCACTAACCCCAAACGCCTGTAAGACGTACAAACTCAGCAGTTTTTATCTTCAGGCTGTTAGTCAGTCAACCTCAGAATTCCCCCTCGCTAATGTTAAGTGTATGGGCGTTTGATGCAATCGTATATTTAAAATATTTCCTCGGGAAATTATTATTTTTAACTTATTTTTTTCTGTGTACTCGCCTCAAAGGATGTCTTTTTTTTCCTTAGTTGTCAAAATATTTCTAAAATATATGCTTAATTTTATATGAAGTGTTAAAATCTTACTCCAGTACGTCAGCGTTTAACACAAAAAATAATAAATTAAGCATAGATTTTAGAAATATTTTGAGAACTAAGAAAAACATTTTTTTTTTTTTTTTTTTTTTTAAGAATACAAATACAAAAGGAGTTTAAAATGTCTTCTCAGAAAATTAAAATTTTAATATACGAATGCATTCTACGCTCATATACTTAACATTAGCGAGGGGAATTCGGAAATTGATTGGATCGTCCGAAATTGAAGTCAGAAAGTAAATAAGTGTAGGGCTGGGAAACAAAGTTACCAGTGACAAAATGGGTTTTGAAGATTGACCATTAATCATTTAAAGTTAAGAAAAAGAACTTGGAAATTTGAAATTTTAATTTTAAAAGGATTTTATTTATTTTTTTTTATATCCTTTCGCATATATACAGTGTGTCCACGTATAACCTGACCGACCTTTATTTTCGCAACCGTTGGTCCTAGATGCATACTTCCAATTACAAAAATGGTTTAAATAAGGTATAGAATTATTTTTAAAGCGATATGGGTCAATAAAAACATTTATTAAAAAATTACGAAATTTAAATTTTTATACGGCCCCCCGATCTTATAAGTGATATTTACTAAAAATTTACTGTGACACTAACAAGTAAGACAAAAAAGTTCCATTCATCTAACGTTAAAATTGACAGAGTTATGAAACTTTGAAATGCCATGACTTATACCACTTTTTTGCAACTCAAAACAGATGATTTCTGCTATGCTTTCAGGGGTCGTATATAAAGTACTTAAACTTATTTCAAGGTATCTGCGCTTTGAAAGAAATCGTACAACTATTACAATTAAGTTAACTTTTATTTGTTAAGTTTCAGATTAGTTAAAATAATTGTATTTTAACGTGTGTTTTATTTTGTAAGGATTTGAGGCTATGATTTCTTTTAACAAAGATTATGTTATTTTCAAATGGTTTTATTTAACTTGCAACGTTCGTCTTTCCAATTTAAAATTTGTACTCGAACTTCAACTCCTTTTCAAATGTCCGATCGAAGTTAAATTTTACATACTGACTTAAATCCGATGAAAATGTAATATTATTACGTACTTATATTAGAGGATAACACAAAAAGAATTCAGATAGATTACCGTCAATAAGTTTAAGAAAGAGTTTTAGATTAGATAACATAAACCTGCGATGGTTGTGTTTTTTAACTTTTATAATTACGTTTTATGTATTTTTTAGCGCTGAATAAAAAAAATTATCTTCACTTTTAACTAACATGTCAGGATTTTTCGCAAATCGTCAATTTCAAGGTTAAAAAAAGGCGAAAAATCTGATACTAATAAAATAGATGTAAGACTTTTTATTCAGTTTAATTTTATTTAATTCAATAATTTATTCAATTTTTTTGGCTTATACCGGGTTTCTTACAGCTAAACAGCTCAGGGGTCCGATGAGGTTGGGAGGGGAAAGGGATCAATTTTAACTTTGAGCTTTTTAACTTTGAAATTGGCTTTTTGAGAAAAATCCTGACGTGATGGTTTAAAATATAGGTCATTTTCGGATTCAGCGCTAAAAAATACATCAGAATCAATTTTCAAAAACTAAAAAACATGGCACAACCCAAAATTTGAAAGACCGTGTAATCTAACAGCATTTTGAAATATGTATCATTTTATAAAGAATTGAGGCTATTGTTTTTCATCCTTTTATTTAACAAAAATTCTGTTATTTGTATCCTCTTATATATTCAGTACAAATTGTATATTTTTCAGTAATATGTCAGAATGATTAAAGATTTTAAATTTATATTGCAATGCTAATTTTACTCTCAACCAGTTCTTTAATGGTTTATCTCACGAAGTTATATTTCTACTAAATTTGTGAATGACCCCTAATTTTCAGCAAAAAATTTGCTCCAACTTTAAACAGCTATTACTCGGTCAATTTTAATCGTAGAAAAACGGGACTTTTTTTGCTTTAATTATCAGTGTGACAGGAAAATTTTACTAAATATAACTTGTAGGACCGGGGGACCGTAATAAAAATTTAGATTCTGTAATTCTTCACTAAATTGTTTCTTCGCTTCAAACTTTTTTTTAAATCTTAACTCTGCAACTATTTTTGACCATTTTTGTAATTGGAAGTGCACCTAGGACCAACGGTTGCGAAAATAAAGGTCGGTCAGGTTATACGTGGACACACTGTATATTTCAAGCTCAAAATTTAAAGAGAGATATAGTTTTAGAATTTTCTACGATTTATTTTTAAATTAAATTTCCAAATTTTACCATAAGAAGTGTATTAAGAAAAATTGCGCTTCTTATGGTAAAATTTGAAAAAAATAATTCAAGTCATTTTCTATCATAAAATCATTTAATGATGTCACAAAGGTTTTATAAATCCAATAAAAAAATAATTCAAAAGGTACTTAGTCTTTTTAATATTATATGTGGACCCATACATTCATCATTTATATTCCACGTACGGGTACGGAATCGTGCATGAAAGTGGAAATTAGTCCGTTTTGCAATTCGGCAGTTACGCATAACATAATGATTTAAAACTATATTGGAGGTCGTCGGTGTAAACTAATACTTCTTTTTACTATTTCAAGTACTCAACTTATGTTTATTTAGCCATTTCCTTTCATTGTAATAGGTATTATTGATGCTGAAGAAATTGTAAGCGCCTTTGCACGGTACGGGGTAAAGATTTCTAAAGATGAAGCATTTACTTTATTAAAAAGGTACTTATTTTCAGTATATTAGGAAATTACATTTAAAAAAAATAATAATACTGCATTAGTTTTATGTTAATTTCAAATAATTTTGATGTAAAAATAATTTTGTGAAGTACATTGACAGCCATACTACACTGGTGTTGCAAAATTAAGGACCAGTCACAAAATGCTAATTTTTAAGTAAGCGAATACTCAAAAGGAAATAATATAATTCGAATAATTACTATCCCTACAGCACAGCTAGTCCATATAGCATCTCATTCATGTCACACATGGTCACAAGTGTTACAGTTACTACGGTGAAACAAAAAAAAAATAGGAAATTCCACACGTCTCATTATGAGTCTCAAATGATCACTATATGTGATTCCAGTGAGACGTCAATGTGACTGATGCTTTGTGACGAATCACCAGGTGATTTTACAATGTAGTTACATTGTGACTCTCATGTGATTGTCATTTTTAGACACAATTTCAAAGTCATCATGAACGTTGCATTATGATAAGTCACCAAATAATATCACATTATAGTCACATGGTGACTTTTCACAAAAGATCAAAATGCTGGCTTCACAGTAGTCTCTCTGTCACCTGAAAGTCATCATGTGACTTTAATGTGACATTATTTGGTAACTTATCACAATGCAGCGTTCACGATGACTTTGAAATTGAGTTCGCAGATGACAGTCACATGAGAGTCCCAAAGTAACTGCATTGTAAAGTCACATGGTGACTCATCACAAAGCAAAAATCACAGTGACGTCTCAGTGGAGTCACATATAGTGATCATTTGAGACTCATAATGAGATGTATGGAATTTCCTATTTTTTTTTTTTTTTTTTTTTTTTTTTTGCTGCACCGTAGTGACTGTGACACTTGTAACCATGTGTGACATGAATGAGATGTTATACGGACTAGCTGTGCTGTTGAGATAGTAATTGATCGAATTATATTATTTCCTTTTGCGTATTCGCGTACTTGAAAATTAGCATTTTGTGATTGGTCCTTAATTTTGGACACCAGTGTATTTAGTTACTTGGTCATTAAAAAAAAAGTTTACATTTCAAAATAAGGCAAATATTGGATGGTATTAGTTATGCTAATGTTTCAGAACCGGAATCTAGGTTGCAATTTTGATCGAACAATAGTGATCATTTGAGACTCATAATGAGATGTATGGAATTTCCTATTTTTTTTTTTTTTTTTTGCTGCACCGTAGTGACTGTGACACTTGTAACCATGTGTGACATGAATGAGATGTTATACGGACTAGCTGTGCTGTTGAGATAGTAATTGATCGAATTATATTATTTCCTTTTGCGTATTCGCGTACTTGAAAATTAGCATTTTGTGATTGGTCCTTAATTTTGGACACCAGTGTATTTAGTTACTTGGTCATTAAAAAAAAAGTTTACATTTCAAAATAAGGCAAATATTGGATGGTATTAGTTATGCTAATGTTTCAGAACCGGAATCTAGGTTGCAATTTTGATCGAACAAATTGCTCGTCGTGGATGATTGGTGGTGGCGCTAAATTAAAATTGGTGACAATGAAGTTAAATACAAACATTGCAAATATCTTTTTAAAAAAAATGTGATGATTTACAGTAAAAAAGAACTACTTATTTGTCTTTCTTTGACAGCCACCATGATATGATGTGTTGCCCTTTTTACCCCCTTTTATCTAACTTTGGTTCATGTATGTAAAAATGATATTTTGTTATTGATTTTTCACTCTCTTCCTGTTATAGTAAAATTATAAAAAATATGCACAAAGGTGTGTTTCCGATGGCAATTATGGATACGACTTACAACAACTGAATTAATTATGTATAAAACCATGCTTACTAAAATCTGTCAACTGTCTGCGATACTGCAACAATAAAATATTTTAAACAATCAAAAGCCGAAAATAAGTTATAAAAATAAAATATGGAATGTTAATATTTTTAAAATACGTTTTTTCTTTCAATTAATAGATTAATATTAATTAAATTGTGTTTATACGTTCAATAAACTAATTAGAAATCCTAAGTAATAGTTTAAATAAGTTTTTTGCTATATCTTAAAAAAACAATTTTTTAAAAACAAATTCACTCATTCGCGTTGTCTACTAAGCGTAAGCCAAATCTGTGAATTAACTACACACTGTAATGGAAAATTTTTGGAACAACATTGAATTACCCCTTTTAGTCTGATTTTTTTAATTTCCGATCTAGAAAAAGAGCCCAGCTCCGGTACTTCTCTGTTTTTAGTATATTTTTAAATATTGGTCGGAATTTACCGGAGCTCATAAATACACGGCTCCGGAGCCCAGTGCAATAGTGCTTCCGAAAAACCGAAGCCTGAAACCTTTTCCTTTCCTTCCCATCTCCAGTATTTTGCCTTAATTTTTATCAAAACACTTATTTTTTTATCGTTTTTTTTGGCTTGGACTGACTCGAGCTCAATCTGTCTTACATTCAGAATTTTATTTATTCATGTATAGGAAACAATAAATAAAATAAAAACTTTTCCTCTTTCATAATTACGTTTTATATTCTATTTCAAATCTTTTTAATGCTATTTTGATCAGAATGAAGGGAAAACACAAATCGAGTTTTCTATTCCACAGATATTTGCAAATTTATGTCGGCGATGTGTTGATACGGTACCACTCAAGAGACTGAACAATAAATTTGCTTTCAGTTCGATTTTTTTTTTTTTTTTGACAGTAGGATAACTTTTAATTGGCTGTTTTTTAGATAGCTAACCCGAAAAGAATATTTTTGGTTTTTAGCCAACGACCACCAGCTTGAGGTTTTGTTTGTTTGAGGTTTTTTGTTTTCCATTGCGTACGAGTATTAAAATCACGTTAGAGATTTTTCTATTTATTTTGTATCATGAATGGTTCAGTTGTTAGTACCGGTACCGCAGAATATTAGGGCTCCGGTACTTTTTTTTTGTTGTTGTTAGAAACTAAGCCCTGAATATCCCAGTCGCCAATCTCCAGTTTTCCCTGCAATACACCCGAGTTAAAAAAAAAAAAAAAAAAAAAAAAGTCTGATACTAATAGTCCAGGCAATAGAGACCGTATAGGGGTTCTACCTAGCAAAATTCATGGTAGTTCTGGAAAAAAGCTTACTATATGTTTTTTGGGTCACTGAATCCGAATTTTTAACTTCCCACCAAAATTTTCCCCGGCAACTCCTCCCAAATTTTGATAAAAAACGCCCCAAAAAAGGTTTTTATTAAAAAAAAAAATCAATTTTTTTATTGTTTTAGGGAAAAAGTATCTAGAAATTCAGAAAGTAGACAAAATTTCCAACAAATTAGATATATGACATTATGACTTGGGATGAAGAGGAAGGGGGATCTTCCTTGGAACATGCGCACGGTGCTGCGTGAACTAAGTTGCGCAAATCCACTTAACCACTCACACGTTTACATTCACCCTCCCATCTCCCCTCCGAACTTTCTCTATAAGGTTTACTTTAAGTTTTTTGGGTCACTGAATCCGAATTTTTAACTCCCCCCCCCCCCGAACCCCCCACCAAATAGCTGTTTTTAACTTAAATTTCTTATTGTTTTAGGGGGGGGAACATTACGAAATTCAGAAACTAGACAAAATTTGCAACAAATAGGATATATGACATTATGGCGTAGGATGAACGGGGAGGGGGAGGGCTGCCTCTGAACATGCACTGCGGCGCCACGTGCACTAAGTTATAAAGTCCAGGCAATAGGGGATTTTACCTGGAAAAATTAATACTAGTTCTGGATTTCGACTCACTTTATGGTTTTTGGGTCGATGAATACGAATTTGTAACTTCCCACCAAAATTTCACCCGGCAACCCCCCCAAAAAATTGATTTTTTGAAAAAATTTGGTTTTTGAGAAAAGCGCGCGGGGAATGTTCCGAGGCAGCCCCCTCTCTCCCCGTTTATCCTACGTCATAATGTCATATATCCTATTTGTTGCAAATTTTGTCTAGTTTCTGAATTTCGTAATGCTTTTCCTCTAAAACAATAAGAAATTTAAGTTAATAACAACTATTTTGGGGAGTTTTCGGGGGGGGGGGGGGATTTTGGGGATAAGTTAAAAATCTCGATTCAGTGACCCAAAAAACTTAAAGTAAACCTTATAGAGAAAGTTCGGAGGGGAGATGGGAGGGCGAATGTAAACGTGTGACTGGTTAAGTGGAATTGTGCAACTTAGTTCACGCAGCACCGCGCACATGTTCCGAGGCAGATCCCCCCTTGCCCTTCATCCCAAGTCATAATGTCATATATCTAATTTGTTGCAAATTTTGTCTACTTTCTGAATTTCTAGATACTTTTCCCCTAAAACAATAAAAAAATTGATTTTTTTAATAAAAACCTTTTTTGGGGCGTTTTTTACCAAAATTTGGGGGAGTTGCCGGGGGAAATTTTGGTGGGAAGTTACAAATTCGGATTCAGCACCCAAAAAACATAAAGTAAGCCGATTTCCAGAACTACCATTAATTTTGCTAGGTAAAATTCCCTATTGCCTGGACTATATATTTATCAAATCTGTTGCTTTGAGGTGTTTAAGGTAAATATCTGCATAAAAAGAATTAGAAATACGTAAAAAGTTTTGTAAATGATTTTACAACCTTACCGTGAAATCAGCTTTACAATCTCTCTGGACCATCAGAGGAAAAAAAAAACACTGAATTCATTTATTTCAGATTATTTTTATTTATTTATTTATTTTTTTAATGATCTTCACTTTGGAATATTCAGAAATACAAAAAAAAAAAAAAAAAAAAAAAACGCGAAATATAACGGTGACGTAAATAGCCACAAATGCACTTTCAACGAGACAGTTTTTCTCTTCATCGCATGATATGCGACGCCGACCATACGGACACAGAATAGGTAATTTTATATATAATACTAGCGGGCTTCGTGCTGAAAAACGATACGAACGCCATTGGACTATTATGGTTTCTAATGTGTACAAAAACTGGGCTGTTAAGGACCAACTCTTTTAGTTGATCATTTACAGTTGGATTTGATCATTTACAGTTGGATTTGGTATAGAACGATATGCATGCCTGAAAAATTATCTGACTAACAATGCAACTCTCATCAAAATCCATCCTCTAGAACTTTTAAGAAGATTAAACTACATGATTGAGCTAACATTGATTATGGAACTTTCCCAATAATTACATAACTAATCAACGTAGAATGATTTGTTATATACTAAAACCTTCTCAGAAAAATGATCTAAATTAAAGTTCCATCGAAATCTGTTCAGCAGAATCTTTTAAAAAGGCTAATCTTTCATAATCGAGTTCAACTGATTATAGAACTCTCCCTCCCCCCATAATTCTATAACTAAGCAACTTAGAAAGATATGCAATATACTAAAACCATCACTGAAAAAGAATTTAACTAATAGTGCAATCCTCGTCAAATTCTGCCCAGTTGAGCCCAAGGGCATAAAAATGCCCTTGACGGATGCCCTTAAAAAGCCAATTGAAATTACATTGAATATGAAATCACAGTACACATTCCACTGAAATCCAGTCGGCAGATTCTTTTAAAAAGTCTAATCCTTCATAATCGGACTCACCACTTGATTATAGAACTTTCCCCCATAATTTTATAAACTAAGCAACGTGTAGAACACTGTATTATTTCTTAAAACCTTCTCTGAAAATTTTTCCAACTAACAGTGCAGCTTTTATCAAATCCATTCAGCAGAACCCGAGTTATAAGCAGCCGGAACAAGATTTCCATTTGCATGTTTTGTTCGTATCTTTTCATATAAGCAACATGATTATTTTCATAAATTACTCATAATATTAAAATACAGTGCTAAAAAGAGTTTTCTTTTTGGGAAAATGACGTCATGTTTAGCAAAAAACTTTTTCGTTACTAAGCGCTAATTTTAGAAGATTTTTTTTTTTTATGAAAATGGCAGAATATTTAAAAGAAAATGTGCATTTTAATTCATAAAACTAAAATATTTTACTACGATTGCTGCGGAGATCAATAATGTCTCAACACTCTGGTTCATTTAGCTGGTTTTATTACTTAAATTAAGGTTTTAAAAAATTAACTGAGTGAATTAAAAGGACTTTTCCTCCTGACTTTTCGATTAAAATAAAAGAATATTTTATTTGAAAAAAAAATGCATAACTTATAGTTAATTTTTAATTAATAAAAAACCACAAATTTAATAGCAATTCAATATCCAATCAAATTTAAACATTTTTCGTTACGCCAACCATTGAAAATCCACAATAAAATTCTTACCACAACAATTACTTTTCTATTCTGTCATTGCAAGATTTCCCCGTGAAAAAATAAAATAAATGGTTTGACGAATTTAAAAAAAGGGAATATTACATCATAACTTTTCTACTGCAAGATTTCCACGTGAAAAATGAAAATAAATAAATAGTTTGACGAATTAAAAACAAAAATGAATGTTACGTCATAATTTCTGTTTTATGATTTCTATGTATAAAATTATTTAATTTGACGAATAAAAAAATGGAATATTACATCATATTGGAATTATAAAGAACGTGGCGAATATATAACGTCGTGTAAGTGGGAAAAAATGTATTGAAGCATGATAAAAACTCGATTATGGAAATATTGGCGTATTTTAACATCATTACTACAGTGATGAATGGAAGTAAGTTCATTTATAGCTGTATTATTTTGCGTCTGTTATATAAATTTATACATTTTTATAGTGGGTTTTCATTTGATTCATGTGTACAACACTTCGACTGTTTTTATGTTGTATGTTAAATTTTGAAATTGTTTTTTTAAAACAAACATTGTTAAATCTCCGGGCAGCACCGGGTACTTTAGCTATAGTAGTATTTAAAAGAGAGCGTGCATTTTCATACGCTTTTTTGAATAAAAATGGCATAATTTCCAATGACTTTTCGTATCGCCTGTTCCTAGATTAAAATATATAGAAATGAAAGAAATTTGTATGAAAAAAAAATGCAGACAAAAAGTGTTAATATTTCGACTGTATCTCATAAATTGTATAGTGAAAATGCCACGAGATGCCGTCCGATTCGCATACGGTCAGAAACACAGAAATATAGGCTACATCTTATACATAATTTATTTTTTATACACTGTTTAATAATTTTAGACAAAAACTGTCAGATTTGTGATAATGCCCCGTTTAAAAATGTTTATTTTACTATTTCAATTGTTATTATAATTTTCGTATTTACAAATCTCTATTTTGAAATGCTGCACCCGCCGGCCGGTTGGATTCATTTTATTCGGCGTCACGGAGAAAAGGAATAAGTTGTAACAGAAGAGAAATGTAATTCTCTCATGATTTCGGTTGATAAATTTCTTCCCATGCTTACCCTGTCATGTGCATTGTAGTTTTTATTGAATTTTTCAGAATGGACAAAGATAATTCTCAAACAATATCATTCAACGAGTGGCGAGATTACTTACTCTTCCTGCCAAGTTTTGAATTGCATGAGGTTTTATGTTCCTGGCGTCATGCTACTGTAAGTAATGACACAAATTTTTATGCAAAATGTTAGTAACGATCTCCATAATTACACTGTACGTGACGCGCGAAAAATGTCTCCCTTAATTTATTTGTGATTTCAAAGAACGTGAAACTAGACTCTTGCATTACCATTATTTCGCGTTGTATTGTCTGGAGTTTTTCACCAGGCTACTGTATTAGTCTTGATCTATGAAGTGTTTTGATCGCTTTACAATTGGGTAGAGAGAGATTTAGCTAGTTACACAATCTTATATTTTGATGGATATGTATCAAGTGTTGTATGAGGAAACGGTAAGATTTTTAATACTGGACGAGAAATCGTGTTATGATTTTTCAATAAGCTATAAATACATAAAAAGTGGGGAAGGATTGTACTTTGTGCCGATATATTAAGAAAGATAAACAACGTATAATGACACAAATATAAATATGTTTAAAAAGCATACAGCTGTTTCGAAACCTCTAAGGTTTCATCATCAGTGCTTAAAAATCAAATGTAAAATTTAAACTCTGGGTAAAAGGGTGAGGGGAGGGGGGGGGGCAGGGAGCTGTAAAGTACGC
Organism: Maratus speciosus; assembly: GCA_963932465.1. NCBI lineage: Eukaryota > Metazoa > Arthropoda > Arachnida > Araneae > Salticidae > Maratus > Maratus speciosus. Next base: position 373,759,180 of record OZ010792.1, on the reverse strand, counting down.
CTTTCTGGCTCTGTCCCCCCTCCCCCCCACCCCTTTACCCAGAATTTTAATGTTACCTTTGATTTTTAAGCACTGATGATGAAACCTTAGATGTTTCGAAACAACTGTATGCTTTTTAAACATATTTATATTTGTGTCTTTATACGTTGTTTCTCTTTCTTAAGCTATAAATATGCCGTACGTTGCTCGCAACAAAATAATACATCATTATTTTAACAATTTCATGTTTGAAGAACAAAAAAAGATGGTACTTACGTATTATCCGTTCTGGCCCAGATTCCTTGTGCCAACAATGACGCCGAAAATATTAAAGTAATCCTTTCTTTTTTTTCTACATTGTATCAACATAGTTAATTTAAGTATTGCGCGGTAGCGCAATACTTATTTATTTCCAGTGTCACTTCTCAATGTTAATTTAACATGGAAAAACCTATGGAGATCATAACTTTTTCATTTTTTCTTCCCACCTTTTTGTCCCTGATGCCACTCATTTTTTATTTTTTACTAATTTTAATGATATTATAAATTTTAAAGTGTAAAAACGATTGTCTGACAACAGGATCAAAACGAATGGTAAAATGCCTTTGCATACGGGTGAGAGAAACCCAGATTAAATTAAGAGAGAACCCAGAGAGAAACATGGGCCAATTTATTTTTACGTTATTCAAATTTTTTTCTTAATTCCAATTTTCGCTTTTTTCATTGAAAATCAACGAACATTTTTCATAGAAAATGTAATATTTTTACTTCATTGTTGCAAAAATTTCAAAAGCCGTAATAATAATTTTTTTAGTTGAAAGATTTTCACGTGAAATTGAGCTAGTTTTTTTTTTTTTTTTTTTTTTTTTTTTTTTTTCAAAAATTAAAAAAGTGAATATGGCGTCATAGTGGAAATAAAAAGGATATTTTCAGAATAAGTTTTTGCTTTAGTCAAGTTTATATTTTAGTAAAAAGTTTCTATTGGATAGCTATTTTTACGCAAGGTAGCGAACTTAGTGGGAAATTATGTAACTTAAATTTTAAAATGTATTTTTTTTCCGAGATGAGAACTAGTTATACCCCTAGTTAAACTTAGGTAATAATTTTCTGATGTGTTTACACCACCCCTTGGGAGAGAATAGGGTTTAAAAATTTAAGTAAAACTTTTATTTTTTACTGTATCACAGCTATAATATTGTTAAATATTAGCAGTAAGGATTCAACACAATTTACACTTACATTCATAGCGTTCCTGAGTGGGAAATAGGGTATCTAAATTTAAATTAAGTTAATTTTTTATGTTTTGATTATAGATTTTTTACGTTCAGATTGGAAGTTTTTGTCCAAACCACAGCAACCTGCATTACTATAGTAGTGAAACATTTGGAATACACATTGGTAAACTGCATCCTACATTGTGATGTAATACCGCATACATCAACGCCTGATGATGATACTCTCCATTAATTTTGAAATACGTTCGTCTGAGTGCAGTAGTTATTAAAAAACTTGACATATTAAACAAAAACATAATTTGAAGAACAAATTAAAAAAACAAAATTTATTTCCTACATTGTTTAAGCCCGAGAAGGGACAGATATTAAGATATTTCATTCAATTAGTTTTACATTTAACGTTAAATTTTTGTAACAAATTAGTGAAGCCAATTGAAGATTAAAAAATAAAAATAAAATTCATACAATATGATACTTACACCCTAAAAAATTAGATTCCGTTCAAATGAAATCGAAATAAATCTTAGACTTTTTTTTAAAGTTTTGTATTTTGCATGCATCTTATCATTTTATGCACAATTGTCATAAACATAATGCAAAATCTGCAATACAAATATTTTCAATTAAAAATGGAAGAAGTCTAAGATTTATTTCGATTTTATTTGAACGGAATCTAATTTTTTAGGGTGTTTTAAGTATCATATTGTATGAATTTTATTTTTATTTTTTAATCTTCAATTGGCTTAACTAATTTGTTACAAAAATTTAACGTTAAATGTAAAACTAATTGAATGAAATATCTTAATATCTGTCCCTTCTCGGGCTTAAACAATGTAGGAAATAAATTTTGTTTTTTTAATTTGTTCTTCAAATTATGTTTTTGTTTAATATAGCATAAATATAGATGTAATATATTCATTGATATAGTATGTGTACAGGATATTTATATTATATTCATTCTGGCGGAATGATAAAAACTCACCGGAAATAAAATTAGAACAGATGGTCACAGACGCACAAGGGTTGGCGCAGCTTTTGTCATTTTGGCAAGAAAACCCCTGTTTTCTAATAGTTGTCAGGTCTAGTATGCATATTAGTTTTATTTTAGGCACAGATGTCATAGCCCCATATTGGCGCTATTTTTTTCCGACGCCAATTTGGCGAAAATCTCGTTACCATATCATCTATATCCGGTTACCATATCAAGTAAAATAACGAGACTTTGGCGCCAGTTACGTACCCGGTGCGTATATGACATTGGCGTCAGAAAAATGCGCTAATATACATATATGACATCTGTGTATACATACATATATGGCGTATATAACATATGTGCCTTATCTATCTATCTATCTATCTATCTATGTATCTATATTATAAAGGACAAACATATCTGTGCGTAACGCATACGTCATTTTGCGAATAGCAACACTTTGAAATTTGAAATGAAATTTCCGTTTTGCAATTTTCCCTACTGCAAATTTTCAAACTTCTAAACATCGCACATTTTTTACACCGTCGTACAGGGTAAAAAAACTCGCTTTTAAATGCAATTTGTTTGAAAGCTGTATCTCTATTTTTGAGGTATTAATTTTTTTGTAGCTTTTAATACAAATTTTGTAATCGTGGCAATTGAAATAATCCATTTATATTGAAAGTAAAGGAAAAATAGTGGACTACTGTATCTTTTTGTTGCCATTTTCTCATAAAATCTGAAAGAAATTTGAAATTAAAATACGTGTTATGTCGAGAATATCGTCTGTTAATTAATCATGTAAATTTTGGTTTTATTTCTTTTTTATTTATCAATTTATTAAATTGTAGTTTATTGCAAACTTGCTTTACAAACAGTACAAAGCTGAAGGAATGCAATTTTAGTATTCAGTGTATAATAACATTTTCCGAATTTTGAAAAAATATACATGTATGACTTCTGACAAAATATGGAGCTATTATTGCTTTTTTCTGGGTTTGTATATTATTCACAATGACGTCATATGCATATTTTTCTACAGAGGTTGATTAAGACTGTATCGTAAAAGTGGAAATCTTTAGGTGCTTTAGCGGATGCAAATAACGTGATTTGATTTTTTTTTTTTTTTAAAGTGTAACGTGTGTGTAAAAAAAACGTTCTTAAAACAGAAATATGTTTTATAGAAGTGCGTCATTTTCACCTTAGCTGCTTTGAAATTATTCACAGGTGAAAAGGCTTCACTTTTGGAAGTAATGTAATCGAAATCACACACTGATAAAATGCAATGTTTTGCAAAAATTTAGAATGTCTTTATAGAAGAGCAGTGACATATAGTGTGCGCACTCATATCGGAAGTCTTTGTCCAAAAAATAGCAATTTATATTACAAACCTTGATGATTCTCGCCTGGATGAATTCGCTTCGCCGAGCTAGACAAGCAAATAAAGGAGATAATTCTTGGGAATAATTCGAGGTTTAAAATAATATCAGGTTCCCAAAGTTTTTGTCCGAAATTCTTTCCACTAATAAAATTTTATTGCTATTCTTTAAGACATTCTATTATAATTTTATTAAAATAACATAATTTGAAAAGCAGAAAGCCAACGTTTAAAAATGCACAAATAATGCGTGAAAAGCAGCAAATAGCTGTTTCGAATCTGCTGGCGAGATTTTTCTTCAGTACAAGATAGAGCAAGACACAGCTTGCTAGAAAAAGCAAGGCTGAGCCAATTGCTTTTTTAACATAATTTGCTTAATTTATTTTTTCATAATTTTATATAATCTCTATATATTTAAAACACAAGGCTGTTTTTTAGTCCTCTAGCCTGAGCTTTCTGCTGAACCAATTTTACTATTTTTTTTTTTTTTTTTTTTTTTTTTTTTCACTGAAAGCTGATTATTTGCAGGTGTGCCTGCGCTAGCTCTTTTTTTAATATCCCCATTTTTATATTTTAATTTTAATAGTATTTTATGAATTTTTTTCAAAATGGTTCTAATTAGATAGCTTTCATTATTGCAGAGAAGAGAGAAATAATGAGGTTTATTCATCATTATTTATGCCATTTTCTGATAAAAATTCAAAATTGTTGTATAGGGTTTAGTGGCGCAAAACTGAAAATGACGTACCGCTTTTGATAAAACATTTTTTTTCTCATAAAGTTTCCATATATTTTTTTTTCTTCTGCATGTGTACTGTGATATTAAGTTTCAGACAGTAGGAGAAATGATTAAGTAAGTGAAAAGCACGTCATTTAAAAGAAAACGATCATTTTCTTAGATAAAACTAAAAAATTTAACACATGCTCCTAAAAAATATAAATCAGGCAATTTTTACTCTCCGGCACTGAGATTAGAATCTTAAATTAAGAGTGCAACTGTTCATATGCAGAGATATTGCTGACAATCGTGACTTCAAGTTTTGAGTTAAAATGATTTTTAAATGATCATATTAAAATACCATTTTTTTAAAAAGGTGAAAATGGACATGAGAAGTGCGTGTCTAAATTTTGAGAAAGTGAAAATGATGCCTGGTTTAGATTTCATGGGGGGAAAATTCTATGATCGTGTCAAAGTGGAATAAATTTTGCTGTTTTTCATTCAGGGATACTAAGAATAAGAGCCTCAATTGATAGCTTCATCATAATAACTGATCTTTATTATAGTTTACTTATTACGTATCTATCTATCTATATTATAAAGGACAAACGTATCTGTGCGTAACGCTGACGTCATTTTGTGAACGGCAACCTTTCACGATCAAATTTCGGTTTTGAAATTTTCGCTACTGCAATTTTTTAATCTTCTGACCATCGTACATTTTCAATTTTTAGAACTTCATTTAGGGGGGAAAAAATCTACTTTCAAATGCAATTCGTTTAAAAATTGTATCTTAATTGACTGATTTATTAGATATTTTAAAATAATTTTCATGATTTTTTGTAATTTATCTTATCACGAGCCGGTTTCAATATATAATAATAATAAACATTTTGCACATAAAGCAATAAAAATTGTTCAGCATTTAGATCTGACTAATTTTCCACAACGAAATTAATACTTCCTCTATAAATAAATAAAAGAATAATACTAAAAAAACACATTTGTAATCGAACAATTTAAATTTTTAGATAGCCAAACAGGAATAAAAAACTTTCAGATGGAATTTGTTTGCAAAGGGCATCTCAGTTTACAGATTGTCTATAATTTTAAAAACAATTTTCAAGCATGAAATATTTTTTAATTTATATCTATTGCGTGGAGCTCGATTACGAAAGATTAATCCGTTTGCCTTTAAAAAAAAAAACATAAAGAGTTCATCATTTTCTTACGCCTTATATTCCATAAAAAAAAATTCCTCTATGAATAAATAAATAAAGTAATATAAACAAAACACAAATTTAACAGACATGTAATTGAAGTACGCGCTCTTCTCTGAAGCTCTGAAAATTATCGGAATTCAAAAGGATGTCATAAGTAGCAAAATCTTGGATTAATAAGTCTTAGTTTGCAACTAATATGTAAATGCTGCTTTTAATAAATTTCAAAACGTTACTCGATTGTATAATTCATATTTTTCATATAAAAATTGCTTTTTTATTGTTGGTGGGCAATCTAAAAAAGATATTGCATGTAAAAAAATATTAGTTTTCAATTTAAAAAAATGATTTCACCTATATTATGTAACTCGGGAAGCCCGGTTATACAATCCCCTAGTTTTATTAAAATCGCGCAATTTTTATTTTAAACACACAAATTATTTCATTACACATGATGCTTAATTTATTATGAAACACACCATGTTTCATATTAAACACACACAGTGTCAAGAATACAATGGACTCAGCTTAAAATCGCCTATATATTAATCCATTCAAAAGGTCGCCCTTTTGGTCCCAAAAAGTAACCCCGGTGCGTCTGCGACATCTGTATTATAAAAGGATAAAGTAATCATAGTTAGTAATACCATTTACCACTGAAAGCCAGAGTTCGAGATTATATATTTAATAAATGGAAACTAAATTACTATTTTGTATTAGTTTGCTTTTATCTTATTTATAATTTTTATCGATGTTATTTGTTTATTAAATGTACATTAAATTGCCGTTTTAAACACGATTTTCGAACGATAAACGAAAAATTAGCGATTGACAACCAATTTTGGATATCTATCTTATCTTCCTGGCCGGAAAATACGTAAGCGCCGAAAAGATTTAAACCTTAGTCCCAAAAAGTTTTGCAAATGAGAAAGGAGTATAAATTCTGCGTATTTCTTTTTTTTTTTCAATGTCAACACCCAATTTTGACAACATATTTTAAATCTTCGGTTCAAACTATGCTTAGAAACGAAATTTCTAGTCATTTGGATGGTAAGTTTTTTAATTATAAACATTCAAAATTTAAAGCTTCTAATGTTAAATTACATTTTCATATTTTTACTAATATCTCCTGAAAATAGAATCCTAATGTGATATTTTTGTGTGGTTGTAATGCAATCCAAACATAAATACATTGAATTTGTTATTTTAAAAGTTTTATAATATGAATTATGAAATTAATAAATATTTGAAAAACATATTAATTGTAACCTACATTTTTTTTTTCGTTTTGATAGATTTATATTTATGTCTTGCTTTATGCGAATTCTCAATTTCAAATTTTTCTTCCAAGTAGTTTTCGAATTATGATTAACAAACGCCAAAATCATGGTTTAACTCGTTCGGGACTATGGGTGCATAGATGCATCTTCAAAAAGTGCTTAAAATGCTCGAGTTTGATACCAGTAAAAGAAAAAAAAAAAGTAAAATTGATTTTATTTAATTTCGACATTTTCGTGATTTATGAAGTTAATTCAAATAATTAACCAAAAAGTGGCGACAAAAGAATAAAATTCTTGTTAAAGATGCCGGTCCTGAACGGGTTAAGCAGGGGTGCAGAATATGTCCGATCCGGCGATCTAGGATCGGGGGAAATTTTAACCACCTGGGAAAATTTTGCAGAAATATATACTATTGATTTCGATTTTAACAACAAATTCCATAATTCCCTGAGATAGAAAAATTTCACTACAAATAAAAAGATCAGTATGGTGACCTTCATAAAATCGATCTCAGAATAATATGTATCGTCTATCAGAGGTGATTCAGCCCCGAATTTTCCGAAAAATTAAGGCATTCGGTTCCGAAAATTTAAAAAAAAAAAATCGTTCATCAATCTGAAAATTCGGACATAAAAATACCGCGAGTTTTGTCCAAGAATTACGGAAAAAACGCGAATTTCGTCACAATATCGCAAAATAACCGCAAATTTCGTCAAAAGATCGCGAAATGAACGCAAATTTTGTCAAAAGAGCGCGAAACAGTCACAAATTCTGACAAAAGATCGCGAAATAACCGCAAATTCTGACAAAAGATCGCGAAACAACCACAATTTCGTCAAAAGATTAAGAAATAACAGTAAAATTCGTCAAACGACCTCAAAACAACCGCGAATTTCGACTAAAGGAGCGAAATAACCAACGTTTTTCGTCAAAACATGGCGAAATAACAGCGAATTTCGTCAAAATCCTTCCCTCAAAAAGGCGAGAAAAAAAACTCGAAAAATTTCGTCAAATGATCGCGAAATGAACGCAAATTTTGTCAAATGATCGCGAAACAACCGCAAATTTTGTCAAAAGATCGCGAAGCAACCGCGTATTTCGTCAAAAGGAAGGCAAAATAACCGCAAAACGCGTCAAAAGGAAAGCGAAATAAATACACACTTCGTGAAAATATCGCGAAAAAACCGCAAATTTTGTCAAAAGATCGCGAAACAACTGCGTATTTCGTCAAAAGATCACGAATGAACCGCAAATTTCGTCAAACGATCGCAAAACAACCGCGAATTTCATCAAAAGATGGCAAAACATCCGCGAATTTCGTCAAAAGAGGGTAAAATAAGCGCGAATTTTGTCAAAGGAAGGCGAAATAACCGCAAAACTCGTCAAAAGATCGCTACAAAACGCAAATTTCGTCAAAAGATCGCGATAACACGCGAATTTCATCAAAGGACCGCGAAAAAAATATAATGGTGGGAGTGGATTCCCCACTCTGCTGTAACCTTTCAGAAAATTTGCTGTGAATTTCAGATATTTTTTTTTTCCACTCAAAATCACCCCTGCAATATATATTCGCGCATAAGTTGAGAAATATTGAAAAAATAAATTTCTATACCTACGATAATACAGCATTTACCTATAACAAAGCTTAAAATTTTGGGGAAATTTTCATGTGGATTGGGGGAAATGTTGGGAGTAGAAACATTTTCTGCGCCCCTGGGGTTAAGAGGCCGTCTATGATGTGCAGTAAAGCATAATTTGAAATATATATATATATTTAACTCATTCTATTGAAACATTTGGGCTGGCAATAGTCGAAACATATTAAGCGAGTGAGGGGTCTTGTTGGCAAGATGTCATTCTGTAGCATTTCAACAATAGAGTACCGAACATCCTTTTGTATGCTCATTTTAAAATAATTAATTTCTCCGAAACTAATCTTACGAATTTCATGAAAATTTGTATTTAGGCTTATTGAAGTGTGTAGAATTTATTTATGGTGTCTAATTTAGGTGCAGCTATTGGAAAAAAAAGAGTTTGGTTTCTTTTTTATATGTAGAAGGTCCCCTATGTAAATTTTGTATACATCATTTGAAAGTAGACTTTATTTTCAATCGTTTGGTACCAGTAACTTTCTTCTACAATAATTTGTTTCAGAGTTAATAGGGGTGTTTACTTTTGCACAATACATGTGAATAATAACAATTTCTGTTAACGATCCCGGCTAAGTTCATTAAGGTTTTATATATAATTAAAAATAAATAAAACTGTTACTTGGATTAGGAATGATCGCGGAAATTGTCGAAATGAGGTTAAAAAAATATGTTAATTAATAAAAACCTGTTAATTGAACTGATCCAAGTCTTACTGGTTTACTAATGACGATTAAATTTTCTATATCCCAAGGAGGGAGGGGGGATCAGAAATGCGCAAAAAATAGAAATCATGATTTTTTTCTTCTTCTTTGTGCATATCTGAATTTCTCGTTTTTCGTTTTAAAAATGGCGTTTGGACAACGAAGAAAAACTTGGACTGCTTATATATGTGGAGCAAACATTCAAACCATGCTTTCTCCTTTAGATACAAATTTTCAAAAAACACAAAAAATTGATAAATTAGAAAATAACTTGTTTTTAATTCTAATTTTTAGTGTGTATTTTTATTACTGGTTATTAGAAAGAATCGCAAGCATACATAAGATATTAAACCTAAAACAAATTAATAAAATGCATTTAATATTTGGAGAAGTCACGTTTTGACCGAATTCAAAGGAGGAAACATGTTTTGATTGTTTGACAAGTGGATAAAACGCTTTTTGAATGAAATAAGTTCTAATTCACAAATAATACAAAAGCATTATTTTATTTGAGCAAATACTGAACTTCAGTTGATTATTGATAAAATGAAATAACAGATTATGGTACCTAGTATTATTCATTAAATATTTACTAAATAAATTTTCGTTTGCCAAAAATCCACTTCAAATTTTAAAACCAATATCTTCATCTAGACAGCCACACACTTCCCCCTCTTCTTCATTGCAGGCTGGTAGGGTATGAATCATGGATAATGTGGTTGTACCATTTGAAGGCATCATCAGGTTGATTTTGCCACTGTTCACAATACATTATCTTCAAAAGTTTGCTAACATCTTTTTTCTTTTCACCTGATATGGCGTGATTAAGAGCAAGAGATTCTAAAACAACCCTTTGAACGCGGGCAACAGTAACTCCCTTTTTAAGAAGATTTACACCAGATTCTTCACTTAGATCTTGAAATGTATAATTCTGGAAGCCTTTAACCTTAACAAATCTCTTATTCTTCTCTAAAACAATCCGTTTCCAATTGTGATATGTATGGTAAGTTTCGAAAGTACGCATTAAGTGACAACTGTGATTGGCAGACTGGAGAAATCACGGTTTGACTGAATGCAGGCTTTGGAGGAAACACTCTTTGATTGAAACGTCAAGTTTTAAAATTGGTTTATAATCGGAGAAAAAAATTTTTTGGGTTAAAAATACCGTTTATTTCTGTGCAATTTAACACAGAGTTCATAAAACTAACAATAACTCATTTTCTATTTTTTTTTATGAGAAAACACGGTTTGAATGTTTGCTCCACATATAATTCTGTATGGAGATCGTTACGTTTATAAAAGTTACTTAATATATCTTTTAAATATATTTACAAGTTTCGCTATTACTTTTTTAATGTGTAATTTAGTTTTCTGTATTTATGTATTTAAGGGTTGCTTCTTGTATTGGTCTTCTTAACATGTTGGGGGCGGTGGGTAGTATTATATTCCCCCTAATTTTAATCAAGATTTTCAGCAGGAATTTTTAATTAAATTTTGCTATTATAATTTTGGAGGAAAAAAGTCGTAAAATTGCTTTTCCTCATTTTGGAAAAAAAAAAAAAAAAAAAAAAAAAAAAAAAAAAAAAAATCGAATATTCCGATGTGAATTCAAAATTCCAGAAACACAATTGCTTGCCCCTGAACGAGTTAAAAAAATATATTCAAGCTCTGGATTTTTTTCATTTATTAAGTACTGCGACAGAAATTAATGTTAGAGAAATTTATTGTATCGCTAAAAAATTATTACTATTTTGCTACCAATCAAAAGAAAAAAGAAACTCTTCTCCTGTTTTCATGGGGAATAGTGTACTAAGAGAGTACTCATTTTGTTTCAAAAAGGCTTTACTGACTTTATAAACGTTTGTTTTAATTTAAAGACGTTTTGATCGTGTGATTGACCATATTTGAAGATTAAATTATATACTGAAATATTTTGTATCTTCCGCGATTTAATGTGAATGAACTTCGATTTTTCTAACTCTTAATTTTTATTTTATATTTTTATTCCTATTTTCTGCTTTAAGGGCAAAGGTTCGCCAGTGCTTTAATTTTCCTGCTTTTCATTTATTATCGTTAAACTATTTCATTGGTTGGAGCAATTCTCACACACCTCTTTTTTTCCGTCTATTCTGATAAGACACAGTTATGCCTTCAGTTTCTTCATACGAGAAATACTATGCGATAGTCATGCATCTTAGCATACAGTTCGCGCGTTCTTCTGTTTTAGTGTGGGGAACAGGATTAGGTCTTTCTTTTAAATATGTTTATTCCTACAAATTTTTAGATGAGGTAATTGTTATTTTGTATAGTTCCTGTTTGTTATTTATCATTGTTTCAGTGATTTTTTATTGTATTTTGTATTTTATGTGTGTTAATTTTTTTTTTCTGTGCTTCTCTTCTAGCGTATTTCAATTAGTGATTGATAATTTGATGTGTGCATTTCATGATATTTTTTTCCTTGTTTGTTTTCTAGCATATTTCTTACAATTTTTAATAATCTCTATATTGGTTTTATACATTAAAATATTTTTCAATGCTTGTCTTTAGTATATGTTCTCTAACTCTCAATAATTTTTTTGTATGCATTTTTTTTTTTTTTTTTCGCGCACACTTTCTGTACTTTTATATAGCGTTCTATCTGCATTTTTGTACATTAAAAAGTACTTTTTTTATGTTTGCCTCCTAGCATATTTTTCTTTAAAAAATAGTATGAACAGGTAATCGATTTCAAAATCATGGAGAAAAGAATGGGTCCAGATAAGAATATTTATGGGCCCCGAAATAATTTTATTAAAACACTAGCAGACCCACTTAGCGTTACCTGGTCCCGTGATAATAAGCTTAAATATATAAATATACATAAAATCAGTATTGAATGATTTTATATATTTAAACGAAAATCTTTCCAAATGTCCCCAATGCTGGTGTCCCCACCGCCTTCGGCAGCGTGACCCTCGACTTTGTATGATTTTATATTTTTAAATGAAAATCTATCCAAACAAACCTAGAGTTGGGGCCCCCCATTGCCTTTGGCAACGTACAAATATGGATATTTAGTTGTGGAAGTCTTCTCTCCCCCCCCCCCCCCATTTCACATAGAGAGCAAAAGCCACCAGCAGATTCAAGATCAAAGAAAGCGAACAGCGGAGCCGATTTTAATTACAGTTTCAAGTACTTATAACCGAAGTCGTAAATTTTTTATATGTGATATAAGTTCTGCGTCCGAAGACTGTAAAAATTTGTGTTAAAATACCGATATTTAAGAAAGGATTTTTTTTCAAAAGGTTAATATTTTTTTTTTTTTTAAACCGAAGACAAGTTTTAACTCTTTCATTCATACGGGCCTCATATGAGGACAGATAAGTAATGCCCTAAAAAGCAAAAAAAAAACAGCATTCATTTATGGAGATTTGATTTGTGTACAGATAATAGCTAGCATGCAGCACAATAATAAAATTATTTTATAATGGGTTCTCATTTATCACAAAAAAAGATTTTTTTGTGAATAATGGAAAATAATGAAAAATAATTTATGCATGAAAGGGTTAAAGCTAAATGTATGCTTGTTAAGCGTGTACTTTTTTGTTTCCTTGAAAAGGGCGTTACTAAAGCATTACTAAAAAAGACAAATTTCGAGCGTGAATTTCGGAAAAATTGTTAATATTCATATTTTTTGAAACCGAAGACGTCTTTTATAAGCTGAAAGTGCGATATTTAATTTGATGTAATTGTTTTTTCCATATTTATTTTCGTTCGGCGGATACTAGCTTCGGAAGACGGGAAAACGTGAAAATCGAAGTTTCGAAAATAATTTTTTTGAAAGGGTTAATATTTTTCGAAACGGATTGCGCTGTTAGAGTGCTTAAAGTACCCGTGTCTCATTTGTTTTTCCGTATTTCGAACCGTTTAGCCGATGTAGGCCGCAAAAGACGAAGAACCGTTTCTGACCTTCTATCTTCTCTGTTAGCGATCTTTCCGGAACGGGTATCGCGCGCCATTTTTAGAAAAATATCTTTTTGATAAGTGTTCGCTGTTGTTTTTAATAACGATGTTGAATAATTATCAAAAAATGAATTTTCAGACCTGTACGTGCGGTAGATTTTCCTAGCCATCGCACACAGACAGAGCTCTTTTCTTTTTATTGTATAGACGAAGAAATATTACATTTTCACTCCCCCCCCCCCGAAGGTCCCGTGACTACAAAGGTAGCTAGCTACTCCTGCTTTTCATACGTGATTGTTCTGATTCCTAATTTTTATTTATTAATTACAATGTTGCCTTTTCATAATTGTGAATTTAGGAGATAAAATTAACTTTTCAAATTAAACTTTAAACAAAAAAATTCCATTGATATTTCAACAACTTTTTGATTGTTTTCCCTTTTATGATGAATTTATTCAAATAAAATAACCAGAGTCTATCAATAAAAGCGAGTAAAAATTTGCTAATTGTCCCTCACTGTATCTGTGTACTTAACCTTTTCAGTTCGAATAAGTATTTTTCTTTTAACATAATTTAAAAGGCACAGAAAAAAATCCTGCTTTAGCTACTTTAAAAAATAACAAACACACATCCTCTAACCTTCATTGCACAAACTTAAAAATGTTTTCCTGCTTTGTTACTTTGTTGTCACAATACATAAATAATCAGTCATCTAAATCTCCTTTATGAAATTTGTCCATCCAACCCTCCAAATTTAGAATCTTAAAACTTTTTCATTAAAGAAAGTGCCGTATCCATATTTGTTATTTTATAGGAACAAAAAATATAATCAGTCATCTGATTCTACTCCAGAAATTTTCACTAACCCAGTAAAGAGTGGTAGAGAATATGTATATATCGGTTGGGGTTGGGGACAAAGCAAACATTTTTTTCCCCCCTCACTAACGGATTTTAAGATTATTCAATGTATCTTTTTTTATTCTCTGTAATATAGATACCATTAATATTAAAGATAATAATTCTGACCCTCCATCCAAAACATCATATACTTTCTTCCATATTGGCCCTGGCCCCCTCTTTTTTTAATAATTAAAGCATAAAAATATTTTAACCATTAATAAAAATACTTTAATCTAGGGGTAAGTGAAGAAAGTTTTGTTAGTGTTATTTCATTTTAATTCAGTTTATTTTTACTCTTTTATTTAACTTGTTTCATGTATGTAAAGACGGAATTTCATCATAGATTTTTAACTCCCTTCTTGATATAAAAGAATTACAAAAATTATGCACACATGTGTATTTCCGATAACAATACAACATTTTAATATTTTTAGAACTTGATTATAAATTAATATTTTTTTTTTTTTTTAATATTTCAAGGCACTTTCCTGTCAGCTGGGCTCAAGTGATAAATCCCCAAATAATCTTTATGGTTATAACTGTTTATAGCTGACTGTGAAACTGCAACAGTGAAATAGGTTGAACACTAAAAATGAGAAAATATAAATAAAAAGTCAAGAGTGTAATAATGTTTTTAATGCTTTTTTATTATTTAATAGTTTAATAATTATTATTATTTTACATTTAGAAATCCTGAATAGACAGTTTAAGTGCCTTTTTTCACCGTGTTGTCATAACTTAATTAAATTTAAAAAATCAAAAAACCAGACTACGTAAAAAGCGAACTAATTAATTATTGCTCATCAATGTTAAACTATTTTTCATATTACTTACCTGTTTTTTTATTTACTTGTGTTGATGACTTTTAAGTTGTGTTTAATTGTTAGTTCCTAGTTTAATTGTTTGTTAGCCTGTTTTGATGAGGCCTATAGATATCTATGATGGTTAGAGTTGCAGTAAAGCTAGAGTTCCTACCTACACAACTTCCAAGTTGTTTAATATTTAAATAGAGCTTCTGACTGTAAAATAGTCAGTGAAACATTGTCTTCATTTTGAATAAAATGCCACTCAATACGGTTCGTAAAAAAAATTTTCGTGTCTACCGCCATTTTGTATTTTACGGCCGTCATTTTCAATTTATAAAAACAAAACCTAGCCTATAGCCATCGGGCGGTTAAGATGAATCGATATAGACTTCATTCATTAAAATCCATCCAGCCATTGGGATGTTTCGAGGGTATAAAGAAATCCACATACCCAGATACGCGTGAAACACATAACCCTTCTTGGCAGTTAGTTCTTCTTCTTCTTCTTTTTTTTTTTTTAATAAATTCACTAATTTCTGCTTTCTATCAAGTGTAAATCAAAGAGGTGAATTTTTCATAATTGGGTCCCAAGCCAAATTAACGTATTATAATAGAAATTGTTTTGAGCTAAATTAATTGTAGTAATGCAATTATATGCGATTTTTAAGATAAGCATTGGATGCTTATAAAAGAGTTGGTTTTGGAACTATTTACTGTTTATTATATTGCTGCTTCCGGCTCTTTGAAAAAATTCAAGTAACCCCCACCCAAATCCTTTGTTTTTCTTTCTTCGTCTTCTTCTTTTTTTTTTTTTCTTTTCCTTTCTCTTTAGTAAAAATTACATGCCATAGATAGTTTTTGTTGTAATAGTAATTTTTAGGAGGTTAGAGAAACACATTTTTTCCTTTTTTTAAAAAAAGAAACATTATAACCTACCTCAATATTAAAGGAAAATATGCTAGTTTTTTTATGGCTAAAAGTACAAGTGTATGAATGTTAAGTGTGTGATTGATTTTGTGTTAATTTTCCTAATATAGTTTTTAAAAATAATTTTGTTTAGATTTCTCATGCGCGGTCTTCGGTTTTAATGAAGCGTCTAAATTTAGCTGTTGCTTTTGCATTTTTAGATGAAGAGGTAAATTAGACTTTTCGTGTACGATTTCCTTTTTTGTTTTTCATCACCCTTATATTTATTTTTTGTTGAATTTTTGTATTTTTGTGATCAAAGTTGTCTTTAAAGAAGAGATGAAAATAAAGTCATTTTGAAAATTTTGAAATGAAGTTAAGCAATTGACTACTTTCCTAACTGTTTCTCTATATCCACTGAGCTGCTTTTAATATTATTTTTTTTTTATTAACAGATTGATCATTTTAATTAACAGAAAGCTTGTATAAAATAATTTGAGTGGTAATATTTATAAAGCTAATTTAAACATTACTATTATTAAAGGAATCTATAAGATTAAATTTATTACAAATGGTACCATAATTTATTTCAAGCACTGTTTTTTAATTTTTAATCTCTGATATAATTATTTAAATTCTAGAAATTAGTAAATTTATTTTTAAATACCTTTTATCAAAAAATTTCTTTGGTGGTTTCTAATTATTTAAAAAACAAGAAACTGCATGATGCATGCTATATGTTAAGTTTCAGTGATGTTAAAATGGATTGCTTTTTCAAAATAATGAAAGAAGACAACTTATTTATATTCATAAGAAATTTGTTTTTCCTCTCTCACTGTGTGCATGTTTGTTTTGTGTCATGTGTCATTGGATGTTATATTTGGCTATTTTGTTATCTCATGTCATGTGCTTTTATGCAACTGCTGATATGCTTTTTTGTGTGTGTGTGTGTGTGCATTTGCTTTGATGAATCTATATGTTTATTTATTGTTATTTTTTTTAGTTGCTGTTGTCTTTGTATTTATATAAAAATACTAAACTGAATTTTGCAGTGTCCTCAACTAAAAGTATTAAAAGTACATTTCTGTAAATTATTCAGTCACTATCATGCTAATTAAAAATATAGCCTTATTGCTTATTAGATTTTTATTATATTATAGGAGTATGTGAAACAGTGAAATACACCCCACAAAATATTGTTTATTAATTTGAATGACCTTTTGTTGTTTTCCAGGCAACAAATGAATGCTTGTATAATAGAATAAAACATGCTAAAATAGAATCGCAAGGGACTGGGAAAAAAAATAATCCATTTTAAGCACATTTCTGTCTTAGCAAGTGCACCGTTTCTTATAACTGATTCGTAATTTATTTATTTATTTTTATTATTATTTTTTTTTATCCAAGAAAATCCCAGGAATTGTCAAAAAATTTTCTCTTTAAGGCATGATTCTGTTAGCGAATATCGACATATGCTCGCCTATCAAAATTATTTCAATCGTTTGCAGAAAAAATCGCCAATTTCGCCAAAGGATCACGGAAAAGGCGCGAATTTCGTCAAAGGATTTGGGAAAAGTGCGAATTTCGTCAAAGGATTTGGGAAAAGTGTGAATTTCTCCAAAGGATCGCGAAAAAAAGCGCATATTTCATCAAACAATCACGGAAAAAGTACGATTTTCGCCAAAGAATCGCGGAAGAAGCACGATTTTCGTCAAAAAATTGCGGGAAAATTCCGAATTCCGAAAAAAAAAAAAAGCTAATTTCGGCAAAGGACAGCGGAAAAAACACGAATCTCTTCAAAGGATCGATGGAAAAACGCAAATTTCGTCAAAAAATAAAGGGAAAAAACGCAGATTTCATAAAATAATAATAATAATAATAAATAAATAAATAAAGCCGCAAATTTTGTCAAAAGATAGCTCTGAAAAAAAAAAAAAAAAAAAAAAAAAAAACCTAAATTTCATTAACAGATAGCAAAAAAAAAAAAAAAAAAAGAAAAAAGCAAAGGTCCTGCGGTCGTCAAAGAGCCACGGGAAAAACGCAGTGGTCTCTTTAGAAAGCAGCACACACACAAACATATAAGTATATTATAGGTATAGTTTTAAATCTGAAACAATATACTGAACTCACTTTTGGAAACTCAGTTTAACCCGAACTCAACTTGCAGGAATCTACATTTTACACTCAACCTGGAATCGACCTGAATCGAAAACAGAGTGAGGGCATTTCCTTCCTCCCGTCCTCTGCTGTAACCTTTCAGAAAATTTGCTGTAAATTTCAGAATATTGTTTTTTTTTTTTTTTTACTTATAATCACTCCTGCTTAACAATCGGATCCAATCAACATAAAAAAATAATCAGAGTCTGAAAATGTACAGTTTATGGGAATCCCTTGGAATAAAAAATTCTGCATAAAAATCAAACTTCCCTATATTGAAATGCTTCCATTTCAAATTCTGCATTTGCATCGAATTATGCCATGCATGTGGTAATGTATTGAGCAGTTGCACATGTTGAACTGGCACTGTATACCTATTTTCTCTGTAAAGATACTGAAGCTAGTCAATTGGAAATATGATAAACGGTTCCACACTGTACCAATGAAAATAAAACCTGATTAAACAGAAAAATTTCATCGCCCAAGAGCCAAGAGTGTCAGGCTATTATAATTACAAAGACAGAAACTTGTTTTGAATTTTTCTCTGATCCGTTTATGGAGTGCATGTATAATGGTTATGGAGTGCATAATAAAGGAGATGATTCTTAAGGCTGCTAGTCACTCAGCT
The DNA here is from genome assembly GCA_963932465.1 of Maratus speciosus. Taxonomy (NCBI): domain Eukaryota; kingdom Metazoa; phylum Arthropoda; class Arachnida; order Araneae; family Salticidae; genus Maratus; species Maratus speciosus. The sequence goes on along the minus strand of OZ010792.1, from coordinate 373,740,705 downwards.
TCCGAATTCCCCTCCGTAATGTTAAGTCTATGGGCGTTTGATGCATTTTTATATTCAAAATATCTCCTCAAGAAATTGATATTTTTAACTTCTTCTTTCAGTGTTCTCTTCTTAAAGTATGTCACTTTTATTTCTTAGTTCTCAAAATATTTTAAATTCTATTTTTAATTTACATGTGTTATTTTTTATGTTTTAAAAACTGGCGAACTGGGTGTGAAATTTTAACACTTCATATAAAATTAAGCATAGATTTTAGAAATATTTAAACTAAGAAAAAAAGAGACATCCTTTAAGAAGAAAATGCAGAAAAAAGAAGTTAAAAAATATTAATTTTCTGAGGAGATATTTTGAATATAAAAATGCTTCAAACGCCCATAGACTTAACATTATCGAGGGGAATTCGGAAGCTGAGTGGCTAGCAGCCTTAAGGGGCAGAGTCAAGGAAATAAATGAGAATTAACACTGGCCACTTTGCTTTTTTTTTTGTCTGTCAATGAGCATTTTCGCTAGATTCTGGCATAGCTCAAGGACTGTTTTGTTCGGCTTCAACAATTAAAACTTTAGAGTAGACAAAGGGTTTTTTCTCAGGTTCACAATTTTCAACTTTTATCAAAATACTTTTTATGGGAAGTCTACATCCAGACTTTTTCCGAGTGCACAAAAGGAGAAAATACCAAAACATAACATAATAATGATATCACTGTTCTTTAAAAGAAAAGAGAGGAGAAATTTTCTAATATACTACTTAAGTGTAAACTTATAGAATTTTTTATATTTTTTCCTTAGTATTCATTATATTTAATATATTTGAGTTTTGCTTATTCATGAACAGAAAAATAATATTCGGTACTTTTCCAGTGTCATTTTTATTAAAAGCTTGGTACAAACTAAGATTTGTAACCAAATGTTGTAAACAGCTATGAAAACAAACCTAATGAACTTTTATGCTTGTTTATATTTATATATATGTGTGTGTGTGTGTGGCCTTTTAACAAAATGACAGAATTCCTTGCAATTTACTTTGATAAGTTTTATTTAAATAAAACATATAGCCATAATACAGTAGATTCCCTCAAATCCGCACAGCTTGGGACCAGAGGTTGTACGGATTTTAGAATTTTCCGGATTTTTGGTCATTGATTTGTTTACATTTTTGAAACATTAATTTGACTGGTAGTTAAGCAAGGGAAATTATAATGAATGCTTACAATAAAGTGAAATATTAAAATAAGTAAAATATTAAAATAATTTATTAGTTTAAAAGTAAGTAATTACTAAAATAATTATGTAAAATAAAAATTTAAAAAAATATTAAATTATTACCCATGAAATTGATTCAATTCGATTCCAAAAGTCCTATGCTGCCATCTAGTGGTAAAGCGATCGTAAGATCGATACCTCATTATTCGTCCTTAGCACTTTTAACTTTAGTAACTTTTTTCATTGTTATCTAGAGTCTTGAATGCTTTTGTATGCTTTGTATGTTTAGAAATAAATTTGTCTATAATTTAAAAAAAAAAAAAAAAAAAAAAAAAAAAAAAAAAAAATCCGCGAGCAATAATTTTAAAATAGCGTTCCGTTTCGTGGATTTTTCTATTTCGAGCCCTGGAATGTTTGATACAGATATGCTAATTTACATCAAAATTTAAAGTAATGTAAATTTATTTAGTAATAAATCAGCTGTAATAGCCAAAAGAGAATGATTAACAAAAAATTTAGTAAAAAAAAAAAAAAAACATTGCGGTAGTCGCTGATTTCGGCGCCATCTTGAATTTTGTTCCTGCAACTTAACGGAAGATTTCATTGTTTACATCTGGAAAATACGCGGATTTAAGGGAGTCTACTGTATTCCATAGCTGCACACAGGATGGACTTCACGCAGCCAGTGGCATAGAAGTATATCTCTGAAATTGCTCATCTCCGTGGGGTTACCAGTTAAAAAAGCCACGTGGTACTATTAATTTAACAATAAAATGGATTAAATGGCTACCCTGCCAAACTCGTGATTATTATAGTCATTGGACCCATATCCAAATTGAGGGGCGATTCATTACAAAAACTTATTAATAGGTCTAATCATTATAATTTCTTACATATATATGAACAAATAATAAACATTTTTATTTATATATGTTGTTCTTGTTGTTTTATATACAACTTACTTCTGTTTGCATATAAAAGTAGACAAATGGCTTGTTTATATTAAATTGTACGAATATGGAAAAAATTGCTTGTGTACACAAGACAGTGAATAGGTTTCCCAGAAAATATGTATGAACATTTCCTTCTCTTGCCATGCCCATTATCTTCATCTCACCAAGACACTGGAAAAGTACCAAATGTTCTAATATTGCATAATTATTATACAATTGGATTTAATTATTATATCCGTACTAAAGTTCATCATATATAGAGCCATATATATCACACATAAGGGTAGTTTTCTCCTGAGAAATTATCACATATTGCAAACTTTACCACTGCAACTCTTATTTGGTATCTAGGGGGGAGGGGGGGGGGACTTTCGTTTGTTTTCTATGAATCTCTATATGTAGGTAGCGATGCTCCAGTTCAGCTTGTAACTTGCTGTTAGATTTCTGTCTGCACCAGTTATTGCTGCAAAATTGATTACAGCTGAGTAATTTGTAAAAAATTCCTTTTAATCTATTACTCCGTGGCTACCTTCCAAGTTCTCTAAGCAAATTATTCAAAATCAATAGAATTAATAGTCTCCTGTTACAGTTTGCCTTTTTGTAATTAAAAAAAAAAAAAAAAAATTGTTTGCTCATATGTTTGCAGTATATTAAATGGCCTTTTGAGTTTTGAATCCATAGCTGGAATATGTTTATCCACTAATAAATAAAAATATCGTAAGGCTGTTCTCAACTACTCTGCTCAACAACCACAAAACGTTTTGACGCATTTACAAATTCATTTTTTAACGGAAAGATATAAAATTGGATGACTTTACTATGGAAGCGATTTGGAATCGAACTGTGTTTTCCATTTTTTTTATAAATAAATTACCTGTTGAGTTATAAGCAATTTTGATCAAGTGACAAAGACTTTTTCACCCTTTCGTGATTGGTGATTCTTTCGTGCCGAAATTCAGTTCAAAATGACCACTTTGACAATATTTTCTGAAAAATCTATTGCGTTTTCAAAAAAAAAAAAAAAAACGGAAAAAACTGTTCGATTATTAGTTTCTGAACAACAAAACCTGCTAGTTTCATGCATTTCCGAACAAAAATAAATTAAAACTTATGTCATAAAATCGCCCTTTTGGATTTGAGAACAGCCTTTTAAATTCATGCTTTATTTCTTTGGTAATTTCTTTGAAGAAATAAACCCCAATCACCCTTTTCTCAATAAAAGATTTCAGTTTAAAAAATTAAATAAAAACACTTTTCAGCCTATTGTCAATCATTCTCTATATGCCCAAATCTGTAGACTAGATTAAGAAAGTAAAATTAAAATCAAGCCAATCTTAATCTAGCCTATAGTATTTGAGCAGGGAGAAAAGTATTGGCTAAAAGGGGTTTTTAACTTGAATCATTTTTTCTGAATTAAAAAAAAAAAAGAAAGTTTATTTCTTCAAAGGGATTAAGCTTTGTAACCGGAATTTGAGTTGTAGAATTCTATTTTATTATTATTATTATTATTATTTTTAATCTACAATATTTAGATAATGAATTAACATATTTAGATAATGAATCAAACTATTTCTTATTTTAGTATTAAAATAAATTTATGTCAATGAAGTAACTGTATATTATTTTATTCACAGGCATTTTTAATGTTTTCATTTTGCCCCTCCCCCCAATTTTTTTTTTCACTTGAGAAAGTTATACTTAAAGTAGAACAACAACATTTGCCCATATGAAGTTGGAATTATAAACAAACAGCTGTTTAAATTGGCCAATTTACTATTTTAATATCTATCCAAGCTTCTGTTTAATACTTTCATTGGTTGGAGCAGAACAGTTTTAAAATGATGAATAAAATATATGTATATACACAATTTAAAAATAAATTATTTTCCTTTAATTTTGTGCAAGAAAATTAATTTTATTGTTACACAACAAAACACGAAAAAAGTGTTTTTAAATAAGATTGTTTTTTGTGATATTTTGCATTCTGATATCCCACATTTGTATTTAAAATAATTTTTAGGCAAACATAAAAATTTTAATCTCTTAAACATGTATTTTGCTATTAGTCTTTTCTTAGAAAGTTTTATGATTCTTCCAGGATAATATTGATTGCTGAAGAAAGCAATTTGAGAATAACTTAGAAAGAGCTTTTCTGACATTTTCTGAATTTAATTTCATCATCATATGAAATAATGTTATGGCAAAAGTTTTTTGAGCAACCGGGGTATCTGTAAATATACTCTTGCACATTAATAAAATTTAAAATATGTATATATAATAATCCTTACTTACATAGATATATTTATTTTTTAATTGCAGCACCCTCTAGATTTCTTCAAACACATCTAGAGGATGCTGCGATTTTATTTCTTGAAAAAATAAATAACTAAAAATCCTATGTAATTAAGTACCGCTCTAATGTTTATATTTATGCATGGAATTGGCATTAATACCTCATAAAAATGATTTGGGAAAAATAAAAATAGCTGCTTATTTATAGCTTATGCAAATGAGTTTCTTTAATAGAGTGTACTAATATGAGTATAAATACATTTAACTGGAATATTTTTGTGTGGCATGTAACAGTATACTTAATTCTTTTAAATGTATATTGCAAATTAATATTTATTTTTTTTAAATTTCTGTGATTCTATAATTTTGTCAGATTTATCAATTATGTGACAGTATGGTTTGATTAGTTTTTAGATTTGGGTGAAAACGTTCTTGTACCTGAAGATTTTACAGAAAATGAGATGCTCACTGGTATGTGGTGGCGTCATCTAGTGGCTGGAGGCTTAGCAGGAGCTGTATCTCGGACATGTACAGCTCCACTAGATAGAGTAAAAGTGTTCTTACAAGTAAGTATAGAGTTATATACTAGGTTGAGCAAAAAGTTCTGGGAAATTTGTGAAAATTGCGTTGTTATGCGCAAAATAACAACCAAAGCAACATTTTTTATTCTTCAAAGTAGAGACCATCATAGTCCACGACTTTCTGCTATCATTCTGCCAGATTCCGGATTTGCTGGAAGTACCATGGCGGCTCCTTGGAATCGAAAAACTTGATATGCTTCTTCAACTTCATTAAAGGATTCAAATCGACGGTCCTTGAAAAAGTGTTGCATTGATCGAAAGAGGCCATAATCGGGTGGAGCCACATCTGGACTGTACCACTAGTACTCCTATATATGATACAAATTCTGGTAACTGTTAGATCAAAAATTTCCCAGAACTTTTTGCTCAACCTAATATTTTAAAATTCCGCATACCCTTTGTTTCACAAGTAAAACTATATATGAAAATATTATACTAAGATTTTTTTTCCCCCTTTTGAAGTAAAACTTCTATATGCGCTACAATTTTTTTCCTGGACCAGCTCATCTGTTACGCTCAGAAATGAAACACATTTATTTAAGCAACAAAGCACAGAGGCAATCAGGTATTTTTGTGCAGCGAATAAAGCTGTCATGCTTGGAAGTGAAACTCTTATTTCTGCGACCAAAATATGTAATGTGTACTAAAACTTGCCTAATTTCCCAGATTTTATTTATGTACAATAATATTTATGTGTTATATGTATTTATACAAGACTATGTATTCACACACATGCACATACAAGTGTCCTCCTGCACCAGTTTATCTCCAGGCATATTTTGAAAAATATCTCCAAATTTGGCAAAATATCTAAAAGTTTTCATAGTGCTGTGTTTTTACTTTTTTGTTTTTTGTCCCCCGTATTTATTAATGTTTCATTATTTTAGGTTAAAGGTTCAGAGTATAGCTCAATAGCTAATTGTGTAAGGCATATGCTGAAAGAAGGTGGTGTCAATTCCTTATGGCGGGGAAATGGCATTAATGTAATGAAAATAGCTCCAGAAAGTGCATTGAAATTTATGGCTTATGAACAAGTAAGATACAATTTTTTTTATTAACTTTTTCAGCAATATATATATATATGTTTTATGGTATTTCTAATCTCAATGTAGACATACATTGTAGTCCAAATCATTTTTTAAATTATTTAAGAACTGAAATTTAATTTAAAAAATTTTCCCGGTACCAATATCAATTAAAGAAATAGACATAACTGGAGTTTTTTCAGATTGTTCCTGCACATTTAATTTCCAATTTTAGCCCATAAGAACTGTTAGCTCAAATGATGATTGAAAATTTTCCATATACCTCCTGCCACTTTTATTTTTATTTTTTATCTATTTTGTTTATCAGAGGTTCTTATTTCATTTTAACGAGTTTTAAAAGAACTTATTTTTTTTTTCCTGCTTCTTTTTACTTTTCTATTTTTTTTTTTTTTTTTTTTTTTTTACAAATGCTTATTTATTTATGGATGAAATTAAATATTTGGGTTTTCTTATTATCTTGGACAAATGATGTCTTTACTAATTTTGTTTTATCAAAATAATAATAATAATAAATAAATAATAAGTAGTACTTAAGCAGAAATTTAATGGAATTCTTAACAATGATGTTAATATGTTTGACAGTCATTTTCACTCCAAAAGATCTGAAATTAAAAGCCAGATCTTTATAGAGCGAAATGCTTTTAACCAAAAAATTATTAAAAAGATGCATTGTTATTGACAGGTCTTTAATCTACCTACAATGAAATATGATTTCTTACTTGAAATTTAGAATAATAAAATTTAAAGTTTCATAAATATTTTCTAAATGTACAGTGGTGGAAAAAAAAAGTAAACACCCCCACTAACTCCTCAACAAATTACTGCAGAAGAAAGTTACTGGTACCACATGATTAATAATAAAGTCTACTTTAAAATGATGTATATAAAATTTGCTTAGGGGGCTATCTACATATTAAAACGAACCATTTTTTTTTCAATAGCAGTACACAATTCTGACAGCATAAATGAACTCTACCCCCTTCAATTAGCCTAAAAACAAATTTTTATGCAATTCTTACGATAAGTTTCCGAGAAATTAATTATTTTAAAACGAGCTTATTTTAGGGGCTATATCCAAACTGAAATTCGGTACTCGAGTGTTGACCGAGAGAGCCACATTGTTGATCAAGGCATCTTAAGCACCACTCAAACAGTCATTGAAGACTGCTAGATTGCAGGATAGCATAAGAAATTACAAAATATCTAGTCACTTCTATCATAGACAGCCCCTTAAACCCCTCATTTTGCTGTATTTTAAGCATAATTTGAAAACTACCGGGGAGAAAAATATGAAATTTTGGATTTCCATAAAGCAGGACTTAATAAATCTAAATCCTTCAAAAAAAAAAAAATTGTAGATTGCAATTCATAATTTTTTTCGAATATTAATTTCATGATTTATAATTCATATCATAAAATTATAAAAATTCCATATTCAACATATTTATGTTTGGGTATTTTACTATTATTGCTACACAAAAAATTAGCACATTAGGAGTATAATTTCTGGAGATATTAATAAAAATATGAAAAATAAAATTTAACATTAGAAGCACTAAATTTTGAATGTTTATAATTAAAAAACTTATCATTCAAATGACTTGAAATTTGGTGTCTAGGCATAGTTTGAATTGGGTATTGCCATTGAAAAAAAATGAAGTTTGGGTTTGTTTTAATATGTATATGGTCCCCTAAGCAAATTTTATATACATAATTTAAAAGTAGACTTTATTTCCAATTGTTCGGTACCAGTAACTTTCTTCTACAATAATTTGTTTAGGGGTTAGTATGGCTATGGGGTGTTTACTTTCTTTTTCCACGACTGTACAGTAAATTTCTCCAAATGATTGGAAGACCTCATAGAATTTAAATACAATACACTGGGTTGCCACATAGCTAGCTTATTCATTAAGATGATGAATCACAACTGGAAAGTAACAGAATTCAGATTTTCATTAAATAATGTGGTTTCTTTACACGGTTGCTGGCTTTTAGCTTGGCCAAAAAAAGCCGGCCAGCTTTTTTTGGTTTTAACCACTTAAAAAAAAGACAGCTTTAATTGAAAAAAGCTGGGTTTTATTTTTTAAAAAGGTGGTTTATAAATAATTCATATTAAATTTGGATTAATTTATTTTTAATACACTAATAATTATTTTCTACTGAAGAAATATAAACTTCTATTAAATTTTGTCAAATAATTTATATCTTTATAACTGCTAGAATGTAACTGTGAAAGCATTATGTCTGGAAAATAAATTATACATATTCAGAAGAATATATTAAGTTAGACTCTAAAAAGGTGGTTTGGAATTCTTTATTACATATGCTCTAATTATAACAGACATTTTAAAGATTATATGAAACAATAGATTACAGGATAGCATAAGAAATTTCAAAATATCTAGTCACTTCTATCATAGACAGCCCCTTAAACCATCATTTTGCTGTATTTTAATAATTTGAAAACTACCGGGGAGAAAAATGTGAAATTTATAACAAGACATTTTAAAGATTATATGAAACAATAAGAAAATGTCACACATTGAAATAGAAACATTCTTACATACTGCTATTTAGTTTTAAAATTGATTAAAACTTACTAGCTTATATGACTTAATAATTGAAATTATATAAAACTTGAAGACACCTAATAGTAAGCAATATATATTCTGATAACTTATAAAATTGATATGTAAAAAGTTTTTCCGCTACTAAGCAGCTATATTGTAACTTATTCCAGATATGCCCAAACGAACAGATTAAAATCATAGAATGAACAATGTTGAAAGAGAAATTAGAAGGTTTAATTTTGGGAGATTTTAGCACATGCAAGTGCGTAAAATAAAGAGAACAATTAAAAAAAATCTCCAAATAAAACTTGTTGAATTAAAAATTTCAAAAGCTTACTGCTATTTAAAAGAGTGCATATTAATGCATATGTTATTCATAATAATGTTTTAACAGAGAGAAATGGTGTTTTTATTAAATGATTTTGTGTGATTTTAAATAAATGTTTATGAGAAATAAAATAAGACTTGTATATTAATATCCCTTAAAATTAGTTAAGTAATAAAGTATGTAACTAAGCAACCATTGTCCTTTTTAATTACATAAAACAGTTAAAATGTGTTAAGGTCAGTATAAACCAGAGAAAGCAATTGATATGGCCTTTAAAAATTTAGCTGACATATTTGCAATTCTGACTACAAATCACTAGTTTTATTCCAATATTAATGTCTTTATTATTGAGAAATTGGGTTATATTGAATTCTACCTCAATTAAATATCTTTAAAACTAATTAAAAAACACATAAAAATGTGTAGTTTTTAATTAAAATGCTCCACTGTATAAAAACCCATTTTGGCCAAAAAAAGCTGGTTAAAACCAATAAAAGTCACCAGTGTGGCTTTTTTAAATTTTAGCCGGCTTTTTTGCAACCCCATGGTTCGTACGCTTTGGAAAAAATAGAAAAAGTGCTGGAAAAAAAAGTATTCATTTTCAAGGAATGAAAAGTGCTGGAAAAAAAGTATCCATTTTCAAGGAATGAAAAGTGCTTGAAAATATCGCGAACTTCGACAAATTGTTGCCGAAAAATATCAATTTCAACAATCGTTCGCATTAAAAAATCGGTAATTTCGCCAAAGGATCGCTTTAAAAATGCGAATTTCGTCTGAAGATCGCGGAAAAAACGCGAATTTCGTCGAAAAGTCGTGAAAAAAACGCGTATTTCGTCAAAGACTAGAGAAATAACCCGAATTTCGACAAAAGATCTCGAATAAAGCGCAAATTTCGTCAGAGGATCGCGGAAAACACGCGAAGTGCATTTAAAGATCGCGAAAATATGCGCGTTTTCATCAAAGGATCGCGCAAAAAACGCAAATTTCGACAAAGGATCGTGAAAAAAACATTAATTTCGACAAAAGATCGCAAAAATAGCGAATTTCTTCAAAGGATCGTGTAGGTGTGATTCTGTTCCGAATTTTCCGAAAATTTAAGGGATTAATTTCCGAAAATTTAAAAAAATCGGTCACCCATCCGAAAATTCGGCCATAAAAAATCGCGAATTTCGACAAACGGTCGTAAAAAAAAAAATAAATTTTGCCAATCGCTTTCAGAAAAAACCCAGATTTCTCCAAAGGATCGCGGAAAAAAACGCAAATTTCGTCCATGAAACGCGGGAAAAACTGTAAATTTCGTGGAAATATCGCAAAAAAACCCCGAAGATTTCGTCAGAAGATCGCGAAAAATCCGAAAATGTCATCAAAAGATCGCGAAAAAACCCGAAAATGTCGTCAAAAGATCGCGAAAAACCCCGAAAATGTTAAAAAATAGGGAAAAAACTCGAAAATTTCGTTAAAAGATCGTGGAAAAAACCCGAAAATGTCGCCAAAAGATCGCGAAAAACCGAAAATTTCGCCAAAAATCGCAAACCGAAAATTGCGTCGAAAGATCGCGAAAAAATGCGAATTTCGTCAGAGGGCTGCAGATAGTTAGTGTCGGGAGCGGATTTCCCCCTCTCCTGTAACTTTTCCGAAAATTTGAGGTAAATTTCAGAATTTTTTTTTTTTTTACTCAGAATTATTCTTAGGATCGCAGAAATAACGCAAATTTCTTCAAAGGATCGCAGAAAAAGTGCAAATTGCATTAAAAGATTGCAGAAAAAAACCTAATTTCTTCAAAGGATCGCGCAAAAAAGAAAAATTTCATCGAAAGGTTACGAAAAAAGACTAAATTTGTCAAAGGGCCTCGAAAAAAACGCATAGCCAGTGCCGGGAGGGAATTTACCCCTTCTGCTATTGTAGTTTTTCAGAAAATTTGCTGTGAATTTTAGAATTTTTTAAACTCAGAATCACCCTTGAAAATTTCGTCAATTATACATTGAAAAAAAATCACGAATTTCTTCAATCTGTCATTGAAAAAAATTTGCAAATTTTAACAATCCGCCCGGGAAAAAATACCACAAAATTCGTCCATTGGTCATCGATAAAAAATGCAAATTTCGTCAATTTGTCGAAAAAATCGCAAAATTCGTCAGTTTGATGCTGATTTCATATATTCCCCCCCCCCCCCACCCCCCCAAAAAAATAATCCTAACATAGTCAGTCATTTATAAAAATCGCGAATGTTGTCAATCTGTTAAAACTTAACCAAATTATATTAATTCCAAATTTTTCAGTGTGTAACTGATAAAAAAAATTTTATTTCCTTTTTATAAATTCATTAAAAAAAAAATCTTTTGTATTTAAAAAGTAAAAGTAAATTATCCAACCTGTATTTCAATTAATTTTGTATGGATAAGCACAAATGCTGTAAGGTTTGAGAATTCAGAGAATATTTATTAAAAAGTATATTGTTCACAACTAGTGATGCAACGAATAGTGGTTTGGCTGAATAGCCGAATACCGAATATTCGGCCAAGTTACAGCCGAATATTCGGCCTATTCGGCCGCCGAATAATGAACTAATTTTTGCCTAAAAACAAAATATAGTATGCACTATATGCACAATTCTTGTATATTTCACAATTAAAATGTATTGTTTTCTTTTAAAAAATTATTTATATACAAATTTTTAATTTTTGAAAGCATTATTTTACTCTGAAAAAATATTCGGCTATGTTCGGCCTAAAAATTGCCTCAATAATATAATTCAGCAGGAAAAAAAAAAAAAAAAAAAAGAAATTCTTAGCAAAAGTTCTTCTCAGGTACTGTCTAGTTACATTTTAATAGATATTATGTGTGTTGTTGTTACATTTTAAAATAATGACAAGATTTTAAAAGTACTAGGAAACATAAGTTTCAGCTTTCAGATGAAATAAAATATAAGAAACCTTAAGAAAAAACACTGATAGAAAGGATGAAAAGAATATTCTCTAAAATGGTGGAAAGATATTGTAGACATTATAAAGCTCACAATTAACAAAAAAAAAATTATCATTATTATTTTTTTTTTCTTTGCTATCAGCAGATAGCACTATTAAGAAGTGTATAGTGAATGTTTGCAGATTCAGAGGCAGGAAATATCTAAGGAAAAGCAAATTACATTCATTGCATAAGTATCTGATGCTATAACATACCAAAGATCAGTAAATGATTTAATTGTTGTAGGTAAAAAAATCGTTTACACATTTTAATCATTTGCCATTAGCATGTTCAAGATTAACTGATATACAAATTAATGAGTTAAAAATTCCTACGTTCAAAACGTGGCAACATGCTGGAATAGCACCTATTATATGTTGGAGACAATGGCGGATCTAAGGGGGGGGCGAAGGGGCGATCGCCCCCCCCTTGGGCTAATAAAGGATTTGTAAAATGACATTATGCATCGTCACGGGAAATGACTTGGGGCGGAGCTCGAGCCCGGCGCGACCCGACCCGGGTCGCGCCACTTTAAATCCACGAGACTCAGACTGGGTCAGGTCTTTTCTCTTTTAGAGTCGGGTCGTGCCCTAATCTTAATTTTTTCTGCAGATTCGGGTCGGGCCAGACTTCTTTTTCCCCCAGATTGAGCCTGGCCTGGACTTCATTTTTCCTAAAGTTCTGCAATGGCCAAAAGTTACAGATCGGGGCTCGCCCCTGAATAAAAGCTAATCAATCGGTCCGTGTCAGCCCGTATGATAAGCATTATTGGCCCGACCACGACCCGTGCACTCCTCTAAATTCTTCCTCCAGAGCCCAATTTGGTTTGACCCGACCCGGGTCGCGCCAGTTTAAATTCACGAGACTCTGGCTGGATCAGATATTTTCTCTTTTAGAGTCGGGTCGTGCCCTGATCTTATTTTTTTCTGAGGATTCGTGTCGGGCCAGACATCTTTTCCCTCGTGATCGAGCCTGGCCTGGATTTCATTTTTCCTAGAGGTCTGCACTGGCCAAAATTTCCAGGTCGGGGCTCGGCCCGGAATAAAAGCTAAACATTCGGTCCGTGTCAGCCCGTATGATAAGCATTATTCGCCCGACCACGACCCGTGCACTCCTCTCAATTCTTCCTCCCGAGCCCAAGTTGGTCCGATCCGACCCGCGTCACTCCAGTTTAAATGCACGAGACTCGGGCTGGGTCAGGTCTTTTCTCTTTTAGAGTCGGGTCGTCCCCGATCTTCATTTTTTTTGCAGATTCGTTTCGGGCCAGACTTCTTTTTCCTCCAGATCGAGCCTGGCCTGGCCTTCATTTTTCCTAGAGGCCTGCACTGGCCAAAATTTCCATGTCGAGGCTCAGCCCGGAATAAAAGCTAAACATTTGGTCCGTTTGAGCCCGTATGATAAGCATTATTGGCCCGACCACCACCCGTGCACTCCTCTAAATTCTTTCTCCCGAGCCCAAGTTGGTCTGCAATCTTACTTATTTGTCATTCGTAAAAATTATATTTGTTTTGTACATTTGTTTAGCGAAATCTTTAGAAATTTAATTTGATTTGATAAGTTACAGAGATGCATTTTTTAAAATTTACTTTTTTATTTTGTAGAGCTTTAAAATTATGATTTTCTGTTATCAACCGCTTCTTTCATTCTAAACTGATTATCTTACTGGATTTTTATTTGAATGTAATTGTCTAAGTCATATTTTTACGTAGTGTTTACGTACATACAGTCCTCAGCAAAATTTAGACACTGGTGATTTTTAACCTTTAAATTAAAAATACGAACACTTGGGATATACAAATGACTGTACTTATTTTTAAATATATTTTAAACGTTTTAGGACAGAAATAACGGTTTTAATGTAGGATATTATTTAATTTAGCTGAAAAAAGTGAAATTTGCATATTGCAAAAGTTTAGACACTTTTGTGATTTTTTGGCAATTGTTCACGGAAAAACGCATATTTCAAACTTATGACGTTACATGCATGAAGTATTTAAGTGCACCTCGCGATAGCATCGGTTAGTGAAGATGCCGCGAGCTAGAAATTTTCAGTCAGATGAAGTAATTAAAGCATGGAAGCTGAAATTGAAAGGGAAGACTGTTGCAGAAATTTCAGCTACTTTGAATCGACCAAAGAAGTCTGTATATTAAGTACTGTCTAAGGGTGACTCTTTCAAAGCAAAACATAGATCTGGAAGGACTCGTGTGGCCAGAAAACGAGATTATAGAAGGATCCATAAACTGGCATCTAGACAAATAATGACTGCTAATCGCATTAAAACATTAAAAGTGAGTCAGAGCTTTCTGTGTCATCGGATAATTTTGTAGATGCATTAAAGAAAGATGTATAGTCGTGGGAAAAAAAAAGTAAACACTCCCTACTAACTCCTCAACAAATCATCGTAGAAAAAAGTTACTGGTACCGAACGATTGGAAATAAAGTCTACTTTTAAATGATGTATACAAAGTTTTCTTAGGGGGTCATCTACATATTAAAACGGATCCAAACTTAATTTTTTTCAATGGCAATACCCAAGTTTAACGAGATATTTCAAATCTTCGGTTCAAACTATGCCTAGACACCAAATTTCAAGTCATTTAAATGATAAGTTTTTGAATTATAAACATTCAAAATTTAGTCTTTCTAATGTTAAATTACATTTTCATATTTTTATTTATATCTCCCGAAATTATGCTACTAATGTGCTATTTTTTTCGTAGTAATAATACTAATATACCCAAACATAAATAAGCTGAATTTGCAATTTTTATAATTTTATGATATGAATTATGAAATTAATATTCGAAAAAATTATGAATTGCAACCTACAATTTTTTTGATGGATTTAGATTTATTAAGTCCTGCTTTATGGAAATTCAAAAATTTCACATTTTTCTTCCAAGTAGTTTTCAAATTATGCTTAAAAAAAAGGCGAAATGATGGTTTAAGGAGCCGTCTATGATGGAAGTGAGTAGACATTTTGAAATTTATTCTGCTGTACTGTAATCTAACACGCTTCATTGACTCCTTGAGTGGCACTTAAGGTGCCTTGATCAAGGAAGGGGCTCTCTCGGTTAACAATCCAGTACGGACTTCAATTTGGATACAGCCCTTAAAATACGCTCGTTTTAAAATAAGTAATTTCTCAAAAACTTATGGTACGAATTGCATAAAAATTCGTTTTTAGGCTAATTGAAGGGTGTAGAGTTCATTTATGCTGTCAGAATTGGGTACTGCTATTGAAAAAAATAAAGTTATGGTTCGTTTTATTATGTAGATGGGCCCCTAAGCAAATTTTATATACATCATTTAAAAGTAGACTTTATTTCCAATCGTTCGGTACCAGTAACTTTCTTCTACGATAATTTGTTGAGGAGTTAGTAGGGGGTGTTTACTTTTTTTTTTCCACGACTGTACATTAGTTTACATGACAATGATAAAGCAACCAGCCTTGAAATCTCACAACAAATTAACCCCTTTCCTGTCGCGGAGTAATTATTTTTATAAACTGATGAAATAATGGACTGATACCAGAATTTATAAACGAAGTTATTAGAAAATATGAAATTGCTTATTTTCACGTATATTATAAAAGGAAAATTTTAAATAAATATTCTTGTCGCTTTTGGAATTAAAATTAGGTGTCCTTTGTTGATGATTTGGGCCTCACTTTGTTTTAATTCTCAAGTATCTCTGGAGTTTCTCAATGGTCGCCAAGCTGCGTAAGACTACATACATACATTGGAAAACAATTTACAGCCATTTGGTGAACTTTTACCTCTTCCAAAGTATGTAGTTGAGCAAGATAATGCGTATACTCATGTTGCATACAAATCAAAAAATTGGTTTAACTCTCAAAATACTACTATTTTCGACTGGCCCGCGTGTAGCCCTGATCTGAACCCAATCGAAAACTTTTGCGGCATCATATTTCATACCGGTTATGCAATTTTTTAACAATACTCCTCTGTAAATGAACTTCGATCAGATGTTGAACGTGTTTGGTAGGAAATAGACCCCCAAGTGATGCAAGATTTAGTTTCTTCGATGGAAAGTCACATTTTTGTATTAATAGCAGACAATGTAGGTGCAGTTCGATTTTAATTTATGGATATTTTTCTGTTAACAGACAGATTGCCTATACTTTTGCAACAATGTTAAATTTGTTTTTTTGTCATTATATATTATGTAAAATGTATAAATTAAAATTTATTGTTTGTGTATGAAAGATAAGTCTTCAGTAATATATGACAGTTGAGTTACAACAATTCGTTACATACGTCTCAGCACAGAAGCATAATCAATCATTGTCTAAACTTTTGCTGAGCACTGTAATTGCCTAAATAGTCATCGTTATAGTCATTAATATTGTTGTTTTTCTGTATTCATGAATTTCGAACATAATCTGAAAATAAAATATGAGCATAAGCAAGTGTACTTTATGAATAATTTTAATTGCAAAATGCAGGCAGGGCTGGAATTGATTTTTTAGCTTTTATACCGCGCGGGGCCAATAGTTTTATTTTTTATGTGAGTTGGACCTGGGCTTGGGCCTGATAACTTCAGCCCAGGTAAACATCTAACTGACATATTGAAGCCAGCTTAACTTTTTTTTAAATGCTTAATTTCAGCCATCATCCCATAACTACTGAATATACCGGGTGTCCTAAAATGGACTGACTAATTTTAAAATTCAATAAATTGCAAATGGTGACAGATATTAAAAAAATACTTGCAGGAGGTTTATAGATGTCGGGAACGGGGGAGATTTTGTTCCAAATTTTCCGAAAATTTAACCCTCTCGCTGCGCAACCCGCGATTTCCAAGGCCAACGTAAAGTGGCAAAATTTGCGCAACCCGCAATTTCCGCAGCAAATCTTTTTTTTTATGATCCAATTCTATTTAAAAAAAAAACGTGTTTCACAAAGATTTTGGGACATATTTTACTCTAAAATATGTGCAGATTTGGAATGTGTAATAAAAAATATACGCAATTTTTTAACCTATTTTGATAAAAATTAAATAAATAAATAAATAATAATAATAATATGCAGCTTCAGGGTTAAGGCATTCGGTTCCAAAAATTTAGAAAATTCACCTATCCGAAAATTCGAACATACAAATAATCGCAAATTTTGATAAATGGTCTCCATAAAAAATCTATTTCGTCAATCGTTCGCAGAAAATGACTTCAATTTCGCCGAACGATCACAGAAAAAACGCGAATTTGGTCAGGGAACCACGGAAAACATGCGAAATTCTTCAAATGATCACAGGAAACGCGAATTTCTTCAAAAGGCAGCGGAAAAGAACTCGAATTTCGTTAAAAGATCGCGGAGAAAACGCAAATTTGATCAAATAGCCGCGAAAAAAACCCCCGCGAATTTCGTCAAAGGATCGTGGAGAAAACACGAATTCCTTCATAGAATCGTGGGACAAAAACGAATTTAGTCAAAGAATCGCTTTAAAAACGCGAATTTAGTCAAAGGATCGCTGAAAAAACGCGAATTTTGTAGAAAGGTCACGGAAAGAAACGCGAATTTTACCAAAGGTCTACAAAATTACACTAATTTCGTCAAAGGGTTGCAGAAGAAACGCAAATTTCATCAAAGGGTCGAAGACGAGCGAATTTCATCAAAGAGTCGTGGGGAAAATGCAGTGGTCTCTTTAGAAAACAGCACACAATACGTTTATTATTATAGGTATAATTTTTAACGTGAAATAATATACTGAACTAATTTTTGAAAGAAAAAACAAGTTAACACAAACCCAGCTTGCAGGAATCTACACTCAGCTTGAATTCGATCCGAATCCAAAACAGCTAACCCGACCTGCAACAAAAATAATTAGCGCCAGAAGGGAATCCCCCCATCTGCTGTAACCTTTCAGAAAATTTTCTTTGAATTTCAGAATTTTTTTTTTCTTTTTTACTGCAATTCTTGATTTTAGTTTAAAATAGCAACGAAGATGGTGCTGGAAGCAAGAGACGCTAAATCGGTTCCCGGAGAAGATAGGCTTAACGACCATTGTTTACAGCGCCATCTATCGCTGCTATTATACAGTAAAATCAAGAATCACAGTAAAATATCTTATGACATCTTACATATCCCTCCTGCAAGATTTTTTAAAATAGCTGTCACCATTCGAAAAGTACTAAATTTTAAAATCCATTTAAGGACACCCGGTATGTTTTTTAATAAGTTTCAAAGCATTCTTTACTGAATTACAACTCACCTTAGATATAAAGAGACAAGCAGTCTTATACCAAATTAGTATTTTTTACATAATTCTGGAGATTAAAAAGTATTCCTAAATAATTATTTGGACGTGTTTGTTATGGAGATTTTACTGCATATAGTCTTTATCTTCAAAAATACTTAGACTTTCTTTAAAAAAAAACGGGTCGACACGAACCCTTCTCGCAAGTCGCAGTAGACTGACCGAAACTGACCCAAACCGGATATAATGTATATCAATCTGCCCCAAACCTAACGCGCTAGGCGCAGCTAAAAAGTAAAAGTTAACCCGACCTGTAGCAGAAAAGTAGAAGTCAACCGGGCCCAAACCCGACCCGCATCGAAAAAGTAGAAGTTAACCCGGCCTATAGCAAAAAAGTAGAAGTTAGTCCTACCCACAGCAAAAAATAGAAATCAACCAGACCAAAACGCGACCCAGAGCAAAAAAGTATAAGTTAATCCAACCAGCAGCAAAAAATAGAAGTCAACCGGACTCAAATCCGACCCACAGCAAAAACTAGAAGTAACACGACCCGCAGTGAAAAAATTAGCCCCGACCCGCGCATCAGATTGGAGTTTCCAAATTTCTAAAATCGCCCCCCCCTTGAGGACTCTCCAGATCCGCCCTTGGTTGGAGAGATTACTGGAACAAAAAAAATTCACTGTCTCTATATGCAACTAAATTTGGAGAAATAAATAATCTGACAGCAAACCAGTGGACTATTTTAGAAAATATGCTCAATCTATTACAACCATTTGAAGAAATAACAAAACAAATTATCTCATCGAGATCATTAATTTCTGAAGTCATCCCAATAGTTACAGCATTAATCAATCTTATATTTATGTTCTTTATAGGTATAATTCAAAATATTATTGAAAGAAATATTTTTTTATGTAACACGGTATAAATGTTAAACTTCCCATTATGATAAAAAAAAAAAGTTTGAATTTGCTTGTACAGCTGTATTAAAACAATTTTGAATAGATTAATTTTAAATTTAACAGATTATGTTAGCTTATTACAGATACTTTTTGTACTTACTGATACAGCACATTTACATGATTCCTAAATTAGTCTATTATATAAAAATGGGTAAATAAAACCCATTCAGGGTATGAAAGTTAATGGAAAAAAAAGTGTTAGTTAATTTCAAGTAAAATTTTCATTATACATGATGAATATAAATTGTCAAATTAAAAATGTATACTGTGTAAATATAAAAACATTTATTACAGTATTATTCGGCCAAGGCCGAATAATGGACTTGATATTCGGCCGAAGCCGAATATTCGGCAGACAGGCCAAATGGACCGAATATTCGGCTTCGGCCGAATATTCGTTGCATCTCTATTCACAACTTTAGAAATGCTAATATATGACTCCTGATGAGTGTTCAGAATTCCTAAAATTTAACTGGTTTACTCCTGTTTTCTGCTCTTGTAGTGATACCATACCTTTTATTTATTTATTTATTTTTAAAAAAAATTGCACTTAAAGGAAATCAAACTCTGTTGTCTTAACTTTTTATTATATATGAAATTTCTTACCATGGTACCTTAATATAAGTTAAAACACATTATTCTTTAAAAATTTTCTAATAATGTCTTGAAAATGCCTGTTATAAAAATTAAAAGATTTGATAAGATTTCTTTGAAATAGATAATCAATGGGGTGGCTATTTTCCCTATGTGTTATTCTACGCCATTTTTATGCATGTATCTAAACAGTCCTTGAATAGTGCTGGAATAGTGCTTGAATTTTATTTGTCCTTGAGTGTATGAACCATGAACCCTGTTTCTTTACCTTCTGTCTCTTAGCTACTTTCTTTCTGTGTAATAATGCAGGTTCTTTTACGATCATAGATCAACTTATCATGGTCAAAGTATACTAAAAATTATAGACCTCATTGTAAGCAGAAAACAAACAATCTTAGAAGTTTTCTATCTTTTGTTGCTTTAAGTTTGCAATCAGTTATAAGGTTTTTTAACAGATTTTTTACCCCAATATTATTGACAACTAAAAACATTTAACACTTGCAGATTTTACTTATGCACCATTGTGGTAATATATATCTTTATAAAATAAAAATTAAAGCATATTTATCTCAGCCACTCTGACATGCAAATAAAATCTTCCTATAAGGTAGATTAGTATTATTATTATAAAAATTCACGTCATTTTACATATGATGTAAATAAAATTATACAATTTTTTTTTAAAGTATGAGCATAATTCTTTTAAAATTTCCTTTTTAAGGCTAAGAGACTAATCAGGGGTGATTCTCAAAAAGAATTGGGAATTTATGAAAGGTTTGCTGCTGGTTCCCTGGCTGGTGGTATCTCTCAAACTGTGATATATCCTTTAGAAGTAAGAACTATTTGGAATACTTTTGTAGAAATAAGACCCTGTTAAAGTGCAAATTTCTCTTATTATAAAACTTAGATGGAATATGTCAAACATAGTGCTATTTTTTATTTTTAATATTACAAAATTCTACTTTTTTTTTCCTTTAGGTTTTAAAAACTAGACTTGCTCTTAGAAAGACCGGTCAGTACAAGAGTATATGGGATGCAATGTGTAAGATATATAACAAAGAAGGAGTTCGTAGTTTTTATAAAGGATATATTCCTAATTTATTAGGCATTATTCCATATGCTGGGATTGATCTTGCAATATATGAAGTAAGTTTTATTAGCACCTATGTCATATTGTTTGAGTTTAGAAAAAAATCTATTTAATTATAAGTAATCAAATGAAAGTTTAAAAAGGGGAATTTTTAAAGCAAGTTTAAAAATCCCCCACCCCGGAAAGGGGATTAAATAGGGTGATCTATAAAGTTTTAGGTCATTTCGCCATATCTCAGCAGCAGTTTTATTCTTTTATGTGGGAGCGTAAAATTCAGGATAAGAAATAAACTAAAAGAAAGTTAAATATGTATTTCAGCAATTTTAAAAAATTCCACCCTTACAGGGGTGTGTTGAAAGTCTTACGTCATTTCGCCATGTCTCAGCAGCAGTTTCACGTAGGAGTGTGAAATCCACCACAACTAATCCTTCTATATATAAAAAAAAGTTTTGATTTGGAAATGGACCAATGAAAATCTGCGTAGATATTCTGGGTAGATCCACATCCAATTTGAATGCTTAAGCATGGCCTTTCATCTTTAATATTAAAAAAACTGTTGCATATAAAAATATGAAAATTAGTGGTATTATAGAGAAATGTTTGATAAACAAGCTGATGCAGACAGTTTTCAAATCGAAGAATTATTTTAAGAGATATTTAATGCTAAAGTTGGACAAAATAGTTCCATTAAAAAAGTTTTATTGAAGCAAAAACTATACAGGAAGAGTTTAATCATTTTTAGATCATTTTATACGTTATAAGTTCCCGGTGTGCAGATTGTATTTTTCTTATTTGACTCATTTTTTGAGGTTTTATTTCAATTTTAAATTCAAATTTTGAGCATTTCGAGAGAGATTTTTTACAAATTTTAGAAAATGTTATTAATTTAAACTGTTGCCAGTTGTATGAACAGCACAAACAATAATGTTTACTTCAAATTAAAAATTTATTTTACACGTGACTATTATAAACAGAAAATATAAAAAGCAGGAACTCATAATAAAAATTATAATTACGCGTGAATTTTAAAAGAGACAGAATATTGCAAAATAATAAATTCATAAACATGCGTTAGAAGTCTTAAATAGGAGAATTTACGTCACATTTACGTCACATTACACTTATTATATAAAATGAACAAAAAATAATATTGCAAAACTTTAAAAATTGCTCGAGACATTTATTTGATATTTTAAGATGATCAAAATTACGTCAGATTATAATTCTCAAATTCAAATTATAATTCAATCTTCCGAAATCTTTTTAAAGCCGATTAAATTATCATGCTGCTAGAGTCTGCGGTGTCTGAACAGGGGTTGACGAGCTTAGCTCGTAGGGGGCAGAGCCCCTAGTCTACCAAAAAAATATTTTAAGTAATTTTAGAAATTCAGCCCTCCTAAGTTGGTTAAGTTAAGGATAACAAATCTACTAAAAAGATAGTAAACAAATATTTCACTGATTTAAGAAATTTCCACTGTGAGGGTAGGAAGGAGGGTTGAAAGTTTTAAGTCATTTTGCCATTTCTCAGCAGCAGTTTTAGGTGGGAGCGTGAAATTCCAGATGGCAAATCTACTAAAAAAATAGTTAAATACACTTACTTCAGTGATTTTATAGCTATTGTTGTTATTTTATCGCCAACATCGGCTTTGAACTGGATAGTGTAAGATTATATGGGTAAGACTACTATTGCAGATTTTTTTATTAGATATTTTTAAAATAGATATTAAGAAAGTTTTATTTTTTAGTCTATGCTAGATATATCTAGATATATTTTGTCTGTTTAATTCAACATTCCTTTAGAGAAACCCACCAACGTAGCTGGCAAAGGTTGCTAGTTAATTATATAGATGATGTGATTGTTGTGTATTCCTACAGAATTGTTATGTAAGACACATTTTTAAATTTTTGAATTGAAGAAAGTGCTTTTTTAAAAAGCCTGGAAATGACTCTATGCAAAAGTTTTTATTTTTGAGTTTGTCTGTTTGTATTTATACATGAATACTGTTATATGAATATATTGCACATGTGCAATTTAATTTACCAATCTTTATAGAATATTCAGAAATCGTTTTACTCTTTTTCATGTCATTTAAATTGCTACATTGTGTTCTGTGGGGTAGAAAAATCATTTGTGGTGCATTTTACTTAAATTGCTTATTTAGATATCTCATTTCATTGTATGAAAATGTAAAATTTCTTCATTCTGTTAGCATGAGAAACATGATTTTTCATTCTCGTTTAACTCAGGGGGTGTTTCTGTTCTGAATTTTCTGAAAGTTTGAGGAATTCGGTTCTGAAAATTAAAAAAAAAAAATCAAATATCTTGAATTTCGACAAATGGTCACCAAATAAAATCAATTTTGTCAATCGTTGACAGAAAAAATTGTGAATTGCGTCAAAGGATTTTAGAAAAAACACAAATTTTGTCAAAGGATCGCGAAAAAAAATTCAAATTTTGTCAAAGAATCGCGGGAAAAAAACACAAATATCGTAAATGGATCACGAAAAAAAACACAAATTTCATCAAAGGATTGAAAAAAAAAAAAATGCAAATTTCTTCAAAGAATCACAAAAAACCCCACAAATTTCATCAAAGGGCTGCAGAAAAAATGCATAATTAGTGCCGGGAGGATATTTCCAGCCTCCTTTCCCCCTCTGCTGTAACCTTTTAGAAAATTTGCTGTGGATTTCAGAATTTATTATTATTATTTTTTAAATTCTGAATCACCCCTAGAACTGCCTTTGTGCTATGACAGTGATGGAATGTTGTCATCTGCTAGCAAGCAACTGTAACTCAATGTGTGTTGAATTTATTTGAAAATAAAAAATATCTGAATCACAATGCCTAAACTTTTCAGAATAACAGGAATGAAAATTATTTTGTTAATCTGTTAGAAAGATTTGTAATTGTTAAACCAGGAAAAAGAAAAGTTTGAGAACAGCTTTAATGAAAATCCATGCACTCATCTTTTTATGCATTTGTTTTTCTTAAATTGGTACACATAAAGATTTTTGGTGTTATAGCCTTAATAGTTGTATTCTTTAAAATTACTTTTATACTTAATTTTTAAGTTTCAATTTGTAGATATATATTATTTTTTTTTTATTTATTTACTATGTGATTTTCTCTTCCCTTCTAGACTTTAAAAAAAACTTACATCCGCCGACATCCTGAAGAAACAGATCCTGGTATCCTTGTTCTTTTGGGATGTGGTACTGTCAGTAGCTCATGTGGACAGCTTGCTAGTTATCCTTTAGCTCTAGTTAGAACTCGTTTACAAGCTCAAGGTATCTTGAATTGCATTATTAATATTTTTTCTATTTTTATTATAATTTTTGTACTTTTCCAATATAGGGGATTTGGTGAGATAGAGAAAATGACCTTAGCAAGAAAAGGAAATTTGACAAGATATTTCCTGACAACCTATTCGCTGTTCTTTCATACACAAGCAATTTTTTCAATATTTATCAAATTTATTTAATATAAAGTAGCAAATTACTTGCTTGGTCTGTAGTTGAGAGAATGAGTAAGACAGAGGAAACCAGTTTCTGTCAGACCTAATTTTTATTCCTTTTAAGATCAGGTCCCTTGTCCTGAGATATAGAAATTAGATAGGTTTGCATTTTGTTTGAAGGTGTGTGAGTATTGTAGGTTTGGGGATTAGTTAGAAGAAATAATCCTCTTCTGTCTGTGGAAGTCTGTTTTTGTTGACGTACTTCTACCTTCTCTCACCAGTGGCAGAAATATGAAAGTGGGAAGTTACTTACTTCTGATTGGTTTAGTATCTTCTTATTTTGTGGTAGCAGCAGGCTTACTCCAGCTTGATCCAATAACCAACAGTTATTTCAAAATTTGACATTGATTAGAATTTATGATCTTAAATGTGATCATCCCTTTCTTATTTTGACATTTATAACGTAAGCAAAATGAGTTAATCTGATTTTATGATCTAAATGTAATCCTTGACTTCATATTAGGGCATTAATTTGGCTTTATATTCTAAACATAATTAGTTAAGGTAATTCTCAAATTCCCTGTTCAGTGAAAATTAATCGATCTGTCTACTGGAGTAATTTGGAATGTAATAGTTTTCCTTTTTTTTAAATAAATTACTTATTGAGTTATAAGCGGTTATTGTCACGTGACCACAGGTTTTTCTTTTTTCCCCACTTTGTCGTGTCCAGAAATTTGGTTCAAAACGGCCACTTTGACAGTATATCAGGAAATATCATTTGCCTTTGTCAAAATAATGAAAAACGATATTCGAGAAATATCATTTGCCTTTGTCAAAAAAATGAAAAACGCTGTTCGATTAAATGAATTAAAAAATGTGTCAAAGTGGCTCCTTTGGATTTGAGAACAGCCTTAATTTGATTTTCTGGTTTGAACCTAATAACTGTCATATTTGAGGACAGTTGATTAGAATTTATGTCTTTGAATGATCTCCTAATGCAAACATATCAATCTACTTATATTTTGGTAGATTAATTTTATAAACATTAATCAATGTTGAAGATGTTTATGGTAGGCAAATGGTTTTAAGTATTGAGTTTGGAAGTTTAGGGAAAAGAAATTTTGGCTTTTGATTTTATATTTAGAACTTAATTTTGAATTTTAGAAAAAGTTTTATTTTCTTATCCTTTCATATGTATATATGTATGTATATATACATACATACATACATATATAAATTCATATATAAACATAAACAAGCATAAAAGTTGATTGAGTTTTCATAGTTGTATAACATATGAATTGTGCCAAGCTTTTTTAAAAAATGTCAAAGCTCCTATAGTGGAAAAGTAACAAGAGATTTTCTGTTCTTCTAAATTAAGTTTCTTTGGAAATATATTAATAAATATGAGCAAGGTGTAATATTTATTCAAATTGATCAAAACCAATAAACAGGTATCTTGTTTTAGTTGATTATGAAAGATATCTTGTTGAATTTTCAAAAATGACACAGCAATTTATTATTAAAATTTAGAACTTTTATAGTTTTACTAGAAAGATAGCCTATCAAAAATGACAGAATATGAGGAATAAAGATATATACAACATATGTGCAAGAATATGAGTTTTTTCTCTCTTTTTCCGCAGTGGTAGATAGATGAAAATAACAGATTTTGAAAACGAAACTCATTTATGAAAAAGTGTAATACAGTAGAAAACCACTAATACGCACAGCTTGGTTCCAAGTGTTGTGCGGATTTGAAGCTTTTTGTGGATTACAGGCCATGTCTAAATTATAAAATTAGATATATGGCTTCTTTATGCTAAATAAATTGTACAAATATTGAAAAAAATGTGTGTATATGTAATGAAATAGTGAATAGGTTGCCAGAAAATATGTTGCCAATTTTCCTTCTTCGCCAAGGCCCCTAAAGTGGAAAAGTACTGAGAATTTAACTTTTGCATCCAACTATATAAAGCACGGTACTTTTCCCGTATAGGGGCTTTGACGTACCTTTTTAAAGTTTGTCATAAGTTGGGCTTTAGAAGTGAGATTTTTTGCCAAATGATATAAACAGCTATGAGAACAAAATTAATGAACTTTTAAATTTATTTATATAATCTATAAACATTTTATTTATAATTTGTAAGTCTTAAAGTCTAAATTATTAGGTACTTATCTGGCTTTTGAATTCACTGATATATGTTTATTATTTGATCCAGATACACATAATAGTTTGTCTGAAAGTGAAAATAATTACTATAATTGCAGTTCATAAAATGCAAACTGTACTGCTTACACCATTTGGCGTCGACACTTTTTTAACACATGCTAGATCCTGTGTCATTGAATTTATGATGTGCCTTATCTATAGAAATAGTTAATAATTGAAAGTAATAATTATAAAAATACTTCCCGACATTTAATTTACACATTTATTACATAAAATAAATAATGTGAAAACAATATGTGTGTGTCTGTGATAGGCAGATCACACACTGAACAGACAAGCAGAGAAAAGACACGAGACAAATTGTAGTGTTCAAACCAGTTTCTTCCTTGTTATCAGGGTGAAATGTCTCTTGACTTAAGCTTTTCGGTTGCTTGTCTGTTCGGTGTGTGATATGCCTTAGATGTTCAAAAAGTCATTAGAGCTTTTTCTGTAAAATATCGAACTAAAGTTTCATTAGATCAAGAGCATCTTAAGAAATTGCTTTAAAATTAAAGATACATAATTATAGTTTCAAGCTTTAAATATGTATTTTCAGAATAGTCAGCACCCATAGTTCAAAGGAAGTTAATAACATTTTAAAGTGATTAATTTTCTTATTCTAAAATCTCTTGCATAGAAATGAGTATTAATCCTAAGTACTTCCTTATGACAACGATTCATGATTTTCATCTCCCTAGCAAATTTGTTATTTATATACAACCACTGGCAGAAATCTACAAGAGTCCCAATTCTTATTTTTTAAAACTATCATTGTCCAACTGTGAACTATGGCAGAAAGACATGAGTTCTATTTTCTGGTAGTTCTGGAAAAGTACTTCTAACAAAGTGTGTATAGACAGGGGATATTCCATAGCTTATTCATGTTACTAACAAAAACACTCCCTGATCATACAAAGGCTTGAGAATGGGATAGAATATTTATCGTTCTATCCCATCAATAACAATTCAGTTCCATTTCAAACGGATTTTTAAAGGATTTTATGAAACTTAGATTACATTCTTATCTCTCAAATTTTTTTTTCTTTTTTCATTTTGAGCATGAGCTTTGGAGACTGATATAAAAATTGAGCCCATTTCATCTTTATTGTGTACACAATTCCTTCTATAACTTTTTTCTTTTTAAATCTCACAAGTTGTTGAAAAGATAAATGTTTAAGAGAACTCTGTATCCTTCATTTTGCAAAAAAAAAAAAAAAAAAAAATGGACAATTTTCCAAATTTTTGCTTAAAATAAATTTAGACATCCATAGTATATTCTCACAAAGAGTCATAATTAGCTTGAAACTATAGTTATGTATTTTCAGTTTTCAGCTGCCATAGTTAAAGAGGAAGTTTGTTCACTTGTATGTAACAGAGTTTCTTTTAAAAACTTATCATGCATAGTTTTAAAGGCAGAAAATTTGAAGTTTTTATTTTTTACATTTTGTTCTACATATATATTAAATTTCATTTTATTTTTCTATTAATAGCTGTTACAGAATCAAAATCAGATGCAACTATGGTTGGACTGTTCAAAAATATTATACAACGAGAAGGATTAATAGGACTTTACCGAGGTATTACGCCAAATTTTATGAAAGTTGCTCCAGCAGTGAGCATTAGTTATGTTGTGTACGAATATTCAAGAAGAGCGCTTGGCGTAACTATGGTATGAAAGACTTATTTCCATTCATAACTTCATCTTTTAGAGAGATTTGTTTTCAGTTTATAAAACATTATTTGATGCACAGTAGCAGGTATTACAGTCTAGAATAATTTTTATTCATTCTCATTTGAATTATTTTATAAACTGGTACTTTTGTTAGCAAGCGCTTTCAGTGCTAGATATGTTATATTTCATTGTTTTATTGGTACTTTTAGCTATATAGCCTGTTTTCCTTTAAAGCTGTTTCTTTAATCAACTTATTAATTTTAAGCTTTTATTTTTCGCAATGGTAAGTTTCAGTTTCAAAAACTGGTTAAAAATTTATGAGACAATGTATTATTATTGCTTATATTCTTTTTATTCTCAAATTTATTTTTATAAATTATCAAACTTTTTCATTAAAGTATTTTCAGAATAATTGAAAATACTTTAGCGTAAAACATTCCAAATTTACATAAAATGTAAAGCTTCATGTTTGTCTTTCCAATTTATTTTTACATTTGTGATTTTATTTTAATTATATATAAATGTAATTCATTGACTCTTGTATCAGGAGTTTTTATCTCAGTGTTTCAAAGTAGTTTTCTGTGTATTAAAATTATCAAAGTTATTTTATAAATTTCACTATTAAGTATAAGTAATAGTTCTTGCATTTATAAAAATTATCTGCTAGAATAATGGCAACAGCTTCTGTATTTGTGATGACTTGTATCATGCATCTGTGCATCATGTAATGAAAAGGTATGAACATGTATAATACTTTTGAGGAAGTCTCTCTTGTATTTATTAGTGTCTGTGATATATCAGCAATTTTTTTTTTTCCTTTGAATAAGCTATTTATAAAACTTGACTTAGGATTGTTAAAAACAGCAATTATTTGCATTGTCTATATTAGTTGTTTGTTTTATTTTATTTATTATTTTTATTTTAATAATAATTAGTACTGTGTCTTTAAGATTGTTGGCAAAAAATGCTCAAATATGCTTAAATATTACTGCAGTTGAATCATGTTTTGTATTAATTTATAGACTTATTTATAAAAGTACATTTTACAGCAGCAACAGTTAGAAACTGTTATGCTTGTATAATTTCTGTAATTTTCAAGGGGGAAACGAATGCACACTTACAATGAAGTCCAGGGAAATAATTTCTTTAAAAAAGATAAAATGTGTACATATTGACATTTATTGTGTGGTCATTTTGAAATGTAGTAGAGCGCTGATTATCCGAACAAATCGGGACCGAACCTAGTTTGGATAAGCAAAAGTTCAGATAAATGGACAGACAATTTAAGGTATGTTCCTGATTATACTAAAACCTTCATGCTTTATCCAGGTTTAGGACTGACAGTACCAGTTAGTGATTGCATGTTTAAAAATTATTTTTTATTTTATTTTTTTGTCTTTTTAATTTTTTTTGTTTACCTTTTTATCATTTAAAATTATTAATTTCTCTTTTTATCATTTTCTTAACTCCAGAGATTATTTATAATTTAAGCAAAAATAAATTGGAAGTTTAGTTTAAAAAAAAATTGTGGGAAATAAGCAGTTCGGATAATTAGAAGTTTGAGTACAAAAATTTTTTGAGAGAAATAGGCTGTTTGGATAATTGGAAGTTCGGTTAATTGGAGTTCCGATAATCGGCACCCTACTATAGTCTTTGTTATGTAATAATCACCTTTATGTATTCTGCATATTTTCATTTTATTTTAAATTTATAAATTGTGCATAATAGCAAATAAAAAATCGTATATGGATCACTGAATTTTATACTATAATGCAATGGAGTTGTTGGAAAAATATATTTTCCTCTTTTCTTTTAATACTAATTGAAGATATAGGGTAATGCCATTAAATTCCCCCCCCCTCCCCCCCCCTGAAAAAATAATAAATAAAAACCATATGAAGTGCATAATTGATAGTACAATATTTTAGGATTATATCATTATTTATTTTTAAATTATTAAAGTATTATTTTGATAAACTGATGCCTTATTTAAAATACTCAACCCCCTCAAAATCTTCAATTCCTGGCAAGAGGGAAGGGTAGAACGCCTTATTATTGTAAATGGGTAAAAATTGCGTATAGGTGAATATCAAAAGGGGAAATATATTATCAATATTAAAATTAAAAATCTAGGTTAATGCTTTATGGGAAAATATAACGGAGAAAATGTTTATTTTTTCATATCTGTTGCATACAGATATTAATTTTGTTTCTTGGTTAAAACCAAGAAACAAAATTAAAAAAAAAAAAAAAAAAAAAAAAAAAGAAAACCAAATTATTATTTAAAATTAATTTCACAGAAATAACTATGTGGGCCTTTGAGAAGCTTATCTTTCCATTTTTAAATTGCATATATGCTAAAAGAAAATAGTAATTTTCTATTATGTCCAAAAAATGCCATTTTGCTCAAAGTGTGCTCAAAACATAGAAAATTTGCATCTTAAACAGTGGTGAACAAAACACTTGTCAAGTCACAAAATGGCAGCAAAGGAATCCTATTAATGAAATTGACCTATCAAAAGAAAAAATGGTTATTTTCTTTTGCTGCTTTCTCAGATATTTAAATGCTATTTATTTAATATATGAATGAAAAATGTTTATTTAGCTAATGTTATACATGCTTAACAGTACTCTTAGACTTATAAATACCTTTTTGATAAACTGATCAACATGTTTCATACACACAATCAGTGACATTATCAGGATCAATATTGATAACTAAACTATTTTTAAAAAAACTTGAAAAATGAACTTGATAAACAAAACCATGAGATCACAGGTATAATGCAAACAGGTGTTTTAATAAAAATGGTCATTGGTGAACATGAAATATTTTATCCTATTGTTTTTTAATTTATAAATCATCTCAAGCCAATTCTAGGTGACTCAAAGGAGGCTGAAACATTGCATATAGTCTTGCTGATGATGATTAGAAATAATTCATCTTCCTTTGAGTTACCTAGAATTCGACTCCAGATGCCCTTATAAATTAAGCAATACAATAACATAATTCATGTTCACAGATGATAATTTTTATCAAAACACCTGCTTTCATTATGCCTGTGATCTTGTGATTTTGTTTATCAAATTCAGTGTCAGAATTGATTTTATAAAAAAAAAAGTTATTGGTCTCAGGGACCTGTAAGCACAAGAATTTACTGAGCCATAGACATTATCACTGGTTTACTTCATAAAATTATATTGAGTCCCTTTGAGCAATCCCCCCGCCTCTTCCTCCTAGAATATAAACCAAACTTACTTTGCCGTTATCCAAAATATTCAGCATAATAAAATGTAAAATTATAATTTGTTAAAAATAAAAAAAAATAGTGATTTGCAATTGGTTGTAGTTTTCTCAGGGCCGAGAAAATTTACGTTTGCCTGTCAGAGAGGGCAGAAAAGTTACTAGTCCTGCGGACTACTAAATTTTTCAAATTAGCGGTTCGATTGAATTTTTGGTGGTCTTGGGCCAATGGACCACCAAGGATTTTGAACGCTTAAATTAATTTTGCAAATTTTTGCAAAAATAGTTTAATTTAGCAGTATTGATCTTGATAATCTCACCAATTGTGTGTATAAAACATGTTGATCTGTTTATTAAGGCTGTTCTCAAATCCAAAATGGCAACTTTGTGACATAAGTTTTAATTTATTCTTGTTCGGAAATGCATGAAACTAGCAAGCGTTCTTGTTCAGAAACTATGTAATCGAGCTGTTTTTTCTGTTTTCTTGCAGGCGATAGATCTTTCAGAAAATAGTGTCAAAGGTGGCATTTTGAACTGAATTTTTACGCGAAAGTGGAATAAGCGCTCAAGAATGGGTGAAAAACGTGTTTGTCCCGTGATCAAAATCGCTTATAACTCAGTAGGTAATTTATTGATCAAAAAATTAAAAACACAGCTCGATTCCAAATCACTTCCATGGCCAGGTTTTCCAGTTTTATATCTTTCCGTTAAAAAATGAATTTGTAAACGTTTTACGCTTGTTGAGCAGAATATTTAAAAACAGCCTTAAAGGGTATTTACAAGCCTTTAAATGTACTGTTTTCACTTTTTAGCAAGTATAACTTTAGTTTAATGATGTAAGTGATTTTCTTACATAATTTTATAGAAAAAGGTTTAGTTTTAGAGTTACTTATATCTAGGAACCTCTGTAAGATCAGAATACTGTTGTATAATACTTGGCTGATTCTAAGATTTGTGCAAATTTTCTGAGCAATGAGGATATACAAAAAAATCTTTAAAATATGTGTTTACAACATTTCTGCCTGATATTATGGGCTTTAATATTATTTTTAAATCTTATAAGATTCAAAACATTTTTAATTTTAAATTTTACATTAAAAAATGTATTTAGAAATTAGTCGTCATAATGTACGTGTACAATTGTGGGAATATTTCTTACAATTTATCTTTGAATAAATTGTAAAATCGTTTTTAAAGCTGCATCCAAGAAATAAATATAAAAGAAAAGAATTAGTATTTTCTCCTTTCTAATGATTTTTTTTAAAGCTGCAATTATCAGTGATCTGATTTATTATGCCATTTGTCAAAGTAAAGTATATTTTATAATCTAAAGCTGCTTATTTGTGTGTAGATTGTTTTTGATCTTTAGATTTTGTAGGCATGTACTCAGCTATTTAAATTTATTTTGCTGGTAGAAAATGTGTTGTATATTTTTCTAAATATTATTAAAATTGTGAACGTTATGTCCTTTGTAATATGTATGACTTTTTCAGCCATTCCTATGAAGTTCAGCCTTACTCGAATTTTATAATTAATGTTCTCGTCGTAGTTTAATATTTTAAATATCTCTAAGATACGTGTTTTAATATACTCACTTTTGCATTTGATGTAGATAATAGACCTCCAAGATTATGAATTTAGATTTATTTTAATTTTCCTATTAAAAAAGATAAGGTAAAAACGTTAATTTCAAATTTTAATGCAGGTTTTTTTTTTATTATTATTAGCAAATACACATTTAATTTTAAAAAGATTAACTTTGAGACATTTCTAATTTAAATAAATATTGTTGTAATCGTATAAAAACAGAATAAATGCATTTGTGAAGATGTTACATAGATTTAATTGCTGAATACTTTTTAGGTGCAATACATTTATTATTTATTAAATTGTCAAAAATACTTCAGTATTCATGACTACTAAAATATGTAGAAAATCTTTGTTTGGAGTTAGAGCTTCGAAATAGAGATGTATAAGCTGTATATTTATAAATTTTTATAGAGATATATGAAGTGCCATCAATTAAAGAAACTTAAGTTCCTTTTACTCAATTTGCAGCATTTTTACTGTGCCATTTTGATTTTCAAAAGTAAAATAAAGTTTGTCATTTTGTTTATTTTTAATTACATTGTCATGCAGCCGAAGTAAAAGAAAAAAAAATTACTCTGTTGTCACTAGTTGTCTTCAATAATTTATACATTTTGTGTGTATATGTGTGAAATTAACAATGATAAAAAATTATGTATTTTCTTCAACTGTATTTTTAAAATTTTTATAGAATTTTATTTTCTATGAAAAAAGTTCTGTCGTTGCAAAATGTAATTTCTACTAATAGACAGCAGCTTTTATCTAATTTTATATTTAATTATTTTGGTAAAAGTGTGAATTTCATCAAGTATATTTTGAGCTGTGAATATATAATTATGTTGGATTAATATTTGGTGATTTGTCTGCTTTAAGAGTTTGTGTATGTGATTTCTGTAATTATTCTGAATAAGAACTGGTTGCTTTAAAAATCAGTCTTTGCAATGGAATTAATTTTGTCTTTATCTCATGAGATGTAATTTCCGTGTGTTAAGTAGGAAGAAAAAAGAAATAATGAAATTATAGCCTATAAATTTTGTTAAGAGAGTTAAAACAATTATTAAACATTTCTAATTATTAAATTGCATCAAAATTAGTTTTCTTTTTTTCCAATTATTTTTTAAGTTTCTTTCAAATTTTTTTCATTGCAAAAATTTTAAAGCTTCAATTTTAAAAAAAAATTGATATTTTATATTTTGCTCAATCTTTTGCATGTTAGCTTTATAAATTTTGCCATATTGTCTTTTATTAATGTAAATAATATTGCATACTTTTCATTATTTTTAACTTCTATAAAATCTTACTCCTTTTTTGAATTTTTAATATATATACATATATGTTTGAATTAAATTTCTAAAGCCAAATAAATAATTTTATTGAAAGAAAAACTACTATTTTGCTTTAG
Organism: Maratus speciosus; assembly: GCA_963932465.1. Taxonomy (NCBI): domain Eukaryota; kingdom Metazoa; phylum Arthropoda; class Arachnida; order Araneae; family Salticidae; genus Maratus; species Maratus speciosus. The sequence goes on along the minus strand of OZ010792.1, from coordinate 373,706,333 downwards.
ATACTTTGCTAATTTTCATTGATGGGTGGTTGCTTATTGTAATTATATTTCTGGCGAATTGTATCTGACTGTGGTGCATGAAGAAAAGCTTCTGTGAGATTGAAATTTGTGGGTTTCACAAGGTTTTTCATTTTTAAAGTTAACATGCTTGTAAAATATGAATTGTAAATAAGAAAAAGGAATTTCATATCAGCACACCTAAGATTTTTCATTCTAATTTTCAAAACTAGCTCTTTCATTATTACTCCATCCTCTTCTGTGTTTGAAAAATGTTGATATAATTTTATTGTGTAATGACCAGTAAATATGCAATCAACTGAAATATAATATTTTGTCCTTGTTTTATCACTTAATGTCATGTAATTAATTTATCTCTCTATTCTAAAAAAAAGTAACTACCGCTGTCACCGCCGCCGCCGCCGCCGCCGGTTTTGATTTTTTTGTGACCGGAGGCCTTTCTTCGTTAATATTAACAAAAATAATGCATACAAAAATATGAAAATCGGTGGTTTTATACAGAAATGGTTAATAAACACGCTGATGCAGACAGTTTTCAAATCGAAGAATTATTTTAAGAGTTATTTAATGCTAAAGTTGGACAAAATCGTTCCACTAAAAAAGTTTTATAGCAGCAAAAACTATACATGGCAGTGTAATCATTTTTAGATCATTTTATGCGTTAGAATTTGCCGGAGTGCAGATTGCATTAATTTTTTTATTTTGACTCATTTTTTCAGGTTTTATTTCAATTTTAAATTCAAATTTTCAGCATTTCGAGAGATATTTTTACACATTTCAGAAAATTGTACTAATTTAAACTGTTGCCAACAGTATAAAAAGCGCAAGCAATAATGTTTGCTTCAAATTAAAAATTTATTTACACGTGAGTATTATAAACAGGGAAAAAAACTTTCAAATTAGAATTAAATAATTACGTATAAAAAGCAGGAACTTATTAAAAATTACATCATAAAAAGTATACACGGGAATTTTAAAAGAGAAAGGATATTGTAAAATAATAAATTTATTAACATGCGTTAGAAGTCTTAGGAGAAATTACGTCACATTTACGTCACATTATAGTTATTACATAAAATGAACACAAAATAATATTGCAAAAAAGTTTAAATTTAGAAATTGCGCTAGACATTTATTTGATATTTTCAGAATTAATTTAAAATGTCTCATTTAAAAGAACTTTCTTTTCGCTTTGTTAAAAAATACCAGGAGACAAAAACTCTCTTTACTTAATTCCTTTTATATTAGCTTATTTTGAAATGTTGTTACACGTGCATACGTCATCAAGTTATTTTTATTTCGACGTTTTATTTGTGTTTTTATTAATGTTGTACGAATTTATTTGTTCTTTCGTTACTTAAAATAAAAATTATATCAATTTGTATAATTTGGCGAGTGGTTTGGCGATTTATATAATTTGGCGAAATTGGTCGACGGGATAATGAAGTAGTACCGCAGCGGATTTGGCGTTAAAATTCCCCAATCAAAGAGAAATGAATAGAAATTCGTTTATAGGGAGATCGCCACTGTTTTTTAAATTATAATTCAATCTTTCGAAATCTTTTTAAAGCCGATCAAATTAGCGTGCATTTAGAGTCTGCGGTGTCTGGACGGGGGTTGGCGAGCGTAGCTCGTAGGGGGCCGAGCCCCCTAGTTTTATTAAAAATAATGCATTCATTTTTTAATTATTCCCTCTCTCTCTTTAAAAGAGGCTTTGGATTACATCTAAAACTATACTAGGCCTAACTCAAGCGTATTTTCATGCTGTAAAATAGATATAAAATGCATGAATTTAATATGGTATAAAATGAAACTAAAACTTTGTCTCTCTCCCCCCCCCCTCCTTTTTTTCTAAATGTATTCAATTAACAATGTTTAATTCTGAGTCCCTTAAGCTACATTAAATATTGATTTAAAATGTAAGGAATAATGATTAAGCATTGTTGATCATACTTCAATATAAATAGACATCTCTTGTATCGCTAATAACAATAGCAACGAAATAAGAATATCTTTCTTCATTATGATTTTAAGATAGAAGCGGCCAGTAGTTTTTTGTATGCTTTTTGAAAGCTAGTTTCAGAAATTGTCCGAAGGTATTAATTTTAAAAAGTACTTTCTTCTCAAAATTCTGTGTGTGATTCAGCCAGTTAATAGAAAGGTATTAACTAATTCTTTCTCAATAAAAATGTTTATATTTGTGTATATCAAAAATAATAAAAATGTTGTATAAAGTCTACGTGTTTTATGAGTTTTTGTTCTTTACTTTCTCCCACCCTCCTTGATAATTTTTTTGTCTGTATATGAACATTGTATACTATCCATTATTACTTTTCAAATTTTAAAGAAATATTTTTGATTGTTATTCTGTTGAGTTTTTATTTTGTATGTATGTATAAATATGTATGAATTGTATATTTTTAATTTATTTTCTCTTGTATGCTCGTATTTATGTATTACAATAATTTGTGGATTGCTAACTTATAAAAATTAATCCATTTATATCAATTCCATTATACAAAAAGTTAAGCATTAAATTAAAATGATGTTGGAGGTTTAATTAAATGTGTAGTTTTGAAATAAAGTGAGTTGTTGTAATGAAATCTTTATAAAATCTTTTATGTTTTCTAGTTATAGAATTAGTGTAAATTTTTATATATTTCTCTCAAACTGTGATCAATTGCATTATTTAAGACATATATATATTTGTTAATATATATTGTGTAATTTTTAATTATAGTGTTAGAAAATTAGAATTTCTATAACTCTTGAACAATCAGCTTGTTTTATTTCTAATTTTGCTGTTAAACTGCTACTTATCTTTCAATTCATTTAAGAAAAATGTATACCTTTATTTCTGAGAAGAGAAAAAAACCCCATCCTTCAATTAAAAATATCAATAAATTAGATTAATTTACAAAAATAAAACACAGCATTAACAAAAAGTATTTTTGGTATTGAATTTATCGATAGTAAGTTGAGTTAAAAAGTGTTCTAATCCCCCAAGCTACTTTTTAAAAATGTAATTTAGCCTTAATCCCAATTCATATTTATCCCAGATTAAACATTTCATGATATCACTTGGATAATGTGAACTTGCAAATTGCAGTCTTTTTCTTTCTGTATAATTTTAATTTTAAATTAAAAATTTATAAATGTGTATTTATGGTTGTTTCAACAAAATCATTCATGTAGTTACCTTTCAATGATACTCAAAGATTTATTTTTTCTTGCATTTTGTCATCTATTGTCATCAGAATTTCTGTGATGTCAATTGTAGAGAATCAAATGTTATCTCATTCTCAAAATCAATCTAATTATTTGGGCAGTAGCTACAACTTTAGTAGCTGCAATGCACATAGATGCCCTAATAACATTATTCTTTGATCTTACCATAATCAGGGATGTAGTGCAGGGTATGTGCTGTATAGCTTCTGGATCTTTTAAAGAAATTCCATATACCCTCTGTTTCTCAAATAAAACTATAGCATATACTTTCTGGGCATAACCTCTACGTGTAGTGTATACCCTCTGGTGTATTTACAACTAGAACACCAGCCATAATCAGTTTTATTTTATTGAAGGATGGATGACTTTGTAGTATGACTAATGTATTTTTAAGTAATTTGTATCTTTTTAATCATAAATGAAATCAAAATTAAATGAAATTTCTTTTAGGCAGGGTTTGTATGTTTGGGTAAATATTCCAAGTATTCCAACTGATTTAAAGAGTTCTGGAAACTTTTTTTTTTCTTTTTTTTTCTAAGCAAATTTTTAAATTTGTTTGTGTATGTACTATTACCAAATAAATTGTAATTAAAATATTTTTTTTCTTTATTGAAATAAATTCATTGTATTAATCATTGTTCTTTATAATTATAATTTTCATGTTATATTTGAAAACATTAATTTAAATATTTCTATGAAAATTGCTGTACAATTTTTTGGGTCTAATCAGTTTTATTTTATTGAAGGATGGATGACTGTGTAGTATGACTAATGTATTTTTAAGTAATTTGTATCTTTTTAAACATAAAAGAATTCAAAATTAAATGAAATTTCTTTTAGGCAGGGTTTGTATGTTTGGGTAAATATTCAAAGTATTCTAACCAAGTTAAAGAAATTTGAAAACTTTTTTTCCCCTAAGCAGATTTTTAAATTTATTTGTGTATGTACTATTACCAAATAAATTGTAATGAAAAGAATTTTTTTCTGTATTGAAATAAATAAATTCATTGTATTGTTCATTGTTTTTTATAATTATAATTTTCACATTATATTTGAAAGCATTAATTTAAATGTTTCTATGAAAATTGCTGTACAATTTTTTGGGTTTTGAAATAGAGTTCTGCAACATTTTGAATTCCTTAAATTAAATACAAACCCTGTTAGGGATGAAATAATGAGTTTGTGCCTCATTTAAAATATCTTGTTTTTTCTAAATTTTATCATATGTTATGAAAAAAACATTCCATGCGCATGTCATTTCATTAAAACTTTCAATTGTCTTAGTATATCTTAAATTCTGTAAATTTCTTCTGGCTTCATTTATCTCAGGTATAAGTAATGTTTTCTCTCCTATATTAATTTATTTTTGCACTGCTATGTGTTGCAGAATTCGAACTCTCACAGCTGTGTTCATTTTTAAACAGTTGCTGTAGAATTAATATCTCCTGCTGCAGGTGCTAGTTGTAAATATTCTGCTTGGAGAATTTTGAAATAAAGGTTACTTATACATTTTTATTGTATTTATTGTTTATTCCTTTGTCTAACAAGATGTTTACGCCTCAAAACTGCCTTTATTGTTTTTAAATGAAATGAGAAAAATTGGGTAAAACTGATAATTATAAAATAAACATGACATAAAAATCAAATTGATACAAATGTAAATGCTAATATAATTTATTACAGGTTGTGAGGGGAGTTATGCATTGTTTTTATTAAAAAATCCCAGAATAAATTAAACTTAGCAATATAAATAAAATACCCACATAAATTAACTTTATAACAACTTTTTATCTTGCATTTATCCTATGACAGTTCATTGCCATATTATTATTACTTTCTTCTATGTTTACAAGAAGAAAGCATTGGATTCGTGAAAAATTTCGACTTCCGGTTTTCGATGGATTTATACGTTTTAGGTCCTGAACATGATTTGACAGTTTTTAGAAAATGTTTGTCTGGCACTCTGTCTGTGAGTCTGTCTGTATGTGACAAAAATTTTGTGGGCACTCTATCTCAAGAACTAATGCACGGAATTTCACAAAACTTCAGATTCAGTGAGTTCTTAATATGAATTGGTATTGACTACGCTTTGGTGCAAATCGCCCCACAGGTGGCACTGATATGCTGCATTTTGTACAATTTCTGCAATAGCTCTATCTCAAACTAATGGATGAATTTTCATCAAACTTCAGATTCAGGTATATATTAATAAATATTGGTGCTAATTATGTTTTGGTGTAAATTGCCCAACAGGTGGCGCTGCTATGCTTATTTTTCACGATTTCCGCAATAACTCTATATCAAGAACTAATGTACGAATTTTCATCTAACTTCAAATTAGATAGATTCTCTTAGTTAGATATTAACACAAGTTGTTGTTGATTAGGTTTTCGTGCCAATCTCTCAATAGGTGGGGCTGCTATGGTAGATTTTTCACAATTTTTGCAATAGCTCTATCTCAAAAAGTAATGCGTGGATTTTCGTCAAACTTCAGATTTAGTTAGACATTGACATAAGTTGTTGCTGATTAAGTTTTCGTATAAATCATCCAACAGGTGGTGCTGCTATGCTGCCTTTTGCAAGATTTACAAGATTTTAGCGATAGTCATATCTCAAGAACTAATGCATGGAATTTCATATCTTTAGAATCCTCACGCTGGACATAGATTGTCATTTATTTTTTTCTGTGATATCGAATTTCGAAGTATTAGCATACATGTGATAGAAGGTTTTGGGATTAGCACATCCAACTAGTTACTATTTCACATAATTGTTACTAAGTAACAAAATAACAAAACTGTTTTTTCATGTTTACTCATACATTCATCATATTTATATTTTCACTAAATATTTTATTCCTAAATAATGTTTAATGTAGTTTTTCTGTTATTTTCATTGGAATCAACAAGAATGTGGAATAATTTTGTTTAAATTCTACCCAGCAGTTAGTTACTCCAATACTTTATATTGGAAAAACAGCTTACACTATATATATATATATATATTTCTAATATTCAAACTAAAAACAAACAGGCAAAACAATGATTTGCATTTCAAGAAAAAAACACAAATTTTTGAGTTTTTTTGTCTAATTATAAGATATTTTCATATCATCACAATAATTAATACTGAATAGTTAAATGTAGTTTTCAGAATTTTCATCTTCCATAATATATTTTTCAGTTTTATAATTTGTATACATAATAAATTCCCAAACTGGCGAATGAAAATGAATGTTTGATCCATGATAAAATAAAAGAAAGTGGATAATTATAGAGCAGTGCTGTTTATTTTAATTTTATTAGATTTGGCTTTATAAATTGAGAAGAACATAAACATTTAATATACAATGATTTAGAAGAATATATCTGTAAACTAAACTATGTAGAAGGGAATTAAAGTTAGTAAAATTAATTGCATTAAATAAAAAATTGCTTCATTTATAATAAATATTGAATAGCTAAGTATTGTTAGGTAGGATAATAATTAAAAATCCATAAAATTAATAGAATTATATTGGTAGGGCTAAACTCTAGATTATAAGAATGAGTTCCAGGAAGAGATATAGATCAGTAAGAGGAAATCAGTTATCTGATTTTGTATTATAGACATTAAAAAGATAAATTCCAGTTAGCCTGCTAATTTGTTTTGATTGTTAAACAACAGTATTAATATTGTCTTCCAACACAAGTTTTAATCATACTGTAAATTAAATGTTTATAATTACTTCAGACAAAAAATTCCAGCTTTTTTATTTATTTCAGAAACAATATGCGAAAAATGTTTGAAAAAACCTCTTTTAATATTTCTCCTACTAAGATGCCCTAAGATTAGATTAATCTCTATTGGCCAATTGCCACTTTTCCACATGAAGTGCGATTGGTCAGTAGCTATTATTTTCGTCTATTAAAAATGTAATGTTACTAAAAACTATCGAACCTGGATTTTGAAAGATTTCTCAATTTAATTAGCATATTTATTGAGTTTCAGTTGTCAGAGTTTTTTGGTAATTTCTTGTCATAGTGGCTCCTGCAATTATAGTTATGATAAGGTTGCAGTTACAATTTTGCCAAACTTATATATCTGTCATATTTGCCTTGTATGCCACACTTACATGATATATGTCATATGTACACCATCTAAAGTCACATTTACATAAAATATTTGTATATATACATCATATATATGGAAGGATAATAAAATAAAGCTCTTTTGAAAATTTAAATTAAATTCCCAAATTCTTTTTCTAAATTTAAAATGCTCAAAGATGAAACTATGCCTGATAAGTTATTTTCTCAGCCCAACAATTACTTCCAGACAAAATTATATTACCCAACTTTTTTATAAAAAGTGATGGCTTCGGCACTATCCTGCTACACAGTAATCCTTTATTAATACATTCTAGGCTCTTAATAAAACGAGCCTCATTGAAAAATACTATGTAACTGAGGTAAGAATAAAACATTAGCCTCTATGTTTTTACTAAAGAGTTCTTGTGGATGACTATCTAGAGTTAAATTAGAGCACAAGTTCTAACAATTTTGACTTTATCTAAGATTTAAATTTAAATGGAAAAAATAAATAAAACATATATGGCATCAATTTCAAATAGGGTTTAATTACTGTCTGCATCCTTAAAAATGTCACTAAAAAACAAACAATGGATCAAAAACTATGTATTTGAGCTTTACTAAGATAGATACTCTTATTTGGTTCTTTAAGAAAAGGTGTGAAAAGTATGCTTTTAATATTTCTACGCGTAAAATAAGTGACATAATTAATAAAAACGGAAAGAGGCATCAAAGTTTACATATAGACTGGGAAAAGGATATCTTCACCACTTATTATATCTAAAGTCACATCTCATGTTTTAAAAGAAAATCTCCCCCCCCCCCCCCTCCAAAGAACTATCATGATAACTTTAATTTAATCTTTAAAGAGACTTTATAAGAACTATAAACGAAATTATAAAATTGATTTAAAACTAATAAAAACAAAAAACATCATGCTTTCCACGTAATGCGAAAACTTGTTTCTCAGCATCTTAAAGATCTGCAGCTTTTGCTGCATAGTCACTGTACCGCTTTTATAGAATATCTCTATTCTGACCAAGAATGCTCCATAATATAGTCAACTAATCGTTTTCTATAAAAGAGGTGAAGTGACTATGCAGCAAAAGCTACAGGTTTTAGTGTATGTGCAGATTGTTGTATGAAAATTGTCAGTTGAAAAAATGGAAGCATGTAATTACAATTGACGGGGCTTAGATATATTTATCTGATTGCAACAGAAAAAAATCGATTTACTACCCAAAAAGACCTAAATTATTGCTTCAGATAAAACAATGAAAGTTTAGCTAAAGGTTTTATGGTTATTGCTGGATTTTTTATAATGGAAAACATAAAATAAGGAAATCAAAGGAGACATACCCTGACTTTACACAAATAATCTTCATTGTGTTACGTTCCATCATAAGACAACCAACCGTACCTCTAAATTTACTGCTATGTTTTTAGATACTTGGGGGCTTTACCTCCTATGGGCTATGCTTGCCAACCACGGTTCAGTGACCGCAGGATCTAAAAACATGTTACAGTAAACTCTGTATAAGGCGGAAATCTCTCTAACTCGGAAGATTTTAAAGTCCCTGCGAATTCATTGACAGAGAGTAAAATTTGTCTAAGGCGGAATATTGTCTAATATGGAAAATTTTCTTGGTCCCTATTGATTCCGCCTTAGACAAAGTTTTCTGTAATTTGCTCTGTTTTAAAATTATTACAGAATATGGACTTACAATTAAACGATCAGCAGTAATTTTTGCCATTAATTTCCTTTGGCTAAAGGATTTTTCTGTTCTTAAGATAGAATCAACTGAAATCCTGAAATTCTATACTGACATTATAATTTTTTTTAAAATAAGACATAATTTATACTAAAGTTTTCTTTCTCTTTTTAATAATCACATGTAAATATTTTTTTATTGAAAGGAAATTTTATTTTAGCTGTTTTAAAATTTGGTAAGGATAGGTAAAAGAAAATTATTTTTTCAAAATATGAAATAAGTCTCTCGTGTAAATATATTTTTCATTGAAAAAATATTTGGAAATATCATTATTTGGGATTTATGGCGTAATTTTCCCCTATTTAATTTTTTTCACACGTAATAATTTAATTATTGAATTTTCTTTCTCTTTTAATATTCACATGTAATTATACTTTGTCAATTGTAAAATGTTTAGAAATATTATTTGCGCTTTTTTTTTATAATTTGCCAACAATTTAAAAAAAATGACCTTTTAGCAATATGAAATAAATCTCTATTGATTTAGTGAAATTTTGAATAAAAAAATATAAAACCCCTCAAAAAATTAGTCAAATTTAAAAAATGATTGTACATTGCAAGCATGTCAACTATGTGCCTGCAAAAGATGGTTAAATTGCTATGCATAATTTTTTATCCTATAAAACATTTTTGACTATTTTGACCTATTTGAACATTAAATAGTGCTTAAAATGATTCTTACATTTAAAAAAGTGTCTGCTTTAGTGTGTTTGTCGAACCTTTCTCTATAAAATTTTCATACTTTTATATTCAACAGTTTCTTAATATAAGCCGCGAAAGACCTCTGCTCACAAAAAATTCATTTATATTATAGTTCTGGTTATTTTTTTTTAGATAAAATGAGAAAACAGGATTAAGGCTGTTCCATTGTTATGCATCCCATTCCACCCAAATCCCATGACATGTCTCTTATGGATTACATGGCTACTGTGTATGGCTACACTCTCTCCGCTCACAAATCAAGTGAACCTTGAATTATTGTTTTTCTTTATTTTGACACAGATTAAAATGAAAATTTTCTGCACTGAACCGATTTCATATCCTTCCAACTTGAGTTTAATCACAGCAGTAACAAAATTGACAGGAAAGTTCTTCTGGGGAGTTCTTTTTTATATTGTGCATTCGAATATATCGCTCTTTTAAGTGTTTCCTGAGTAAACTGCTCTTTAAAAAAATAAAAGAAATTACATTGGTAAGTTACAAAAAACGTATGTTTAATTTGGCTGTGTACCAGTTTGTGCTTTCAAGAAAACACAAAACAAAACACGTGATCGCCACTTGCGTTAGAAACAAAAGCAAAATTCCTAAAAATGAACTTCAAGAAAAACAAGTGGAAGATTTTTCAGTGCTCAATAATCGGATAATAATGTTCATAACTTTTAGTTCATTTTGAAACTATAGATCTTTCTCTTCCCTTCTTTATAAGAAAAAAAAAAAACAAGGATTTATACCAAACACTTCTTAATCAATGGCACTTTTGTTGCAGCCTCTTCACAGCACTTAAGGGTGCTGATCACTTACAATCCCGTTTTCCGTTCTCCATGTAAACCTATGGGAATATTTTTTCTCACTTTTCTAAGGATATCTCATGAAAAAATTAAGATTTTCGAATTTTGTTTTCTGTATGCAATTCTTAAAACTTGTCACTTTTCATCCTAGTTTTCATTTTATATTAAAAATAATTTTAAATATTTGATTTTACGTGAAATACTCGGAGCATGACCAAAATAATTTCTACCTCTCATTAAATTGTAAATTATGGCAGTTCTATTAGGTCGTTTGGAAATAAAAAAAAAACACGAAAAAATGTACAGTTTCCAATTTATCCATTGATATAAAAATATTTCGTTGAAATTAATTAGGGAGGGAGCTATAATTAAAACAAAATGCATATATTTCTATTCTGATGATTTCAGTGTCTTCCCCCTCCATATAATCCATCACTCCATGGGGAGCGACACCCCGTTGCGTTTGCTCGGACTCCGGAGTAATAAAAGTTGGGTCGGGGGAATAGTTAGAGGGGATAGTAATAGCTGAGAGAAGTTTTCAAAGTCAATTTAGCCACGTTTAGGTTTTGCTTCCCTCAGAAAATTTTGAAGGGACTCGAAACTGAGAAAACAGGAGGCCCCAAATGTTATATTAAATTAATTCCATTCAAAAATTGTATATATATATCTGTGTGTGTGTGTGTGTATTTATAAGGGTTTCATGAAAATGTCTTTCATAACACATTAATTTTTCATGTACATAATACACCAGTAGTTTAAACCACATGATCACAATTCTTCAGTTTGTCCATTATTTTAGATGTATGTTTATTTTACATATTGAATTTGACTTGTATGCACAGCATAAAATATTAGTAACTTAAACTACTGCTAAAATTGAAAGAAGTATTTCGACAAAAGTAGCGTTCCGATGGATGCGGCGTTTACAACGGGTGCGGCGATTACGATATTTTTAAGCTTATTCAGGCCAATTTGAGGAGTGCGGCGTTTCTTCCATAAAATACGGTATTTCAAACGCAGTGTGCAGGAAGGGAAGGGTAGGGAGGTAATGGGAGAGTAGAAAAATAAATAAATAAAAATGAGGAGTGAAGAGTTTTAAGAGTGTTTTTGCCTGAATTAAATTTCAACTTTTTATATTACGTGCATAAAAATGTATATGTAATATACAGGGCTGTACAAAAGAATTCAAGTACGTTTCTGCCTATTGGTAGTGAATTTTTAACTGTCTTATGCGTTTTCTTATTATACTAAATTTTAGCAGACTGTGTAGAATATGTACAAATATATAGATCATATACAGAGCTGCAGAGACGAATTAAAGTACCTTTACGACTGTGGACGGTAATTGCTGATATCCGATTTTCAAATGCGCTATTTTTAAAACGTTTTCTTGGGTATCTTATTTACATTATTAAACGGCGAAGTCTTGATAAAGCATTTTGGAAGTGTTTGAAAGTGTTTTATAATCTATGCTTGGTGCATGATTTTTCTTTCTTATTATTTAAATTTTTTTTAACGTATTAAAACTATACTCAGATATTTATTTTTTAATTGAATATATATATATAAAGTGTGTGTGATTTACAGAAATAAATTATGATTAATTATTATGTATTCGCCGACCCGCCAGTTGTTGCCTTGGGCCGTGATAATTATTTCAAACATGCCAAAATCAGTGTTGAAGGATTTTATATTTTAAAACGAAAATCTTTACAAGCGATCATCATGTTGGAGGACCCAGTGCCTTCGGCTGCGTACACAGGAGGTGCTATACAGCTCGCACATTGTATATGCTGCGTCAGGCTATCACAGTCAACTGTTTTCCTTTTTGAGTATTTTAAAATTTTATGAAAGATGCAATATGTATGATTAAGTTATCTACTTACGTAAATAAGAAAAAAAATGTATTTTTTATGTATAATCAAAATGTATATGATATATGTAGATTTTGTAAATGAGTTCATTTTTTCAATGAGTTTAGTGTTCAAAGCATACATTTTTCATCTGTTACGCTCCATATATTTCCTTCTATATTTTGTTTCTTTTATTTTCTATCTGAAATTTTGCTGTTATATCATCGAGAAGTAAAAAAAAAAAATACGTAAATATCTTAGGGGCTGTACATATATAAGGATATCACTTTAGAGGGAGGGGGACTCTTGCATTTGATATCGTAATGTATCTGTAGGAGGAGGTGTCTTTTGATAATCTTTATCATTTTTTATCTAAGCCCCTTTTTTTCATCAAAATAGTCTTTTAACTTTTTGCTTAGTCTGCTATCTATTTTTATGAAAGTACAAAGTTGTTACTAAAACCATTAAATAATTATAAAATAACGAGAACCATGCCTACACGAGAACCATGCCAATAAGAGAATCAAAATGCATTTTAGATGCAATGGAAGCATATAAAAAGAAGAAAAGGAAATTCGAAGAAATATAAAAAAAAAAAAGTGGCTATTCCAAATTCAATTATACATGGTTCCACTCTCAACGATGTCCAATGGCTGATTCCTAAACCGTTAGTCATAAACATATAGTTCCAATTACAAAAATGTTTTAAATGATGTAAAGAAGCAAGCGATCTGGGTCAATAAAAATATTTCTTAAAATATTTCGAAATATATATACGTTCTATAAGTGATATTTAGTAAAAACTTCCTGTTACACTAAAAATAAAGTCAAAATAACTCATGAAACTCAACAAAAATATATGTTCATCTAACACTGAAATTGACCGAGTTATGAAACTTTGAAATTCATGACTTTTATGCTATTATGATTTGTAAAAAATCTTTACGTGGTGGTAAAGAAGGGAGAGTCAATTCCGGTTTCTTCGCTACAAAATACATACTGTCAATTATCAAAAGCTAAGGAACATAACACAACTCAAATTTTGCAACCTAATAGCATTTTATAATATGTATAATTTTGTAAAGAAATGAAGCTGTTGCTGTTCATAATCTTATTTAACAAAAATTCAGTTATTTTTCCCCTCTTATTTGTTTAGTACAAATTGTATATTTTGCATTAATATGTCGGAATGATTATAGATTTCAAATTTATATTGCAATTTTACTCTCAACTATTTTTTTTTAATACAGCTGACGATATTTCTACTAAATTTGTGAATGACCGCTATTTCGCAGCAAAAAATATGCTCCAACTTTAAACAGATATTCGGTCAGTTTTAATCATGGAATAATGGCCTTTTTTTTTTTTTTGGTCTTACTTGTCAGTGTAATATTAGAAAATTTTACTAAATATTACTTATAGGACCCGGGGCATGAGACAGTATAAAAAATAAAATTTCATATTTAAAAAAAAAAAAATCTTTTTATTGACCGAAATCGCTTTTAAAATACTTCTTTACTTCATTTAAAATATTTTTGTAATTGGAACTATATGTCTATGACTAACGGTTTAGGAATCAGCCATTGGACACCGTTGAGAGTGAACAACCTGCGTCACGGGAAGCAGGACGTTTCGGTCCCGCCATTTCGGTCCCGCCGTTTCGGTCCCAAGACATTTCGGTCCCGAGACATTTCGGTCCCAAGACATTTCGGTCCCGAGACATTTCGGTCCCAAGACATTTCGGTCCCGAGACATTTCGGTCCCAAGACATTTCGGTCCCGAGACAATTCGGTCCCAAGACATTTCGGTCCCGAGACATTTCGGTCCCAAGACATTTCGGTCCCGAGACAATTCAGTCCCAAGACATTTCGGTCCCGAGATATTTCGGTCCCTTCTCCAGAAAGCTGAAATTTTGTGCACTTGAAATAAGTGACAATTTTATAGGGGACATTGTAGAGTTTTTTAAATAAAGGCCTTAAAATTTTAGTAAACACACACAAATTTCGTATGGTAATCATTTTAAAAAACAGGGGGGGGGGATTGACATTTTCTATATTTTAGTGTATCATAAGTATAAGGGTCTGATAAATTAAGACATTTATAACTCGATCTATAATTATCGCAAAACACTCATATTTTGTATGGTAAACGTAATCTTTATAAAAGGAGGGACATTATCAAATTTTTTAACTGAACTCCCTAAATTTTAGTATAACTCGAATATAAGGACTCGAAAACGCAAACACTTATAACACAGATCAAAATTGTCGCAGCCCACACAAATTTCCTATGATAATCATAATCGTTTTATAAGGCAGGGGGGGGGGGGGGGGGGAGCTCTGTTGGCTTTTTATATATTTTAGTGTATCTTAAGTATAAGGTCCTGATAAATTAAAACATTTATAACTCTCTCTGTAATTATCGTAATCACACTCATATTTTGTACGGTAAACGTAATCTTTAAAAAAGGAGGTACATTATAAGATTTTTTAACTGAACCCTTGAAATTTTAGTATAACCGAATATAAGGGCCCGAAAACCGCAAACACTTATAACTCGCAATCAAATTGTAGCACCCCATGCAAATTTTATATGGTAGAAGTAATCGTTTTCAGGAGTGGGGGAAGGGAGAGTTCTGTGGATTCTTTATAGAAGCTCCTCATATTTTAGTCTATCATAAATATAAAGTCCAGACAATTTAAAAATATTTATAAGTCGAGCTTTAATTTTCATATGCAAATGCCCATGCCAAAATGCACATATTCAATTGTATATAATTTGCACACTATGTGATTAATAATGAAAAAATCTGCAAATATTTTTACAAATCTTTATTTTATCCTATTATTTAACGGCGCATCAATTTTAAATGTATTGCATTTTACATATTTTTTAAAAAGGGGGTTCTTAACATGGAATTGTGATAAAGACACATTATTTTTTAAATTCTGCACCGGAACAGACTAGAACTTTCTATTTTATTTTAATAGTTATTTTAATTTACTATTTTTTGAAAAACTATTTAAAAGTTTGCATTAATCTTTTTACATGTAACAATAATATTACCGCTATTTCTACCGGTGTCGAATGTCAAGTTAAAAAATATTTTTAATTTTGAACCACTTCACCGTTTGCCCCGAGATAACTCGGGGATAAAAGCACTTTTTCCACATACCTGTCGACGGTGAAGTGGTTTGCAACAAGCATATAGAAGTTTTAATATATTTAAGACTTTTATATGCTTATTACATTCAAAAACTACGAGCGCAATAAACATAAATCAAAATTTTAAAATTTCTATTGTCATAAAATATTCTTTTCGTATTTAAAATTAATTCTGTATTTCAAATATTTCTTTGTTATTTATTTGACTTATATACTTAGAATTAAAGCAGCCTACATGTTTTAATATGACAAATAAAAAATAAAAATGAAAATACAAAAAAAAAATAACATAAAATCTCAAAATAATAATGTATAGTGAATCACTTTTACGTAAAATTTCCTTTTAAATTAAGAAATTTTATAAATATATCACAATGAAGAAATTTGGAAATTTAGAAAACATATTTGGCTTTTCTTGATATCTATATGTTATTCATTCAAAAGAATATTATACATGTATATATATATGTCAAGTGTAGATGTCTTGGCTTCCCCCATTTGATTATGCTAAATAAAGATCCAGATAGAAGAATTATTCTACTCGCGCTCTCTTTGTTCTAGTCAGCCGGCGCTTTTTTGTGGCCACACGGCATTTTTCATCTTTAATGGCTTAAAAAAACCGGGACGACATGCAGTGGCGTAGCCAGGATTTCGTTTCGGGGGGAGGGGGGGGGAGGGTCCAGAATTTTCCCTTCATGTTATATATATAATAAAACCTGTCAAGATGAAATTGTAAATATTGGTGAACAATTCCGTTTTACACAAGTTTCCGTGTTATTTGGTGTATTTGTATAGCATTCTTTTCCGTAGCACTATGGAACATTTATGTTTAAGACAGAAATACGTTATAGGCAGGTTCCATTTTTAAAAGTTTTGTGTATTTATATAAATATACTTATTTATATCATATGAATAGAATAAAACTTGTCAAAATAGTAATTGTCTATAACAGAATCCTGTCTTTAACATAAGCGTTACATGGTCTTAATAGGAATTGCGATACAATTAAATTTGCTGAAAACCTGTCTGAAAAGGGGATTTTCACCCTTCTTTAGTGAAGCATAGTGAAACCTGTGAAAGCGGAATCTTTCTATAACGGAATCCAGTCTCAAACGGAAGAGTTTCAGAATCCCTGCGAAACGAACAATAGATCTTATTGAGGTAGTGTATCTTAGAAGTATAATTAATTACACTTCTTTACATGGAAGCCTGTCTAAAAGGGAGCTTTTTACCAGTCCTTGGAATCTTGTCTTGACTGTGTATATATGATAGAAGTATTTCGAGTAACTTTAAGAATTTAGGTATATCCTTACATAATTTCTTAATTTAAAAAAAAAAAAGCATGGATAAAAAATATAAGACCAATCTCTATAACTGCAACTAATAATACATTCAAGTTACATTAATATTTACCAGTGAAAAAGATTAACTTATGATGTAAAAATCTGAGCGCATACTGAAGAGTTACATTTAATTAACCCATTCGCTGTCATTCACGAATATACTCGTGGCTTTAATTTATTGATTACTTTGTCACCACTATTTTAGAATTTAAAAAAAATGGGTCATTTATTGGCAGAAATTTCGCTGTATTAGTAAAGCGAAATTTATCTTTCTGAGTTTGTGCTGGCAAACGACCTTCAACAAAAAAATTGAAAATTCTTAGTTTTGGCAGCGAATGGGTTAAATAAAGTTTCATATTACATAACATTTGCCTACAATAAAGTTAGGGCCAAGTGGTTAAGTGTAAAACAGCAATTTTAATGTTTAATTTCTTGCCATTGAATTAAGAATTTGTGCTGTAATAGATATTGGATAATGATTTCACATAAGTGTCAATCGCATAACCCGTTCATGCGATCCGCCGCGCTCCCCATGGACATTTTTGAGGTAACCCAGATAGCATGAACATTAGCAAAAAGTTTGATTTTTCCTGATATTATCTTGCCGTGACAAATTTGAATTGAGAAATTCGCAGCAAATCTCACGCAAGGTAAACCATCACCCACTTGCATGAGTAGTTTGTTGTGAAACTGATGGCAAAACTGTCTTTAATTCACGAAAGCAGAAAATCTCTCTGTTGAGAGACTCAACAACAATGAGAATCAGCACATACGCAGAAATTGCAGAAATTTTATTCGGTAGGTACCGTTTTTTCTAAACGCTATACTTATTAAATACCAAAAAATGCTCGAAATGAAAAGTATAAATATTACCTAAACTTGTTTATGGTGATAAAACCTATGCATGCGCCTTCTGACGGCGCTTTCGCATCAATAGACCTGATCAGGTCTATTGACCCCTTCGAAGGGGTTAAACTTATAGTGTGATATGGAAAGATTACTACTTTGCAGTAAGTTTGCAGTATTTTTGATTACTTGTTTGCCATTAGTTTGCAATAAATTTGATACAGCATCAATTTAACTTGCACGACAAGTTGAAAACACTCATAGTTATATTGTTAAGTAAAAAAAAAAATTCAAAAATTGAATTGTTTTTATTAAACGTATTTATCAATTCAAAATTATTTTAATTATTAATTGTTTAGATAACTAATTTATCAATTGCTTGTTTAAAACTATTACATGAACTATATAATAGTTTTTATAGGATAAATGCAAATGTATATTTTTTTAATTTTCGGTTATTATAACGTTATTAACTTCATTAGGATGTATAAAAGTGATAAGGGTTCTGAAGATAAACATGTTGTTTATTCATTTATTAGTTAGCTTATAATATTATTTTTGCTCTTTAATTATAATTAATTAATAATTTCTTACTTTTTGCGAATTGTAAATTATAACTGTACTTAAAAAATTAAAATCTGCATAATATCACCTAACACTGTTAAAAGGTATCTTTACGTATTTGCACAATGTTGCATTATTATTATTATTATTATTATTATTATGTTTAATAATTAATTAATTATTACTTAGACTTTATGTTTTTGACTGATTTTTCAAAAAATTCCTATATTATTTTTTGGAAATTATAAATTAAAACTTTTGAATAAAAACTTTAAGTGCTATTAATAATTGCTACTAATAATTGCTATTAATTAATTCTCAAAAAAGTTAGGAATTTTAGTATAAAAATTAAATTAATATTTTATTAAATATATTTTTTATTTAATGTATCCTTAATTTATTAAATTAATAACATTATTAATATACATTACATTTTTTTACTTTAAAATAAACTCAATACATAATACATTTTATATTCAATTTATCATATAGTAGTTATAAACTGAAATTTATCTTTTACATGTTTATTTATTTTATATTTAAAGTCACCGAAATTTAAAACTATTAATATAATTAATAATAAAACTAAAATAAAAAATTATTAATTTTTTTTCTGGGAAAGTGGCAGGAAAATGGTAATATTAAAAATCAATAAATAAATGACAAATACAAACAAGTTGGAAATCGCTCGTCAAACGTGGCAAATGAGGTGCGTTCGTACTATAACTAGTTTTATAATTATTTTTGGCACCCCATATTGTACTGAATGTATAATTTTTTTTTGCACTTCATGAGTGCATAGCCTGTGACATCATTAAAATGCACTTGCAATAATTTTTTCCCATTCCCCGTAATGTAACGCAAAACTTTTGGCTGTCTCTGTAATTAAACTATACACCAATTTTCATAAAATTTCAAATGCCTCGACAAAATTTTGTAACAATTATATATTTAAAATTTCAGACCACTCGGAAGGCTGTAACATCATTAAAATGCACTTGCAATAATTTTTTCCCATTGGCCGTAATGTAAAGAAAAACTTTTGACAGTCCCTGTAATTAAACTATGCATCCGATATCCATAAAATTTGAAATGGCTCGACAAAATTATGCAACAATCATATATTTAAAATTTCAGACCATTCGGTTGGGTTGTTTTTGCTCTGTTATATGCGGAGACAGACGGGCAGACGGACGGACTGAACGACGACTATAGGTGCTACGTATTTATATAATTACGAACGCACCTAAAAACCTTAGTTTTGTCAGTTAAAAATTGGAAATAAAATTAATTAAAATAATACTTACACTATTACATAAAATAAAAAATAATCATCTTATTACAAAGAAATAGGCCCAGTTTCAATAAAATTAGTTCACAAAAATCGCCTGCAATGGGTGAGAAGACTGTTAAAAATGCAACCAATAATTATTTTTTAAAAAAATGAAGCGGTGGGTGGAGTTTTCTGACAACAAAATATTTTTCCTGGCACACCTAATTACCAAATCACTATTGTTTTCCCAATGTTTATAATGGTAAAGTAACTTATGAAAACAAAATTATAACTTTGTATTATAAAAGTAATAAGAAAAATTAAATATTTTTGCTTCAATAAATATATCTCATTTCTGAATTATTAAAGGAGAGGATGTAGAAGAATGATTTGAGGAAATATTTACTTACAATAGCTTATAAGTATCCAATTGAATTATTGAAGACATTTATTATTAATCTAATTGTAAGAAGGAGAAAAAATAAGAACAGTTTTTTAAATTATTTAATTAATGATGATAATTTAAATGTTCTAAAAAACGTATGAAAACAACCAAAAAATCATCTATGGCAGTTTATAGTATAGATAAAATACCTAATATTAATAACAAATAATACAGCTTAAAAAATTCATTTTGTTAAATAATAATAATAATAAAAAGACAATGTCCCCTGTAAAATTATATCACATTGTTCAATCAAACAAATTTTCAGCTCGCTGTGATTTCATTATCGCGAGTCATAAAACTTTAAATTTATCGGACTATTATATTCAGCTTTTTTTTTTAATTTGGGGGGTGGGGGGTGTTAAAAAATTTTAAAAAGGTCCCAAATAATGTTTAAATTACAGCGTTTGGCGGCCCACGACAATTAGAATACGAGTTATAAGGTGGTGGACACCGAAATGACAAGGGACCGAAATGGCTAAGGACCGAAATGGCCAGGGACCGAAATGGCCGGGGACCGAAATGGCCAGTGACCGAAATGTCTCGGGACCGAAATGGCCAGGGACCGAAATGTCTCGGGACCGAAATGGCCAGGGACCGAAATGTCTCCGGACCGAAATGGCCAGGGACCGAAATGTCTCGGGACCGAAATGGCCAGGGACCGAAATGTTTCAGGACCGAAATGGCCAGGGACCGAAATGTCTCGGAACCGAAATGGCCAGGGACCGAAATGTCTTGGGACCGAAACGGCGGGACCGAAATGGCGGGACCGAAGTGTCGGGACCGAAATGTCGTGTACCCGTCAATTTTATTAAAAAAATGATCAGAAAAAGAAAAAAAAAAAGAAAAGAAAAAAATTGTTAAAATGTGTGGAAGACAGCTGTGAACCTTCCTAATGTATGAGAAAACTACTATGGTATATTTTGAGTAACTAATGTTTTTTAAATAATTTTCAGTGCTAAGTTTTAATCTACATAAAGGGGAAAAAATGTGCTTTATTTAAATACTCTGTAAGAAAAAAGAAAGTTCGGGTAATATTTACATTCGGATGTAACTATATAAATACAGAAAATATTATATATAAACTATATAATAACTATATAAATACAGAAGTTTCTTTGTTTAATATAACAAAATTCTTATAAACTCAAGGCAAGGTTAACAAAGTTTTGCGGGAAAATATAAAAATAATAATTTTTTGAGGAAGCATTCCACATCTTTAATTAAAATTTACAATCACATAATTTAAAAAAACTAATATTATTTGAAAATTTAAATATGCAGAGCAAACATATTATGTTTTTACTTTCCTTTCAGTTAATATTGTTAGATATTTTTGGTGGGAGCAATGTTGAGTAGGAGGGGGGGGGGGGGTGTACTTAGCATGCGCAATACTAATATTCATTTAATGATTTTTTTTCCCTCATATCGATACATATTAATATTATACTTTGATATTTTGTCTTTGGAATCGTATATACATTGATGTATGTTGTATCTATATTTAATATTGTATCCTTTGATTGAATAGAGAATTAAGGAAGATATCGTTACATGTATTGAAATTCGCAATTTTCAATATTCTTTAATAATGTTAATTTTATTAAAAGATGATCAAAATTAAATGAAATAACTTTCAAAATTCGAATTTATGGCCGTTAATTTGAGTTATTGGAAATCTTATATTATGCTTTTGTCAAATAAAGCTGTATTAAAAAACACTACTTTGAGTATTTTTTGTATAATTTATGTTCATTTTGCACTGTAGTTTAATTTCATTATATAAATACTTAAATACGTGCCAATATATTGAATAACTTCAGTAATCGGAGATATTTTGATAAAATTCTCTTACAACCTTTTATTTTTTTTCGCTTTTAGGTGGAGAGGGGGGGGGGGGGCGGTTACTACATTGAGAATTCAGCTTCTTTGTCTTACCCAGTGAGAAATACCGATGGCTGTATCTATTATCGTTTATAAAAATAGTTCCAAAATCTCAACGAAACATCGAATTTTAAAGTGTTCAATAAATTTGTGAAATATTTTTAAATATATCATATTGAAGAATGAATGTGTAACTCAGACTAAAATCTTCACTCTGTCCATATTTTCTTTACCTGATGATTTATAATAATATTTTTATCTATAAACAAACATTAAAAAAAATACATATTACAGTAATTAATTATAATCAATTGTGCTTTGATTTTTCAGTAGTAAATTAATGTTGCTTTACATAAACAAAGGAAAAAAAATCACAAACACTGAATATTACGTAATTAAATTATGAAAACGAGTTATAGACAAGTTGATTTAATAATTATTTGTTTAAAATTTAGGATGGTTAAATTTGAAGGTAAACATGAACATATAATAAACACAATATAAAGTAAGGTGAAACATCAAAATCATTTTAGACAGGAGAATTACATTGAATCAATTTTTATTGTCATATTTAAATTTTTATCAAACCTTTTCTAAAATGTAGACATTTATAAAAGTCGAAATTATTCAATTGAAACTTATTCCTTGATGGAATTCCCGGTTGCGTTGCTGTAATAATAATAATAATAACAGTAAAATTGTTCAATGTAATCTCGTGTATTATAAAAAGTGCAAAAGAAATTATAGTATTTCCCTACTAACAAAAATAGCTGCTATGGGAGAACTTTCCGTTCCTACTGGGTCGTAAATTTTG
The DNA here is from genome assembly GCA_963932465.1 of Maratus speciosus. Lineage (NCBI taxonomy): Eukaryota > Metazoa > Arthropoda > Arachnida > Araneae > Salticidae > Maratus > Maratus speciosus. The sequence continues at coordinate 373,683,550 of OZ010792.1, read as the reverse complement.
TCAACAGATAGCCGATAATATCTCTTGGACTTCACGGCTATTAAAAGTACACGCCTCTCTGACAGCTCGTAGGGGGGGTAGGAACAGTCTACTATATGAGCTGAACGCGATATTTTCCGCCAGTGACCAGCGCCCTTAATAGTAAATTTTTACCGCAGCGATTTTAAGTGGAATTTTCAATGTGATTTTTAGTGATTCTTCAAGTTTCATGGCATTTTTTTGATGTTCGGAAACGGATTTTCGATTTCATATTTTTTGCTTAATATTAGTACTGTGCGATGCATCGATACATCGCGAGATATCGATTAAATCATAAATCGTCAAACCGATTTCCTGATCTTTGAATTAGCGATGCATCACATTCACATTGGGATCACAAATGAATGGGAGAGTACAGGGAAGACTGGTTTTGCCTCCGATGTGAATAAACAATGCATGCATAGCTAGACATCAATGATGTACAAGACCAATGGCAGATTAAGGGGAGACCGGTTTCTCTTTCAATCATCGCGAGATATCGATTTAAATCATAAATCGTCAAACCGATTTCCTGACCTTTGAATTAACGATGCATCACAGAAATACGATGCATCACGAACATACGATGCATCACACCGGGATCGCAAATGCATGGGAGAGTACAGAGAAGACTGGTTTTGCCTCCGATGTGAATAAACAATGTATGCATAGCTAGACATCGATGATGTACAAGACCACTGGCAGATTAAGGCGAGACCGGTTTCTCCTTCACTCAGCGAAGCAGATAAACAACGCAATCCAACATCGCTGCATGCTTCATATTTTCAAGTCTTTTTCTAGCTGTATGAAAGCACCACGATGTTCATTTGAGAAAATACAGTGATGCAAATATACATTTTCCCTAGGCCCTATCACTCTGACTCTAAACGTGTGTGATAACATATAGAGCCAGTTGATTTTTCATCTTGTATTGACAGAAAAGAGGATTGGTTTATTTGTTTATTTTTATAAGACACCCCACCCCCTTTTTTAAAAGTTAAAATAGTAAATGTAATATTTTTGCTGGCAACTGAAAAGTGAATAACCCCCAAGACACTTGTAACAAAAGTCTAACACCGTGATGCATCGTAATATTGCGATTTTACTCTGGTGATACATGATACATCACGATGTAGAAATTGAGACATCGCCCAGTCCTATGTTAATATAGTAAATTTTTCGATCACACTGTTTTACTCCTTAATAGTAAATTTTTACGGTATCGATATTTTAATATTTAGCGATTTTTAATGCGATTTTCAGTGCAATTTTTAGCAGTTTTTTTCTGAGTTCCGCAAGACTATTTTGAGGTATGGAAAAAAATTCGGTTTCAAATTTTTGGCCTAATATGATAAATTTTCTCCTGAACAGGGTCCTTCCTATAGATATGAAGATGCATTAAATGCTGTTCAATAACTAATGGCCACCATTTTGTCTCCCATATAAAACTAAAATTAATTAAAATTTAATTAATGAATTAATATTTGAAAAATCTGTATTAACATCAATTGTCATTCAGTACAAGTTTAAAAAAATTTATTTCAACTTGATAGGATGAATAATAAGTATTTTATTAATGATTGAAAATTTGAACAAGATATATAAATAAATAAATATAGGGAGAGTGTGAACTAATAGTAGGAATTGAATAATTTAAATTAAATAATTACAATCAATTATGTAGAAAATTAAAATCCTTTAAAATGTAAACATTTTTAGTAAAAGCTATGTCTTATGTTCCATGAATAAAATGCTCTACATAGTGAAACATTGATACCTTGAAAATCTTAATAAACAATCCTTTGATTACTAGTACTATAAATAAATATATGGTGTAGTTTCATAAATATAATATACTTTCCCATGGCTATTCAAAATAATTTCTTTGAAACATTTGCAATCTGAGATATCTGATTTTTCTGTTAGAACACTACATGAACAATTATTATCTTTTATTGAAAGTAAAGCTTTTTATAAAGAATTCCTGGAATGATTTGAATTTAGCAGTAGTCTTTACACGCTTTAAGAAGTATTGTGTATTGTTATTTGACACTTCTCCTCAGAAACTGCCAGGTAAAAAAAAATAAATAAATAAGCGACAGTAAAATAAACAGAAATTTTTATTTACCAGCTTTTTAGACTACTGAAAACATTGATCTTAAAATGGAAAGTAGATTTATAAAAGTTGTCATTCACTAAAACATTTAAACAGCTATCAGACTTAATACACAGGCTTTTTTTCTAAGCTATGTTATAATATGTATTACTTTTAAATGTCTAAACTAAAAATTAATAATAATCTTTTTAGGCATTTTTATGAGACTTTTTTCTATTATGTGTCAAGCGAACCTTATCTCGATTTTCCCCCATTTTTTTATCAGATCTAAATAGTGGATTCGATTATGCAATAGACGATTTAAATATATCTTATTGCATATTTTAGTTAAAAGTAAACAGGTGCTTTGCTAGCACCCAATTTTTCAATGTCTTCTTATTCGACTTCATATCTTGAGTTTCTTTTTTATTCTTAAGGCTGTTCTCAAATCCGAAAGGGCAACTTTATGACATAGGTTTTAATTTATTTTTGTTCGGTAATGCATGAAACTAGCAGATGCTGTTGTTTAGAAGCTATGTAATGGAACTGTGTTTTCTGTTTTTTTTTTTTTTTTGCAAACGCAATAGATCTTTCAGAAAATAGTGTCAAAGTGGGCATTTTGAACCGAATTTCTGCGCAAAAGAAGAATAACCACTAAAGGAAGTTTAAAAACATCTTTGTCACATGATCAAAACTGCTTAAAACTCAATAAGTAATTTATTTATCAAAAATGGAAAACACAGTTCGATTCCAAATCACTTCCATAGTCAGGCCTTCCAATTTTATATCTTTCCTTTAAAAAATGAATTTGTAAATGTGTCAAAGCATTTTGCGCTTGTTCAGTAAAGCAGTTGAGAACAAACAGCCTTAAAAGATAATCTCCCCAATCAAGAAAATTTTCTTTCACAGCTTGACTGAAACCTTAAAGATAATTTTATGTTATTAATTGTAAATAATATGCGTTTTCTCAAAGAAAAATATTTTAATCAAAATATTGAATATTTTTAATCTATTTTATCTTTGCTAAATTCACATGTTTTAAATTTTCTCCTTAGAGCTTCAGATATGTTCATCAACACATGCAATTTGCATTCTAACTGCATACACAAATATAACCTAGACTCACTATGTCTCATGGTGACTGCTGGGATAAGACTGTTAAAAGTAGAAATTATTTATAACCAATAATTTGAAACACTTAAATTACAAAAATGAGAAAATATTATATTAGATTTTTTCTAAAAAAAACAGTTGGTTAATCAATTGATTTAAACCATGCCAACCCTGCTGGTAACAGAATAAAATCATAATGCAAAACCCCAATCCCAATGTAAGAAAAACAAAGGCTTACTAAACCCAATAGCCATGATACAGCAAAGAAAACTCACAGCCAATCATTCATTAGCAATTAGCATACAGAACAAAGAGTAACCAATGGAGAGAATTACTTATGATTATGTCATCAATGAGGCGTAATGTAATCCTTAGTAAATCTTAACTAATCAAGCAATCTAAGTAGTAAAAGTGTATTTTTAGCTCAAATCTGCCATTTTGGCTATTTTTAAAAATAAAAGGCTTTTTTTTTTTTAAAAAAAAAGAAAGAAAGAAAGAAAGAAAACTAACTTACTTGTTTTTTTCTTCCTAGAGATGGGAAATATAGTTAATTTTGGTTAACAGGTTACATTGTTCCACACTTGTACGGGTAACAGGTTCAAACAACCTGTTATTTTTATAACATATAACTAATCGCTGTGTATCGGTTGACGGATGTTTTAATTAGAAGGTGTTTAAAAAAAAATGTCTGAAATAATTTTTTTGACGTAATTATAAAGGCTGTTTTATATTCTGATAAATCAATTTCTGGTTAAAAAATTAATTTTTGCAAGACAAAAACTTACCTAGTTATAATACTTTGTATTTCATGCATTTTTGGCATTTTCTGACACTAAAAATATGTTTTTCCCTTTATGGTGATTAAAACATTGAAAATTCATAAAATTCTAAGTATCATAACTCGGTAAGTTTTGACCATACAAGATTAAATTTTTGCTGTTTTGTTTGTTAGAACATGGCAAAACTTTTTCTAAATAAAACTTATAGGATCCAGGCACTGTATACAATTTGTAATTCTTATCTATTTAAAAAGTAATTATTGTAATGTAAATCGATTTTTATGTGATGCAAAAAAAAAATTGAAACAATTTTGCAACTGGCTATACCTCTAAAACTAACGGCTTAGAAATTAGTTATTGTAAACAATAAGAGATATGCGCTGTATAATACTAAACACAGTTTTAACAACACGATTTCTAAAATAAAAATTGCATACAACATAGATTATGAAACAGTTTCCAACACATTCAGAATACTATAACAAAACTTCACGATTTACAAAGGTGGAAGATGACGTCTTAATGAACAATTTGGAAAATGCAGAATGCATTTGAAAACACGATTTCTGCTATTACCATGAATAGTAGTTAAAATATACGACTTTTTTGCAGCCCTGTATATGATCTACAGCATACTACATAGTATGCAAAAAGTTAGTTCATTTAAACACATAATACACTTTAAAATTTCCGCTCAGCAATTTTAACAATGTTTTTGAGAACTTTTGTTCGACCTTGTATATAATCTAGAATTTATACACACCAAGTAATATTTAAAAAAGCATACCACAAATGAAAATGCACTTCCAGCAATTATTGTGCGTAGGCTTCAATAGTCCAATTATTGCTCATTTTCTTCTATATCCAAATACTTTTGTTTGTTTCTGTAAATAAACGATAAGTTCTATGCACACCATATTGTATAGTAAGAACCTTGTAGTACACCTCAGTGATGTATGCCAATTTCAATATGTTTTAAATACTGTAATATCATTAAAATACACGGTGAGCGATTTTTCCCCATATACCGTAATGTAACAGAATTCTTTTGAGTGGCCCTGTCAATGAACCAAAAATGCTACACACTTCCTTTTCAATACCGAACATGCTATACTAAAGCCCAAGAATAACATATATCCATTTCATGGTAATCGGACAATATTTACGCGAGTTAGAGCAAGGACAGGCAGACGGACAAACCAACCGAATTAATAAATACATTTCAACTATGGTGGAAAGTACTCAAAAAGAGAAATTTGATCCCCGATTTCATAGCAGCCATATCTATCAACGCATATTCAAAGCTAATTTCACAAGAACACAAAAATATTATTTATATACTTTTAATCAAATGAAATTAATCCAAACAAATTTCTTTCATACAAATATGTTTTTCAAATTAATTACAACTGTACTAAAATTAAATTTTCTCATAAATTAAAAAATTAAGTTTTCTCATAAATTATAGGAGGCTATTTTCTTTCTTTTTTTTTTCAGCGAAATAAAATCACAGAAATTAAATGTTTTCTGCCTCCCATTAAACACAATGATAATACAAAAATATCACTTAGCCAAAAAGCGAAATTTTATAGTACGAGAATCCGCCCACCGCCCACAAGAAAACCTCCACGCAGGGGCGTGCCGAAGGCTGTTTTAGTGGGGGTGTGTGAACTGAATTTTTGCCGACTGCAAGATCGGGGGGTGAGAAAGGCTTTGTGATAGCCCCCCACCCCACCCTCAGTGACGGAGTCAACTGTTCTACAATACTGTGAATTTATAAAAATCACTAAAAGTCTTAAATCCTGTTATTAATTAGGATTCTGCTTACAATTTAAAAGGAAATGTGTACGGATGTACTGTACATTAACCAGTTCTCAAAAGTAACAATTTAAGAATGTTGAAGTACTTCGGAATTTATGTTTCTATAAAAAAAAACCGCATGCTGTTGTGTAATGTAAGTGTATAAATTTTAAAATACATAAAAAAGACAAATCTGGCTTGCTAAAAATAAGATATATATCAGTATAAGAGACTAAGAATTATCCTTCTACATTTTTTAAATTATCACCCGCCTATCCTTCAGAATAGCCCATTTTCCAGCTACACTGTCTAAATCCAACATGTCAGTTATGTCTGTTTCATACGTTAATAGCATTAGTTCGTCCAGTTGCTCTTCCGACATGGTGGTATGCAAGTAATTTTTTACTAACTTTAACCTGCTGAAACTTCTTTCATTACTTGCCACAGTTACTGGAATAATTAAGGCCAAAGAAAGGTTAGGATACAAATGATCCTTCCCCACTAGTTTTTGCGCTGCTGCACCAATTGTATCCGATTCAGAACTAGCTACAGTAAACTCTCTATAAGGCGGACTCTATGTAAGACGGAAATCTGTCTAACTTGGAAAGATTTTCAAGTCCGTGTGAATCCATAGACATAGAGTAAAATTTGTCTAAGGAATATTGTCTACTACGGAAAATTTTCTCGGTCCCAATTGATTCCGCCTTACACAGAATTTACTGTATTTCTGAGGACATGAGATTAATTTCACATTCCAAGTTATCTACATCTTTGAGATCATCAGGGAATAATTGACATAGTTTAGAAATGTCCTCGGTAGAGCTATACTTGATCCTAGATGGAAGGGGACAGGCCAGTGGTTTAACTTTCTCAAATACCAACTTATTAATGTCTCCAAATGCAGTTGTAAGCCGATATACCACCTTCAAAATTTCTGCTTTAAAATAATTCTCTCGTGTAAATAGAACTGCAGTTTCAGGATTTTCGTCGATTTTCGATGGAGGCCTCCGTCGCCTGTGTCGCAAATTGAACTCATAATCTTGATTTATTCCATGTATCTCACAGATGTTGTGAGCTTCCTTAAGGATGTTTTTTATTGCCGCTGCGTCATCATTCCGGAGTTTCTGAATGCTTTCGTAAGTTTTCTGCATTATGTCGGTTCCCTCTATAATGTTCAGGTCTTCACGTTGCAATTGCTCTGTTGCTAACTTGGTCTTAAACATAATTGTTTTCATTGCAAGTAAAGAAACAATGAAATCGTATGACATCATTTTGCTTCTTAACCCTGCCACCTTAGCTCGAGCATCCTTGTCAACCTTCATGTCTTCAGAAATAATTTGCAGAGTATAGATGAGGGCATCATAGGACGATAAAATAGCTCTGACTGAATCCGCTCGCATAGTCCATCTTGTCTTCGACAAAGATTTCAAGGTAAGACTCTTCTGAAGAACTTCCATTTTCTCTCTCAGTATGCCGAATCGCTTTGTACTCAGTGAAAAGAAGTTATAGAGATTCTGAATACTGTCGTAGAACAATTTTATTATATTGCTTTCTTCGCACGCATGTTAAACACATAAATTCACTTTATGCGCGAGGCAGGGTATATATAAAATAGATGTACCAGCTATTTCTGAAAGTTTTGATTGACAGCCTAAAATGTGGCCGGACATAGATGACGTGGTGTCGTAAGACTGTGCACGAGCTTGGGAAAGCGATATTTTTTTCTGTGAAATGTGTGTATATGCGATCACAGTGTGTGCATAAAATTTTCACTGAATTATCTGCAATCATGCGACAAAAACAAACTTTTGCAAATCGCTCTTCTTCTGTGCCCGTGACTTCATCTTTTAAATGCAGCAACCTCAAATAACTAGCGCCAAATCCAGAGACAAGAGGTCACCAAATTCTAAGAATCAGTCCATAGCAGAAGGGAGCAATTAAAGATGCTACATGGGAAAACTTACAATAGAGATTGCAACAACCCCCCTCCTCCCCCTTCTTTTCACGAAATTCTCAAATTCTCAGAAACGCGATTCTCTCTCTCTCTGACAACCCTTCCCTCCCACACAGAATCATACACAATCTTCCGTGAGAAGTTCTTTCTTTTCCCCTTTAAAGACGGACAACAGAGAATTGAAATGATACTGACGACGAGAGAGGGGACTTTTTACAGGGTGTGTTCTTAACTTTCCTACTATTCTAAATTTTACCAACTCTTTCAAATAAGTGGGGGGGGGGCCCGCTAGGCACGCCCCTGCCTCCATGAGTACGTAGTAATAACCCTTTTAAATATTCAAAGAAACTGCCCATAAATATCTCTCATTCAAAATATCACCACAGATCAAATCATTTCCTATTCCTCATAATAATTACTCGATGTGCAAAACACTCTTTTCTTTCATTCATTCCAAAAAAACATGAAGAGTAAATCAGATAAAATTATCCTTTCAGATAAATTTATTGCTCAGTGTATTTTTTTAATATGAAACACTTTCGTAATAAATGTTTCAAAATAAGCAAATGTTATACAGCAGACGCTCGATTTTACGAACTCAATGGGACTCATATAATGTGTTCGTAAAATCAAAAGTTCGTAAATGTGAGTAACATTAGTTCAATGGGATGCTGGTTGGGACCAATACATCAGTTCGTAAAAACGAATAATTCGTAAAAAAGAGGTTCATAAAATCGAGCGTCTACTGTATTGACCGCAGAAAATTTTAACAAATAATTGCAAAGATGTTCTATTATCTCTGTTTATTCAAAAGCTTACCAAGCAATAAAGAACATTTTATATGTTAAGAACTAGATATACTGATGGCGTAATGAAAATGTATCCCAATGAATTAAGGAATTATCTGTGGTTGGTTTTCAATTGAAATCAATCTAAGTTCAAATGTACATGTTTTAAATGCGCAAATCAATTCAATAATTATAAATTCCTGCATTTTATTTGGATGTAGTCAAATAATGTTTCGTTATTTTTGAAAAAAGATTTCTATCCAAAATCGAGAATTGAAAATTTTAAGGCATAAATTTATAAATAAATGCATTTTATTTAAACGTTGGAAAAAGGTACTTTTTATAAATTTAATGATTCTAAACTCGAGTTTTGCTGCTTTTTTTTGGGGTGTGTGGGGGGTGGGGAGAGGAAGTAGAAATCGATGCGTTTAAATTATGTATAATTGTTCAATTTTAGTTTGGAATATTGAACAGGAGTGTTGTTGTGCTGTCTTAAAAAAGAATCTCCATGTTCAAAGAAATTCATTGTAATTCCTAATTTCTAATGTGTATATGTTTGGCAATATAATTCATCTCTGAGCTATGTCTGAGCTATATGTTTGGCAATATAATTCATAGGTATATAATTTTTTTAATTTACTTGTTGAAAATTAGAAGCAAAACAGGAAAAAAAAGCACAAAAATGTATTTTTAGTTGGAAAAAACTGGTCAGATCAAACGTTGCTGGGTTTTAGAAAGTCAAACTTGGCTTTTTGTTAAGGAAATGCTAAATGATAACAATTAATATATATATTAATACAGTGAAACCCTGATCTATCGTTCCTGCATCCATCGTTTTCCCGCATTGATTGTTTTATTTCTATGGTCCCTGCACAAATTATATTTAAAAAATATTAACGAAACCCGCATGCATCGTTTTCCCGCATTCATCGTTGTAAAATTTTTCTCCTCACCGAAATGAAATTGAAGCTCAAGCAGATCCATATGACATACAAATTGGAATTACTGCTTTTATCCTAAAATAAGCCATTCGTGCTGTTTTAGGGGGGGGGGTGACAAAATATTAACGCTGATATTGTTACATGTATATATACGTGTAAATAACTGAATGCGGAACAGATGTTCTTGTTTGGAGAATGGGTTATTCTATTCTGCGTAAAGTGGAGGATGGATGCATCAACTTCAGCCAGCTGCCGAATTCTTTTACATTACTGGCTAATCTGTTGTGTGCAGTGCACATGTTTAATTTCAAGAGTGTGAGCTTTGAATGTACTGCGCTCTGCGCTAAATTTTATGTGTTCAGAGAATTTTAAGAATGGCAAAACAAATCCGAACCTTAGAAGAAAGGCTTCACATCATAGATGAGTTGGAGAAGAATCCTTTTGAGAAAAAAATTAACATCACCGAACATTTAGGTGTACTGTCTTTAACCCTGAATTCGATAATTTCGAAAACGGAAGAAATTAGATAGCAGACAGATAAGTTGGAACGTCTGCAAAAAAAGAGAAAAACTAGCAAAATGTCTAATTACAGCGAGTTGGAAAGACTTCTTCGCTTGGTTCGAGTAAGCTTGTGCGTCAAATATTCCTGTGGATGGGAATATTCTTTGAGAGAAGGCACTCGAAATAGCTGTCTCATTTGGCATGGATACTTTTTCTGCATCAAATGGGTAGATTTCACGTTTTAAAATTCGCCACAGACTGGTATCTAGGAAATAATGCGGCGAAAGTGCTGCAGTAGTAAATACTGGTGCTATAGAAATGTGGTTCGAAAACTTCCGAAGATACTAGAAGGATGCAAGAATTGTGACATGCATAATACAGACGAAACAGGCCTGTTTTATAAATGCTTGCCAGATAAAACGCTAGCGTTCAAAGGAGAGTCTTATCATGGTGATAAATATTCCAAAGAAAAACTTACAGTGATACTATGCACAAATAAGGACGGTTCTGATAAAAGAGGACCCCTCGAAACTGGTAAATCTGCTAGACCTCGATTGTTCAAGAATGTAAAGAAACTACCAGCAGTCTACCATTCAAATACCAAAAGATGGATGAAAAATGATATTTTTACAAAATTTCTTCATGACTTTGATAGATCAATCGGCACTCAGAAAAAAGAAAAAAAAAATATTGACAATTGTTCAGCTCATTCATCAGATACGTTGTCTTTGAAAAATATAAGTCAAATTTTCCCAGCTAATTGTACATATGTCGTACAAACTCTTGATGCCGGGATAATCAACTGTTTTAAGCAATTTTACAAGAGAAAGTTAGTGAAAGGATCTTTATGTTTCATGGAACAATCGAAAGAATAATGGCGAAGAAGCAGAGGATAATGTTCATGTCGATGAAGCTGAGCCTACACTATTGCCAAGTCTGTCTGATGCAATTACGGCATTTGAAACTGTACGAACTTTTACATATGAACATGAAATTAAAGAAATTACTAAAAAATGTTGCACATCTTGAAAATTTGTTGTTTGTATAAAAAAATTAATGAAAAACCCAACGTAAAATTACCAATTTTTTAAAATAAGAATAAATTTTCTAAAACTTATTTCTTTTACAGTTTGGTAAGTGACAAATTAGTATTTATTAGTATACTGTATCCACTGCATGTATTAGTAATGTTTAAATATTGTTTTTTTTATCGTGTTTTGACGTTAACCCGCATTCATCGTTTTCCTGGATTCATTGTTTCTTTTCACATAACCGTTGAAAAACGATGGATCGGGCTTCTACTGTATATACATACGATTCTTGAGTACAAAACATGTCAAGCAGGAACTTTTTTCTTACCAATTTTCAGATGTTTTTCTGATCTACTATTTATTTCAGTGTTTCGTTTATGCTCTACTTTGCACAATCAGAATCGGTGAAAGTATGTGATGGTGGTGACCTAGCACCAGGCACCAAGCTGAAAAAGCATTTAATTATGTGCTGCAAGTTGTTACTATTCACGCATTAGGGATTGATGAAATTTAAAACAATTTTTTAGCACCACACACCTAACAGAGTTGCCAATAACTAGAGAGTGAAGATAGGGCCAAGTTAAAGGTGCACGTCTCAAAAGAAACGATTGAGGACGTTTTTAGTGCACGTTTTATTTTAGAGGCACGAAATTGAATTCTTGATTATGGCAAATAAATCCATTTAAAACCATATGTTATTTAATTAACAGGGACTTTTCGGTAACATATTAATGGAATATTAGATTCCAGCATAGTAACAGTGTTTTTTATCCTAATACGTTAAATAATGCCCATCCCTACATCCCAGCTAATTTTAGAAAAATTAGTTAATCTGCCATGTATATTTAAAGCTTATAAGAAAAGTTTGATTGATTAAAAATGTTTGTCACTTTACAAATTTATTAATTCATCATTTTTCTAAAGCTTGCAGTTTCTGCATAACTTGGATTTTGCATTTTTCAATAATGTGTAAAATAAACGAAAACATTAGGGAAAAAGAGAAAAAAAAAACAGCATGTTTAAAAAAAAAAACAACATTTGGTTTAATCCAGCGTGGTTTGAGGCTGTTCTTAACTGCTCTGCTCAACAAGTGTAAAATGTTCTGACATATTTAAAAATTCATTTTTTAACAGAAAGGTATAAAACTGGAAAGCCTGGCCATGGAAGCGATTTGGAGTCGAACTGTTTTTTCCATTTTTTGATCAATCCATTACCCATTGAGTTATAAGTGTTGTCGATCACGTGACAAACCCGTTTTCCACCCACTCTTGAGTGCTCTTTCTTCCGTCGCGCGGAAATTTGGTTCAAAACGTCCACTTTGACGCTATTTTCTGAAAGATCTATTGCGTTTGCAAAAAAAAAAATGGAAAAAACAGCTCGATGACATAGTTTCTGAACAACAACACCAGCTAGTTTAATGCATTTTCAAACAAAAATAAATAAAAACTTATGTCAGGAAGTTGCCCTTTTTGATTTGAGAACAGCCTTAAACCAAACAACCCTGGTTATATATATATATAAAATGATACTACTACTATTATGTAGAAACTAATATGAATAGCAAGTTATCATGTTTGGTAATATACAAAGATCTGATTATTTTATTTGGCAAAAAACTTGACTGGTATCTGATAACCAAAATTACCACCACGCCACATTAATGGAATTAATAAAAATATGATGATTTGATTGTTTTGTATTAGCTAAATACTATGAAAGGTGATACAGTATGTAATACATTTAATCACAGTTGAAATCTTTGATAAAATTTATATATATTTAAAATACAAGTTGGGTTTTTTTTATCATCTGTCCTGGTTTTTCTACTAAATGAATTTTAATTGAAAGCTGTTTATTTATAGATGAGCCCACACTAGCTATTAAAAATTACAGAGAATAAAGAAATAAATGGATTTTTTTTTTCCTTTATTTGTGTCATTTTCTCATTAACAATAAAAAATAACTTTTTTTAAAAAACTTGAACAGAAAATGATGTCATGTTAAAAAAAAAAATGCATTTTCATCCATATTTCAATATTTTTAATTCCGCTAATAATAAGCCTGAGAAGCTAATGTCAGAGGGAGTTCAGATGCTTTAATGAATGAAAATGATGTTACATTTAAAAGAAAACAAACCTTTTCTATGATAAAACTAAATATTTTACTATGAAAGTGTCTAAAAGTCATAAATTTCAGGACTTTTTATTCATTGGTAATAAGATTAGAACTTCAAGTTGAGTGCAAATGTTCACATACATAGTTGTAGTTGGCAAACTGTAGAAATATCTTTATTAAATACCTATTATGCATTAATAATGTTTATATAATTTTCTTTATTGCAAGCAAAAAAACAATGGAGAAATTAATTCCTGTAGTAAGAGGAACTCAAAAAAAAAAAAAAATCTATAACTGTTGGGGTAACTGGATCCCACATGTCCCAGTTACTGCATTCTTGAAAAATTTATAGGATAACTGGAACACCGGGCTTACATTTGAAACGTGAAGTAAATATATATAGATGATGCCTAATAATATTAATGGATTTATATGCCTAATCTTAAAAAAAAAAAGATTATTTAATAAAAGTACTTACTGTATTTTAATAAAAAGCCAAAGAAGTTCAACCAAATCGACACTGCTTGTAAAAAAAGAAACCTAAATTTTCAGCAACTTATCACTGCACAGAGTTACAATGAGTTGATACATGTTGTTTTAAGAAGTAGAGATTGGGGTGCAATGTTGGCAAAAGCTAAAACTTAAAAGACATGAACAGTTTTTTATAAAATAGGATACTACTTGATTATCCCAGCGACCAAAAAACTATCGCCAAACTATAAGAGTTAGTGATGCAACGAATAGTGGTTTGGCCGAATAACCGAATACCGAATATTCGGCCAAGTTGCAGCCGAATATTCGGCCTATTCGGCCGCCGAATAATGAACTTATTTTTGCCTAAAAACAAAATATGGTATGCACTATATGCACAATTCTTGTATATTTCACATTTAAAATGTATTGTTTTCTTTAAAAAAAATATTTATATACAAATTTTTAATTTTTTAAAGCATTATTTTACTCTGAAAAAATATTCGGCCATGTTCGGCCTAAAAATTGCCTCAATAATATAATTCAGACCCCCCCCCCCCCCAAAAAAAAAAAAAAAAAAAAATTCTTAGCAAAAGTTCCTCATCAGGTACTGTCTAGTTACATTTTAATAGATATTATATGTGTTGTTGTTACATTTTAAAATAATGACAAAATTTTAAAAGTACTAGGAAACATAAGTTTCAGCTTTCAGATGAAATAAAATAATAAATAAGAAATCTTAATATCTTAAGAAAAACCACTGATAGAAAGGGTGAAAGGAATATCCTCTAAAATGGTGGAAAGAAATCACTGTAGACTTTATAAAGCTCACAATTAACAAAATTTTTATTTATCTTTATTATTATTATTATTATTATTATTACTATTATTATTATTTTTTTGCTGTCAGCAGTGAAGCCTCTTTAGAAAGTGCGCCTCAATGTGAAGAATAAAAGAAATTAGTAATTTTCTTTCCCAGCCACTACTAGAAAGACAACAGCGTCCTTTGGGGTGGTGGGCGAAAAATTCGGAAAACTTTCTAAACGTTTCACAATTACCCAAAAAGTACCTCTCTGCACCAGGAAGTACCACATATAGTGAGAGGTTATTTTTAGAAGCAGGTAACATTTACGAAAAAAAAAAGAAAGACTATCATCTGAGAGTGCTGATTATTATTATTTCTGCATCACAATCTACGTTTATTGAAAACATTTTAACTGTTTTTTAAGGCATTACAGTGCTATTCTTGAAAAAAATATCTAAAACGTAAATGCATACTAATTAAAAGAATTTAGCATTTACATTTCTTTCATTATTTAATAAGAAATAGTAACAGGCTAAAAAAAAAAAATCACTTAAATTATATTTCACTTTTAAGCGTATTTTACTAAAAAAAAAAAAAAAAAAAAAAAAACTTAACTATTGCAACATATACGACTTAAATATCTTATACATATAATACATCTATATCTAATCAATCATATATTTATGTTCTTTATAGGTATAATTCAAAATATTATTGAAAGAAATATTTTTTTATGTAACAAGGGTTAAATGTTAAACTTCACATTATGATAAAAAAAAAAAAAATGAATTAGCTTGTTACAGCTGTATTAAAACAATTTTGAATAGATTAATTTTAAATTTAACAGATTATGTTAGCTTATTACAGATACTTTTTGTACTTACTGATACAGCATAATTTTTTTTTAACATGATTCCTAAATTAGCCTCTTATATAAAAATGGGTAGATAAAACCCATTCGGAGTATGAAAGTTAATGGAAAAAAAAAGTGTTAGTTAATTTCAAATAAAATTTTCATTATATATGATGAATATAAATTCTCAAATTAAAAAGTTATACTGTGTAAATATAAAAACATTTATTACAGTGTATTATTCGGCCAAGGCCGAATAATGGACTTGATATTCGGCCGAAGCCGAATATTCGGCAGACAGGCCGAATGGGCCGAATATTCGGCTTCGGCCGAATATTCGTTGCATCTCTAATAAGAGTAAACGCCAATAATAGCTAATCGTAAATGTCACATTCATTTGACAATAAACACGTTACACATGTTTGTTACATCACCAAGTGATTTTTATTTCGACGTTTTATTTGTATTTCTATTAACGTTATACTAATTTATTTGTTCTTTCATTATTTAAAATAAAAATTATGTCAATTTGTATAATTTGGCGAAATTGGTTGATGGGATAATCAAGTAGTACTTAAAATAGGCTATGGCTCAGTCACCCCAGCTTACCTTACATAAAATTGCATACTGTTTTCTATTTCTCCCCATGATATATAAATTTTCAAAAACTGGCATTTTAATTAATGTTTAACCTTCCCACCGCCGCAAACTGATATATCCGTTCACTAAGCTGCAGGTTTCACGGCAATAGAAGCAATATTTAAATTAGTATAATTCTAGAAATATAATGCAGTTTTAAAACATTTTGTTATGAGTAATACTCTCAAGGCTTATATTCTTATACCTAATTAAATTTTTTATGTCTTTTTGAAAAATCACCTTTTTTTAGATTTTTAAAAAAATTAGAGAAGAAAACATTACAATTTTGCCCTTTTGCTCGGTGGTCAGGGGGTTAAGTATAGCTTAATATATTCAATTAAAAAAAAAAAAAAAAACAGATAAATCTTTGACACACAAAAAAATATGTAAATTTAAGATCTTTTTGTTGACCTCAATTAATTCAAAAAATGTGTAAGATTTTATAAAGCTAAGAGTTTTGTGAAAACATGCAAAATTTCAGTTTTGAACCCCCTTATTGAGAAATTTTTTGTAAATTGATTTTAACCTCTCTTCATTTTTAGTTTCCCAGACAACTAAGTATGGGGAGAAATTTAAAAAATGATGCAGCGCCTCTTCCCCCTCCCCTCTAAAATTGCCAAAATTATGTGGAATAACCCAAATACAATAATCGCTACTTAAATGTGACATTTGTTGAATGGAATTTGATTCAACAAAGCAGCGAGCTGTGAATAACCTAAATAATAATACTGACATTAATTTGATTTATAAAAGTACCTAATTTGATTAGTAGTGGTTCTTATAAACAGCAATTTCTGCATTTTTTAGCTCTGGTCTCTTCGCTGTGCACCAGTGGTAACAATGGTTCAAACCCCCTCTCAGATGAGGATCCTAGCTGCAACACTGTATCTTGATTACATTTTATTGAATATTTATACGACAACGTTTAATTTTTTGATAATTAGAAGTTAATGGAAATAGTATTTGGGTAACTTTGGTTTTTAAAATGATATGTTTGTTTTAAGAATTAGACTAGCAAATGTAAGATTAATTTTTTATTGTAATTATTTTTGTAGGTTCATTATAAATTCAATCTAACAGTTCTTTTTAAAACAATTTGTTTTATCAAATTTCAATAGGCTCTACCTTATTATTAAACATACTTAATTATGCATTTTTATATTTATATGCCTACTTACATCTAAGGAATTACCATCCTATTCATAGCTTGATTTAATTTACATTTACAATACAATGGTACAAATGCTAGCAGATTTGAGTAATTACAGTCATTTTTAGCACATGCAGACTAAACAGACCACAATCTCCATGAAAGTTAAATTTATATCAGACTCATCTTAACTAGTAACGAGCATTATAACAACTGGAACTAGTACTACATAAGGGCAATTCCAAGCCAATGTTACCATTTTTAGTATATTTCATTTTTTATGTCAAATAGGTAATGCACATATTTTCTGATAGTATTAAAGCTATATTTTTTATATTTGCAATGTATTTTATAAAAGGTTGAATAGTCTAAATCTATTATACTAATCAGCATAGCTCCTTTTTATGTACTTATTTGTTTGTCTCACATACTGGATGTTGGTCTGTTTGTTACAAGTAATATAAAATTTTTATAACTATATTGTGGCAACAGTCAAATTTTGTGGAAGTCAAATGTTTCTGAATGAAAATCTATTTCTGTTATAATAAATTGCATGCTATTTTATAAATAGGTATAGATAAACATTAAGGTGTTCGAAAAGCATGATAATTTCTGTTTGTCTGTTACAATACTACTTTTTTAATCATAATTATTCACAATAAATAATTTATTCATAATAACTATATTAATTTATCTTATTTATAATATCATATACAGTCAACTCCCTCTAATCCGCAACTCTATAATCTGTACACTGTTTCAGATATAAACAGTAAAAATTCAGTTACCCTTACCATTAACTTTGCAAGAGAAATTCAAAATGGCAGCAATTTGATTGACGATCAGTATTCAGTTTTTATCCCCCTAAATTTTTGCATTTGAATGAAGTAAAATTTTATTTTTCAAATAAAAAAAAGGAAAAAATCACGATATTTCTTTGTGTCCAGCATCTAGACAGTAATGGTGATGATGTTGACTTTGGTGTTTTTAGTTTGTATAGTGCAAAACAGAAATCTGCAGAATTTTTGTGTTTTGCAAAAAAAATCACTAACTGTTGTGCCTGATTTCTTGAATGGATAAAATACAATTGAATGGGTGTTCTCCCAAGGTGAAGATCCAGTTACAGAGAGTATCCCAGATGATGACATTATAAGTACTACTCTGTTAAATTCTATTGAAAATCAGGATGATTGTGACCAATGATGATGAAGGTAAAAAAGTAATGTGCTGTCCTCTAAAAAAAAAAACCCACTTTTTTAATTTCTCACTATATAAAATTTAATAAAAAATACAAAACAATTTGAAGTAGCTACATTTTCACAGCCTGTCCTGACTAAGATTTTAATGTATAGTATTTTTTTTCTATCAATATATTACAAAATGGCAGCCAATTAAACAAGACTTTGAAAAAAACCCACTTTTTCTTAAAAATAACCCACACGTAAAAACACTTCTAGAAATTAAAATATTAAACAGCAAAGTTTTTCTTTCATTATTAATTAGTTTTAAAACACAATTCTGTAAAAAAAAAAAGAAAAAAAAATAATATTTTAATAATTGTAAATTGAAGGATTTACAAATGAAAAATTATATAAATGTAATTTTTTGCTTATTTTTTAAAAAACTAAATAAACACTTAAGTAATTTTAAATGCTTTTATTATTGTAAATGGCATATAGAAACAGGACAAAAAGAAATTTTGACTTCTGTGATATTTTTGATTAAGTTCTAGGGTGGGTTTTTTTTAGGATACATTTTCCTGTGGGTTTTTTTTAGAGGACAGCACTATAATACTTGAGCCAGATTTGGCTATAAATATTTTATATTTTCTGCAGAAACAGAGTTTTGTTTCAGAACAAGAAATAATGACCATAGACTGCAAGAAAAAAATACTGGACCAAAAGTTCTCAAACAATGACACTTGATACTATGTTCAAAAAATATAAAAATAAAAAAAAGAAATTGTATTATAAAATTTAAATATTTTTTCCTTAAATATAAGGGTTATTCTCTGCAATAGTGCAAAAAGTGCTTCCCAGTCATATAAATGCTCTTAATTTCATTACATTTTTATTTATTTTTATTTTTATTAGAAGATCTAAACATACTTTATTAGGGACAGAAAGTAAAATTTAAAAATAAA
The DNA here is from genome assembly GCA_963932465.1 of Maratus speciosus. Lineage (NCBI taxonomy): Eukaryota > Metazoa > Arthropoda > Arachnida > Araneae > Salticidae > Maratus > Maratus speciosus. The sequence continues at coordinate 373,664,354 of OZ010792.1, read as the reverse complement.
TAAATTTAGTATTTAAAAATGTAATATGTATCATGCAAACATCATTCCCTCACCTTTCCCCACCTGTACTACCATAGATTATTGCCTATTTCTTTCCATCCAGAAATAAAAATAATTAAAAATACCCTAAGCAAAATAAAGTTCTTATTTGGTACATTACAAAAAATAATAAAAATATTATTTTTTACAATTATTATATAGTCTACTCAATCAATTATATGTTTCCCCATGTTAGACCATCATTCCCTCACACATTGCTATTATCTCAAATATCTACCACTAAAGAGCAGTAGCAGTCTAGCATCCTTCACAGAGAAGAAGCCATTTTGAGCACTTGTCAGTCCAGCAACATAAATTGGTGGTGTAAAATTTTGTTAATTTTTCAGAATTTTTTTTCAGTCGGTATATCTGGAAGCGTTTTTATTAGCAGTCATTCCCTCACACAGAATACTAATTTTTTTGTAAATATCAAAAATTTTAATTTTATCATACATTATATATTAAGTGTTGCTCTTCAAGGAAACAGTTTGGATTTCTTCATAATTTTGCATTTTTTCCTACAATTAGTAAAAATGTCTTATTTCATCATTCCCTCACTTGTCATTCCCTCACATTTACCATTATGAGGGAATGACAAGATGAGTGAGGGAATGATGTGCTTTCTGTTTAAATGATGGATTTAGTTTTCCTGCTTAAAATTTATACTAATAGCATGTTATTTTTTAAATTTATGTGGCTCAAACTAACCAAAACATTTTATTTAACTGTTCTTGGAGAAATTTATAAATACGCCAGAGTAGCTTTAGTGAAAAATTATGCATATACGTAGAATAGTGTTGATTAGCATTTTACATTTTTTATGCGATTAAAATATATTGAGTTTTAAAAAAAACTTAGGAGAGAAAATGAAAAATAATCCTTTGAAGCTTGAAAAACTGAAATATTTAAAAGAGAAAGGCCAAGTTAAAAATGTAAAGGAGATGAGTTCTAGACAACTATGTCAAAAAAAGGAAACAGTGGAAGAAAAATTAAAAAAATTATAGAGAAAATATTAAGAAAAATAAGAAGATTGAGCAATTTCTTTCTCCCCAGACTCCATCAAATAGTGGTAACACAGATTCCGCAAGTTTTAGTGGTTCTGAGGCTGAACGTCCTTTTTCAAGGCAGAGTGCTTGGAGAAAAGAATTAGACGTGGCAGATCAAAACTGTTTCGAGAAAATCAGTCATTAAAAGTTCAACTGTAAAGCTGCAAAAGGAGATAATCAAAATACAAAAAGTATTACCAAACCTTACTTAAAAATTTTTTTTAAACATCTAAAAGTTAACTACTAAAAGAAAAAATAACTGGAAATAAAGACGTATCATCCAAAATTAGAAAAAGCTTTTATTTGGAGACGTTCTTTACACAGCATTGGCATCAACTTTTAGCAATATGGGGAAGAGTCAAAAAGGTAGACAAATGTACTACAAAATTTTAAGGGAAGTATTTTGAAAAAATACAGATTGCTATATATGACAATATATATATATATATATATATATATATTCTTAGATATCGAAGCTTGAAGAATAAAAAAAAGATTATACCTCAAAAAGCAAAATAAAGAAACAAAAGAAGGCTTTTATGCGAGACACATAAATATTTATACAAGAAGTTTCTCAAAGAAGTTAATTATGTTTTGAGTTATTCATCATTCTGTCGCCCGAAACCACTTTAGGTGAAAAAATCTAATGTTGAAGAAAGAGATACAGCTGCTTGTGAAGCTCATTCAACATAAAAATAATTGTATTAAAACTTAATGAAACAGGAATAGTAAATTTTAAAACACCTGATGTATTACTAGAATTATGTTGTGAGAAAAATAATATAACCTGCCTTCAAAGGAAGTGTGAGAATTGTAAAAACAACTAATTTTATAAACTACTGAGGATGAAACAAGTTTATTAAAGCTGAAGAAATGGATCTGGGAAACACAAAGTATAATTAACCAAACCAAAACTAGTCAGATGTGGCAATCCCAAAACTCATACATGTTAATACTTCCTGAAAAATACAGCTTAGCAGTGTACCATCGGTTAGGTGATTTACATTAAACTCTAATCAGCAACAACTTATGTCAAGTCTACCTTAATCTGAAGTTTGATGAAAATCTGTAGTAAATTAGTTTTTGAGATAGAGCTATTCCAGAAATCATAAAAAATTCTGCATATCAGCACCACCTGTTGGGCGATTTACACCAAAAACTAATCAGGACCAATTTATATCAGAGACTAACTGAATCTTAAGTTTGATAAAAATGCGAGCATTAGTTCTTGAGATATAGTTATTGCAATAATCATGAATAATATTAGCATATAAGCGCCACCTGTTGGGTGATTTACCCCAAAAAGTAATAAGCACCAAATTATATCAAGTACTAACTGAATCTGAAGTTTTATGAAAATCCGAGCATTAGTTCTAGAGATATAGCTATTGTGGAAATCGCGAAAAATGTATGATAGCAGCTCCACCTGTTGGGCAATTTACACCAAAAAGTAATCAGCACCAATTTATATTGGGAACTAACTGAATCTAAAGTCTTATTCAATTCCGTCCATTAGTCCTTGAGATAGAGTGCCCACAAAATTTCTGTCACATACAGACAGACAGAGACTTTGTAAAATAATTTTTTTTTTTTCGGGATCTCTGACCTCTAAAACATGTAAGTCTGTCGAAAACCGGAATTCGAAAATTTTCACGAATCCAATAATTTCTTCTTGTAAAGATAGAAGAAAGTAAAAAGATGAACATAATTACCACACATCTTATGGGGAAAGAAAGACTGAGCCCCCTCAGCCATGTGATAATAGATCATCAGTTTTCATGTTTTCATCTATTTAATTTTATTTTATACTATTATAATACTATTTTATTGTATCAATTCATATTAAAAATAATGTGTTAATTAACTTGTTTTGTAAACAATCATTCCCTCATATCTGTTTCATCATTCCCTCACTCATCATTCCCTCACCATCATTCCCTCACTTTTAAAATTTTTATTTTATTTTTTTGTTAAGTCAAATTTTTAAAACGATTTCTGCTGCTATTAAAATCTTCAATAATTGGCTAATTGCTTACCATTTATCTACTTTTTATGAAAATTTACGTATGTATCATTCAAGTCAGACTGCTTGGCCAAATTTGCAAGTATTGTAGAGAACAACCCATAAAGCATTTTTTATTTAATTAAATAACACGATGTGTTACATCATCTTGATCTTTTTTACCAATTAATTTATGCATTATTAATTAATTTACTGTAAAATTAGAGAAGAAAAAATGTAAACAAACTAATGACCTATAATCCGCAAAATTCTATGATCTGCACAATCTGCAGTCCCAAGCTGTGCGGATTAGAGGGAGTTGACTGTCAGTAATAGAAATTAGGAAATAAAAGGTAGGCGTCAAATGACGACTACATTTAGAAAAGTACCAATACTTGTTTTTATTTAAAATTATCGAAGTTCTTAATTTCCAAGATTATAATAATTGAAGAAATTTAAAAGTGATGAAAAGCTTTTTTAATTATTGCTATACTTAGAAATTAATAGAAAAGTGCACTTAATCATGTTAAATAAATTTAAAACTTGATAACTTCTTAGGAAAACAAAAACAAATTTTATACAGTGTTGATAGTTACAGTTGAATCTAGTAAAAACTTAAAAAAACATGTAATGCATCTACATTTAAATCTTGTAACATGAAATTAAAAGGTACACTAATTATTTTCACCGTTAAAATAATACAATAAATATCTTTTTAGAAAGCTAGGTGTCAAATGCAATAATTTGGTTGCATTTGACGACTAACGACTGCTAATTTCGAACGCTGTTGACTGTATACTAATTGTAGCCATCTTTTAATTACCTAATTATTATTTTAAAAATAAGATAAAAGTCATTTTTTCCTCTATGACTGTTAGTCTGTTACAGTGGAATTGCCCATAAGCAGATGACATGTAACTTATTATGACAAGGCCAGCCATCTCTTTAACGTTTAATCACTTTACCGTTTACCCTGACATAAGTCGGGGGGAGGGGTAAAAGCACTGTTTCCCCCATACCTATCGCCGGTAAAGTGGTTAAAATTGGTTAAAGGAAATTGTTACTTTTGAAAAATCTTACAAAAGTAAAAGGATAAAGCCTTGTTAGTTTCATTATGGACTTTTAAATCATGAATGATCAACGAAAATTTTTTGGTGCCCTAATTTTTTATTTAAAGATTAGTCTCCTATGAGCCTAAGAAAGTGCAGGGTCCAATGCATCACACCAATTCTTATGAATTTAGGCAAGTAAAATTACTTTGCTTATTCTCTAATAGTTTCTCAGTTTCAGACCTGTGACTGCTACGATGCAGGAAATGTTTCATATTATTTTGACTAAGTCTTTTTCTTTACCTGTACATAGATCAACTATTGTTCATTAAGTATTATTTTTTATAGCATTCTGAAAAAAAAAAGATACAATGCTTAATTGAAAAAAATTACTTTAATATACCACTGAGATACAGGCTAAAAAGCTTCCATTCAAAAGTAAACACTATTAAACAAAACAGATTTGGTACACAAGTCCTAATAAACTATAAATATTCTTCCAATAAATTTGTTAAGTTATTTAAGATCTAATAAAATACAAATAATTAACAAAGAAGAGTATGTTTGTATGGAATGGAATTTTGTGACAGCGCTCATTTTACTAAGAGGATTTTTGTTAAGGGGCCTGTTTTATTAGATGAATTTTTGTAAAGGGGTCAGAATTGACTCTCAATTTATACATAAATACTTATTAGTAGTCATTAAAAAAAAATTCTATTAGAAGGTATTAGCTTATCTTTCTAGTTTGCTTTTATACTGATTGATTTTTATTTTAAATATCAATTATGTAAAAACAAAATAATACATTTATATAATGAGGAACTCAGCAATAGAGAATCTTTGGATGATAGAGGAATAGATTGTCATATTAAAATTCATAACAATGAAATTATAATTTCTATTAAATTTGTACATGTTACACATTCTCTGGCCACCACTTGGGTTTATAAGTTTTTAGCTTTACATCAAAGTCTTTGATTATTAAGTTTTCTGATTTTAAACTTTCTTCATACTTTAATAATGCTAAGCCAAACGGGCCTAAATTACTTCTTAATCTTCCCATTTTCATCTTTTTTTCATTTAATATAGTACATTCTGGTGGAAATTCTGGATAAGTATCCTTTGGTTCTAATATAACTGGCATAAGCCTTTTTGTAATGTTTAAAGTAAACTGAATTCTTGCTGTAAGTTCTTGACCTAAATAACATCCTTTATTAAAACTAACTCCATTCATAAAATCAACATTTGTATCAAAAGGCAAACATGATCCAGGTGGATGATCTATCACTCCTTCTCCAATCCCTAATTTATATCTGTAAGTCCTAAATGAATCTCCTTGGATACATTTAAAATTGTTAACTGACATCAAATTCAATAAATTTAAGTCCTTTGTGGTTATGACTCTGACTCCTAATAGGTTTGTTCTGGGATCTATTACGGAAACAATGATACCATTCTTATTCTTCAGAGAATCGGATATAACATTCAAGTTTTCTTGATAAGCAGAATTCGTCGCTTCAAAATCAGGATAAATTGCCCAAATTGAATAACATTTCAGGGGTTCAATCTTAACATTTTTCCGCAATCGGTACATGATTAAATGCTTGTCTAAATAATCAAAAGCAGAACTGTCGTATTCAATCAAGTACTCGTTTTGATCAATCTTGTACAGCAATATTTCGTATAAAACACGGCCACTAGAATTCAAAAGAAGAGAAAATATTGTTGGCAAACTATCAATTTTTCTTATATCATTTGTCATCATACTTTGGAGGTAATTATTTGTATCTGGTCCACTTAATTTTAAAACAGTTCTTTTATTTAGAAATTCTACAAAAAACCTTTTAGAACATAAAGATCGTGTTAGAAAAATTCGTCCAACATTACGTGACAAGTGCATAAGTCTTAGGTTAAACATGATTTCAATAGAATAGTTTAAAGATACCTCTGTTTGTATCTGATTTATTGTTTTGGTTTATTTATCACAGTCACAGAATAATAGGTATTACTATATATTCTCTAATCACGATCACGGTGACGAAGACCATGAGCGTGTTCAGAAGTGCACTTTGCGCCGCGCGCGCGCTCAGAAGTTTATGCCATGGAGTAGGTGTTATCGAAGAAAGGAATTTTAACATAATTCAATTATTTCATTATTTTTATGGTTCAAAAAAGGTAAAACCAACGACTATATTTCTTTATTCTTCCAAAACATGGTTTTCGTAACAGGAATACATGCCTATGTTCACTCAGATAAAATCTAAAATAGTCGGGAAAAACATCACGTGACCTTCTTTATCTACTTTAGCCCATTTGGCATTTAAAATTAGTTAACCAACCGCACGCAAACTCCGCGCGAGCATAATTTTTTTTTCCAAGGGAGTTCGTCGTTCCGAGCCGAAGATCGCAACCTTATTGGTTGTTGGTTGCCAGTGTCCAGCATGTTGTTCAACCAGTTTTGGCGATTTTGCACTTGTTTTGAGTACATTACAAACAAAATAAAGCAAAAATGCGTTTTATGCGTTTATAACATAATGGTAATCTGTTGAATGTTATTCAATGCATTTTGTATAATTATAAATAATGATTTAGAAATATGTCTCTTCAATACATTTTTAATTAATTTTTTGAACGCTATATTTTTATATCCAAGTATATACTTAATATTAATTTTTGTTTATTAAATAAAGACGAATGAAAGATTTCTTTTTTCTTTTTCTTTAAAAAAAAAAAATCGCTTGAATATACTTACTTAGGAAATATTGGGTTAATTTGGTTTTAGAAGGATGCTATTTAATGTATTTTGTATATTTATAAATACAAATTTAGTAATATTTGCCTTCAGTTTATTATTATTATTATTATTAATTTTCTTAAACGTTATATATTTTGTAACTAAGTATACTTAAATTTTGTTATTATTTATTAAATATTTTCTTCTAATACAAATGTGTACTATACGAATTTGATATTATATTTGTAAATGCAGATTATTTATAACTAATTGCACAGAATATTTGTTTCTGCTTTTATATTATTATTATTATATTATTTAATATTTCTTAATCAATATTAATTTATTAATAAAGATTATTACTATGTATTTATTATATTGATTTAATAAATATTATTATTAAATATTAATAATTATAAAATGTTCATGTATTTTTTTTTTTCATTTATATTATACAATTAGATTAGATTATTTTAAATAAATAATAATACATATTTAGACTATATGCGAATTATAACTAAATTTATATTATACAGTTAGCTTATTTTAAATAAATAATAAATCTTTAGACTGAATGCTGTTAATCCTAAATATTTGGGTTTTTCTTTACGTTAATATTTAAATTTGACGTATTCATTACAAAATATTTTTACACATAATCAACAACTTTTTTTTTTTTTTCGTTTTTCCACTTTGTATTAATAATGATTGTTCAAAGTATATAACTTCTTCCAGAAAAAAAAATATATATTAACTGTGCCGCTATATTTTATAATGATTGTTTGTCAAATGAAAGACAGAACTCACCCCCCCCCCCCCGCACACACATACATACCAAATTAATGCTACTGCGAAACAGTAATTTATTTGCACCAGAAACTAACATTACACACTAAAGTGTAAAATTTCAACTAAAATGACATTTAAGTACCAAAGACAAAAATAAATAAAAAATAAAGACAAGTAATTTTTTTTTCCTTTTTTGGTTCCATGTAATGTATAATTTTGAACTATATTCCATAAAGGTATAAGAGCATACAGTTACAAATTCATGGGATTGTTATCCAACCTTTTCTTCAACACCTCCCCCCCCCCCCTCCCAGATTTTGGATTTTAAGGTTTTTTATGGATTAAAACTGCAAATTCTTCCTGGAACTGCAGCTTGAAAAATAAAATATATATAGTTTCTTTTTTGTTTATCACAAATAGCATTTAAAAAAAGATATAAATAATATACTTATATTAATATTATTATATAATAATTAATAAATTATATAGTAAAATAAAAATGTTATTTATATTTTAAAAAATTATATATATATTTTAATATAAATAATATAATATAATTATATTAATGTTATTGTATAATTATATAATATAATTAATTAATTAATAATAATAATAATTAATTTTATATTATAATATATCATATTAATAATTATATAATAATATTATATTATTTATATTAAAAAAAATATTACAATATTTTTTATATAAATAGTAATATACTCCCTGGAACTGCAGCTTGAAAAACCAAATGTATATATAGTGTTAATCACAAATGACAATTTTTAAAGAATATAAATAATACAATTGTATTAATATTATTATATAATTATATTATATTATATAATAATTAATACTAATAATAGTTATATTAATATTATTGCATAATTATATTATATAATAATTAATTAATATAATTATATTATGTATATATTTTTAAAATGCTATTTGTGATTTAAAAAAAAAAACTATATACATTTTGTTTTTCAAGCTGCAGTCCCAAGAAGAATTATATTAATGTTATTGTATAATTATATTATATAATAATTAACTAATTAATACTATATTATAATATACTATATTAATAATTATATAATAATATAGCATTGTTAGTTATATTAAAAAAATTATTACAATATTTTTAATATAAATAGTAATATTCTCCCTAGGACTGCAGCTTGATAAACAAAATGCATATAGTTTTAATCACAAACGACAATTTTTAAAGAATATAAGTAATACAATAATATTAATATTATTATATAATTATGTTATATAATAATTAATAATAATAATAGTTATATTAATATTATTACATAATTATATTATATAATAATTAATTAATAATATTAATTATTTTAATATTATTAATTATATTTTAAAAAATTATTATAATTTTAAAATATAAATATTAATATTCTCCTCTAACCGCAGCTTTAAAAACAAAATGCATATAGTTTTAATCACAAATGATAATTTTTTTAAATATAAATAATATTATTATATTAATATTATCACAAAATTATATTAAATAATAAGGGATTAATTAATAATATTATGTTAATAATTAAATATTAAAAAATATTTTTTATAACTTAATTAACCATTGAAAAATTTAAACAACTTCCTGCATGCTTGGATTCGAACTCAAGTACTCAGATTTACAGACAAACGTCATACCTCAACGCTAGTATGCATTCAAACCGATTCAGCTTAAAATAGAATTCATACAAAACCCACAGAAGTACTCTTCGCCAAATGTTATTATCGCCAATATAGACTATGACACTGCCAAAGGCAAGAACCAATGAGGTTACGAGCTACAGTTCCGATCGACGAACTCCCTTGGAAAAAAAAATTATGCTCCGCGCGAGCTGCTCAAAAAAATTGTGTGGGCGATTTGATCACGTGATTGTGCGTTTTCTGCTTATGTGTTATTGGTTGTGCTTTGTTTGGTAGGTTGATTGATACAATTTAAGAATTCAACTCTTCAACTGGTGATCTAAAAATTTTAACTTTTTAACAATTTTCTTTTTATTTATTTAAAAATGATTTATCAGTTGATTTATATCTTCCGTGATAAATAAAATGCTGTTAGTAAACCAAGATTGTGATACCAACATATGAGATTTGTTTGTAATCTACTATACTGGATGGATTTCAATGGAATTTGCACTGTTAGTTAGACAGTTTTTCAGAGAAGGTTTTAATATATATATTCCTTATTTTATGATTGCATATTTCAATACCGTGTGGATAACAGACCAAAATACATCATAAAACATGAGAAATAAATGGCATTCAAAATTCTGTTAGTATAAGCAAAATACTTATTTATACTTTCAGTAGAAAATTTATAAACATTCTGATCATACTTTATTCACTACAAAACTAGACAGCAGACCTATATATTTTATCTCTTTAAAAAATATATGTACAGGTATTTTTAGTTAAAATAATCTACAACTATTACGTTTTATTTTTATAATATTCAAAGTAAAATATGATTTCCAGCCTAGTCTCGATGAAAATTCACTCGTAAAGTACTCAAAAAAAAAAAAAAAAAAAAAAAAAATCAAGGAATTATCCTACGTGCTATATATATTATTTTTTCATTTGGATTTGCTTAATGTTTATATCATTATACATATACATACTTAGAAACGAAACTTTGAATATTTAAAAGGTGTTCAGATGTAAAACTTTCATCTCGAAATACCTCATTTTCTCACATTTAAATAAGTATTTTATTATTATAATAAAAATACACGTGCCTCTGTATAATAAAAATAAAAAATATATCTTCATCAAAAATATCTTATTCATTATGAAAAATATAAAACAACCAATAAACAAAACAAAAAAAAATTGTGACACAATGTGGGATCGGAAGGATTCGAACCCAGAATCCCTGGTCTCGAGTTCACTGCCTTATCCATTCGGCCATCTAGCACACATTGCTTTTGTATCAAAATATCTTTATAATTAGCACCTTAATTAATCAAATCCATGATCTGTTCCTGAACACACTACGTGTCTACCTGTACACTACCTGAACACACTACATCCAACCCACTCCATGTTCCTGACTCCTGAGCTCGCGCGCGCTGCGCGCGTGCTTCTTGAACACACTCAATGGCAATCTGTATAAAAAAATTTCTTTTGTTATATCAACATTGTAAAATTTCTTTTAAACAGCGACATTATTTTTATTATTAATTTATGTTTTGTTTCTTAATTTTCTGGCTCACATCAATTTCGCCAAAAATCATTCTTTCACAAGTTGCAATCCCCAATAGCCCCTAACAACCAGACAACCAACCACCGATAAAAGCAGACGACGGAAGTTGTATATTTATAACACAACACGTCAACTGTACAGTACACTTTTACTTCTGTATTCATAGATAAATTATCCGTTGTTTATTTCATCCCACTGTAATTATAATAAACCTTATTAACTTTTACTCTTCTACCAAAGGTACTGAAAAGTCAACTTTTACGATTTCATCCTAAAATAACTTGCCAAAAAAAAAAAACCCGGTAAAAATGCTTCATAGCTCTTATTGTCACCCGGTGTTAAGACAGTATCAACAGACTAATACTTCTATATCTGCATCAAATCTGATGTATCCAGTTTTTGTGATGTAAGTATATTTATAAAAGTATTTCTATATGTGCAATATTGAAATACAATTTTTCATCTATTTATTTCATTTCAGTGAGAAAGAGACTATAGAGCAAATACCAAGTATGCCCGACGTTGCCAGGATGGGCCCAAAAAAATTAATCAGTGAATTGAAAACTCTGACTGAAAAAGGGTTATCCTCTGTCCTTCTGTTTGGCGTTATGGATTCATCCTTAAAGGTTCAATATTTCATTTCATGAAATTTCTCAAAGCGAATATGAGCCATTTCCAAAATTCGCTTACATATGCTGTCCCAGAGGAAAAAGAAGAAAATCCAAACATACATTAATATTTAAAGTTTAATTTGAGCTATCCATTATATAAAGGAGACCATACCGGAATTCTAGTTTTTCTGATAGTTAATAAAATAAGACTAAAATATCAATTTCATATGATTTCTAAACATAATTAAAGGTAATATTTTTCATAATGAAATGATTTGGGCCTTTCTGCAATAAATTACATGTTCTCTCTCCGTGTGAAATCTTTTTCATGATAAAATTTCAGGTATTTTTTCATGAACTCGCAATCACCCCTGCTCGGAGACTATATTAGAGATTTCTAGCATTAAAAATAAATAAAATCAGTAAAATATTTTGAAATATGAATCAGTATAAATGGTTTAGTGTCAAATCCATTACCAAATGTCAAGTTTGCTACCCCAAAGCAGAATATTTTGCAATGTTCTGCTTCTGCAACATACTTTCAGTTGATCAAAAATGTTCTGCAGGAGCAAAAAGGAAAAACCCAGGGGCTGTTCTTGTATATGTAGGAGTGTTTTTGCATCTTTTACAGAAATGCATTTTGTTTCAAAAGAGATAATTTGAACTGGTTTGTTTAGAGTTCCAATTTATCAGTAGAATTTCATGATATTTTTTTCCGGGGCTGACTGAGTTTCATGATTTTTCCCCGACCGACTGATGAATTTCGCAATTTTTCCTCATGATCGATCGGCGAATTTCACAATATTTTTTAGGTTTTTCCTTGATCGACTGGCGAATTAATTTGTGACTGATCGATGAATTTTGCTATTTTTTTCCACTTTGATTAGCGAATTTCACAATATTTTCCCTTTATAGATTGGCAAATTTTACAGTCTTTTCTTCAGACCTATTGGAGAACATCATGAATTTTTTGCCCTTAGCTAATCGATAATTTTTTCACAGCTTTTTGTGATGATCTACTCACAAATTGCACAATTTTTTCCAATGATCCACAAACGAATTTAGCAGTTTTTTACCCGCAACTGATTGGCAAATTTTGCAATATTTTTTTTTTACTGATTGCAAAATTTTGCAGCCTTTTCTTGGGACGGATTGGAGAAAGTCGTGGGTCTTTTCCTGCAACTGATTAAGTAATTTCGTATTTTTTTCCAACAATCCACTGGCGACTTTTGCCTTTTTACATGCAACCGATTGGCGAATTTGGCGGTATTTTCCTTCTACATATTGGCACATTTTACATCTTTTTCTTATGACTGATTAGCAAAATTTGCGGGGAGTAGGGCTGGACGATATCAAAAATTTAATATCGCAATATATCAACGAGTTAATATCAATATCGGTGATATATCGCGATAACTACTTTAAAGTGTGAGGGAATAGAAAAATTTCTTATTGTTAAAGACAAATGGTATAGTAGGAATAATTTTATTGCAAATAGCTGTAGGAAGCAAAGAATTAATGTTTTATACCTATTTGCTCACGCAATGTTCTTTAAATATATATATATATATATATATATATATATATATATATATGATACAAATAAATATTTTAGAAAAAGGAACCAATATTCGTTATCTATTTGCACTTATATCATTGATTATATAGTGGTTTTCTTTAGCTTGTTCTCGATTCTTCCTGTTTTATGTATTATTTATGAATAACTTTTTAACTATTTAATTTTATCGCGTAAACGGAGAATATTATTTAAAAAAAAACTTTACTAGATAAACTAAAAAGTTCTCAATTTTAGGACGTTGATGATTTTAAAATGATTAAAATAAGTGAAAAGCAAAAACTGAAACAGATTTAATGTCATAATTGCATGTACTCGTAATTAAATAGTCTTCAGTGAATGACAGATGCAGCAGAAATTTTATTTTTTAATCTTTTTCTAAGAGTATCAATACATTCTTAATAGTTAAAATATTAAGAAAATTTCTCTGTCTTTATAACTTCATATTTGTTTATCTATGGATGAATAAAACATTAAAATTTTTAAAATATACATATTCAAATCCCATTTGGAAATAGACCTATGCTAAGGAAAGTTCACTTTTTTATAAATATTTTGTAAATAACATCTAGACCCATAACAACATATTTTTCCAGAAAGAAACTAACAAAAAAGAAAAACTTACCATAAAATTCTACTTGATTACGCAAAATACTCGGTTTGATATTTAAATCTGTTTTTTATTTCGAAAGTGCCACTGAATTTAAAAGGAAAAAAAATGTTGCAAATGAAAAAAAAATAGAAATAAAATAAAGTTATTGGCTAACAAAAACAAATACATAAACAAAACAATCGATATTCTGCATTAGATTTCAAGAAGTTCGAAATCAGAGAGTCTTGGTTAGTTCAAAGAAATCATTGCATTATAAATTTATGAAAATACTCATAACATTTATTTTAAAAGATTAATAAACAAAAAAATTTAAAACATTAATAATCATATAATTATTTACAAATGAATATACATCTTATAGATACCCACGCCTTGTCCGGATGGCTTTTTAAAAAGCCGTCATGACAGAAAACTCCCCCCCCCCCTTCATTTTAGCGCGAGAAGACATTATTCAAATTCTATTCTTTTAAATGGTATAAAAAGGACCTTGAAAGTGACATCAAGTTTGTAGTGCTTAAGTGCAGAGAAAAAAAAAACAGTTGCAAGCAAACAAAAAAAGAAAAAGAATGAAAATCAAAATCTTCTTTTCCTTACTGTTAAAAAAATAATAATAATCAATATATCCATATCTCCTATGTAAATTCACCGATTTCTTTCAAATTTTCAGCTAGTTGAAATAATAGTAAATTAGGCTGTGTTAGAAATTTTTATTAAAATTTAATTATTTATTAGAAAGTTACAACGCCTTCCGAAACTTCGAATGAAAAGCAGGAGCGCATCTGCAGTTTGTTTTCGTTTATTCACCTCGCTTCGAGAAATCGGAAGTCATATGTTTACACAATCAGATCATTATGTTTTTCAATGCAGAAAGAAACCATGGATAGAGCTTTTATTTGTTTATTTTTGCTTTTTAACTCAAATATCTAGTTTTATTATTTTTAAGTACTATCTTTTTTTAGTATTGTAAACGTGTTTCTGATATAAATAATTTGCGGGGAAAGAGAGTGTTCAATGTGGATAGATTTTTTTTTCTTACATTAAAAAAATTCGCTAACATCTGCTTTAATATTATGGTTTTTTAGTATTGAAAACGCATTCTTGACGTAAATCACGCACTGTTTTTTGTATTTTGGGAGAGGAGGTGGGGTGGAGGGCGGCGGTAGATATATATATATATATATATATATATATATATATATATATATATATATATATATATTTAATTAAAATGAAACGAAATTCGGAATCGCCAAGGTCCAATGGGTGCTGGATTTCGAATTTTGTACCGCATATTTATGTATAAAAATTAAATTATGGATTTTTCAGATTATTTGTGCGTCTGTGCCGGCCATAGAACATGGTATATCAATTTTAGTGATCTTGATCTGATCACTTAAGCAATTATAAGCACTAGTGTTGACTCTAAGCTGCTTTAGCAGGGCGCAGCGGCCGGCGGCCCTTTTTAATTCTATTTTACGCCTGGCGGCCCTTTTTATTTCTATTTTGCGCCCATCGGCCCTTTTTATTTCTATTTTGGCACCCGGCGGCTCTTTCGAAATTCTTCCGATGCGCCCGGCTGCCCTTTGTGCCTATGTTTAATGTGCCCTGTGTTTAATACTTCCTATACGCCCCGTGGCAATTCAGTTGATCTCGGAAAAATATCACAAATTCTAGGGACTCTAAACAAACCAGCTCAAAATATTTTTTGTAAACAAGGTACAAGTGTGCCCTTTTTGAAAAAAAGTGCCCTTTTATTAGAATAGTATTCCCTTTTTGAGAAAAAGTATCCTTTTTCAGAATATTGTCCCCTATGTGAAAAATTCTCGCCCGGCGGCCTTTTTTTTCTAGAGTCAACAGTAAGCACGTAAACCTATAAAATTTTTAATGTAAATTAAAATGAAAGGAAAATGTGGTTAAAGAAAATCCAAACTTTTAAACAATGAAAAAAGAAAATAGATTTTGAAATTACTACTCTGTAGTTTTTTAAGCAAAAATAAAGCTTCAAAATTTATATTAAAAATGTATTATATAACTATTATTTTTACCAAAAAATAGAGAGAGAAAAGTAAAGTAAGGGAAACTATCAATTCGACGTATACTACAAAAAAGTTCAAACCCGACCCAGTCTTCAAATTAGATTCTTGCATCGTCTCAGGTTACCCGAACCCGACCCGACACGCGGTTCGTGTAGACCAACCATTTTAAAAGAAAGTCAGGAATATATTTTATGAAAAAACTATATAATTGAACATTAATGAGTGTATATGTATTCAATTTTGTACTAAAAAGATAAATTTGATATTACAGAATAATTCTTTTTTATATTATATTAAAATATGAATTTATTGTCTTCCACTTCGAGTTTGTGATGAAGTGTGCCGGGTGTCGGTCGGGTTGACTTTAAGCAGAGTTTTCGGGTTTGGCTCTGGTAAGACGCGACCCGTGCCGCACTACACCCCGAGTGAGCAGAAAAAAAGGCCGACCTAGCCTGCATGTCCAGAGCAAAAAGCAAACACGGCTTCAGTCTAATGACACAAAGTTAATCCAGGCGTTCCAGCCCAGTTTGCAGAATAGTATAATGCTCCAGTTTCCAGTATAATGCCATTGAATAATATTACATTTACAGACTTTAAAAATAAGGCCCAGATGTAGTAATATTTTTTATTTTTATTGTTCTTTTTTATCTTTTTGCTCATTTATGTCATTTTTTAAAACACGATTTTTTTTTGTCTTATTTAAAATTAAAGAAATTATATAATAAAAAAAAATCAGAAATATATTTTCATTGAAAAAATACAACTGGAATTCGTTTAACTAATTTCCACGCCCGTGTGAATATTATCAATAAAATCAATCAGTAAAGTAAATCTTATAAATAAAGTAAATCAGTAAAATAAAGTAAATCAATTCTTACCTTGAAAGTAGTCCATCATATTGTAGAGGATGATTATAGCTAAGATGGCTCCATAAATTAGAAGTAGCTTTTGCAAATACCGGTCGAACGCATATACTGCATACTGCAATTTTTTCATTTATTACTTCACCATTTTCATTACCTGGGCATCCAAAATATTGCCACACGTTACTCTTAGCCTCTTTTTTTTAAATCACTTGATTATAATTCGGGCAATTTACCCGACACCGTACGTTCATCTTACTATAAAATATAAAATCACTGCCGATAACTCGCTCGAGAAGACATACGAACGAGCATTGAATGAAGCCTATAGACAATAGCAATTATTGACTCAACAATGAACAGATGTTCTAGCTCATGTCATTGGCCAGGACGTATCAAACTTGATATGTTCTAATATGTCTAGACCAATAGTAGCAGCGAAATTAAATCAACGACGATTAAAACATTATTCAGTAACGAACGGACATATGTATGTTGATATATTAGAATATGAATTATTCTGGGTCTGGGATATCAACGAAAGACAGATTATCACAGGAGGGGAGTTTAGAATAAAGCGGGGCTGCGAATAAATGCATCTATCGGATGAGAGAAAGGATTGAAGAAGTCATTGGCCAGGACGTATCAAAGACTTGATATGTTCTAATATGTCTAAACCAATAGTAGCAGCGAAATTAAAACAACGACGATTAAACCATTATTCAGTAACGAACGGACATATGTATGTTGATATATTAGAATATGAATTAGTCTGGGTCTGGGATATGAACGAAAGACAGATTATCACGGGAGGGAATTTAGAATAAAACGGGGATGCGAATAAATGCATCTATCGGATGAGAGAAAGGTTTGAAGAAGTTATTGGTTATGCAATATTCGGCGCTTTTTCTTCTTGCGGTTCGAAGTCGTGGTGCGGGAAAAAAATGTTATTGGGATATATAAGTAGAGCCAGAGATTAGATATCGCTATTGGGATATATCGTTAGAGTCAGAGCTTACATATTGTTATTGCGATAGTTAAAAAATATCAATATTTGACCGATATATTGATAATTAATCCAGCCCTAGCGGGGAGTTTTCCACAACTGATCGTCGAATTTCATGTTTTCATCAGACGATCCGCTGATGAATTTTGCGTTTTTGACTCTCAACTGATTTGCGAATTTCATGAAATTTTGTTTTGACCGAATGGCAAATTTTGAAGTTTTTTCTGGTTGATGATTGGCGAAAATCGGAGATTATTTTCCAGCGGCTGTTCAACGAATTTAGCATTTTTCCAGCTGAAGAATTAATTTCACAATTTTTCTTATGATCGAGATCAACTAACAAATTTCGCAATTTTTTCCTATGACCGGTTGATGAATTTCGAGATTTTTTTCTAATGAATGAATGGCGAATTTTGCTTAAAATCAGAATTTGAAATGTTCTGAAGAGAAATCTGTTGTTCTGCGATGTACGTCACAGTTTTAAGCATATTCTGTTTTGAGGGTCTGTTACCATACAAAATGACTGAAAATATTCACTTTTACATCTTTTTAAAGTTTCAAATATCAACTGTGACTTAAGTCCCTAAATTTCAGAACATATGCTTATCAATAATACTTAAATTAAATTGAAATGTGATACATTTATACCCACAAGTTTTGACCACATAGAAATTTATACAAGAACTTTTTCTTGTAATAACAATATATATTCATGTAAATTATTGAATTTTAAGAATATCTGAAAGCAAAATAACAATAGAATGGTGAAAAAAAGAATATTAAAATACATTTTAAAAATGTGCAGTAACAGACTTGACATTTGGTAATGGCTTTGACACTAATCCGTTTATACTGATTTATATCTTAAAATTGGAACAGATGTCGTATCTTCCCGCAAGCCACCATCTTGGATCTTTATCCTATTTTGAGCTGTAAAATTTGGTTATTATTGTTATTATTTTTTTGGTATATACATTATGGACGTTTTCAGGGGTGGGAGGTGGGGGCACAACATAAGTAGGTATATTTTAAGTTATCCAATTTAGTTTTCTTTTTTTTTAAACAGTCTGTAATAAATTTTATGTCATTTGTTTTGTATATGGTATGATCCATGTCAATTCAGGCAGCCAAAGATAAAATCTTACCTTCATAGTCTCAGAAGTTTTTGAATTGAACATATGTTAAAATTCAATAAAAAATAAGATACTTGTATATTTTGGTTTTGTCCAAAAAAATTCCTGGCCCGAGATACAGGCCGCCAAAGATGGCATCCCGGGCACCATTTCCAATTCGCCATTTTCGATGAAAATTTTAAAGTGCTCTATCTCTAGAATGGTGCAAGATATTTTGTTGCGGTTTTTTTTATTTTAAAGATAATATTCTTCTGTTTAAAATGATA
This sequence comes from Maratus speciosus, assembly GCA_963932465.1. Lineage (NCBI taxonomy): Eukaryota > Metazoa > Arthropoda > Arachnida > Araneae > Salticidae > Maratus > Maratus speciosus. Next base: position 373,645,353 of record OZ010792.1, on the reverse strand, counting down.
TACCCAATTTTGAAAAATGTATTCAACTTTTCTTGTGGCAACCTTTTGAAAAAAAATTTTTTTTTCGAAAATGCCAATTTCAAAAATTTTGATTTTTTTTGCTGTTGATCAATACCATTGGGAACTATCTTCACTGTAAAGGAGAACTTCCACTTTTGAGTTTAACAAATTTTAGAAACATTTGAAAAATTCAGAGAAGTTTACAGGAACTGTATATATACAGTTCCAGTAAAAGTCACTGAATTTTTGCTTATTTGTATCATATTTGTAAGGATAAGCCTACTATATATCCTAAACAAGTTAGAAATTGCAATATCAAATGTGGCAAATGAGGTGCGTGCATAGTATTAACTAGTTTTATAAATATTCAGATCTTGGGGCAATAAGTGTTACACTCTTGGGCAAAAAGGCATGAATACAAAATTTACTATAATTCCATATATTAAATTCAGTAATACGGAAGTAATATGAATCCATCTTAAAAGGACTTAATCGCCATGGCAACCTAGAATCATTGCCTATCATGGTATATCATTGAATCAATTATGTATTATAGGATTTTTATATAGAATGAAGAAAACTTTTATTAATGTCTTTTATGTTTTAATTTGATTTTCATAGCATTTGAAGTGATACATACTTTATTGCAGAGGTTTACAAAAAATTACTTCCTGTGTCATAGAAAGTGCATAGTGTTTACAGGGACAAACAAAAGATTTCGGATACTTTACCTTATTGGAAATACTGTACATTAGCGATGATTGCTAGAGGTGCATTTTTAGTTGCGATATGAGTTTTCAAGTTTAATTAAATATTTCCATATTACGTTGTGTGTATAAAGGCTGTAGATCATATACAGGGCTACACAAAAGAAATCGTAAGGGTATTGCTGGAAGTGCATTTTTAGTTGTGTTTGAGTTTTTAAGTTTAACTAAATTTTTCCATGTTACGTTGTGTGCATAAATGCTGTAGATCATATACAGGGCTACACAAAAGAAATCTTAAGGGTTTACTGAGTATGAATGAAAGTAGCTTAAAGGTGATTTTAAAATGAGTTATGCATTTTTACACTGAACTACATTTAGTATACTAAGATATGTTTGGAGAATATAGATAAAATGATATACAGGTCCACGCACAGAATTAGATACATGGCCGTCTATGGATGATAATCTCTGGAAGTGTGATTTCACTGGTTTTAAGGATGTTTTAATCTTAATTAAATATTAGCTAAATAGTGGCATGTATATAAAGATAGTAGGTAAAATACAGGGTTGTATGAAAGTATTCAAGTATGCTTCCGTCTATTGACATAAATTTCTAAAAGTCAAATTCCGACCTATTTATGTGTTTTTAACAATTTCCAACATAGTTGAAAGTCTTTATGGATTCGATTTGTCTGCCCATCTGTCTGAACTCTAACTTGTATTAATATAATTTGTATTGCTGTGTAATTGATATATGTTATTGAGATTGTTTTACTATGTTCGGTACTGAAAATAAAGTATGTATCACTTAAAATGCTATGAAAATCAAATTAAAACATAAAAGACATTAATAAAAGTTTTCTTCATTCTATATAAAAATCCTATAATACATAATTGATTCAATGATATACCATGATAGGCAATGACTCTAGGTTGCCATGGTGATTAAGTCCTTTTAAGATGGATTCATATTACTTCCGTATTACTGAATTTAATATATGGAATTATAGTAAATTTTGTATTCATGCCTTTTTGCCCAAGAGTGTAACACTTATTGCCCCAAGATCTGAATATTTATAAAACTAGTTAATACTATGCACGCACCTCATTTGCCACATTTGATATTGCAATTTCGAACTTGTTTAGGATATATAGTAGGCTTATCCTTACAAATATGATACAAATAAGCAAAAATTCAGTGACTTTTACTGGAACTGTATATATACAGTTCCTGTAAACTTCTCTGAATTTTTAAAATGTTTCTATAATTTGTTAAACTCAAAAGTGGAAGTTCTCCTTTACAGTGAAGGTAGTTCCCAATGGTGTTGATCAACAGCAAAAAAATCAAAATTTTTGAGATTGGCATTTCCAAAAAAAAAATTTTTTTTTTGAAAAAACAAATTTTTTTTTAAAGGCTGCCACAAGAAAAGTTGAATACATTTTTCCAAATTGGGAATATAATTTTAAACAGAAGAATATTATCTTTAAAATAAAATAAACCGCAACAAAATATCTTGCACCGTTCTAGAGATAGAGCACTTTAAAATTTTTATCGAAAATCGCGAATGAGAAAGGATGCCGGGGATGTCATCTTTGGCAGCCTGTATTTCGGGTCAGGAATTTTTTTGGGCAAAATGAAAATATACAAGTATCTTACTTTTTCTTAAATTTTAACATAAATTCAATTCAAAAACTTCTGAGACTATGAAGGTAACCCCCTTGCCTGAGTTGATATGGATTCAGCCATATATTTTTTTCTAATGTTTTTGTGCAACAAAAATTTTTGTTTTTTTAAATTATATTTTTTGTTTTAATAATCAATATTAGTTTAATTAAGTTATTTGATTTAAAAGAATAACATTAAACTTTAAATATTAATGTATGTTTTAATTTTCTTCTATTCCTCTGGGATAGCATATGTAAGCGATTTTTGAAACATTTATTAAAGCAGTGTTTGAATTCATAAATATATTCTTATATTTTGTAACTCTATTAAATACAACTTTTGGCACCTTTAACCTTTTTATGATGAATGACATACTTTAAACATCATTTCAACCATCTTTTTAGGCTTTCTAAATTAATTTCTCAACATATAATTGTAAATTAATCAATATTAAACTGTTAATTGATAAGTTTTTTGTAAATGTATTATTTTTCATTTATAATTTATTTTCTACTCTTTAGCCTTTAAAATGTTTCATTCTTGCCGTTTCACAGTCATTTAGCATATTTTGGCAAGTGTGAGTTGGTGCCTAATTAAATGCATTGTTGTTTCGTCTTGTATACAATTGTACAATTTAGAGTGAATATTTGCCAATTTATCTCCAGTGGCAGGCTAATGAAAAAATGCCTTAAAATTAATATATTAATTTATAATTAAGTTCTAAAATATATTAAGAAGTTGTATTGTCATCAGAAGCATACCTGTGAGCATAGTTTTTATAATTCTAACATATCAGGAAGTGAGTGAAAAATCAATTGCAAAATTCCATCAATAAATGTGTACCTATTTAAAAAATAGTAAAAAGATAATGGATGTTTCTTATCGCTTTTGAAATTCAAATTCAGGTTTAGCTTGTTCAATATTTAATACAATCAGCTAAATACACTACAGATGATAGGCCATTTGTGCTATAATAGAGTAAATGCGTTTGATATTGTATTTCTGTTGCTAGATTTTGATTTAATAAAGCAGCTGTTTTCAGTTTATGGAAACAATAAAATCAGTAGCGCCAACTTATATGGGCCCATGGGGCACGAGCCCACCCAATAATTTGATCTCTCCGCCCACCAAATTTCAATTGATTTAATTCATATAATTCACACATGCTCGCATAATTTTTTTTTTTTATTTATTTAATCGCTGAAATGAAATTTGGTTTTATTAACGTTCTCAGAATAATTCTGTTTGAAAAATAGCAAGGACATCAGTTAGACTTACAGGAGCACTGAAAACCTCTTCAGCGGATGTATTGTCACATTTCTCATGAGAACAAATTTCCTGCCTATTTTGCCATCTGTTTTGATGTCTTGATTTGATAAAGCACTTAGATGGCTAAAATGTACGCTTTTCTTAACATTTAGTATTTTGCACTTTCAATAATTAACAATTACAATGTTATTTAAAATAAATATTAATGTATTTATAAGGAAGGATTTATAAGAATATAATTTAATAAAACTATTTATAAATTATAATTAAATTAGAAAAATTGCTTAGAAAAAAGATTTAGTTCCGAATTATCATCTTTACTCATTCGCTCCTTCCCCCCTCTCTCTCTCCACACACATACACACTAAGGCGAAAAAAATATATGTGTTATTTTACTCAAAACTTTTTGAGCCCACCCAATATTTTTGAAAAGTTGGCGCTACTGAATAAAATTACAATTTCTGATTTGCTGTCAGTGGTTTTAGTCATTAAAATAGCTAATTCAGTTTGCCATGATTCATATGTTGAATAGCTATTAAATTAAATTAGATTGAGAACCCAAACATAATCTCTCATTTGCCTTTTCTGTAGCCATATTTTATTGTAATGTAGAACATAGAATTTTTTACCATAAAATCTACCAGCAATGCAAACTTGAGTTTTTTAAATTTACTTGAGTAAAGTAAATGCTTAGATAGTTATACTATACCAAAATTGAAATAATTCTGGAACACAAATATATCATAAAATAAAATAAACTTTTAAGGACTTTTCTTTTTTAAAGAAAACAATTACATTGTTTACTTTAACTGTAATAGGAATACCTGTCATTTTTAATTTTGAAATTCAATATATTAATAAATAATTGATTTTGCATGTATTTTATTTGAATTAGTAACATATTGTGTGTAACTGAGTAATTATAAATGAAAATACATTGAATATTTCAGGATGCATCTGGTTCTTGTGCTGATACTTCAAAAAATCCTGTTTATTCTGCTATTAAATTACTAAAAGAAAGTTATCCCCATCTATTAATTGCATGTGATGTATGTCTTTGTGGCTATACTGATCATGGACACTGTGGTGTGTAATATCAATTATTATATATAAAATGTTTTTTTTTTTTCCTTTTCGTATTTACCTTTTATAATTTAAATAAGCATTATTTTGATGAATAATTGCTGATTAACTAATTGTTAATAAAACAAGCCTCTTCTCTTTTTATGGTTTTGTACTTAAAAAGTAAAAACGGAACCATTTTAAGATCACTCCAGTCTGTCTGTCTGTCACATCCACTTTACTCGTAAACTATGGAGCGTGGAAAGTTCAAATTGGGGAAAATAATAAAGACTATTGATCCACATATTTACAGATTAATAAACATTCATAAACATATTTAGGAAAAATGTATAGGGGCTAATTAAGTTACTTGAAAAGAGAAATCTTTTCTTTGTATATTGTTTGAAAGCTCTCGTAACGCTGAACTCAAAAATACATTTCTTTTAATTTTCAGTATTATATTTTCAAAGTTATGGTCGAAAATGTAGTGCAAAAATATGCCCCCCCCCCCCCATCTAATTCCGAATCTACTGAAACTAAAATTCTGAAAAAATTAGAGGTAGTAGACATTAGTTTAAACCTTGCAGGAAAATTATAGCGATTGCCATAGGTCACTTGGTTTTTGAGAAAATCTCATTTTTCTGTTACACACAAATTTCAATTTACGGGCATTCAGCAAAAGTGTTGAGCAGCGCAGGAGGTACCTATCACGTAGAAGTATAAAAGCATTGTTGATCATGAATTTCATAAAAAATCGTTGGTAAATAGCCGAGATATTATCCGTTAAAGACACTGACGGTTTGGACATACATAATGACAGGTATGGCGTATTCTATGCTTCATCACTTTTAAAGCCTAGATAACAAATTTGAAGGATATATTTGTGTAATGCAATGCCCAGTAGCAGTATAAAAGCAATAAATGTCAAATTGTTAAAAACAGATTAATTTAATGAGACTTAATCACATAAATACTATGGGATTGGCGACTAGTTTGCATTGAGTGGCTCTCTCAATACACATACTGTGTCTTTAAAAGTTAACTAAAAACCTGTATGGAAAAACGCGGCACAGACCAAAGTGGCATTGCTACTTTGCTACCTCCTTTCGAAGCTTTGCAAAATGCCAAGTTTAAACTTTGAACAAGGGTTTTGTTTTAGATACACTGTAAAAAGAAAAGACTATTACGACACTGAATTTAGTTTTATGAAATGCCAAATGAAGTTTAAATATGCACTACTTTTCTTGTCAGTGCCGAATTAAATTCATCATGAACAGATTAGGATATGATTCAAACAAGATTTATACAGAATAGCAATATTTGATATTATTTAGGCTTCATATCTCTTTGAACTTTTACGGTATACCCATTCATACTTTTCAAGTATATATACAGCTATACCAAGCCCTACGTTGTATAGTTTTTTCGAAGTCTTATTTTTTTTTTAAAAACGATTGTTTTAATAATACAATTCAAAATTCATATACTTATTGTACGGAACCCTATGAGCGCGAGTAATTCTCGCACTTGACTGTTTATTTTTAAATATTGTAGATGAGTAAAATGTTAAAAGTTTTCTGAGATTTTTCTTTTCAAGATTTGTATTTAAAAAAATTATGAAAAATAATTAACATTGAATCGAATAAGTCAGGGTTGGCAATTTTTTTACATGTGATGGTATTAACCAATTTTAAGTGTGGTTAAAACTATCATGTCAAAAAGTATAAAAAATTTAGTTTTAATAAAATAATTACAAAGGAGTTATTTAGCAGAGTTGGATAGACTTTAATCAATAAATTCTAAATAAAATTACATAAATACTTTAAAATTGCTGGGTAGGTGTAAACAGCAAAAATATATTCTTAAAACCTATTTGTCGAGGATATGGTAAACTGCAAATAGACTACAGCATAATAATTTTTTGAATAAATCTTGCCTAACTCTTATTTAATGAATTATTTTATTGTTAATGCATGCTTTTAAATCTTGCCTAATTCTTATTTAATGAATTATTTTATTATTAATGCATGCTTTTAAATCTTGCATAATTCTTATTTAATGAATTATTTTATTGTTAATGCATGTTTTTAAGATGAACAGTTAACAACTTTTCTAATTATTAATAACTGTTCTCTTGTACCAATGAAAATTATGCAACTTTAATCTAATACTGTGCAAAGGTAAATTGTTTAATTCCCCCACCCCACCCTTTTTATGGCCAATAGCCGAAAACAATCTACCACAATTGGTATCTAATGAGGATATCTACTTTGATTAAGCAAATTCAAAGATATTTTCCTACCGAAACAAAACAGTATTGCTAAAAAGCAGTTTTTCTTGCTTGAAAATATTTCTATTAAAGACTATATTATTTTGAAATTAGGTACTTAACCAAGTTTGCAAAAAAGCCACGCTAGAAATCCATATAAAAAAAGTTGGAAATTTAATCATAAACAGAGAAAAAATTATAATTTCATATTGGATAATAACTCAATGTACACTAAAACACTGCACTATCATTAAACAAAAGCAATGCTGTATCTTGCTATATTAACTGCATTTCTTTCTTTTTTGTTGTGAGTGTACTTAAATATGGGTGTTTTTGACAGTTTAAGCTGGTTGGTTAAAATATAGTTTAAACCTATGCCACATCAAAAACCCAAACCTGAACTAAGTTAGTACCATCAACCTTGGTATAGCATCACCTGTTTACAATGTCATGCCATAAATAGCATCAAATTCATGTGGTCCCTAAGAAACAAATTAATGTAGCTATGCTTAGTGTGCTCTCCATGTATAACGTCAGAATGTATTGATACCAAAGGTGCTGTTATATTAAGGATTGATTGTATTAAGTGTTTTACAAATATTTAAAAGAATGTGTACTTATGTAGTTTTGCTTTGTTTAGAAGTGTATAATTTTTTTTTTAAATTAGCAGTTAATGAATATTTCCTGAAAATTATCCTTATTTAAAATTATTTGTATGCTCTTTTGCCTAAAAATTACTTTACATATCTAAGTTAATGCAAGTTTTAAACCTTAATTACTAAAACTCATACTTAAAATTGATGTTTAATGTGCTTTTAAGAGCAATGAACACATTACAATAATGCATATCCATTAATTAATATGTTACAATGTATGTCTATCAATATCTTTTATTTATTACAATCTATATATCAGCATCTATTATTATATACATAGTTTTTGAGAAAAGCACATTTTTCCGTTACACACAAATTTCGATTTACGGGCGTTCAGTAAAGGTGTTGAGGAGCACTTTATGTACCTATCGTAGCAGAAGTATAAAAGCATTGTTGATAATGATTTTTGAAAAAAATCGTCGGTAATTAGCCGATATATTAACCCTTAAAGACACGAGCGGTTTGGACATATATAATGATAGGTGCGGCATACTCTATGTACCATCGGCTTTTAAAGCCTAGATAACAACTTTTAATGATACATTTGTGTAATATAATGTCCAGTAGCAGTATAAAAGCAATAAACATCAAATTGTTAAAAACAGACTAATTTAATTAGAATGAATCCAATAAATACTATGGGATTCGTGACTAGTTTGCATTGAGTAGATCTCTCAATACGCCTCCCGTGTCTTTAAAAGTTAATTAAAAACCTATCCGGAAAAACAGACACGGACCAAGGCGGCATTGCTACTTTGCAACCTCCTTTCGAAGCACGCTTAGCGAAATGCCAAATTTAAACTTTGAACAAGGGTTTTGTTTTAGCTGCACTATAAAAAGAAAAGATTATTAAGACACTGAATTTAGTTTTATGAAATGCCAAATGAAGTTTCAATATGCACTACTTTTATTGTCAGCGCCGAAATAAGTTCATCACAAAGAGATTTGAATAAGATTTAAATAAGAGTTATACAGAATAGCAATATTTGATATTATTTAGGCTTCATATCTCTTTGAGCTTTTACGGTTACCCATTCATATTTTTCTAGTATATATTCAGCTATACCAAACCCTACATTTTATAGTTGTTTTACAAAGTCTTATTTTTCTTTTTGTAATGATTTTTTAAATAATACAGTGAACAATTCATATATTTATTGTACAGAAACCCTCTGAGCACGAGTAATACTCATACTTGACAATTTATTGTAGTTATTGGCTAGGTGCAAATACTTCGTCTATGATGTACAAATCAAGTTATCATTTTTGCCAGACTTTTAGCAGATATATTATTTTGTTTGCTTGCATCCTCATTCGGATGTGTAAACATACATTTTTCTCATTTGGATGTTTAAGCAATTCTATATGCAGTGTCGGAGATCATTCACACCGCAGTAGCAGAAAAATCTCCAAGTGTCTGCGATAGATACTTTAGGGGCAGAAAATAATCTGCAGGTAAAATATTTTATAATTGAACCGTTAATTAATCAAACAATAACTTACCTGTGATGTCTTTATGTATTTTATGCATTTTTATTCATAATAATCTTAAGTTTTTTATTAAGTAACAAAGAGCGAAACAGAATATAAAATAAAATGAAGGTTCAATGGAAAAATAATCTACAAAAGAGAAAAGAAAATCTGTGACTCCAGTCTTGAACTTTCTGCTACTGGGGCTTATACAAGCAATACAAATGATAATACGGTGATTTTGCATAAAATTCGGAACACTTTCCTTGCTCCACTACAGCTTTTTGTACTTTATTGAGTTCTCTAAAGCACTGGAAAGTGAACATAATACCCATGAATATCAAAACACCAGATTCTTTTCTAAACAATAGAAAATTCAACAACTTTGTGTGTGGCTCATCCATGCATTCAACGGATGTAATCAGGAATGTCTTAAGCCATCTTTTATACTAGGAAAAGTTGATACCAGTTCAAAAAGTTATCTTTTGAATATGTTATGAACTGGCTTTGCAGTTATTAATATTAATGGCAGAACACAGCATTCAGGCTTGAGACTGCTAATCTTAACGCATTCTGTTGTTCATTCCTGCTCTCTATTGTGTAATCGTGATTATTAAAATTCTCAATGATAATTAGTTGTAATATGATGAATGCAATTGAAAACCGCTGCAAAGAGCTAAACTCCAAAAGCCATTTGGTAGATTATTATCTTTTAGAAAGCAAATAACAGCCTACTCAATGCGCAAATCTTTTGTGTTTGCTAAATGTACATTTAAAAAAAAAAAAAGATTTGATTATTCACAATCAATTTCTGTTCTTTTTATTTCCATACTTATCATGATGGCCCAAACTAAGAATTATATACTAAATATTATATTGCTGCTTAGGTCTAACCTTCTGTCGTTTCTTGTTATTGTTGTGATTTTGATAAAATGTTAATACTTAAATATGTGAAAAATGTTAAATTTTCTGACTTTTATTTATTTATTTTTTTAAATTAGGAATTTTAAAATCTTCAGGACAAATAGATAATGCAGCAAGTATAAAAAGGATAGCTGAGGTTGCCTTAGGTTATGCTAAAGCAGGTATGCATTTATACAAGCAATAATAATTTAAAGGAAAAGGGTATGTTTAATTTTACATACTTATTTGAACTGTGTTTTCTATTATAATTATTTTTTCAATTATTTACTCAAGCAATAATAATTTAAAGAAAAAAGGTATGTTTAATTTTACATACTTATTTGAATTGTGTTTTCTATTATAATTTTTTTTTTTAAATATAAAAATTACAGTGTGTGTATTATAACAGAGGTGGACAATATCAAAAGTGCATATGTTTCAAACCCATTTATAAGGGATTGTCAAATGAAAACTGAACACACACTAAAGAGTGAGTATGGAAATTTAAAAAAAAAATAATCGCTAGAACTTTTAAGATATTTATCCCACTGGGAGACAAGATGATTAATTCTAGTCTTGTAGAAAGAGTTAGGTTGTTGACAGATCCACAACCTCACCCACTCATGCACTTCCTTGTTCGAATGAAATCGACATCCATGAATGTCTTTCTTTAAGGGGCCAAAAATGTGAAAATCTCCCCGGATAAGACCATCAATCTGCACAAGCACATCAGGAGTAATGGCACGATGGGCCTGTCCTGACCGGGGATTGTCTTGCAGTGATGTGCATCCTTCTCGGAATCTCTTATGCCACTCGTGCACACTTGTCAGTGACATGCAGTGTTTGCAATAGACAACAGATATGCGACAATGAATTTTACGTGTTCCAGCACCCTCAACCACCAAAGACTGATCCACACCTCTCTGCTCTTGTTTGCTTGCCTTCATTTATAATGCTGGACGAACACACTTTTCACTATGCTCGCCTGAAAAGAAATAAAAAAAACAACTGTGAGTACCTGTGAACTGTCATTATGCATTTCTACCAACCCTCGAGATGGATCGATATTTAATACAATGTTGCAGACTTTGGTGAGGAATGTGTTTATGGCGGGTGTTCTGTTTTCATTTGACTACCCCTCATATATCAATATTTATACATCTTTATTGAAAAAAGTCATTGTTAGTATTTTTATAGTATAGTGTGTAGTGTAATTTTATTTTTAGCGCTATAAAAAAGAAAATAATAATAATTTGCAATTTGTTTCTTGACTGTAAAGTTAGCTAAAAGAAAACCCCCAAACGAAACCCATACATTTTAATTACCACGTTATTGCAGGAGAAAAAAAAAAAAAGAGCCATTTGATTGGGAATATTTTCTTTCAATTTATGTTTAAAAAAAAAAAAGGTTTGGGAGATCATCTTCATAAAGGAATTGTACCAAATCTAAAATTTTCAGTAGAAACACCCAATTTCGACATCATATTTTGAATTTTCAGAAAAAAATTTCCTAAGATGCTAAACGAGAAGTTATACGGTGAAATAATTTAAGAATTATGCAGATTTAAAACTTTGTTCTCTTAATGTTAAATTCATTTTTATAATTTTAAAACAAACTGCAATGCATATAGCTTTTTAAGCATAACCCAAAAGCTATTTGGCAGAACGAGATTCAATTTTGGATTTACATATTTGAAGCTTCGAGAAATCAATGTCTGTTAAAACTTTTTTTTATAAGTTACATTTTTTTTTCAAACATTAATTTTAAAAAATATAAAATTTTTAAAAAATATGGATTATAATCTAAAATTTTTTTAAAAGAAATTGATTTCTAGAAGCTTTATTTTCTTCAATATTACGAAGCTTTTATAACTTTTTATGAATTTAACTTAAAATGCTCGTATACCATCTACAAAAATTATTTTTATTAAAATCATTTTGGCCATTTCTGTAACATATCAAAGTTTAATTAAAATCGTTCTATTGGAAATATAATAATTAATAAATAGAAAAAAAATTCTGCCCAAAAAACATATGCTGAAAAAGCAATGAAGCTTTAAATATGGCGTTCTATTCATCCTCTTGATTACCGATTATGAGCTAATGGAAGCATCTGCTACTGCATCATGAATGATTGATTGACGACTTCTTGTGAACAACAGATGTCTAAGATATAAAGATAATGTTTCGAACATAATATTATGTAAAAATTTGTGGCTAAATAAAATCACAACTTAGGCTTTTTTTCTTCTCTTGTGGCAGATTCATTACTTTATTGTTAGCATCTGTTTCTAATTTTTTCAATGTATACAAAGCCAATGAGGATGATATGATTAGTAATGTAAATATAAATTTATATCACTGAAAATCTTTACAGTTCCATTTTACTATTATTACTTTAATTCTACAAAAAGTAACATTATTGGGGAATTTATTTTTGCATAGCATAAATTATAACTGTTTTTTATTGTATACAATTTTGATTTTATTTACTATATCTTATGATAGATTCATTTATTCAAAATTAATGACTATAATTATATCTACAAAAGGATGCAACCCTGGCTTTCAATGTTACAGAGCATAGGTGAAAACTATTTTTTTAAATCGAAAACTCTAATAGAGTTTTTACATTTAATATATTTTTTTAGGTTGATCCCTAACACCAAAAAACATAAAAAAATGTCAATAATGTATTTAAATAATTTGAAATTTATTAAATATGATACAATATTAGCCGCATTTTAGTTGTTAATAGCTGAAGAAATCGTCAAAGATTGCTACTGGTAGTCAGCCTTTTTTTATTCTGATAATTTTAGTGGTTTAAGTGCATAGTTCAGTTACATGCCTGTTAAATTCATATTTTATTTATATTATTTTACTTATTTAATTTTGATTTTGAATAATTATTAGCTGGAAACAAAGATAGAACTATTTATTTATATTGTTTTAAGTGCAAATGAGTTAATCTTTCATAATCGGGCTGCATTCTATAGAGATAGATTTTTAAAAATTTATGCTGGAAAATTATTTTTAAAAACATTAAAAATCAGTAAAATGAGATTTCAACTGCAACTGTTTCAAACAAATTGTAGTTGAACGAATATTTTTTTTTTTTTGCATATTCGATGGTGTAAAACTTGAAAATGTGCAATGTTTAGAAGTTTTAAAAAATTGCCGTAAAAGTGAACTTTATTGGTCAGAGTTGCCACCATCAGTATTACGCCAGTATTATAGACAGACATGTTTTTGCTTTATAATATGGATGTAAACAAATAAAGTTTCTCTTTCTTGTTGCCGAAACGTCAGTGAAGGCTTACTGTGGAGACACAAAAAGTTTTGATTTCTGTTTGTCTGTCTGTCTATTCCGCGATAACTGCCACAAAAAGCATCCGATTGGCTTGAAATTAATTGGGCATGTTGATGAGGTACTCGGACTTATCTGTATAGTTTTTGGTTAAATTTGGTTCATTCGTTCGGGAAATATAGAACATTTTATTTTGCTCTGTAATGCTTTTCTATGGCAAGTCAGACGATTTTCAAATTTTCATTTGTTGAAAGAAATGGCTCATAAAAAAAATGGATTTAAATGGTAAATTTTGGATGCTGAAATTTTTAAATAAGATTATTAAATTATTCCAATTAGTTTAAAATTATGTCAATATATTTGCGAGATTTTTTAAATTAGGTTTATAATTTTTGGGGGAACTTTATGCATGTTTTCTAATAATATAAAGCATTTTGTTTTATCAATTTGACATAATACATATTTCATTTTTTACCTTTTCTTTCATCAGTTGCCTAGCAACATATTTGGTCTTAATAATATTAGTATAAATGCGTCTATAATGTTTCAGTAAAGCTAACGTCAAAACGGATGAATTAATGCATTTGTATTTTTGCATATAGATGCATTTTAGCCCCAGAAATAAAAATAGGCAGTATTTTATTTATTTTATTCAAATATTTTGCTTAAAAATACAAAAGTTCATTATTTTTATAGAGATTAATGTGACATTTTTTCGTAAAATTTATCAATGTTTCTTTAATCGTTGCCAAGAAAATCAAAACCCTGAATAATATTTTCTCTTAAACAATTTTCAATTGAAAGATTTTGACGTGAAACAGGAAAATGAAAAAAAAAAAATTAAGAATAAAAAAATTAATATGGTGACATATTGGGAATAAAAAGAAAACTCTCAAATATTTCTTAATATAACAAGATGAAAGGTTTTGAGTAAGTACGAATAGCAGGTGAATTAGACGTCATTTATAAAAAAAAAGATATTGGAATAAAAAGATCTTGGCTAAAATAAAATTAACTATTATTCACGGAGGAAAGAGATAGATGGAGATGCAGTATGCCGTAAAAACAGTTTGCAATATGATGTGCGTTATCGCTCAGATTTAAATGCCCTCATTCGGCCCAAACAAAACAAGCACGTGGAACAGGGACCGAATTCTTTGACTTCATCCGTGCATTTTTTCTGTAAAATGAAAATGATTTGCTTATATTTAAGCATTCTAAAGTAGCATTTCATCGTATTATGAATTAAAAACTGTATTACTAAAATTATTTTTCTTTTCTTTCTTTCTTTTTTTAAGCACGCCGTTGTGTTTGGGTCGAATGTAGCGGATTTTAAGGTTACATTTTTGCCGTCACTTCAAGATTTATTGTTTGCATACGGTTAACATGAGGATTTTATTTTAAATTTATTAATTTATAAAAAAAACTTATGCTTATCCTTATAAACCACAGCGTAAAAAAAAAAAATCATGCAATTTTTGATTTAAAAAGTTACCAGAATAAGCAGCTCATCAGAATTTCAGAACATCAGTGTATAATCACTTGTTTAACACATTTAATTTCTGAAACTTTACGAAGTATTTTGTATTCTTATAAATATTTATGTAATTTGAAAACTTTAAAAAGCGATTTGTAGGAAGATGAATATTACGCAATGAGTGTTAAAAAACAATGACTTGCAAAGATGACGTTGAGGCTCCTGATCTGCAGATTTACTAGTTTAATAACATTTGAAATTAAGAAAAATATTACTTTTTAATTAATTAAAATGTATTTTCATCTATGTAGGATGTCATGTTGTTGCTCCTTCAGACATGATGGATGGACGAGTGAAAGCTATTAAAGAGACTTTGAATGAAGCAGGATTAGGAAGTTCTGTGTCAGTTTTGAGTTATGCTGTAAAATTTGCCTCAAAGTTTTATGGACCATTCAGGTGTTATTTTAATTTAATAAACTATGGAATTTTCTAGAATATCAATCTCTATAATAATAGCCTAAGTCATGTGACTGTCATCAATAGTTCCGGGTTGACCGCTTCACTTTTTATATGCCAAACAGCCAATTTGGTAATTTAATGTTAGCCGGGCGCAGGTGATAAATCGCCAAACATTGTTCCTTCGCCATCATATCATCAGTATTATAATAGTCCATCGCATGCAACTGTCATAAACAATTTTTCACAAGGCAAATTAAAACAAAGCTTTGATTTTAAAATTAAATGTCATAGTTTATAGTATTATTTATTACTTTTCTTTTCTTCATTTTTTTTTTTTAAGAAATAAGTGAAAATTGAGAGTCATAAATTTTAATCATTTCAGTTTTAAATTAAAGTTATGTATTTTAAATAAAATAAGTGAAAGTAATGAAATTAATGAAATAAGAAAAAATACGATGGGTACAATGTTTGGCGATATATCACCTGCACTCGGCTAACATAAAAATACCGAGTTCATGATTTCTGTATCAGAATCTTCCGATTTGGTGAAGGAAATATTATCAATAAAAGTAACATGATACAATGCTTAGCATAGATTTAAAGGAGACTAAACTGGTCGCCAAGGGTGGCTAGTATAAAATATTACTATACTTCAGGTTATAAAACATACACACACACACACAAAAAAAAAAATCTTAAACACACAGGAAAATTAACCTAATCTGTTTCTTTCTTTTTTTTACTTTCCTATTTAAAAAAATTTTCTTGCAATTTATAAATCCTTCATCAACATCGTAATATATATATATATATATATATATATTAAAATGTTGCATTGTCATCTGAAACACACCTGTAAATGTAATTTTTATAATCCTGGCATATCAAGAAGTGGTTTAAAAATCTATTACAAAATTGCATCTTTGCATACAAAAACAGTGTTGAGTTAAATAAAAGAGTGTAAATATTTAAAAAGCCGCATTTTGAGAGCGCCTCTTAAATTTTACAGGAGAAGCTCGTGTTTCACGTGCTTTTTGGATAATCAGGCTCTGCATGAAAAACCCTCAGTGTTTACTTTCCAAGCAAACTTGGCATTCATTTTATAAACTCCGAAGGGGTGGAAGGTTAAGTGAACCTTACCCAAATCTAGAGGCAAACCTCAACCTGTAGTGTAGCAGTATAACTTGCTGATCTCTGAGCTACTAAACTTACTTTTTGTACTTACAGCATACATTACATAAGGAACAGTAGAATAACAAACAACTTACTCTGAAAGAAAGAATATATTGCCTTATTGCTGGTTTTTATTTTATTTTTTACACTTGAATTGTATTCTACATTTTAAAAAAGTGAAATACTTAAAAAAAAAAATTACAGATTGAAAAGTTCATGCTAGAAAAAGGACAGGGTTCAGTACCCTTTAAAAAAGTTTAACAGGAATAATTATTTAAAATTGTTTTGATGCATAAATATTTCTAATATTGTACCATATTTTAATATCACTAACATACTATTGATAAAATAATACAGTGATAAATGATGATTCATGTTGCATTAGGAAACATTTTTGTTATTTTTAAACACTGTTTGATGCCGAAGTGTTGATGTATGTTTGTTGTTTTATCCAGGGAATTTTTTTCGTTATATCAGCTTTTTTTCCTGAATTACCTTGTAAATTGGTGTTTTTTTACCACCTTATAACTTCATATGATGATATTCAACGAGATTTATTGCTCAGTATAAAATAATAATTTTAAACTGTTATTTAACTTGTATCAAACTAATAATAGAAAATTAATTTTAGAATTTAAAGGAAAATAGTAAAAAAAAATTCAATTTAACAATAAACACAACTTTTGATTACAAATTTGTTTAAATATGATGAAAATTGAAATTAAAACTTCTTGGAAGCCAATTGTTTATTAATACCATCACTTTTATAAGCTGATAGTATTGAAACAATCAACTTTAAAATATTATCCATAACTGAAATTCCTAAGTGACATAGGGAAATTTTTGTTATTGCATACTTTTTTTTTGCCTGTACTTCTGAGTCTGAGTATTCATTTTAAATTGAATATGTGAGTTTCAAAACTTGCCTCATCCAAAATTTAAAAAATTTGTTTTCTCTATCAATCTATTCTATTGGTAAACCTACACAAAAAAACACTACAATCTGAAAAAAAAAAAAACTAATTTTATCTTGTATTTCTGGCATTATAAAATCTTGGTTTACAATGAAAACCAATGGATGTAGTTAGAGGTTTTGTGTGATTTCCCAAAATTTGATTTTCTGGATAAAGCTAGCTTTCAAACTCACATCCTCAATTTATCTATGATATAACTAATAAATATATTTTTTTAGAGATGCTGCAGATTCTGCTCCTTCTTTTGGGGATCGAAGAAATTATCAGCTACCTCCAGGAAGCAGAGGATTAGCAATCAGGGCAGCAGTGAGTTATAGCTTTTGATTATCTGTATTTTTATTTATTTTAAAAGCAATACCTTTATCAGTAGCACATGATAATTTTTCTACTTCGTATAAGTAAAATTATTGCTCATCTGAAGTTGAAATTTCAAATTTTAACACAATTATTATTGTTAACATTGTATGAAAGAGAAGATCAGATAAGGATTTTTTTTTTTTTTTTTTTTGCCCAGCGACCATGTCATTAAATAGCATACACATTACGAGTAATTTGTTACACATTTATTAGAAGTAATGAAAATATAGTAATTTTTAAAAATATTTTCATTGGGAAATAATTAATTTTTAATGATATTTTTATTAATAGAAATTAACTTTTATCTTAGTCATTAATCCATCCTAGTGCAGTCTTTTAAAGTATTTGTGTACGATACCACACAGGTTTTTAAATTAGGTGAAAAAATGTCACCTATAACTCTGATACCACAACTGGATGGCAGGCATGCATGTGACATCTTCCAACTCTTGCGGCAACTTATTAACCTTTCAGCAGGTGCGATTAAATTGTTTGCATGAGCAGGCACGTAATGTAATTTTTATGAGCAGCAGTTACGCTATTACAAATGCAAGGCTTTACATGACAATAAGATATGTGTAAGAAGAGCAGTCAGTAATAATAATTAATTTTAATTTCAATGTTATTTGTGTAAACAAAGTTTCGAAAAAATCATGTTGTTGTAAAATTTCTGTATGCTTGCTGGAATGTTAAAGAATGTGGTGATATATGTTTGGATGAGTTTTAGATCAGTAAATAAGCATTAGCTTGATGATAATAGCAGGTTCTCAAAGTCTGGTGTTGACCGATCAAATTTTATAAACGTTGTCATGACTCTGATAAAGAAACATATTCTGTTGGAAGGTTAGACATGGACAATAATAGGACTCCTGCAAAGATTTCATTTTATTTCACATTGAAGGGCTTCATGAACCAAAATAAGTTTACTGTTATTTAAAACCATAAATAATTTGTTATCTAGCGAGGTCATATATGTTATTTTGGTTCACAGAGTCCTTCTAACAGAAATACTTAGTAAAAGTTCAAAAAAGCATTGAAATATGTAAAAAAGAGGCAAACACATTCCATTTAAAAGGCTATTTTTAAAACTTACTCTTGTTTTCTTAGAATTAAAACTTATATAACTTGAAGAAAATGTGTTCAACTTAATGAAGATGATATCTCTTTTTTTTAATGAAATTACTGGGTGAAAATATATGGTTTAGCTATCTTTTTCCTTTTGAAATTATAATAACCCCCCCCCTTTTTTTTTGTTTAAATTGCACTTTACTGCAGGTATATCTACATACACACACACACTATATGGCCATTAATGACAGGCAACTTTCAATTTTAGACATTTTGTCGAATATTTAGAAATATACTTGAGATTCTTCTGGAATTTCAGGATTAAAAAGAACAGGTATGACCTCATACTTAGCAATGTTGATTTGATAAGGGGGACAACAAAAAATCAAAGAAAAAAAAATAATACTTGAGATCACCCTGTAAAATAAAATGCACAAAATGATCTATCACTGCAGAATATAAATAAACAGACATTGTGTAATATGTGTATTCATTTGTGTAAGAATAGCACGTATATTAATAGAGATATAGCGATTTATTAAAAAAAAATTTTAAATTCTTGCATATTTTTTGCTTATAACATGCTGGGTTTTCAACCAAATTTAACGCCGGTTTCAGAAAAATTGGCAAAATATAGTACAAACAATATAATGCAATTTGAATATAAATATAATAAATATTTTAGGAAATATGAGGAGTTGTATGAAATAATTTTTATCTGCACATGCGCAAACGATAACAAGGATCATTTTACATAATTTAATAGTCAACTCTATGGGGCAACTTATTAAAAAAAATCCACTCAAATATCATAAAAATTGAGAAAGATATCGGCGTTAGAGTGAGCAAATTTTTAGATGCTCTGTAAAAGCAGCTGAATGATAAGGGATTTTCCACAAATTATCATTTTTTATTAACTGATTTTCAGAAAAAAGTTAGTATTTAGTGATTATCAACGCGTAGATTTGGAAAAAATGCTTCGATTTTGATACTTCTTTTTATCATGGTATAGGCTCGTTCTGGTGGTTATCCAAGAAGAACTATAGCATCAATAAAAAATGAAAATAAAAAAATTTAAAATTAAAATTGACAACTTGTGGACAATCCCTTATCATTAGCTAGTTTTTGTGAGCAACTAAAAATTAGCTCACTTTAACGCTGATATCTTTCTGAATTTTTACGATATTTGACTGGAATTTTTTTAATAAGTTGCTCCATAGACTGTTAAATTATGTAAAACGATCCTTGTTATCGCTCGCGCATGCAGATAAAAATTATTTCATACAACTGCTCATATTTCCTAAAATATTTAATATATTTATATTCCAGTTGCACTACATTGTGACTGCTACATTTTGTCTGAAACTAGCGTTAAATTTGGTTGAAAACACTGCATGTTATAAGAAAAAAAACATGCAATATATATATTTTTTAATCGCTATATCTCTATTAATATATGTGCTATTCTTACACAAATGAATACACATATTGCACAATGTCTGCTTATCTGTATTCTGTAGCCATAGATCATTTCATGCATTTAATTTTACAGGGTGGTCTCAAGTATTTTTTTTCTTTGATTTTTTGTTGGCCCCTTAATTGTCCCTCTTGTCGAATCGACATTGATAAATATGAGGTCATACCTGTTCTTTTCAATTTTAAAATTCCAGAAGAATCTGACAAGTATATTTCTAAATATTCGACAAAAGGTCTAAAATTGAAAGTTGCCGGTCTTTAATGGCCATATAGTGTATATATGTGAGAGCAAAAATATCTTTGAATTAATAAATTGTTTCTTTTAAATCCATACATTTTAAGCAATTCATACTTGTATAACATTTATTTAATATTATGCTTGCAGGATTTTTCCCTTTTGGTTAAAAATTTCATTATGTCTTTCAGGATAGAGATATAGAAGAAGGGGCCGATATGATCATGGTGAAACCTGGTATGGCGTATTTAGATATAGTGAGAGATGTGAAAGAAAAGGTGAGCTATTTTATTTTTTCATGTAAAATTTTCATAAATTACAATAAATTTAGAGATAATAAAAATGTACTTTTTTTAAATCCAGAAAATAATAAAGAAAGTGTGTTTGTATCCAGAAATAATTACATTATTTACTACATAACTTTTATTCATTTTAATCGCTGAATTTATTGATATACTGTAGTATTAATCTTCACAGTGAATTAAATTTGAAAAATGCTTTGCTTTAAATAGTAATAAAATATATTATGAATTTAATTCGAGATAAAAACATGTGCACTTTGACACCTTAACTTGTGCATTTTAACATTTTCTTGGGATTCACTCTACATTTTCTAATGGAGTTTGTTGTACATTTATTATAATTAAAACACAGATTTACAATAGAGCCGTTTAAAATATTTTTTAATATTCAAAAATTGCCAAAAGTCTAATTTCCTATCATACAGTTCAATAGGAAAGAAAAATCATGTGTGACATATAAATTATAAAACACTTTCTACTAGTAACAAAAAATGTTGTTATGAAACTTTATTTTTGCATATGATGAATGAAATATCTAAATGAACAATTTAAAAAATGCATATTACAATTGAAAGCATATTTTCAACTGTTTGTTATCACTCACAGACTGTTATGTATTTTAAATCTTTTCTGAAATCCTGTATATGATCTATAGTTTTTTATTACGAACCTCATAGTATTTTAAATTTTCATTCAACAAGAAAATGCACTTCTGACAATTACAATCTATTCATAACAATGTATCCGAAATTTTTTGTACAGTGTTGTATATGAAATTACTTTTAGTACACATACATTGCATGGCATATTAAAATTTAGTAAAACTGAGAAATGCATAACACAGTTAAAAAAGCTTTCTGCAATTCTCACTTATTGACCATAATGTATTTGAATTCTTTTGTGCTGCCCTCAGTATGATCTGTACAACTTATATTCATCATATATTACACTAAAATTTAACTACTATTGAAAATGCAATACAAAACTGATACATGCTTCCAGCAATTTTTGCTCATAGATGATGATGTATCTTAACTCTTTTGTGTAGTCCAGTAAAAGAATAATAAATATTACATGCACCATTTTTCTATAAAGAAGATATCATTAATCTCATTGGTATCAATTTCATCTTTTTGGAAATAGTATAGCATCGTTAAAACATATTCTAAACAATTACTGTTAAGAGAAGGTAATCAAAATATTTTATGTGTTCCTACAAACAAATGAAGTGTGTAGTAAAGCGTATAGAAAGATATGTGCCATATAATTTCAGGATTCTTTTTTAAAAAAAGCTCTGTATCAGCTCTGTTTCTCAAATAAAGATAGATCGTATACTCTAGCCATGAATGTTCATGACTCTATGCTTTTTAATGACTACAACACTAAAACGAATGATAAATGCTGTGCATACCATTTTCAGTTGGAAACATGTTATGGTAAGTATCAATAACGCATATTCATTTTGGAGTAACATAATCAAAATACACTTCAAACCATTATAACTCACCGACTACAATAAGTGTGAATTCTTTTAAATATCCCTGTAAATAATCTGTAGATGCTACAAACTCCATTTTCGATAACAAAAATATGGCACAATAAACCTAAATAACATATATCAATTTCATAGTAATACAAGTATATTTATGAAAGTTGATGTGCAGATAGACAAATGAAGTGAAGTCATAAACACTTTTAAACTGTGTTGGGAAAAAAAAAAAACTTAATGTTTGAAAATTAGTTGTTTCAGAACTTCTCTAACACTTGTCAAACAATTAAAATATATTCATGTCTAGATAATGTTTATTAATTTATATTTTCTCTATTATACAGCACCCAGAATATCCTCTGTTTATCTATCAAGTGTCTGGAGAATATGCTATGTTATACCATGCTTCAGAAGCTGGAGTATTTAATTTAAAAGATGCTGTATTGGAGAGTCTTCAGTCAATGCGAAGAGCAGGTAAAGTTGCAATAATAAGGAATGCAATGGAATATTATCTACTGTAATCATAACTTTTGTAATGGTTCATTCTTAATGAAGAGTAAAACTGTTCAGAGTATGAATAAATTTTATTATTCATATTTTTATTGTAAAATCTCATGTAAATTTAATTTAGCTGTAATAATTTTTTTCAAAATTATGTCTTGAAATAAATTGTTTTTTTGTGTTCATCTGCATATATGACCATCTCAGACAATTACGAATGATTACTGTATCGTGTTTTGTTTTTAAATGTAATATTTGTTCACAACTTGGAATATACACTCTGCCATAATTACTTAGAATTATAGGTGCAGATTCCCAAAATCTGGGAGGAGCTAGTGGTTCCTAAACCCAAAAAGTCTAGTGGCCTTATTGTGAAACAAACACATAAAAACAGTGTTTATATGAAAAAAAAAAAAAAAAAAATCAGGAATTCAAAGTGAAAAATAATTTATTTAATATATACACATGGACAACAAAACACAGACTAATTACATCAAATATATCTATGTTATCAAATATATATTCATCTTAAAATTCTTGAAATTTGAATATTAATTAAATATAATATAAACCTTAAGCTTTGTACAGTCAGAAGATAAAGTTGAGCAAGTAGTCCAGTCAAATTGTCAAAAATAGATGGAAAAATTCTGCCAGAAGATTTTATGTTTTTAAAGTATTTATGGGGATGCTAATAACAGGGATTAATTGTTTTCCAACAAAATATCTCGAAGTTAAACTTTTTGGAGTCAAAAAACCGCGAAAATTTCTGACTTTTTTCAGTTTTTTGCCTATAACTTGAAAATTATAAAATTTTTCTGTACCATACTTAATCACAAAAAGAAAAAGCATTAAATTCTCTACAAATTTTATAATAAAAATGTTTTTCTAAACTCATTACTAAGTGTGCTATGGCTTTCTGAAAAATACTTTTTTTCTAACTTTGTGGAAAATCTCAAAAATCAACATTTGACATCATTTTTTATTCATTTTATCCTCTTTAATGTAACTTGTTTATATTACAGGTTTTTGCATGATAGCAATAACTGTTAATTACAACGGTAATATTGTTAAAAAAAAAATTACTACATCGTATTTTTTTTTCCCCATTTAGAACTTAAGTGGAGAACATTAATAGTAGGTAATTTACATAAATGTAAGTAAGAGTTACAGTAAGATTTTTAATGTATTTAGTAACTTCTGTATGTAGTGCTTGCAAGTTGATGGGTTTGGTCCGTCAACCTCAGTTTGAGGAGAAAACGAGCAGTTTGCTTGTTTTTCAACAGCTTTAATCTTCTTTAAGCTTGTTGCCACATCATCAACCTGGTTGTCAAAGTCATCGTCGTTGTTGGTTTGGTCAATGGTTTCCGAGGCATCAGCTTCATCATCCTCTTCTTCTGGGTAAATAATGTCATCCACATTTTCGCAGTTGACCCTGTTACAGTTTTCGCAAATTGCTGAATATTTGAGTCCTGATTTTTGGCAAGAACATGCCTTGCTGCATCTTTTTGTACAGGTACATGAGACAACATGCAACAAGGATTCAGGTGCTGGGTTTTGGCACATTTAAACTGACGAAAGAGACTGTCAGACTTGTGAACCCAACCCTATTTTTCAGGGGGGTGTTGTTTCCTAGCCAAGCTTGTATCTGATAATATCGGAGGAAATGATCAGAATTTTATGTTGGCGGTAGCCTTTCAAGATAAAGTTTGTTTTTAGTGGCAGATTTAGCAAATAACGGGAACATCAAGGTGTTCAATGCCTGTGTGGTGTCTATGCATCCACTATATAGTGTATTATTGTATTTTTCTTGAGCCTTGATGATTTCTTGACTCTGGTTTATGGAACACACAGCAAAGAACATTGTTGTAATTGTATTGGTATGACATGGTTGAAAACCACTTTGTTTCGATGTTACCTCTGCCTGATTTTGGAAAAAGAGATTTTTGTTTTGATATCCCAAGCTCGTCATGATCCCGAGAAAACCCAATGTCTTCTCCGACAATACTACACTTTCAAAGGCTTCGGCTCTTGAAATGGCTGAGGTAACAATCATGACATCAACATCATCTTCTGCTAGGTCAGCTTGAATTCTGTTATTCCTGTTTCTTTCTTTGGCTAGAAATTTGTCATGATGAAAGATTTTGATTCACACTAGTTTTTGTTTTATTGTGCTATCGTCTTTTTACGTACTATGCTAAACTATATTGAATATGTCAGTATGTTTTCATTAATGATTTTTTAAAAAATGTGGTTACTATTAATTAATCGATTTAATCATTATTATCCAACTATATTTGTATTACATTATTTTGTTAACATTTTTTAACTAATTTTGCAGTCATATCCCATTATGAATGAAAAATTAATTGAATTGTAAGAATAAAGATAAATCAGACCATCCTACAATTCAATGATGATCATGAAAATTTTAGCAATGGACACCCTACAAAAATAAATATTTTTATTTAACCCTGTGATCATCACGCCCGATGCATTCACAGAGAAATTGCTCTGCGCTCGACGATTAGGGGTTAAGCATAAAGGGTGATAATACATCAAAGAAAATATCTAAACTTAAGATACAGTTATACTAAATTAAAAATTTTATAATGTGTATATTTATAATCTATAATAAGGTCAAGTTCACATGATCTAATGCTACAGCAAATACGCCCTTAATATTACACAGCTTTCCTAAGATTTTTGTATTACCAATCTGAAACAAACCGTTTTTACATTTGATGCGCATGTGTATAACTTTATTTTTGACAAAAGGTGAAATTTTAAAGCAAACTAGAAAAGATTTCTTTTTAAACTATCAAAAGTAAGATGTGGTAGAAAAATGGAAGAAATCGTCATACGGACACATTTAAATGTACACGTAATACCTAAAAAGCACTAAAAATCGTACAACTTACGAGAAAAACGTACAATTTGGCAACTCTACCTTCTACCCACCCTTCTTGAAAATTTCTCTCCTTAATTATCTCTTCACTCCTTACTCGTCAATAGGTACAATTCATTTCCATAGTTTGTGATGAAAAGAAATATTTTTGAGATGAGGGGTGAAAAATAAGCCACTTTCTGTAAAGTTGGAAAAAAAAGTGTTTTCAAAAAGCTGTAGCGTGCTTAGTATTGGGTATAGAAAAACATTTTTATTATGAAATTTGTAGAGAATTTAATTTTCTTTCTTTTTGTAATTAAGTATGGTACACAAGAATTTTATAATTTTCGAGGTATAGGCCAAAAACTGAACAACATCCGAAATTTTCGGGATTTTTTGGCTCCACAAAGTTTAGCCTTGAGATATTTTGTTGGAAAACAATTAATTCCTGTTATTAGCATCTCCATAAACACTTTAAAAACATAAAATCTTCTAGCAGAATTTTTGCATCTATCGGCCCAATTTTCTGACCATTTGACTGGACTAAAGATACAGTTAAAAAATATATGTATAAGCTTAAGCAATCATGATAGTAGGGAATATTAGAAAAACAATATTTTTTACTTTGATTTTGTCACACAGAAGTACATATTACAAAAAAATATATTATCACAGCTATATAAAATTATCAAACTCAAACTGTTAAGAAGGGTACTCCTACTCGAATATATTTAAAGCAATAGTTTACTTTGTTAAACAGATCATTCTAAAGTGTTGTTAAATCATATTAATTTTCAAGTATCTGTAATATATAGTACATATATTTTTTCAATACCAAGTTATAAAAATGTGTACATTATTTCCTAACATTAATAAAGTAATAAACATTAATAAAGTAATAAATAATAAGTGTTTAAACACTTTAGACAGATTTTAAGTAGTCAACATTTTCTATTTTTTCTAGAATTAATGGTTACAGGGTTCGATTTAAGCGGTATCGCATCACAATTTGCAATTCAAATTTAACTAAAATGCGATCCAAGAAATGCATTAAATCGCAATCATTGCGATGCATATTTCCCACACCCTTTGTTATGTCATGTACACTTAAAGTTAAAATTTAAAGGTGTTTTTACACGACATACATTATGTTTTCACCCTCCCCAAGTGTTTATTTACAATGGAAGTACAGCGAGACGCCATTGCTGGGCGCAGTTTTCCCAGTAAACACATGATTTGTTCCCGCTCTGACGCTGTGATTGATTACTGAATCACTGTTACTCGCTAATCACGGCGTTTGCTCATAGAAGTTTGACGTGCGTGTTGTAGTAGTTCTAAAATGAACACTCACTGTTACACACTGAGATCTACAATAATACGGAGAGCCAACTCACCGATCCACTTTCGGCCGCTACCACATCACACTTTCAATGCATGCAAATCATGAGTCCTGCACTTTTCTTAATATTAGAAGCATTTTTTCAAACTTTTTCGCATACTTTTTATCAATTTTGTTGTTTTCTACATCTTTTTGACATTTTTATGAGCAATACTTAATTTGTTTCAAGATTTAAAAGCTACATTAACTATTTTTTACTTGCTATACAAAAGTGTCTAACTGCTATTCAAAACTGACTTTGTATAGCAGTTACTGCTATGCAACTTTCTTTTTCTAAATCGACCCCTGAATGGTTATCTACCTATAATAACTTAAATATCAATATATATAAACCTTATCCAAAAAAAGAAAAATAGTGTTTTGGTATTCATCTATTCTGTTAGTAAATCTACACCAAAAAAATACTACAGTCTGCAACAAAACTAATTTTATCATGTATTTCTGGCACTGTAAAATCTTGGCTTACTTTCAAAACTTGTGTAGGGATTTGGGAACAAAAGGTTGATCTTCTAAAATTTTCTTTTCTGGATAAAGCAAAATTTGAAAATCACGTCTTCATTTACAAAAGCTAAGGATGTAATCATATCAGCTTCTAATACAACTTATGAGATATATGTGCATGTTTTGTGTTAAACATAAATAATGAATGTTACTTTTTCAATTCATTTTGGCTATTTATTTAAAAATTATTACAATATTATTTATAATTAGGTATGTTAAAATATTCATTAATTATATGGATATATCTTTTCTTTTAGGTGCAGATGTTATCATCACTTATTATACTCCTCAATTATTGAAAGACTGGTTATAAAAGATACAATAACTGACATATATATTAATCTTTAATGTAGAAATATTCTACATAAAAAAAAAATAATAATAAAGTAACTTCAAATTGTATATTATGAAAATAAATGTATTTTTTTATATTTGTATAATTTTCAATTAAAGTTATTTTTTTAACAACATTGTTTAGATTTTATAATTTAAGTTGCTTGAAACAGAGTATCGGTTAAGTGACAAAAAGACTGTAAATAAACCATGACTACCTGAAAATATTTATATTATTTTCAATTGGGATTTATATAAGTACTAGCATGTCTAGCAGATATTGCTCATGCTAATGTAGATAGGGAGGGGGGGGGGGGGGCTTCCAGGCACAATAAACAAAAATGGAATAATCTAAAAAATATGGCGATCATTGTAACTGGTCCCTTTTCATTTCATGTCCATAAAGTGTTAATATGGTTATCGAAACGACGCAGGCTCAGTACACTTTGCAACTATAAATCATTAATATGGCAATCACTAGAAAGGAAGCCTGTGTGATTTGTACATTAGAAATAGCAAAGGGGTGAGAGAATGGAGAAGCCATCTTTTAGGCTATGCCCAGAGTACAGTTGAGCATGGGCTGAAATTTCAAGGCCCCTATACAAGAAGTTTATTGATCCGACCGAGCCTGGTATAAAAGCTAAATGTTTGGAATGATGTTGCTGATTTGAGATGCACTAACAGGAATCAGATGGAAAGTTGGGTAAAGTAACAGGTTAAGATTTCACATACTTTAAACTTTTTCATTTAAAATTAATTGATGAATTCAATTAAAATTTAATTATATTTTCAATTTAAAAAAAAAAAACCTTTAAATGAATAATCGGTGAAGTTTGAGTTACGCACCTATAGGTTCTGCACAATAAATTTATTAACAACTAACTGCAATATTGCAAAAAATCGTTGCTAAAAGAATAAGAATTTGTAAAAAACTTGGAATTATTGAATAAATTAAATTATACTGAAAAAAGTTGATTATTTATCACTATGATTTACCTTTCCTAAAGCAAAAACCTTCTACAAAGTTTTATTACTATGCTGGTTCTACATTGTGCCAAGCGCCCTTCAAAAGGAGCTCACAAAGTTGGAATGTCATGTTTTTCTAGATAGATTTTTAATTAATATCTCAGCTAATATCGATAATTTTTTTCAAAAATCAATATGAAAAATCTTTAGATGATTGAGTGTTGATAGGTATCTCGAATGCCTCTCAACTTCCAGCAATGATACAATGAGCAGTTAAACAGCAAAGTAAAGTTTGTGTGTAAGGGAAAAATGTGATTTTCCCCAAAACTATGTGACCGAGGAAAATCGCTAGTTTTCCTGAAAGGTTTAAATAGACTCCTACTACCCCTAATTTTTTCAGAATTACAGTTTCACTAGATTCAGATATAGGGGAGGGGGGGGGGGGAGGAACATATTTTTGCAGTACATTTTCGATGATATCTCTGAAAATATACCTAAAATGAGAAAAAATATATTTTTGAATTTGGTGTTATGAGATCCTTCAAACGATACACCACAATAAAAAAATTTTCTGTTACAGTTTTGAATACAAGAATACACTTTTAAATCATTCTATCATTACGACACATTATTGCAGTTATGGTGACGAAATGATATATTTAAGAAAATTATTAGATACTGTTTCTACAAATGAAGAAATATTTTACAAAAATGATGAAGAAAATAGCAATCATGAGTCACCGACTAAATTAAAATTGGATTTAGAAATTGGTGTTTTTGATTCTATTGAAAATGACTGTTTCATACAATGAGATAATATAACAAACTGGATCAAAAAGAAATTCTATTCTAATGTTAGAGTTTCTGTGGAAAACATTATTACAAATGCTCCCTTAAAATACATATTTTTAAAAAGATGCCACTTCTTTTTTAGAAGCTTGAAATCTTCAATTTTCTTCTGAACTGATAGAGTTTAGTAAAATATACTAACATTTTCATTGACTCAAAGAATAAAGGCAAAAAAACAATAACAACATAAAATTAAGAGATGCCTTATAGGTCTTTCGAAAGAACTTTGTCTTTCTTCCCCAGGCACAAAAAGGATGTGTTACCACTTTGAAGGCAGCAAGACTTTCTGCCTTCAAAGCATTAGCACATCTTTTTTGCACCTGAAGAAGAAAGTAATTTTTCTATTTGAAAAGAATTTTTAATGTACATTATCATCTTTTGTTTTCTTTTTCAAAAAATATACCTAAGGATTACAAAATTAATAATAAATGAAGCTGTTTTGACTATAACAATATTTATTTACTCAAACTTTGAAACAGAGCAAAAGTAATTTTAATTATAATTTGCAATACCAACTTCAATATTTACATTTCATACTTTAAAATAAATAATAATATAAGCTTATAAAAAATATTACAAATATATGTTCCCTGAGAATTCAGTCAAGTTTTTTTTTCCTCATTTTCTTCAGATTTCTTTGTATAATACGTGCAGCAAAATCTCTTCTCTTTAATTGCATTGTAGTATCTATAAGTCTCAGAGACTTCAATCTTGGAAACATTTTATCATATTTCTGTTGAACTTGATCACATAAGATACGAAATGTTGTTGAGTCTTCAATGTCTCCAGTTTTTATATCAAGAATACCCTATAAATTTTAATAATTATTATTATTTTTTAATATTATGCTTAGAACTGAATTTTAGAATTTCTTATTAATTTACAGGAAAGAAGTATTGCCATCAAGTTTAGTATACAACAGACTTTCACTAAACTGGCACATATCCAACATCTAGTAGGCCATGATTTGGCTTGTGAATTATGCAACATTAGACTTATTCTTTTATTACGGTGACAATCAGAATTGGAAGCTAACATAACTTAGTTTTTCATTAAATAATGTATTTTTTACACCAATTATTGACATTTTAGTGTCTTTCTTTCCCTATAATGAAGAGAACTCTTTAAGGTTACAAGGCAACTGATCACAGTCAAATAGTAAAGGTGTAATAGATTATTCAAAGATTGCCTCCTCCTTCCAAAAAGAAAAATGGTTAAAGTAGCATTATCTGGTGTACTTTTCTATCATGTAATA
The DNA here is from genome assembly GCA_963932465.1 of Maratus speciosus. NCBI lineage: Eukaryota > Metazoa > Arthropoda > Arachnida > Araneae > Salticidae > Maratus > Maratus speciosus. The sequence goes on along the minus strand of OZ010792.1, from coordinate 373,614,347 downwards.
ATACCATAATATGCAAATGTATGCTATATCAATAATAGATTCTACACTCTGAGATTAGTATGTTTCTCCATGCTTATAAGATTATCTATAATGCTGGATTACTCAGCAAGCCTGATTAGTGATTAGAGAGAGTCTACTGTATGTATTTTTATAATTAAAAGCATAAGTAACGAACCATGGTGATTTTTCACTCAATTAATTTTTTTTATATTCCTTTTTCAAAAACAATTATTTTTCTTTTATTTTCAAAAGGATTTCATAAAGTGGGAAAGAAACATTATACATCCAACACTTAGTGGCATAAATATCTTGAAAAATGTCTTAAGAAGCCATATTCTCTTTATCTTACATTCCTTCATCTTGTATTCTCCAAGAAATATACTTGTGGTTAAAACCTTCAAGAAGAAGGAGTGACAAATGGATAAATTATCAATCCTGAGGAAACAATTTTGGAAAGCATTTTTCTCGAAATTACAACTATCGAGGTTGGTCCATTCTCAGTAGCGCGAACTTTTGAAAATATTGGGTGGGCTTCCCCAGTGGAGAGAGAGACAGGGGAGGAGTGAATGACTAAAGTGATAAATAGAAGTTAAATTACAGTTTTTCTAAGTAAAATATAAAATTATTATATTCTTACATGCTCATTATAAATTAATATTTATTAAATAAATAACATAAAAATTGCTAACTATTGAAAATGCAAAAACTAAATACCAAGAAAAACTAAATGTCATTTTAGTCATCTTCATTGATTCATCAAGACATTAAAACTGATGGCAAAATAGGCAGGATATTTGTTTTTGAGAGAAATTTATTTTTACATCCGCTGAAGGGTCTTTCAGTGCTCCTGCAAATCTAATTAGTGTATTTGCTATTTTTCAAACAAAATTACTTTGAGAACTTCAATAAAACCTAATTTTATTTCAGCAATTAAATAAATAAATTTTATGATATATTTAATGCACTAAATAATACTAAAGATGTTATGAAGTTTAGTAAAAATTTTCATTTCAGATAATTCTGAAATTGTGAACTGTTGTATGTACATTTGAAAACATACAGACTAGAAAACAGGAATTCTGCTTTTTCAGAATTTAGTGTCGCCCCCGATGAAAAAAAAAAAAAAATATATATATATATAAATAGTACAAAACCTAATTCAATTTTAAGACTTAAAGCACACACTTTTATTTTATCTAAAATGACGTCATTCGCATCCGTTTAAGAATTCTGCATTTACGATCCACTCTTAAACATCTACAGTAAAGCATGCATAAGGATGTCATTATCGCAAAATAATACACAAATGCAGCAAAAAGATACCGTCATTAAAGAAACTCGACAAAAAATCGGCTATTTGATTCATAGGCATTCATTTGTTTGTAACATTAATATAGACGATTTCAGTCGTGACGTCAGTCATGACGTTTTGGTTGGAAACTGACTCCAAACAAACGGTTGCTATGTTTTATTTTCTATTTTGTTTGTGTGTTGCAGCTATATCTATATCTCACATCTAAGAGTTTTAATACTTGATATGTACTGGTAACATTTTCCGCAATTTATATTTAAAAAGAAGTGACGCATAGCAACCATTTGTTTGGAGTCAGTTTCCAACCAAAATATCATGACTGAAGTCACACTGAAAGCGTCTACAGATACTTAAAATTAAATATAATTTATAATAGCTCCATGTTTTAACGAAATTATTCGTTTATATTTTTCCAAAATAGCACGTATTTTAATTACATTTTCTTTCGGTTGTTATGAGAAAATGGCAACAAAAAGATATAATTGCTATTTTTCAACTATTTTCCTTTTACTTTCTATATAAATGGAGTACTTGAGTTGCCAAAATTAAACAAATGGTGTTAAAAACTACAAAATAATTAATATTTCAAAAATAAATGGAGATACAGTTTTCAAACAAATTGCATTTAAAAGTACTTTTTTTTCCCAATACGACGGTATAAAAATTTAAAATGTGCGATGCTTAGAAATAAAACAAAATTGCTATAGAGCATTTAATCACACAGTGATACATCTGCTTTGTTTATTGCTGGCTTCTGTAAGCTAATGTTATTTTTTGGAGACAAAATAAGCTGGGAGAAAGAAATAGCATATTGTCTCGGGGGCTAATAAAAAATAAAATAAACCAGTGGAAATTGGGTGGGTGGAGAGATTAAATATTTGGGTGGGCTCGTGTCCCACGGGCCCCTATAAATTGGCACCACTACCCACTCTGGTTCTCAGTGCCTCATATAACATACACTATAGTATAAAATCAAAAAAAAAAAAAAAAAAAAATTAAGACAAGAAAGTCTGGCTATACTTCTTTTATAATTAGTAGGCCGACTTTATTTATATTTTTATTAACTACAGTGATTAAACCAATTTACATGATTAAACAATATTAACACTATGCATTACTTTTATGATTTCTGAAGAAACAAATAGTTTATAAGAAATATGTAATTGTTTCAGAGGATAATTTCCAATACTACTAAGTTTCATATTTTGCTATAAATTGTAAGATAATATTACAAAAATTTCTTACACTAAAATTACATACCTTTAAAACATTCAAGCAATGAATCTTTCTACCTTCCATTAGTGGCAGGTTCATGTATGCAATCTGAATATTGTTTGGTTTGGGAATTCGCATTTCTTTATTTAACTGATCAAGAAAATCAGGTAACTGCTCATATGAAATAAACTGTGTTGCTTTAGGATCAAATTCCTTCCATATTTTATAGAAGTCATTCAAATTATCATCATTTATGATGTCATTTTCTTGCATGATAGCTTCAATGTAGTTTTCCAAAATCACAGCGATAAAAATGTTTACTAATAATATATTTGAAATTATTATAAAGCTCAAAACAAAGATCACAGCAATAACCTAAAATAAAATAAATGATTAAAAAAAAAATACTTTAAAATTAACATAGCATGCATTAAATTCAATCAGATACTCATCAGGGGAAAGAAAATATCATGCTATCTTTCATCACAAATGGGCTGAAAATATTTCATAGTATGTATATTTAATAATAGAAATTATCAATAGAAGAGAAGGTCCAAATACTGGCCACTCGGTGTTCTGAGAACTGTGCGAAGCAAAGCCTACAGGCGATAGGCAGTGTTTGTACCTTTAATTGAGAGAATAAAGTTACGAGAAGTACGTCACTGAAGTCTGTATCATTTACAAGCAGCAGCAACAGCAGAAGTGTCGAAACAAAGAAATCTGGGACATCAAAAGTTTTTCAGGTATAGGTTTCTCATTTAAAAAAAAATAATAATCATTGCACATTGGCTTGAATTGATGATTAAATTACTTTTTAGAGATATTTAGCTCTAAAATGCCACACGCATGTTATTGGTATTTTACTATATGAATTAGCAATACTGTTTTTAACTTAAACATAGCAGTGGTCTGAATACCGGCTACCTAGAGTGGTCTAAATTCCGGCTAGCTGGTATTTAGACCTCTCTGGGTTTCCTCTACTTGAAGGGGAGGAAAATAAATTAATTAATGGTGTTACGAATGCTGTATTGTTTTGATGTGTCATTTGACTGTTACAATGAATCACTTAAGGCTGTTCTGAAGTTCTCTGCTCAACAAGCACAAAATGTTTTGACACATTTACAAGTTCATTTTTTAACAGAAAGATATAAAATTGGAAGGCCTGATTATGGAAATGGTTTGGAATCGAACTTTGTTTTGCATTTTTTGATAAATAAATTACCTATTGAGTTGTTTGATCACATGACAAAGACACTTTTCACCCTTCCTTGAGTAGTTATTCTTCTTTCGCATGGAAATTCGGTTCAAAACACCCAATTTCACAATATTTTCTGAAAGATCTATTGATTTTGCAAAAAAAAAAAAAAAAAAAAAACTGAAAACACAGTTGATAACATAGTTTCTGAACAACAACACCTCCTAGTTTCATGCATTTCCAAACAAAAAGAAATTAAAACTTGTATAATAAAGTTACCCTTTTGGATTTGAGAACAGCCTTAAATGGATTTTTTTTTCACCTTTTTTGAAAGTCTAGAAGTTATTATTTACATAAAAAAAAGAAGAGAATTCAAAGTAAAACTCGAAACAGTCTATCGTTCAACATTTCAGAAAACGAACATCATGGCATATACAGTTCAATTAAATGGAAGAGTTAAAGCCATCTAATAATGCAAATAGGAAATAATTTGCATTTTTCTACAATTTGAATATTTTTAAATTCGTGAACATTTCGGGGCTGGTTTGGTGTAGGCTTAAATCTTTGCAAACATAACTTAGAAAGTTTCATTACTTTTAAAGCTACAATCGTAACTATGAGCAATTTATTTAACATTACTCACGAAATATCTCGAATTTGTTTCTGTATTTTCTAATCCGGGATTTGTGCTAATTTGTTGGTGGGTAAGAGGGCAATATTTGTACAGTGGAATCTCACATAATGTCTTTTTTTTCATCCCAAGTGTTGACATTAATCCAGGCTCCGCTAGATGTGATTTAGAATTTGTTGATTGCATAAGTCAGTTGTTAAAATTAATCTTTTTTACCCACAGAATACATCATTCCTAAATACTTCCCCTAATGAAACCTAAATACTTCTCCAAAAATCTAAACTGAATTGGGATGAAAAGAAGGCGAAAAATGTCATCACAGTGTTGAGGGAAAAGAAGGTTTCAAAAACTTTTCATGTGTGGCGATTAACACTTCAAAATTTAGCAAAATGAACACACCTAACTTCAGCTCAGGCGTCATGTCTTAAATTAGGAAGAAAACCATGCTTATGACGAGAACTTGAGAAAGCGCAAGTTTCATAGTGAATTTCAGAGTTTTATGGATGCACATGTAATGATATGAAACATATTAGTCTAAGAGCTAGCAACGTCAAAAAACATGTCATTTTATCAAGGCTCATTTTTCTATATGTTCTTCCATTTTATGGTGGTGTACACATGTGGACGGTCTGGCTGGCGGGAGACATTGTGTTTACCTGCAGGAGAAGGGGTTATACAGGTGATAAAACTTCAAAATTGCGTCATTTTAGCATGATATTTGTTTATAACATCTGTTTCTACTTAACTATTTGTGATATTAATCCATTGTTGCCAACGTTGCTAAGACCCTGCCAGATCCACATTTATAAGTAAAAAAAATGTCATCTTTGCGTCATTTTAGCAAGCTTAAAAATTGCAATATATTACTGTTTGGCTATCAGACAACCTATTATTAACTTGCCAGACACAAATTTGGTTGCAAAGTTAATGCCAGACGGCTTTAAATATGGCAACGAAAGTACCTCTTACAAGAATGGTTTATAGTTTAAAAATTATAAGTCATCTTCATGTCATTTTAGTAAGCTTAAAAATAACAAGATATTACTCTTTGGCTAACAGACAACCTATAATTAATTTACAAGACACAAATTCGTTTGCAAAGTTAATGCCAGACGACTTTAAATATGGCAACGAAAGTGCCTGTTTAACTTTGCTTGTGTCTGGCATTAACTATGCAACTGAATTTGTGTCTGGCAAATTAATGCTAAAATGATGTAAAGATGACTTATAATTTTTAAAGTATAAACCACTCTTGAATCAGGTACTTTCGTTGCCATATTTAAAGCCATCTGGCGGTAACTTTGCAACCAAATTTGTGTCTTGCAAATTAATTATAGATTGTCTAATAGCCAAAGAGTAATATGTTACCTATAAATGTAGATCTAGCAGGGTCTTAGCAACATTGGCAACGTCTGACAATAATGGATTAATATCACAAATAGTTAGTAGAAACAGATGTTATAAACAAAAATAATGCTAAAAAGACGTAATTTTAAAGTTTTTTGACCTGCATAATCCCTTCTTCCGCAGGTAAACACAACGTCTCCTGCCAGCCAGGCCATCCGCAAACGTATTACACCATAAAATGAAGAACATATAGAAAAATGAGTCTTGATAAAATGACGTAATTTTGAAGTTTTTTTACCTGCATAACCCCTTTTCCTGCAGGTAAACGCAATGCCTTCCGCCAGCCAGACCGTCCGCAAACATACTACCCCATAAAACAGAAGAACATATAGAAAAATGAGCCTTGATAAAATGACGTAATTTTGAATTTTTTTGACCTGCATAACCCCTTCTCCCGCAGGTAAATGCAATGTCTCTGCCAGCCAGACCGTCCAAAACATACTACACCATAAAACGGAACATAGAAAAATGAGCCTTGATAAAATGACGTAATTTTGAAGTTTTTTGACCTGCATAACCCCTTCTCCTGCAGGTAAATGCAACGTCTCCCGCCAGCCAGACCATCCGCAAACGTACTACACCATAAAATGGAAGAACTATGGAAAAATGAACCTTGATAAAATCAGGTGACGGAAACGTTGCTAGCTCTTAGACTATATGAATTATCAATTAGCGGTTCGAAGCAAGGTTAAAACTCCCTTTAATCCAGATGAAGCTGAATGGTCTTTGGTAGATCTTTTTCTAAACTAACACAGAGAACGACTCTCGATTTGCAAGACACCTGGAACATCTTTTGCTAGAGTCAAAGGTTGCACTAAGGAAGACATCCATAATTTCTTTAGACTCTTGGAAGAAGCCTGCAAAGACAAAATAATTACGCTGGATAGAATCTACAACGTGGATGCAACAGGTTTACACATCATCCAAAGCAAAGTCGTTCATGTTGAACGGAACGGCAAGATAAAATTGCAGCTTTAACTTCAGCAGGAAGGTGAGCTATTATTACGATAACTGCCTGTATGAGTGTTGCTGGACAATGTGGTTCACATTTTATGAACTTTTCTTGCAAAAACATGAGCAATGGTTCTGATCAAGGGTTTCCTCCAGACTCAGTTGGGAATGCTCATTCTTATGGATGGATATGGAACAACCTGGTCACCGCATGGTTTGTTTATTTCATAGAGAAATTCAAGCCGACTGAAGACGCACCCATTATGGTTGTTTTGGATAGGCATTACAGTCATGTCCGAAATGTCTACATAATTGATATGGCTAGATTAAATCGTTGTGACAATCATCTCTCTGCCTCGTCATTCCAACCACAAGCTAGGACCACTTTATAAAATCTTTATTGGTTTCCTTAAAGCCCTCTACAGTGAAGAAATCAGTCACTATTTACGCTATACAAGCAAATGTGTTACAGCCTATGATGTGATAATATTATTAGGAAAAGTCTATCTGAGAGCTCAAACTCGAGAGATTGCTATAAATGGTTTTAGAGTGACTGTAATTTAATCCTTTAAAAAACAGCATTTTTAGTGATGCCGATTTCTTAGCCACTCATATTGAGGCAGAAAAGACATACAGCAGCTTTGTGGAATCGCCACAGTCCGATACTCCAATCATGTGATCACTGTGGCTATCTCTGCGACATTACACATCTCCACTTATTTCTGAGACCAACTTCAGGACCTCGAAGTCAGTGAGTCCGGATGAAACAGTTTCAGCCCCATTTCGTAATATAAAAAAAAAACCTTGTCCACAAGTCTTCCGAAGAGACACTGGTTATTAGATCACTTCACCAAAAAAAAAAAAAAAAAAACTGTTGAACACTTCAAAATCGCCTGCAGTAAGTGTGAAAAGAAATGATGGAGCAAAACTTAAAAAAACAAGCGAAAGGTGCAGAAATGGATTTAAAAAGGAAGATATCCAACAGAGGAAGATGATGCAATTTGTCTCTTTTGCAAGCGTGCTTTTTCTGTGGACAAGAAGGGGGAACTCTGAGATCAATGTTTAGAATGCGATATGTGAACCCATAGCGACTGCACCGATGCAGAGAGGGATTATCATGACTGTGATTTTTGTAGATAAAGTAATCTACATTTCAAGCAGCAAGGTTTTTTTGTTGTTTTACATGTTAAAAAACAAAACTAGAAACACAATGGAAAGAAGACTGTCAGAGATAGTCATTAAAATTTTTATAAATTTGACAAAAATGCTTCTTTATTAAAAATTTAACATTCTGTCTGTACATAAGAAATGTTATTAATTCATAAAATATATTAAAACAATGTTCTTATCCTTTAATAACTAAAATTAGCACTATTTGTGTGATTCGTTTGGAAAAAACTTAAGTAGCCAGTATTTGGACCCCATTTTCAAAACTCAAAATTTGCAGACTTTCACAGTTTTGCTTTTTATAAACAGAAAATCCCCTTTGAAATGATTTTTCTCTCTCTAAACAGGTGTAAAACATATCAAGGTAGCCTGCCATGTTCTTTTCATTTACAAATTTTCAAAATTGTAGGATCTAGATTGAAAATAAAAGTGGAGCCAGTATTTGGACCTTTTCCTCTACTAATAAAAGAAAAGAGTTTGTGTGTGTGATGGTTACCAAAATATACATCATGTTGAGGTCTGAAAATTTAGATGAGGATAGTCCAAGGCAAATCCTAATGGATCTGAGGCTCATATTTTTCATTAATTAACTAAGATATTATTTAAAAACCATAATGAATATTGCAAAATGACCTGCAGGGGAAAGATCGAAAGTTAGAAAAAAAAAAAAAATTATTTGCCTTTTTATAGCGCGAATCACCTTTACTATTTGAAATATGATAAGACAAAAAACACATGCTTAAATTTCATACCTTTAATTTTTCTAAACTATACAATCCATTATACCTTTATCTTTCTAACGGTGTAACCTGTTTAAAAATATATGAATAATTCAATTTTATATGCACTCTCAATTTTTTTTTTTTTTTTTGAAGAGCCATTTCAATGACTTTTCTGCAATATTTAAAATTCTACATATAAAAATATGGAAAAAAAAAATGCCAAAATAACCAACATACATTTACCTTTAAAATGATGTTTTCAATTAAAAAATATATTAACCCTTAAAAAAAAATTCTTTTCTGAAACTCACGTTTCTTTCTGTCTCAGTGACGATGAGGAGAGTTATCCGTACTTTAGAACATTTTTGGCTCAAAAAATTTTTCGACTAATTTTTTCTTGCACAGGGAGCTTTCGTCTCTGAACTTTGAGCCTTTTTACCATCATACTTTCCTGAAGACGGCTGTAGAAACAGCTCAAAACGTAGAAATTAACTTTTAACTTATTAAAATTCCTCTTTTGTGTACCATTAAGCAATATTGTGTCTTTATTTATAATACAATTAAATTAAAAAAATCAAAAAACCCGACTACGCAAAAAGAGAACTAATTAATTATTTCTCATCAATGTGAATTATATTACTTACCTATTTTTTTTATTTACTTGTATTGATGACTTTTAAGTTGTGTTTAATTGTTAGTTCATATCTATAAACATTGTTTTGATGAGGTCTGTAGATGTCTATGATGGTTAGAGTTGCAGTAAAGCTAGAGATCCTACCTACACAACTTCCAGGTTGTATAATATTTTAACGGAGCTTCTGACTGTAAAATAGTCAATGAAACATCGTCTTTATTTTGAAAGACCTATCCAATGATATGCCACTCAATAGGGTGCGTAATTTTTTTTTTCATCTCTACCGCCATTTTGTATTTTACGGTCGCCATTTTGAATTTATAAAAACAAAACCTAGCCTATAACCATCGGGCTGTTAAGATGAATTGATAAAGACTTCATTCATTAAAATCCATCCAGCCGTTGGGATGTTTCGAAGGAATAAAGAAATCCACATACCCAGATACGCGTGAAACACATAACCCTTCTTTTCAGTTGGGTAACTAGGATCAAAGAATATATAGCAGAGATCAAATACAACAAGAAAACTACAGCTTTAGCCAGACTATATAACAAAAAACCTTTTCAGATTAGTTTGAAAAATAGTAGAATAATGTATTCAACCAAGATTTTATTTGCCATCCATTATCCGAGAATCAATAGAGATCTTTTTACGCAATGAGAATATCAATGATTCAGCCTCCATGGAGCTTCCTAAAATTTGGAAAGAGATGCTATGCAGAATAATGAAACAATAGTTTAAAATAATTCATGTTCCCTAACATCCATTTTTAATAATGGCAGTTAATTTCATTATGCATGAGTTCATGTGTTTTTTGTTTACCAGTTTTCAATTAAAAAATTTTTGCAATAATATTTGTATCATTAATGCCGTTCTGAATAAATAAAGATATTTATTTGCCTTTTTTTCAATTCCTACTATTAGTTCACACTCTTTCCATATTTATTTATTTATTTACATATCTTGTTCAAATTTTCAATCGTTAATAAAATACTTATTATTCATCCTATCAAGTTGAAATAAATTTTTTTAAACTTGTACTGGATGACAATTGATGTTAATGCAGATTTTTCAAATATTAATTCATTAATTAAATTTTAATTAATTAATTTTAGTTTTACATGGGAGACAAAATGGCGGCCATTGGTTATTGAAGCATTTAATGCATCTTCATATCTATAAGGGGGGTTACCATAGGGGGGGGACCCTGTTCTGTTGACAAATACCGCCAAGTTTGTCACCAACTTGGCGATATCTCTAATATTTCGTCAAATTCCCATAGACTTCCATTGTAAACCTACTTGCTTATAGAAAATCAACAAATTGAGATATTTTAATGCAACAAAAACTAATATTAGCTTAAGGGATTGTATTAAATTTTTCTTTGATGACCTAAGTAGGAATTGACTTAAAAAACAAAATTTTTATACTACTTGTTTAATGTATCTTTATCAATTTCAACAAATATTAAGTTAGTTTGAGGTTTTTATTATTATTATTAATGTGTAAAATTTAATAAATATATGAAAAAGTAAAATTATATGAAATAATTGGATATATATATATATATAAACAAAGAAAGAAATTGTTTTATGTCATACCACATGTAAAGATATATTTATTTTTACAAAATAAAAACTTTTGAAATGTGGTAAAATCCTTCATATTTAATCCTAATATGTCCATGATAGCATATACCGGGTGTCCTAAAAAGGACTGACTGATTTTAAAATTCAATAACTTGCAAACGGTGACAGATATTTAAAAAATTCTTGCAGAAAGGTTATGCATGAGGTCAAAAGTTTTTTTTTTTTTACAGTGATTTTCGATTTTATTTCGAATTACAAACAGATGGCGCTGTGATCAATAGACACTAATTTCAGGCTCGATTTTTGGTCTTTCGGGACCAACTCAATACATTTTAATCTCCTTTTTCCACATGGAAAAAGAGATTGGCCAAAAAATCGAACCTGTATTTAGCGCCTATTACTTACAGCGCCATCTATTGTTTGTAATTCGAACTAAAATCAAAAATCACTGTAAAAAAACTTTTGACCTTATGCATAACCCTCCTGCTCATATTTTTACGTCATTTGACCCACAAGAGCATAAATAAGACAGAAAAATAATTTTTTTCAATAGCAATTTCTTGTAGTGGGAATTAAAGGATTAAAGAAACTCCTACTGTTGATGGATGACTCTATAAAATATAAATCCAGACTTAACAGTTGTGATACTTACAAAGTTACCACAATTTCCTTCTTTTTCAGAACAAAAAGGTGGTTGTACGCTCAATGATTCAAGTATTTCTTCCCAACCTTGAGCAGTTGTCAATCGGAAAAGCAGAAGAAAACCCTGAATAAAACCCTGGAAATTCAAAGTTGGTGTGATTATTCGATGAAAATCAAGATGCATGAAAATAGACACACCAAGTATAGCATATATGTAAACAATGATCAATAAAAGTGTGCTGATATTTATTAAAGCTGGAACTGAAGCCACCATTGAGTGAAGTAATCTACGAAGATCTACAACCACATCAGTCAATCGTAGTAAACGAAGCACACGTAAAAGTCGAAAAGCATACAGAAATGACAGAGGATTAATTTCTGCTTCAGAATCTGAATGAAACAGGAACTCACCTGAAACAAAAAAGAAGTGACTTTGCAATTTAAAATTTACAGAGAGATAATTCCAAAAACAAACAGTAATTATTGTAGTATTTCTATCATGCAAAATTCACAATAAATATTAAACTGATTATATGTTCAAGAAACTATATACATGTCTAATATTTTAAATTTATGTTACTGAGGTGTAAATAAAACTAGCTATAGATACTTCATCTGTGAGATAAATTCTCACACTGTTATTTTTGCTGTTTCTTGTTTATTCATTGGCATCAGTTTTTCAGCTAGTACGTGAGACTTTACCAAGTACTTTACTTAGTATCACTTTGGGATCTTTTTCGCCGTTTACTATTTCTCTCCAGTGGCACGTACCGTAAGTCTTTTTTGTTAGGAATGTGTAACCTTAGTCTTGTCACCGTACATATATTTATATACATTGGTTTGCAAAAATTAAGGAAAAACAACAAAAGTAGCGATTACTCAAAATGTTACAAGTAGATTTTAATAAAACTGAGACACAATTTACAGCACATAGTAAGGTATAAAATAACATTAAAAGAAAATACCAGACGATTGTGGTGTTTCAGAAATTAATACAATTATAAAATAAACAAAATAAATGTCTCAGTTTGGTATAGTAAAAGTACCTTTAATATGGAGTACGATCACCCCTAGAAGCAATACAGCACATACAGCGAAGTGTGATACTGTCAATTATGCGATCGATAAGTTCGCTGGGAAGTGTGAGCCATTGCTCTTGTAAAGCAGTTGTAAGCGTGGCATGAGTCTGAGCAGGGAGATTGAGAGCAGAGACACATCTTCCTAAAGCATCCCAAAGATGCTCGATGGGATTCAAGTCCAGTGATCGCGTTGGCCATCCCATGCGCTGAATTGTTTGGCGCTGAAGATAATCTTCTATGATGTGAACCCTGTGCAGTCTAGCGTTATCGTCCTGTAACACAAAATAATTACCTATTGCACCGGCAATAAGGGTGCACATAAGCATCAAGAATGTCATCTCTATAGACGTGAGCATTCACAGTTCCACGTGGAAAGACATGGAGGTTTGTACGTCTGCCCAAAGAGATACCATCCCAAACAGAGACATGGCCTCCTCCATATGAAACTCTTTTATGAATGTTTGATGGATGATAGTGTGTTCCCTGTTCTTTCCAAATCAAACAATGCCTACTAACGCTTTGGAGGCTAAACTGGAACTCATTTGTGATGAGAACATGCCTCCATTGATCAGCCGTCCAGTGGACATGTTGACGTGCCTCCCTTAAATGTTTCCTCCAGAGACATGAGGTGAGTGGCACACAAATATCTGGTCGCATCACGTAAAGACCACCTTTCTGAAGTTTTCTATGCATAGTAGACATTGATACCAACTTTCCAGTGTCTGCAGCAAGGACGGATTTAAGATGAGAGGGGGTTGCTGTTCTATTCCTTTGTACACATAACCGCAAATATCGGTCATTGGTGCTTGTTGTAGCTCTTGCTCGTCCTTCACTGAATCTTCTGGAGGCCGAAACAGTGGTTTGAAATTGTTGTCAAAGCCTATGAGCAACAGGACTCACATTTAGCCATCTGGCCACTTCTGTCTGACTTTGGCCTACATCCAATCTTCCAATAGCTCTATATCGCAGCTATGCGGACAAATGATACCTCGAGGTCATACTAATGAATTGACTATCTCAGTTTTCTGATCTCATAATCACAGCGACACCAGCAGCCGTAATCTCTAGCATGCATTTTTGTGCTCCGTACAGATGACGCAATCCGATTGCAGTGCCACTGATTTGCATTTTGTAATTTTAATCAGCAAGTTTTTGTTAACAACATATCCAAATTTCATATGGATAGGTTAATTTTTGAATGAGTTATCGCTCTTTTTGTGATTTTTCCTTAATTTTTGAAAACCAGTGTATATCCCTTTATTTAAGTTGGTAATTAAACTTACTTACCTCTATTTAAAGCAGCTTACTTATTCCTCTTTTCATCTCCTTAAAGTTATTGTTAAAGTTATGTTTAATGTTGTATATATAAAGTTGTCTTATTTTACAGTTTTTAAAGCCTTCTTCCAGCCAACAGCAGTTCATCTGACGCAAAGCACTTTCGTCCATTGAAAGATGTCACTTGTTTACATCCGTATCGCGTTCTTTTTCATTTTTGCCTTCAAAGTAGTTTTCCTTGCGTCTACAAGATGGCATTAGCAGTTTGACACAATCGTGATTTGCATAAGAAATCTGATGCCATCGCTTTGAAACTTCTGGAAGCATGTTCATGAAGCTGAGATAGGGCATTGTTTTGCGATGCGTAGTAGATTATTTTTCATCCATCCGTGACCAAGATGATTCCTGAACTTTGTTAAATGAACCAGGAAATGGATCCGTATATTTAATCATGGAGGTTGAGAGACATTTTATAAGGGTTTCAGATTGGAGGACATAAATGATTAGTCAGCTCTGACTTTTTCTTCATCAGTTTGAATTGTCAAGTCAGTGAAATGTTGATGACTTATTACCGTGATAAAAGAAAGTTTGTTCTCTGTATTATTCGAAAACTTCAGAGGCAGTTATAGTGGCAGTGTTGATATGGATGTGATATTGTCTGACTTCAAGTGTTCTATTAGAATAATTAATGAAATTTATTACATCATGAAGTTTGAATGAACAGCTAGAATATTCTTCCTGGATAATGTGATAATAGGCTTAGATAGCATCATCATTGTTTTGTTTTTTTGCAACATATATCTGACTTCAGTTATGAATTAAATAGCAACGTGATATTTAATGCCTTACCTTTTTGATTGCGTCATAGGGTTTACAAAAGTGTGTTAAAGACTCAATATTGGTTAAATCTGATAAGTCATTTTTCCTTTTACTTCTGTTAATATATTTTTCTAAATTTATTAATATAAATTTTTCATGTTCTTTAATAGGGGTTTCAAATATCAGCAATAACATTTATTAAATGCATAAAGTAACTCTGCTAATCTTTTCTAAACTCTTAGAGATACTTTGTATCTCCTTAACATTTTTTCTCCTGCGTGTACTGTGTGCGCATCTTTCTATTCCCACATTTCGTTATACATGCTTTCATTTCAATTAGAAGATAAACATTAAAATAAATAATATAGTAAATAAATAATCAGTTATAGCCAGGGTTCAGATGTTGATGATATTTGCATCCTTAAACTTCCTTTTTATTTTCTTCTTTTTTCTCTTTTTTTTTACAGTTTTTTAGGTCTTTTTTTTTTTTTATAATGGGTTTTATCAGGACAGTTGTATACACAAGTGGTTTTGGGATACAACATTCCTCCCACTTCCTCTTTGAGCCTGCTTACAAATATTTTAACAATATAGAAATTTTTTTATTTTTCTAGATTTTTATGTTACAATAAAAGATCTTTATAATGCACAATTCTACATAATGCAATTCTCCATATAACACACAACTTCTCAGATGTAAACAATGAATTTTGTAGTTAAAAATAGGGTGCAATGATTTAAATCAGTTAATTTAAATCAACGATTATATCATGATTTTAATCAACTGATTTTTTTAAAAAAATCATTGATTAAAATCATAAATTTTCTAAATTTTAAAATGACATATAAAAGTATTAAAACAAAAGATGAACATAATTTGGAAAGTTTCTACAGGTATTTTGACTAATAAATAAACAACAACAACAACAAAAAAAGAGCTTTAAATAGTTGTTTCCAAGCTTAATTCCTGAGTATTGTAAAAAATTAAGTACAATAAATTTGTAAATAGCATAGTTTTTATCTGACATAAAAAGCATTTCATTTAAAAATACTATTTAATCTAATATAATTTGTAATGTCGTTAATTTTCTTTAAGTAATCAAATTATTCATTCTTTTATATAAAATATGCATAGCAAGTATAGTAAATTTCTGCAAGTAAAAGAATTAAAATAGCAAGAATTTTATTTTCTCATTCTACTTATGCAATAATAAATTTATAGTAAATATTGGAGTTAAGAATTAAAGAATGACATCGGCTCAAAATTATTATAAAAGAATGCATAAGAGAAAAAGAATTGGTATAAAAATGTTAAGAGCAGCAAGAGCTTCTTCAGTGTTGTTTAACTTTGTAACTCATATACACCAAACATAACTAAAAAAAAAAATAATAATTAGGGATTGAAAAGGCAGCAAAACTTTTTTTTTTTTTTTTTTTTTTTTTTTTTTAAAAGAACAATTAAAAGCTAATAATCCTCATTGAGAGGTAATAATGCTATTATTGAATAATTTTAGGATTTCAGACATAACTAACTATTCTTATATTTACTCCGTATATATATATGAATGGGCTTAAATCATTTTTATAATTTCTTTAGTTAGTATACACATACATGTGTGCAAGTTTAGATTTAGGCGATTAACAGTACAAATGCAAAGCATGCTGCAAATAATATGAGTTAGTTTTATCTAACAAAAACATAACTGTGAAAAAAGGGAGCCAAGTTCTGTAAAGACAATGGCAAGAAAAGAAGTGATATCTAAGTGGGAGCCAAGTTCAAATAAAATTCACTCAAACTTACCCACTGAAATATTATAGCTGCCAACTGAAGTATTTTTTAAATTGTTTAAAAATAAAAATTATTGATAGCATATTAATAATAAATCTAGAACTTGGCAAGTTTTTACTTATGAGTCATTATTTTCATTAATGACAATATTATATCAAAACTTGTTATTTCATGTTAGAAAGCCTTAATTTGAGTGAGCTCCTTTCCCTTGAAGGGCTGTGGGATAAAATATATCCCACCTAATTTTAACTGCAAAATGCCACATTGACACCAGAATCCAGGACTAAAAAGTTTAATTTTATTAAATACGTGAAAGGAAGCTTTTACCCATTTTGAAATAAATTTGTTTTTTAAATTCTGGTGTGATTCAATCATTTCAAAATTTACGAATAAAAGTTTTTTGCCCCGGAAAGGGTTAAAGGGGTGCAGTCTCTAGAGTGATTATCAAGAATAAGCGTAAGTGTATCTGTCTCTTTGTCAGATCTTTTAGTCTGTTTGCATTGAGATTTCCGGAGGGTGAGTGCGGGAGTGTATCTGTGTATTTATTGATTTATCAAATATTTAACATGAGTCATTTGTTTATAATAATAGCTATATTAA
This sequence comes from Maratus speciosus, assembly GCA_963932465.1. Taxonomy (NCBI): domain Eukaryota; kingdom Metazoa; phylum Arthropoda; class Arachnida; order Araneae; family Salticidae; genus Maratus; species Maratus speciosus. Next base: position 373,597,319 of record OZ010792.1, on the reverse strand, counting down.
TTTTTTTAATAATGACATTGTTATTAATATTAACATCAGCATTTTATTAAGACATGAAATTGAAAGGCATAACATTTATCAAAAACTTGCCAAGTTCTAGACTTATTATTAACACGCTGACGGAAACTTGTGTCTATAGCCGTCAAAGCAAAGTTCACTATGTGGCATAATGATTGATTGACACTAGGATTTACATGAAAAAATATATGAAAATAAGTAAAAGCTTAACTTCACATACATTAATTAATGCAAAATTTAGTTTTAAAATACTGGTGCCAATTTAGGAATTAAAATTAAGTGAACTTTGCTTTGATGGCTATAGATGCAAGTGTCCATCAATGTGTCAATATGCTATCAATAATTTTTTTTAAAAAACAATTTAAAAAGTGCTATAATACTTCAGTAGGTAAGTTTGAGTGGATTTTATTTAAACTTGGCACCCACTTAGACATCACTTCTTTTCTTGCCATTGTCTTTACAGAACTTGGCTCCCTTTTCACAGTTATGTTTTTGTTAGGTATCATTACTTTACTAACAGAACTACCCGGCTTCGCCCGTGTCAATTATAAGGAGCCTTCCAGGTAAAATAAATTAAAACAAAATAATACAGCAATCACAATAACTGAAATTTGTACATTCCCATCCACAAACTAAATTAAAAAGACAATCAGAAAACATGACATTATTGTCTCACAACCATAGTTAAATCCGATTGTTCCAACATTTTATAGAAAACAAAAGTACTTTCAGTAATATTTGTTTGTAATGTTTATCTCAATTTACAGATTTTTTATGGATTTTAAAATAATTTTCAAGCATGCATATTTTTTAAATATGCTTGCAACCCAATTACAAAATATTAACTAATTGTTCAAAAACATTGTAAATAATTCAGAATTTGTTTGTTTTCGTGTAATATTCAATAACTAAATTGGCAAACGAAATTAAAACGACAAAAATAAAATAAAATAAAACCCAAATTTAACAGATATCAAATCAAACTATTCAAAATAATCTAATGAGTATATAAAATGCAAATGGGAATTTCGTTATAGGTGCATATAACTTGAATTCTTCAAAACGATTTTGCATGCGACTTGCACTATTAGTTTTTTAAGGAAGATTTTAGTGCGTAACATATTGTTCTCCATTGCTTAGTCATAAAATTATAGGGGAAAGTTATATAATCATGTGAACCCAATTATGAAAGATTAGTCTTATTACCTGAATGAAAAATGCAGAACTATTTTTATCTCTTTAAGTATTGAAGGGTTAATCTTCAGTAATCGGGCTGTGTGCTAGTTGGCAAATTCATATTTTAATGAGTGTGCCTCACACCTATTATGGCATGCACTTTTGTTTAAAACAATATAGAATTATTTATGCTTCAAGCGAATATCTAGCATGCAACTTGATTACAAAAAACTAACCTGCAATAATGCTTAAGGTGGTTCCCCAGTTCCCTGCTCAACAATGCGAAACTTTCTGACTCATTAAACATAAAGGCTTAAAATTTGTAGGCCAAACTATTAAAGCGATTCGGAATTGAAATGGGTTTTCCATTTTCTGATAAATAAATTACTTATCGAGTTATGAGTAATTGTGGTCACGTGACGACTGGTTTTTCTCCTTTATCGCAGTGTTGCGTCCGAAATTTAATTCAAAACACTAACTGAAAGATCTTATATCTTTACCAAAAAATGTAAAATATCTTTCGATTACATAGCTTTTAAATAAGAACTCCTGTCAATTTCATGCATTTCCGAACAAAAATGAATTTAAAAATATGTCAGAAAGTATATCCTTTGGATTCGAGAACAGCCTTAACTTGACCTTTAAGAAAAAACTCACATTTTCAGTTTTAATTTTGGAACTCACGAAATTTAAATTCAGAAAAAGGATGTTCTTTTGAAACGTTGTACTAATTTTTTGTGGTATGTGGTATAATATAATTTGTGTTTTTTTTTTTTTTTTTTTTTTTTTGTGAATAAACAGTAGTATAATAGAAATTAAATCTACAATAATTAGATGAAATGATGTCATTTTCCATTAATTTTAAATCGTGACATTAATCAAGAATTTTTTGGAAAAGAGAAATAACTTCTCTCTTTTTACTATAAATCATAGAAAATGTTACTACAGAATCTAAACCAGTACAACACTTAGCTATAACGTATAGCTATAAGATATGGCTGTAGTATACAATCGAAGTAGTAAACAAAATATAGGAGCCATTTACTTACAGTGAGTTTTACTACACATTGAAAAGATTTGATAGAATGTGATGTCATATCTAAGCTTTTTTTTCCCCTAAATTGTTTTCATGAAATTTGACTGTCTGTATTAAAGTAGATGTTTTAATTAAAAAAAAATAAATCATATTAAGGTGCTACGTCTTTTTACCACTCTTATAGTTTACATTTTATTTTATATATAAGTTATTTATTTTACATATAAAGTTTTTATTTTATATATAAATAAATGTGCATTTTCTGTTTAGAATGATGTCAATCTCAAAAATGCAAAAATACAGCAAGAAAATCTGAATTTTTATTGGCAAATAAAAACAAAATACATGCATTTTCGTTATTTTTTTCACATTATTCTGTCATGTTTCAGGGTGTAGCAATAGGAAAGAAACGATTAAATTTCAAAATTTAAAAAGAGATATTTATATAATGTTAAATTATGGAAGGTGGTACAAAAAAGTGATAAATAGTGGTCTGATGATTTTTAAAAGTAGACAGCGATCTTTTCCAAGTTCTAAAACGTATGTACATCAAGTTTCCTGCAAATCGGTCAAAAATTAAAGATTTGTATAAAGGACATACACTCAGAAAACGCCTTATATATATATATATATATATAGATACTGCTGTATTGAATGCATGTTTTGATACGAAATGTATTGATTCGAAATTTTTATTGTTTCTGAAACAACAATTCCTATTAAATTCCTATATTAAATTTTCCTATTAAGTATTCCAATTAAATTTCCTATAGCTGGTCCTGATTTTTGCACTCAAAGTGAAAATTAAAGTTATGTGCTTATGCCATACTATGTATCATTCATCCATGGGCGCCGGCAAGGAGGGAATGCAGAGGAAGGAGATTGCTCCTCGCTGGATTTTCAAATTTAATTAACTAAATATTCTTTCTCTCTGATGATTTTGAAAATAAAAATAAACTTTATTCTTCTCAAGTGATTTAAAATAATTAAAACACTGAGGAAAAAAGGAACTAAAAATTTTTCTTATAGCCGAAATTTTTTACTAGAATTAACTGGATATTTCATTTGCAAACAAGGTTCTTCTCAAGTTTGTACTGTACTATCGCATTTGAGAGTTCTAATTTTTATAAAATTTCCTGTTTTCGAAATGGGTACACAGGTTTTTGAAAAATAAGACTGCAACTGTTCATTGAAAATTTAATAAGGTTCATAGAAAAAAAATTGACATTAAGTCCTTTGGGTATTTCAAGATACGTGAATATTAAAGGAGGAAAGTAGTTACTCAATGTTAATCGGTTTCAGATCAGACTAGTTTCAAATTAGTCAGACCTTATTCATCCTTATTCATTGAAGGAATATTCTGGATAAAAGGATTTTTAGAGTTAATTTTCATTAATTCGAGCATTTGCTTATTTTCAACGTTCCCTGCCCGCCTAAAGTATCCCAGTATGTTTAAATAACCAATTCAACATATTATTTTTATTGTTTCATATTAAAGACTATGCATTTAGCTATCCAAAATTGTTTTTGTTTTCTCTGTACGATCATTGGAAGTGCAGGTATGACTGTTTTTTTATTTCAGTTCTAAAACAAGAAGTTTTTATTTAAAAAAAGGAAATGTAAGTTTAGGTAACCTAAAGAAAGATAATGTCTTTCAATATTGAAATTGAGAAAGGTACAACATATAAATTGAAATATTTTTGAGGGGGTTGAATTTTTCTATTAAATATTATGGAATAAAAACTTAGATGTGCTTTCTGAAAACATGATTTTTGTAAACAATCAGTTGCTGCATGTTTAGCTTGGATTCAACATTTGGCAGGTTTTTTTTTGGCAAATTAAAATTTCACCTAATAAATGTAATGTTAAAGTAAAAATGGTCATCACCAGGATGGGTAATTAATCGATTTTCACATTTTTAAAAAAATTATTCCTTAGTTTTATAGTGTAAACGAACTTCACACTAAATTTGAAGTTTGTAGGTGCAGTAGATAAGTATTTGGTTGTCAATTTGCGGCAGAAATCTATATTTTAATACTGCTCTATTGAATGCATGTTTTGAAATGAAATATATTGATTCGAAATTTTTATTGTTTCTGAAACAACAATATAATCCCTTAAGCTAATATTAGAAAATTATTAAAATATCTCAATTCGTTGATTTTCTGTAAGCAAGTAAATATCCTATTGGTTTATAATGGAAGTTCATGGGAATTTCGCGAAATATTAGAGATATTGCCAAGGTGGCGTCACTTTTGGAGGCTAATTTTGGTCGCCAAATTTGGCAATATATCACCAAGTTGGCGACAAACTTGGCAGTGCTTCGCAACAGAACAGCGTTCCCCTCTATACCAAATTAAAATTTCGTCTAATAGACGTAATTTTAAAATAAAATTGGACACCCCCAAATGGGTAATTAATCGTTTTTCACAATTTTTTTTTATTTCTTAGTTCTATAGTGTAAACGAACTTTGCACCAAATTTGGAGTATGTAGCTGCAGTAGATATTTGAACAACAATATAATCCCTTAAGCTAATATTAGAAAATTATTAAAATATCTCAATTTGTTGATTTTCTGTAAGCAAGTAAACCCTATTGGTTTATAATGGAAGTCTGTGGGAATTTCGTGAAATATTAGAGATATCGCCAAGGTGGCATCACTTTTGGCAACTGATTTTGGTCACCAAATTTGGCGATATTGCCAAGTTGGTGACAAACTTGATGGTATTTGGCGACGGAACAGAGTTCCCCCTATAGCAAATTAAAATATTGCCTAATAGACGTAACATTAAAATAAAAATGGACACTCCCCCAAGGGGGTAATTAATCGATTTTCACAATTTTTTTTTTATTGTGTAAATGAACTTCACACCAAATTTGAAGTCTGTAGCTGCAGTAGATATATGATATCTTTTTGATGAGTGAGTCAGTCAGTGTTAAAATTATCGATTATATTATCAGACATTTTCAAATGTCATTATCTCGGAAACTAATTATGTGCTATTTATAAAATTTTGGATCCTAGGTAATTAGGGTGGTCTTACTACGTATTTCATATAACAAGTACATAGGTCACATAGATTTTCAGTAGTAGAGTGTCGAAATTTGACGAAAAGAGCTTGAAATGGTTCGTGTAATATAACACACGAGTATGTCAGAGGAACTTGAATGACACACTGCCGTGCGTCTAGATTATTTAGGCTACTAACTAATGAAATTAATTATTTGCAGTTTTTATTAATTATGTAATTACTTACTATTTCCTCTAGGCCATTTTTTAAGGGCCCCTTTTGAAATTGGCAAAATGCACCCTGCCTTTAAAAAAAATATTGAAATTAACCTGTAGCTGAAACCAGAGATTTCTTTAAAAAAAAACTTCCCCATTCCACAGTATTTCTAAATCCATGTGCGCAAGACCTTGGAAAATGATAGAACTTTATTTCTTTAGAAAAAATGGGATATTAATAAAACATGTTATTTAATTGTACTTTCAATCTGTAATTCACAAAGTTATTAAAAAATAATGGCACTTTATTTATTGTACTAAAAAATTATATATATATATATATTTTTTCTTATATCGTTACTAAATACATTACTGATATATTTTCCCATGAAATAATGCCTTTTTTGAACTAGCATCCCGCCCCTTTTTCTTTCTAGAATGAATAACTTAATTATTAATTATCATTTTAGTAATTAAAGCATAAAAATGTATATTATGTTCCTAATTAGAGAGTTAATTGTCTAATAATTATTAATTTTAAGTAGTGTTAACAATTAAACATTAAATGCAATTATTAATAATTTTAATAAAACATTTTAATAAAATATAATAATTTTAAATATCACTAGTATTTAACATAATTTTACATAATTATTATAAAATATTAATGCATATACAGTAAAACCTCTCTAAAGCAACCACGTTCTGTTCCAATAAAAATTGGTCGCTCTGAGAGGTGGTCTCTTAATGGAGGTCATGTTTAAATCTAGATTTTAATTGTTGAAAAAAGATTAAAATTAATGTTACTAAAATTTATTTTTCACATTAGGAAAAAATATGAAAATTTAAGTAACAAAACAAAAGTTAATTACATAATTATTGCAGAGTTTAAAAAATGAATACATTGACGTTTGCTTTGATTTTACGGTTTTATCTTTTATAACTTTTATTTCCAAGTCCTTTCGAAGTTCAGTAAATAAATACAATTTTTTTTTTTGGACGGAAAAATGACGATTTCATTAAATTATCTATTTCTTTGAGAGTTCCTGACAGAATAGGGCAGGGAAGTTTATTGACCGTCATCCTTAATTTGTCATCAGAATTAAATTCATTGTCTAAAAAGGCATAAAGGGGTTTAAACACTTAAAAGTTACCAGAATAAATAAAAATTCTAAACTTAGTTTAGAAGTTTGATGAATAATGCGCTCTCTGGAATTATTTTTCTAATAAAACCTTCTTCAAGCGACTAGGAAAAAACGTAATTTGTTTTTCTTCAAAGAAATGGGTCACTCATGGAGGGAGTTCAACTAGGATGGTCTCTGAATAGAGGTAAAATTAGTATTTAGCATATGGGAATAAATTTCGTTCCATGAAAAAATGGTTGTTCAAGGAGGTGGCCACTTAATGGAGGTGGTTGCACAGGGAGGTTTCACTGTAATGTTATTGTATATGCTACTAACTAATGCAACTACTAATTTACAATTTTTATAATTTCTGTAATTACTAACTATTAATTATAATTTTATTTATCAAAATGTAAAAAACATAGATTACATTAGCAATTAGATGTTTAATTGTTTTGGAAACCTAAAACTCTTGGTAGCTATTCAGTAATTGAACATTGGGAAAAAAAATCATAAAAATCCAATCTAAATAAAAAAAAAAATCCTTTTTTTTTTTTTTTTTAAATTGGGTAATATAATAAATGATTCGGTTTAGAAATATTTAGATAATGCTTATAAAGTCAATTTAACAATGTGTCGAATGATCCATATTGTACAAAAATTTATATTCTGCACAACTCCTGGTAACAAGGAATACAATATAAAGATACTCTTCTATATTTTGATATGTTTCATATTTGGACATGTTTGTTTACAAGGTATGTTTAATGATGCGTGAAATGTGTTCTATACAATGCAAAATTCTATATAACGCACAACCTCATGCTTTTAAGTTTGCATTATAAATATCTTCTACTGTATTTATTATTTTGAAGATTATTTTATTTAATGTAAATGCATTATGTTTCGTCTGCTGTAATGCAATGACTTATATTTCTAGTTAGAATTGACTTTAAAAGTTAAAATATCAATATGCTACATTTCAGAATTGATTCTGTTGAAGAAGTTTAAACTATTTTAGGATGAAAATTTCAAATAGTCAAACATTAGAAAATACCAAAAGCATGAAAATATTTTAATAGGAATTTATGCATTATTTTTTGAATATGTTTTAAAAATTTCTAAGTCAACAACATACAGGTTCTGGGTAGTAATTAATAAAAGATTTAATATTTTAAAATTATGCTTACCTAAAAAATGTACACATACTAAGATAAGATCAAATAAATTCCAAAAATCATTGAAAAAAAATTTCCGCAGGCCCATTATTTTTATTGTAAGCTCTAAGACATATGCTACAGTAAAAAAGCGATCACAATAATGAAGAAGTCTTTTTTTTAATGGAGTAGCATAAAGAGAATGCAAGGCAATGATTACAGTATTGGTGAAAATGAAGATCAATATAATAACTCGGAACCTAAAATGAAGAAAAATGAAAAAAAAAAATTAATATTTTTACATTTACACATCAATTTTCTATTTATAATTAATTTAAAATACTGCTACTTGTATTACTTTTCTTTCACATATGAAACAGATTAAAACTTTATTACTTAAAAGATTCTATAAGTTTAATCAAAAAACTACTTAATATGGCTGACATTTTAAACTAGACAGCAGGCTGAAACTAAAAACCTAGTTAAAATAGTATACTCTGCAGTTTATATAAAATTATGGATACCTAATGTTATGATACAGTCATGGGCAGACCTCCTCCTCCACACTCTACTAGAGTAAAAAACATTCCACTAAACAATATATTTTACAACATTATATACAGAATGTAAAAAAAATAAAAAAAATACAGTAAAACCTCCCTAAAGCGACCACGTTCTGTTCCAATAAAAATTGGTCGCTCCGAGAGGTGGTCTCTTAATGGAGGTCATGTTTAAATCTAGGTTTTAATTGTGGAAAAAAGGTAACAATTAATGTTACTAAAATTTATTTTTTGCATTAGGAAAAAATATAAAAATTTAAGTATCAAAATAAAATAAATTACATAAGTTAATTACTGCAGAGTTTAAAAAATGAATACATTGGCGTTTGTTGTGATTTTATGGTTTTATCTTTTACTAGAAGGTAGCCCGTCAGGCTGACGTGTTTGCATTTTCAAAAGAATGGTATAGCATTGTATTATAAAAAGAATTATGAAGTAATAAATTTTATCTTATCTGACTAATAGGATCAGGTGGGTTGGTTGGTTGGTTGATTTTTGACGGCCAGTTATCTGCACGAGGGATATAGGCCCAGGGGGGGGAGTGCCCTTCGTGGGGGTCTTTCTAAGGGAACCTAACCCGTATTTACGCATGGAAACCCATGGCTCGAAGAAAACAATGAAAACTCCAAACGATTAGGCCGACGGGCGCGATTGGGTTCGAACCCAGCACCTCCCGTCTACCAGCTTCGAGAGCAGAACCTCTCAGCCACTGGTGGGACAGGATCAGGTGGGAATAAAATAGTTATAAAAAACAGCCCATTTATAATTGAAACTTAATTTGCAAGAAAGAACTTCACTCACAAAATTTAAAGAACTACTTCACAAAAAACATGCAAATTAGAATTAATAATGCTATTTTAAAATATATTGTCAATTAAATTTCGTCTTCGTTCATTGCTTTAAAAAAATCAATAACCTTCAATTTCTTATAAATCAGAATAATAATAATAATAAACAATTAAATAAGAGTCCTTCACGGATTAATTGCTGATAGCTGATGCCAAAATAATAATTATAGAACAAATTTTAAAAAGTGTATTTGTAAACATGCATAAAGAAACCTATAATAAATTTTGATCATTAAAAATGATCCTTTATCACTTAAGAAAACTGTAACTATTAATTGCATTAACATATTTTTTTCTCAAATTCTTTTATTAAATTACAAATTTATTTTCCCTACAAAATACAAAAATGCAAAATTTTATTTCCATTGTTATATATATATATATATATATATTCTACACGGCATTAAGTATCCCTGATAGTCTAATTATATTTTATAAGAAATACTATTCATTTTTCCCCCAATGTCTTCAGAGTTCAAAGAATTTCAAAAGAAACTTCTTTTTTATTTTAACTACGATAGATGGCGCCAACAAAGCTCAAAGTTCACAATGAATGCGATACAAATGAATGTTTACTTACGGAGGGAGAGGGCCAAACTAATTTCAACTGAAGTTATCTCAGAATATGTACATAATTAAATGTAAGTCATCTCTCAAATGTTAATTTATTTTAAATAATCTTTCTAAAAATGTAACTTTTATGAAGTTTAATTCGAAAAAAATAATTTTCAATAAAAATGGAAGAATGGAATACAATAAAGCGAAGTGGAATCCGGATGAGTTCAACCCCGGAAGCGTTATACACTTTGTGTCATTATATATATAATGACTTTTATTTCCAAGTCCTTTTGAAGTTCAGTAAATAAATGCAAATTTTTTTTGGACAGGAACAAAAAATGATGATTTCATTAATTTATCTATTTCTTTGAGAGTTTCCTGTCAGAATAGGGCAGGGGAGTTTATTGACCGTCATTCTTTATTTGTCATCAGAGTTAAATTCATTGCCTAAAAAGGCACAAAGGGGTTTAAACACTTAAAAGTTACCGGAATAATAATAAAAAAAATTCTAAACTTAGTTCAGAAGTTTGATGAATAATGCGCTCTATGGAATTATTTTTTTAATAAAACCTTCTTCAAGCGATCAGGAAAAAACGGAATTTGTTTCATTTTCTTCAAAGAAATTGGTTGCTCATGGAGGGAGTTCAACTGGGATAGTCTCTGAATGGAGGTAAAATTAGTATTGAGCCTATGGGAATAAATTTCATTCCATGAAAAAATGGTCGTTCGGGGAGGTGGTCGCACATGGAGGTTTCACTGTACTTCATTAAGAAATGTGATTCTCCTTCCCAAAATCAAGGGCTGATTTTATTCTTGGATACAGTTGATTTGCATTTTAGCAATTGATGTAAAAACACATTAACTATTTTGCTTATCTCTTTAATATTTAACTTTTCTTTTACATATAAAACAGATTAAAACTTTATTACTTAAAAGATTCTGTAAGTTTAATTAAATTGCTACTTAATATGTCTGACATTTTTAACAAGACAGCAGGCTGAAACTATAAAAACCTAGTTAAAATAGTATACTCTGCAGTTTATATAAAATTATAGATATGATTATATAAAATTATAGTTATGATACAGTCATGGGCAGACCACTTCCTCCACACTCTACTAGAGTAAGGAAAATTCTACTAAACAATATATTTTGCAACATACACATACATAGAATCTATATATAAATATGTTATGCTATTGTATGTGGCACAGAAATCACAGTTATTTGTTAATTGTTTAATGGCAACACCTGAATGAAACGCATGTCATTGGTTATTGAACAGCATTTAATGCATAACCATACCTATAAGGGAGTTTACCATAGGGGGGGACCCTGTTCTGTCGCCAAATGCCACCAACTTGGCTATATATTGCTAAATTTGGTGACCAAAATTAGTCGCCAAAAGTGACACCAACTTGGTGATATCTCTAATATTTCCCCTAATTCCCATAGACTTCCATTGTAAACCAATAGGGTTTACTTGCTTACAGAAAATAAACAAATTGAGTTATTTTAATGCAACAAAAACTAATATTAGCTTAAGGGATTATATTAATTATATTTAATGGAGTCCAAGTAAATTAAATTATGAATAAAAGTAACATGATACAATGCTTAGCACGCTTTCCCAAACATAAATTTTAAGGGAGACCAAACTAGTCACCAAGGGCGGCTAGTATTTATAAAAATACTTCATTAAGAAATAAGATTCGTCTACCCAAAATCAAGGGCTGGATTTACTCTTGGATACAGTTTATTTGCATTTTAGCAATTGATGTAAAAACATATTATTTTGCTTATCTCTTTAATATTTAAAACAATTAATTTTATTTAAGTTTTAATAATAGAATACACTTCTTATTTTTAAACAATTTTATAAAACATAAGAAAAATTTGATTTGCACCACTTTTAAAACTAAATATAAAAGTTCTAAAGTATCTCATGAGGAAATAAAATATTGAATTTACACTTAAAACTTTACAGAAACTTACCAAAGATTATAAGTAATTGTATAACAGACATTCATTATAAAATTTGATGGTCTATCAGTACGTTCTACTGGTTTTTTCTTTCCCAATCTCAACACTGCAGCATAATATTGCCTTTGACTTTCAGAAAGTAACATTTCATTTTTCTCCATCTTAACCTGCATTGTATTTATAAACGAGGGAAATAGACTTATTACAAAAAAAAAAAAAAAAAAAAAAAAAAAAAAAATGTACAGTAGATTTTTTTTAATGCACATTTATTTCTAAAAAGAATAATTTTAATATTAAGAATACTAATTTAATTTATAACGTAACAAAGTGCAGATTTTTAAATTTACATATTTTATATAAGGGAGGGGGAACAAAAGATGAATATATCTATTAGGTTAATGCAAATATTCATAAATGAAAATTTTATTTGAAACTAGCTGAGTAGCAGCTTGTTGTGTTGTATTTGCATCTTATAAGATCTTAGGAGTTATTTTGGGGAAAAATACTTACCAATACAGTTTTTAAATTGCAACTTTCTCCACTATCTATGACTACTTTTTCGTACTCTAGTACAATATCTTCTACTCATGTGAAAGTCATGAAACTGATATCATCTAAATTCGAATAAAAAATATTGGCATATGTTGCAGAATTTTAAGTTCTCCTTTTAGCCGCAAGAAGGCACTTTAAAGTTTTATTTCTTTAAACATTTTACTTATATTTTGTCCAAAAATTATGAAATTCATAACATAAAAACTTCTCACTTTTCCCTACCTTCTCATTCTAGTTTTATTTTCTACCACCAGGGGGCACCCCTTTTGAAACTTTTCATATTTAGAGCCCCAGGCTCTTGACATTTATTATCCAACTAAATATATATATATATATATATAATATATATTTCATTATTCCTTTCAATCATTACTAAAATTCTCTAAGTTCTGACCCATTCTAACAAGCTTTGGCCACATTGGACCCTTCTTTATATCTCAAGCCCTAATCATATGATTTACTTGGTTCTCTTACCATTCTCCTCATTTTCCTTTAAACTTCTCATTCATCTAGATAACTTTAACCAGGTCTGCCCCACTGAAATTTTGGGGCTTATTTCCCCCTTGGGGGGGAGGGGGGCACTTCTTCAACCATCTCCAGACCCATCATGAAAATACCTTGTTGGAAAGGTCTTCGTCCTGTCTTCCATTTGGTTGTCCCATTTGCAAACCTTGACCAAAGGTAAATTTGACGTCGCAAAGCATTTTACGCCTTCAGTTAGTGCCCCTGACCATTAGGGACTTAAGTGCCCCCACCCCCTGGTAGGACTTTCTCAATTTTTTCTGACCCCCATCATATCAAATATGCTAGAAAGCTTATTGTGCTCACATTCATCTTTTGCTCTGAAATTCATATATGTGTATGAAATTAGTGCCAGAATTATCAACAGTATCATGATTCACGATCAAATTTCTTGCCAAATGATTGTTAAATTTTAGAATTTTTATTGTTTTTAAGCTTATTTGTGTGAGTATCAACAAATCAATTCTAGAATTTAGGAATTGATTCTTATGGTGATCAATGCTGTTTTATGCGATGTTGATGTTTATCAATATTCAATTTTTCCAGAATTGCCCATCCCTAGTGTAAATGCAAAGAGGTATTGAAAAATTGGTTCAAATTTCCATATATATAAATATATATATGGAAATTTGAGCCAATATATATATATATATATATTTTTAAGTAGAAATTATGGTTTATGAGCAAATAATTATAAAAAGTTATTCATTGCTTTCTACTCTATTTTGTGCTTAATTTTTTGTGATATACAGTTGAATACGGTTAAGACACATTTCAAGGGATTGGATAAAAATTGCGTATTAAACTTCATTTGCATAATGCTGCAGGAATTGAGCTTATTCCCACATTTAATCATCTAAATGAATTTTAGAGTTTTCATTTATATGTTTATCGTAAAAAATGGTATATTTTATGGATATTTAGATTAAAATTTGACTGTATTCAATTTTAACTCATTGTTTGTTTTTATAGGAGCGATTGCAATAATAACTGAAAATAAATATGTATTCAAACATTTCTTTATAAAAGTACAATTATTATTTGGATTTAACATAGTTAACCTGTTTCAGAATGTATGTAGCAAATGCATAAAATCTGACCAACAAAGCTATAGATGCAATCTTTTTCGTGAAAATATTAAATTCCATGCAGCTTTAAGATTATTTTTTCCTTGCATATTTTGCTTTTTAACCCTCCGAGCGTCTTGCAAAAGGGTAAAATTGTAATGTTGTTTTCTTTGCATTTTGTTTTAAATGCTAAGAAATTATGATTCTTTCAACATTATAAAAAATACTCAATTACAAATATGAATGTAATCCTTGAGAGTATTAATCATTCTTCAATGTATTTCAAATTCATTAAATCTATAGAATTACATTATCTTAAATATTGCTTGTATTGCTGTGAAACCTGGAGCTTAGTGAACGGAATATTACGCCCCAAACACTTAGAGGGTTAATAACTATTTTATAAGTAAATTATTTCTATCATGAGGCACATCAATAAATTGGTAAAAAGTAATGAAATAAATAACAAATCCATTCAAAGTTTTATTTTTTTTTTCAAAAATAGGATTTAAAAAGTTCAAATATTTGCATAAGGCTATGATGCATTTTACAGGATTTTGCTTTTAAGTCCAACAATTAAAACTAAATTAGCTTTATTTGTTGATCCTAATCTATTGGTTCAATTGCATCATTGGTGATTTTATTTTGCAACAATATTATAGGAATTCTTCTATAAATATACTAATCATAAATTATACCATTATATCTGAATCCTGATATTAGTATTTTTAATTTTAAATACAAATTAATCAATATTAAAAACATAATTCTAATTATAAAATTAAGAAAATTAAATCAAAAATTATAAAATCATTATAAAAATTAAATAGCTATTCCCCCCCCCCCCCCCCCCCCCGCCTAAACATTAACCTAAAACTGAATATATACGATAAGCATCAAATTAACAAATATATCTCAAATTTCATAAAAGTATGAGGAAATCTGTCATAAAAATGTTCACATAAAACGAATAATTTCCTGTTTGTTTCAGATTTATTATTATAAGCACTTTCCCCTGTATTTAAAAGTAAGTTAGATAAGAAAAAGTAATTATAAGTAAATATAAATATTATCTTATATATTCACACACACACACACATATATATATATATATATGTGCGTAATTATTTATGTATGCATAAGTACAAATGTTTCTAGATGCATCTAAAATATTTTTAAATATCCATGCTAACATTTATATTTGGTATCAAGTGATGACCCCACTAATTAAAAAGTATCCAAAAATGGTTGTATTAATTTGATGTGTAATCACACAGAGTAATTACTTTAAACAGAATTATTTAAAATGTTATCCTATAACTCTATCATTTTTATATATATTTTCAGACATTTAATGAAAATTCCGACAATTTTCTTTTGATATAATGTATTTATTTTATGTAATAGAGTAATTTTGGAAATGTTGAGAATATAAATACAGTAGAATACTGTTAATCCACAAACCTGTAATTCAAAAACACCTGTAATCCACACTGTATGAATGAATGTAAACAAAGAATTTTAATCCTTAAAAAATAATTTCTCAATGGTGACATTTTTTTTAGTTTTCCCCCAGCTTTAATCTTAATATCATACATCAATTAAATTTATTTTTTCCAATTTAAAATGATAGTATGAATAAAAATATTTTATTTATTTAACCATAATAAATAAAAAAATGCTTTTTAAAATTTACTTTTTAAAAGTATTTGTATTAATTAAAGATGGTTACTTAGACAATATATTTAATCTCTCATCTAGAAATAATTACAATTTATGGAATTGAAGATAAAACAGTTTACACAAAATTCAAGCAATTAATTGCTTAATCAATGTTAATAAATAAATATATATATATCAATAAATTCATATTTAATATTTATATATGTATTTACAATATTTGGTAAAAGATATTTATATTTATAGAAATAAGATTTTTTGGTTTAGCAGGTAAGTATGGCTATTTATAGAAGATTGTAAGATACAATATAGAAACATAAAACACATCTATTAATACAAACAATTATTGATGATATATTTAACAAATATAAAAATCAATAAATTATTTTTAAATAATTCTTACTTAATTGATGAGTTAAAGTATGTAATTTCTTTATTTTAAGCATTAACAATCTAAATTTGCCCAAAATATGAATAAAATAAGCATAAACAAATTTTAAATACACATGACCTGCAATCTGCAAAATGCTTGAAACCAAGCTGTGCAAATTAGCGGTCTTCCACTATATTATGAAAATAAATAAAAGTTTCTACAATTATCACTGAAATGATTAAAATTTGCATATTACTTCAAATGTATAATACTAAAGCAACAACTTTTATTACATACAAAAATTACGTCTATTTTATTTACATTTATTTATTTATTTTTAAGAGAGAGGACAGCAATGTTAGTTATTTTTAAAACCCCATATGTATTCGAGGAATTTGTCATAGTTCCATAAAACCATATGTTAAATTACAAGTAACACTGAAATTTTTAAGACAGAGGCATATGATATGCAACAAAAAAACAATTATTGGTCAATAATTTGTGGCAACAATTGTAATTTTGCTATTGTAAAATAAATTTTGAAGGAAGAGAAAATGGAGTTGATGCAAGAATATTACGGAGCTATGATTTTTTATAATTTTAAAGTGGGGTTAAATCATGAAGAAAGCCTTCAACGTCTGCAATTAGCATATATAAATGCAGCTCCAACCCCTGCCACTGTATTCAGATGGTTTACAGAATTTAAAAGAGGTTGAAATTCTCTCCTGAATGAAGAATACACAGGAAGACCTTTGTGAGCTGTAGTCTCAGAAAATGCGTCGGCTCTATGAAAAATGCCTAACTGATGACAACCGCTGTACCTACCAAATGATACAAAAGGAACTTAACATTGGATCAGCAGCTATATATAAAATTATTCATGAAAAACTGCATATGAAAAAATTATTTTGCTGTTGGGTACCCCATAATTTAACAACAACAACAACAAAAAAAAGAGCCTGTTCGAATCAGTATATAAACACTAAAATTACTTAATGATGATGGGAACATTATTTTTAAAATCATAACAGGTGATGAGTCATACAAGTCGTCTTTTTTTTTTTTTTTTTGACATTCCAACATGTCAAGAAAGAGAAGATAACCCTCTAACGAGCAATGAAAAAGTAATGTGTGCTGTGTTCTTCAGAGGTACAGAGCTGGTCAAAGCCATAAAGCTAAAGGGACAGAAGACAGTTACAACTAATTGATACACCAATAAGTGTCTACAAGAAATCCTTTCAGAAATGAATGTTAGGGGCCTCATGATTCAACATGATATTGCATCTTCTCATTCAGCAAGGATTACAATCAAATTTCTTGAACAAAAAATACCCTCATCATCCCTATTTTTCTGATCTTCCCATGTGTGACTTTTGGTTACTTTTTTAATTAAAAAAAAAATATGTTGGCATAATTTTCATCCTGAAGATGAGATTGATGAGGCTACAAAAACAAATTTTTCATCTATTCCAAGAAATGAATGGCTTGAGACATTTAATATTTGGAAAATTCACCTAAAAGTTGGTTAGTTTAACTTGTACCATTTATCCGCATCTCAAAAATTTCAGTGTGACTCTTGTATCATGCTACATAGTGATGGAGCAGCATGAATATCATTTTGGAGTAGCAAAAAGTCCATTTTAGAGTAGAAAAATAGTCCATTTTAGAGTAGCAAAACAGCCCATTTTAGAACAGCAAAATTGCTTTTATTAGAACAGGAAATAACTATTTTGGTGCAGCACAATTGTTCTTTTTTGAGAAGTATAAAAGTCTTTTTTTTTTAAGGAGAAAAAAAAAAGAGGAAGAGGGAGTGGATAATTATTTTTAGGGAAATAGGTAAATTAAGAGTTAAGTTACAAGATAGTTGGCAGATGACATTATATTACAATTTTTTATTCTTTTTCATTTAAAGAGCGTTCATGCACAATCTACAATTTTTGCTGTCACAAATTTTTAATTTAAATAGCTTTAAAATAAGGTGTGAAGCACCCAGATCAGATGATGAGCTATTATATTAAATCTCAGAAGAAAACCAAGGATTTTATTCAATGCATAAAAGTTTATGTTAATTTTTTTTAATTTTTGGTATTACTTTTTTAATGAAATAAATAAAATATGAAAATTGACTTTCATGTAATATTGAATATTATAAAGCTCTACAGGAGCCGAGATTTTCAGGCCAGACACAGCTTGAATTAAATCTATCTTGGTCCAGCCTGACCCAGTGTAAAAGCTAAAAGTTTAGCCTGATTCAAAATCCATATTATACAGTTTCAAGATTATGATGTTCTATCTTTTATATTTTATTCAAAAATTCATTATTTTTTTAAAATCTTTATTTGAATGTAATAGTCAAAAAGTCCAAATGATCATTAATGTTACTATTCTGTATTCTACGGCTTGCAGACATATAGTCTGAAATATGCTGTAAAATTTTCACAGAAATGTGTATACAGTATTCTTTATTAAAGGTTAAGAAAGATCAGTATTTTTTGTAGAAGTTTAGTAGGGTTGAGTTGTAAATTGTGAAAATATAAGCATGCCAGATTTGACTTTTTTTCTAATTTGCCGGGTCTGGAAATCTTTTCCTTGCAGATCTTTAATGTAGTTCAAAATAACAAAAAAAGAATTTTTAAAAAATCACAATTTTTAAGCTTTATATATAAAAACAGATTTAAAAAAAAATCTATAATTTAATCAAACAAAATTTCTCAAGATTCTGTTAAACAAATGTACATTGTCACTATTATTTTTATGAAAAAAATTGCTGGCTCAACATGGGCACAAAAAGAATGAGTTTCAGGCCCGGCTTGGTTGAATTTATAGAATAAAAAGAAAGCCTGGACTCAGTCAGAGTCTATAGAAAAAATTAAATGTAGACCAAATTTACATTTAAAAAAGCAAGCCCAGGCATGGTCCAAAGCAGAGTCCCATATTTTTTTGAAAATGAAATTTTCAAAAAGACCTCACAGATTTAGCTCAATCACGGCCAAACTCGATCGCCTACCTTATATGGCCTTCACAATATCCCTTAGTTTCGGAATCATTAAAGACTACAGTCGCTGCTAGATAGCGCGAATACCTACTGTAAATTGTATTTTCTCTGCTGTAAATAATGTTTATTATTACTTTCACACATAAAAATACGAAAAACGGCTCTGTATATGCGTTATAAAAGGTATAGATAATATACATAAATTTTGCCTCTGCGTTTTTTATATTGCAAACAGGAAAACTGAAGGATTTGGAGATAAAATAAATAAATACAATGCATTAAATATAAGCAACTAAAAATATATTAAATAACACGCTACTATAACACGGAAAACAAAGATTATAAGTAAATTTCTGCATTTGTTTTTAAATTAAAATTTAAATTAAATTAAATTGCAAATTAAAATAAAATATTTTTAAATATCATTTACTAGTTTCAAAATATTAAGAAAATTAACCAAAACTCTTTCAAAAAACCATATTATTTTCAAATCAGGATAATTTTTTAAACCATTCAATTTTTTTTTTGCACCAGACTTCTGATGTAAAATATAGGTACATAAAGTTGATTGCAGACAACTTTGGATAATAGTAAACATTAGCGGTACTGAAAATGAAGTGTACAGGGAAATAGAAAAAAAAATAATAATTATAGGTTTCTATCATTTTTAGAAAAAATAAATAAAAAACAGGGGAAATTATAAAATCAAATGTTTGAATTTTAGGCAGTTATATTATAAAAACTATAATAAAAAAATATTTACACAATATTAAGAGAATAAGCAAGTTCGCCAGTATCTGGCAACCAGCTCATAACAAAAAAATTTTTTTCAGAACATTGATTATTTTTGCACAATTCTAAATTAATTAAAAAATTATATAGATATATATACATTGCAAACAATTTTCAATAAATCTGGCCATTATATGTGTTGATCTGAGATATTCAAGCATGTAGAAAAATAACAAAATTACATATAAAATTAAATATTGCAATTCTGGACATTAATGGTATAAAACTGGGATACAATTAAAAGGATATTTGCATGTTTCATAATATTAACAAAATAAGCAAGTCTTCTTGCAAATAACAGGCAATCAACTCATATTGATTTTTTTTTCCAAAACATGGATATTTACATGATTCTTAATTATTAAGAAAATATATATGTCTGTACATTGCAAACAATTTTCTATAAATTTGGCCATTATATGTGTTGATCTGAAATATTCAAGCATATATAAAAATTAAAAAATTACCATTAAAATTAAATATTCTAATTCTAGACAGTCATGGTATAAAAGTATACGATTAAAATAAAAATATATTTACATGTTTCATAATATAAAAAAATACGAAATTCTTCCGGCAATCAACTCATACCTTTTTTTTATTTTTTCAAAACATGAATATTTACATAATTCTTAATTATTTAGAAAAAATATATATCAGTACATTGTGAATGATTTTCAATAAATTTAACCTTTATATGGGCTAATCTTAACTATACAAGCTTATAGAAAAATTACAAAATCACATGATAAAATTAAATATTCTAATTCTGGACAATCATCATATAAAAAAAAGCGGGTCTTTTTGTCAATATTCGGCAATCAAAACATATCGATTTTTTTCTTTAAAAAAAAAAAAAATGAATATTTACACGATTCTTAGTTTAGAAAAATATAAATATGTGTACATTGTGAACAATTCTCAGTAATTTAAATATTGTAGGTGCTGGTCAGGAAATACGGGGAAACAAAAACTAATAATAAATAAATAATTTTTTATCATGTTTCATTATTTTAAAGAATCAACAAGTCTTTTTTTTTCTTTCAACAGTTTGTACTCCAAATTTAAAGGAAATTCATGAAAAGAAATTTCTGAAATTTTTTTAGTGAATCCTAAGTGCAGCATGGAACACAGCAATAAGCCGGTTTTTACTAAATAAAAAATAAAAAATTGCAATTTCAGTTAAGTTATACCTAAGAAAACACAAACGTGCTATGAAAATTATCCATTAGACACAGTAGGTAAAAGCGCCCCTATAATTCTCCAGAGAGAAACTCTCTTTCCCCGAAAACAAAGGGATTTCGACTTTTTGTTATGGCCGTATAAGGGGAATCGAGTTTGGCCGTGGCTCAATACAATCGGGGAAATGAACTTAGGCTGATCAGTGTGCCGCATGCATTGAGTTTTGGATCCCAATATGTGTTAGCAGAGACTTAGTACTCTGAAGAATTATTGAATTTGTTTTGATGCAAAATGCTGCTAGGAGAAAATTTTTGTATTTGATTAGGAGCAATTTTTTTGAAAAATGATCAATTTGGCACAAAAATGCATAGCATTATCATTTTGGCGCAATTGGAGGAGCTGTTCCATCACTGTAGCTTGCAATTATACTCGTATATTAATAATAATTATATCAATGTTACTGGATAAATAAACCTACCATCTTTTGTGTGTTCTTAAAAGTATCTACGGCTACTGCAACAAACATATTAAGACTAAAAAAGGCTCCAAGAAAAACAAATGCAACCAAAAATGCATAATATTCAGTATGATTATCGTGCACTGGCATTGAATCTTCAGAAGTAAAATCTACCATCATGTCAACAAGTTCAGTCCAACCTGTAAACATTGCCTATTAAAATAATAAAGTAAAAAGATAAAAATTTCATGAGACAATTAAATCAGAAATTTATGAAAAATATTTTATAATTTTAATTCTTTAACTTTTTATGAGTACAATAAAACATCAATGGAACAATTATGGATAGCTGGTTGTCAGCACATCTGGCTTGCAACTTGATTTAGTAATGATTTTGCTAAATTTTGAGTTTATTTTAAAAAATCTTAATTTCACCACTATAATGTTATAAATTTAGTTAATATAACATTGATGAAAATATATATATATTGACAGATTTTATTGCAGAGTGGTAAAAATTGTTTAAATATTTAATTTTTAAAATTACCTTCATGTTTAATATTAGCTTCATGCTTTATACATACATTTTTTTTCCTGTATGATAAATATACTATAAATAAGAACAGTGGCACTCAACTTTTGAAAAATATTGGGCGGGGTCAAACATTTTTTGGGTAAAATAGCAAAGCCCTTTTTTTTTCATTTGTAGAAAATGGAATGCATGTGAAGATCAAGTTATGATTTTTTAAAGTGAAGTGAATGAAATTGTAATTTTACTAAATTATAGTCTCAAGAGGTTTTGCCTTATATCAACACTAATATTTACTATAATATCAAGAATAGGAGTACAAATATAAAGTGCAAAACACAAAAAAATAATAAAATGTTATCCAACCCTCATGTGGAGGAAGAAATTTATATATGCCATGAAAGAAGGGTGTCAATACTTATATATATTAGTAAAGGTACTAAACTAAAAGGAAAAATACATCCATGCTAAATCTGATATACCCTGGAGGGCTGCACAAGGTGTTAAATATGTATATCTGAAGGAACTGAGTTCCTTATTAGACATATATATTTATAAATATTTGCATTACCTCTAACTCTGCCATTCAAAAGGACCATTTAATAAAGAATGTAGACAAAAAATAATGAACACTGATACAAATTCAGAATTTACATACATAATTTGGCAGAGTCATTTTTACAAGTAAAAACATGAAACTAGCATGCTAATTTGAACTAATCTGGAATGGAATAATGTTTCTATTTTTTTTTTAATACAGCGTTACATCTTGAGTTGAGTTATTATCGATTGCTGTCTCAGATGATGTTTCCCAAGTTGTTATGTCATGAAAATCGGCATCAGCATTTGTTGAAAGATTTTATCAAAAAATGGCAAACAATATTTGACTTCCTGGTTATGAGTAATAATACTTTCAAATTTTGCGCAGTTAAAAAAAAAATAATTTGTGAATGTATCAGAAAATTCCCCATTTGGATTTGAAAATAGCCTTAAATTGACTTAAATTACTGCTAGTGAATTATTGATATTATTTCTTTTGTATGCATATTTATTCCCTTATTCAGGCTACAAAGTTCTAAACTGAAAAAGAAGAGTTTGAATATATCCACAGGGAAAATTTCTTTTAAAATACATCAATACATTTGCAGTCGAAGGGGTGGCAAATCATATCCACATTGCCCTATTATAAAGTTTACTTAAAGTAGCTTCCATATGCAGTTTTACTTAGGAAATTAATCCTTAAACCTCTAAGTGGTTTTAAAGAATATTTCAGAGGATTTCTCCTGAGATGTTGACATTTAGATCTTGGATGCACATAGAAATAATTATTCATGGGATGGCCTGTGGGCAGAATAGAGTACAGCTATTTTCCTGATCCTTAGTAGCCGAATTTGCACACATACTGAATTTTGTTCCCCAATATCTGGTTACTTAATTTTGAATGTGCATTGTATTTGTTTAACCATTTTTGTCCAAGGGAAATTTAAACACATTTTTGTACGCAGATCAGGATAATTTCTAGAAAAAGAAATGTGTCTGTTTACAATTATAAATACAATGGAATATTGAGAACAATTCACTACCTTCCTATAAAACTACCCATTCAACAAAACATTTCAGTTAGCTAAGTGCTTTATGTGTATCTAGACATTATTAAAATAGATGTCATTGATTTGCACTTCAAAGAAAAATATGCAGGAAATTTCCTACAGAGAATTTTAAGTATGCTGAAAGTCTTTTATCGTTCATGTGTGTCTGTTACTGCTATCCTTACTGTGTTTCAAACAAAGTGATTTTGTGGGCATCCATTAATCAAAATTTTACTTCATAATAAATAAATAAATACAAAATCGAAATTGGTGGGCTGGAAGAGCAAATTATTAGGTGGGCGTGAGTTTTTTTAAAAGCTTCCATATGCAGTCCATATAAGTTGGCACCACTGGATACGATGACATTATTTTCAACAAATAAAAGGAATAGTGAGCAATTAGAAAGCTTCCATAATACTAATCCCCAATATTGTAATGGCCCTGTCTATGATCAGGGTGCTTTTACCATAGATACATAAAATATTAAAAATCCCATTTTAAATCTGAAATTTGAATTAATTTCCAATTAAATTTTTTCTAACTCTAAATGTTTAATTCTGTAACTGCTGTGGTGACCGGTTCTGGTTCAGTGGATTCCTTAATTAACTAACGCTATCTTAAAATAAATCAATTGGCACTTACTCAGTGAAGCCCACGGGATATCATTTTCTCTCTTCCATTATATTGGAAGACTATTTACATCTATATTACACTATATACATTTTTATTTACAGTAAAAGCAAAAACATGTACTTAAAAAGTCCTTCCGGCCAATGCCGGGAGGAAGAGGTAGCTTTCATATTCCTTATTTTAAAAAAGCCAACTTATATCATTCAAACACACGAAGCTCAATTTAGTGGAAACCGAATATAGGAGATTCAATACTAATTTTTATCAATATAATGAATGAGAATTTCACGAAATTAGTCAGCTTTATCCAAGAAGCTTTTCTTTAAAGTAACTTATATTTGGCTGTCAAATTCGGCGATTTCTTAAAGTGCGTGTCATTTTAAGGCAACATAGTGGATGAGGCTAACCAGTGAACTTGGTCGAGACCTTAGTAATTGCTGTGCACATGCTCACTCACATCGGAATCGGTTGACATATACGAGTGCTGTCGCATGCAAAAAAATCAGATTTTTCAAAATGTCACCCACAATAGAAATTGAAACTGCTATATCTGAGCCATTTTTTAAGGTAAAGACAAACAAAAAATGCTCCTGAATCCTTATATCAAGGTCAAATACTTAAGAAAGAAACCTTTTTCAATTTCTAATTTTTTTGCACCTCACTTTAAATATATATATATTTTTTTAATTTAATGGCCACCATTTTGAAATAAGATGGTTGATGAATCTGGCCAGTGAACTTGGTCGAGGTATTGATGTATACTATCCACATGCCTTCTTACATCGAAATAGGCGAATACGTGTGTTATCGCATGACAAATACAAGATCGTTTCAAAATGTTAGCCATGCTAGAAATTCAAAGTGCTATAATTCAACCATTTTTTTTAAGATATGAACAAAATAACAAATTTTTAGAAACAAAAACTGCTCGGCGATCTTTGTATCAAGGCCAAACACATAAAAAAAATCTTTTTCATTTTCCAATTTTTTAATACCTCATTTTAAATTTTAAATTTAATTTTTTTTTTAAATGGCAATCCTTTTGAAACAAGATAGTGAATGAAGCTGGCCAACGAACTCGGTCAAGACATTGGTATGTACTATGTACAGACCAAGTTACATCCAAATCGGTTCATAAATACGCCTGTTATCGCGTGACAAAAATCAGGTTGTTTTAAAATGTCAGTCACAATAGAAATTCAAAATGCTATTACTCAGTCATTTTTTTAGATATAGACGAAACAAAAACTGTTCCGGAATCTTTGTATTAAGGTCAAACACATACGAAAAAAATCTTTTTCATTTTCCAATTTTTTGGTATCTCATTTTAATTTATTTATTTTTAAAATTTTTTTAAATGGCCGCCATTTTGAAAGAAGATGGCGGATGAATCTGGCCAACGAACTCGGTCGAGATATTTGTATGTACTATGTACACACCAAGGTACATCCAAATCGGTTCATAAATACGCCTGTTATTACGTGACAAAAATCAGGACGTTTCAAAATGTCAGCCACGCTAGAAATTCAAAATGCTATAACTCAGCCATTTCTTAAGATATAGACCAGGGTTGGCGAACCTATGGCACGCGTGCCAAAGTTGGCACGTAAAACAATTTCTCTGGTACGCGAGAAAATAAATTTTATAATCATTATACAAAATAACACATTCTTTTTTATCCTATTACAATCAATAAAATTTTGTTCCACAGGGCAGACTATCACAAAAATACAACTATTTTTGCATGATTAACACATCAAAAGAATTTTCTTTTCCCGTGATGTTATGCAGTATTTTTAACATGTATTTTGCCTTTCAATAAGAATTTATAAAGTTGCATTTTTCAGACTAATTTTTTTTAGACAGTCACTGCAGTAAGATAGCAAATGGGTATTATAGTTATAAAAAAATCTCCACCGAACGCTCCATAGAACATCAGCAAAAATATCATAAATAAATTATTGATACATTGCTTAATGCACCTTGGATAATTATAACCAGATGTTGCCTTAATAATAAAGTCAAAAATTACTAAAATATATTTTTTTTTTCGTGCTACAGTTTGTACTACATAAATAAATCATATTTACGAATTAAAATTTCATTAGTTTAATAGCTTATTCCAAAATACAGAGAAATCGCATTTTAATTTTTAATATTTTTAAATTATTAATCATTAATGCGTGAAAGCAACTGATTTTTAACTTGTGTTTTGGATAAATATCGCACACTGCAAAATTATTAATTTGGCACGTTACTTTGTTGATAAATATCGTTTGTGAAATTTTGGCATGCGCGCATAAAAAGGTTCGCTGACCCTGATATAGACGAAACAAAAACTGCTCCCGAATCTTTTTATCAAGGTCAAACACATAAGAAGAAAATATTTTTTCAATTTTCAATTTTTTGGTACCACATTTCAAATTTAAATTTTTCTTAAAAATATAAATGGCCGCCATTTTTAAACAAGATGGCGGATGAAGTTGGCCAACGAACTCTGTCTAGACATTGGTATGTACTATGTATAAACGAAGTTACATCCAAATCGGTTCATAAATACGCCTTTTATCGCGTGACAAAATTCAGGACGTTTCAAAATGTCAGCCACGCTAGAAATTCAAAATGCTGCAACTCAGCCATTTTTTAAGATATAGACGAAACAAAAGCTGCTCCGAAATCTTTGTATAAAGGTCAAATACATAAGAAAAAAATATTTTTCCATTTTTAATTTTTTGGTACCACATTTTAAAATTTAAATTTTTTTAAAAATTTTAAATGGCCGCCATTTTGAAACAAAACGGTGGATGAAGCTGGCCAACGAACTCGGTTGAGGCATTGGTATGTACTATGTACACCCCGAATTACATCGAAATCCATTCATAATTACGAGAGTTACAGTGTGACATAGGTCATATATATATATATATATCAATTTTGAACGGAGGGTGGTTTCGGGGTCTGGGGGTCATGATCGATGAAAATATACCAAAATTTTTTTAAATCGCTTTCCTCCGAATGGCTGCAATATGTATCTTTTTGTAATGAAAGCTACCTAAAAACATTCTATCCACACTCACCTACTCGTACAGAGAGAGATGAACCCAGGAGGCGAGTAACTTCACGTAAACAATAATGCCACCGCCATCCCTTTATCGCTCAATTGGCGTCAAAACATATAATTCTCCACACACTCCTTACCTGGACTCATGGGAGTACATAATGATAAATCAGCATAAACACATTCTTATAATAAACATAACCTTAATTCACAACTCAAATGATAAAATAGAAAATTTTCAATCTACATGTGTTGAAGCATAAAGAATTAAACATAAAATAATATAATCATGATCAATATAAATTTAAAAAATGACACTCTTATAACATGTAGCTACATGAACATATCTGGCCAGATATTTTACCTGAATAAGATTAACTGAATATATATATACATAATATAAACAAATTAAATACCATTATTAATTCAATAACCTTTTCAATTTGAAATAAGGAACAAGTATGCATAAAATGAAACATTTTTACTAAATGGAAAACTACAAATTGCAAAACACACAAAAAAAATATTTCCAACTATGAATTTATAAAAAAAAACACATTTTGATATTCAAACACTAGTAGAAAAAAATTAATTTCAAATCAAATATTGAAATCGTTTATCATTCAGTAATCTAGTTCAAAAGGATACAAAAGTTGTACTGGTTTTCGCAGCAGTCCTTTAGCAGTTTTTATTATACAAGCATGGATAAGTTTATCTCTGCCAAGAATGACTTCCTTAACTATTCCTAAGTCCCACAACAGTTTAGATTTAGCAATACCATCTACTAAAACAACATTTCCAATTTTTAAGTTTTTGTGTCTTTCAGGAGTTTTAAATCGATGAACTGAACTTAAATTCATTAAGTATTATTCCTTCTACTTAATACAGAGCTGTTTCAACAACTTACTTTGATATCGTTTTCTCCTTAACAAAGTTTCTTTAGTAGAAATTTTATTTTCTAATTCGGCAAAATGTAGAGGAAAACTAATGTTTTCTCTTCCTAGCTGAAGGAAATGAGCCGGTGTAAGTGGCTCTGGCTCGCCGAAATCACTTGTTGTATAGGTTAGTGGTCTCATATTTATTATGGCTTCTATTTCTGTCAAGATTGTTGCCAATTCTTCAAATGTGATGAGAGCTCTTCCTAAAATTTTCTTAGGGGTTCTTTTACACTTTTTACGAGCCTTTCGTAAAACCCTCCCCACCATGGGGAACACTCGATGATAAATTTCCATGTCATACCTTTATTCGATATAAAATACTGAAGTTCTTGATCGTTAATGATTTTTTCAAATTGTTGTAGTTCTTTATCAGCAGCCTTAAAACTTTCATTAAGTCTGCTTCTTATTCGTAAAATCTTATTTTCATCCAAATATGGATATAGGGAATAAATTCGTGAGGTTTTCTTAACAGGGTTTCCTCCTTCTAAATGACTCAATTTCTTCCTTATAATTTTTCACTTGTACTTCTTTGATTAATAATTCTTCAGCTTCTTTAAATTCTTAAGCAGATAATGCACCTTGGGCTAATTGGACTTCTTAGATTGAAAACAAATCTTTTAATTCTTGACACTGTTCTAATTGCCTTCAAGAAAGAACTAAAATGCTCAATCCCTATAAGTGGTTTCTGTTGTTCTGATGAATAAAGATTTTGGAAAATTACTTTTCCTTTAGTTTCTAGTTGCTTCATATCTTCATCTACTTCTCTGTCTTCCTTGGGCCATAAATTTGAATCTTTAATTAACCATGGAGGTCTGACGTCCATAGATCATCGCTCTTGAGGTCGAGAAGTGAGAGTCCTCTTGTAAGTCGGTCAGCAGGATTTGAGCTACTGGGACAATGTTGCCAGTTCATCAGATTTGTTAAAGTTTGTTTGTCCATTCCAATAACAGCATGGTGGGCAAGTAGTATGCCAAATTATCATTGGTCGAATTTATTTCCTGGGGTTCAGCAATTTCTACTACTCCCAAAGCCTTATATTCATTAAAGATATCTTTATATTCTTTAAATAATGCAGGATTATTTACAAATCGTTTAATTAAACTTTCAAATCTCTTTTTGGCAATATCATAATTATTAGGAAGATCAAGATTATCATATTTCATAGGTAGTTTAACTTCATATCTGTTGTTCTTAAATTTAACGGAATTTTCAAATTGTTCTAATATTTGTTTATCACACAAATCTTTGTTCGTAATTTTTTCTTGAATCACTAACCCTTCTACAGTTTCAAGCTGAATTGACATTTTATCATCCTTGTTATTATCCCAAATAGATATGTACATTGCACCCACTAAATTATCTACATTAACTTCTTCTGAGAATTTGCCGTAAGTGTCCAACCTAATTTAGTTTCATTCAGAACAAGAGTTGGTGAAATGCGTTTACATTTTCCTGTCATAATTGACCAATAGTAATCGCTCCCAATCAATAAATCTATTTCATTCTCAACATCAACTAATTCATTAGAAATGTCTGATAACTCTATACCCATATTTTTAATTTTTTTTATGTAACTCTGAACTTGGCGTGCTTATTATATCGGAACAGATTTTCTCCATTTCTAACGCTTCTAGACCGAATAGATATTGTCCGAATTATTGTCTTTTAGGAAAATCTTTACTCTATTAGGATTATCAACAATAGGTATTGTTTCGGCAAAGGTATGAATTTTTAATGATTCCTGCCCTGTTACCTCAAAATTTAAAGATTAGATAAATTCTTCCTGATAAATGTTCACTGCGAGGCACTATCTAATAATATTGAAACATTAATATTTTGGTTCTTGCCAATCATAATTCCTTTCAACATTTGAAAATAAATATTTCATCTGGACTACAACAAAGGGACGAAACTGTTATTCTTTCATACTGCTTATTTTCCGCTATGGAGGGCATAGTTGCTTTTGGTTCAGTTACGATAATTGAATTTATCTTTAAATTTTTCAAATATCTACTGGCTCTTGATTTGAGAATCACAATAGCTTCCTTATACTCTATCGAATTTTCTATTTCTGTTTCTAAATTATCGGTTTCAA
The DNA here is from genome assembly GCA_963932465.1 of Maratus speciosus. NCBI lineage: Eukaryota > Metazoa > Arthropoda > Arachnida > Araneae > Salticidae > Maratus > Maratus speciosus. The sequence continues at coordinate 373,567,173 of OZ010792.1, read as the reverse complement.
TTTCTGATTCAATTGACTCATCTAATTTTTCTAATGATAATTTATGTCCAAGTAATGCAGCTAAAGAATCCTCAACTATTTCCGGTTTGGAATCCCCTTCTTTTTTAATTTCACTATCAATTTTTTTAATCAATTTCGTTACTATTGATCTAATTGACCCGCGTTTTGCTATGTTTCGTTTTAGAATTTCACTTTCATCCATTTTTATATTCACTCATTCAAGGAATTATGTCTTCCAATATATCTTAAATTTAAGAGAAATTTTAAATAATTTACCCGTTTAATGAAATGCCAATTAGTAGCGTAGTTATCAATTTATATTCGCAGCCTTTGCACCAGTGTGGCGACCAGTTCTGGTTCAGTAGATTTCTTAATTAACTAATGCTATCTTACAATAAATCAATTGGCACTTACTCAGTGAAGTCTAAAGGATATCATTTTCTCTCTTTCGTTTTATTGGAAGACTATTTACATCTATATTACACTATATACATTTTTATTTACAGTAAAAGCGAAAACATGTACTTAAAAAACATTCTATCCACACTCACCTACTTGTACAGAGAGAGATGAGCCCAGGAGGCAAGTAACCCCACGTAAACAATAGTGCCACCGCCATCCCTTTATCGCTCAATTGGCGTCAAAACATATAATTCTCCACAACTGTCCTCTTTAAGTTTGTTTCTCAGCCCAGCAAATATTATTTTTAGAAAATAAATTATAACTAACTTTAAGATTCAAAATGTAAACGCTAACACAATTTGAAGTTGATTGTGGTTGGGGTCTGCAAAAGTGTAGACCCTGGAATTGTATATGTCTTGACCATACATCAATCAAAACTTATCAAATAATTAAGTTTAAGTTTCTTGCCAATTTGACACCTTCACCATCTGCTGGAAAATATTACAAGTGCTGACCAAAAATTCAGAATCCACATGAAAACGACAGATTTCACAGAGTTACAGTGCTTTACCGACTTTATGATAATGTAAGTAATTTAAAGAATAATATGATTTTCAGGGCCTTCAAACATGATGAAATAGAACAGAATCTTAGAACTCTTAATAAATAAGTTTGGTCTGCAATACGGTCCTGAGTCAATTACTTCCAGTCTTTCCAATTATGCTTCATCTTATCAACCTGCTCCGTTCATTAGATACATACAATAGACACAACTTTTTTTTTCAAAGTACAGTAGAGCCCCGATTATCCGCGAAGCGATTTTTCTTTTTTTTTCAGTCTTTTTTTTTTTTTAATTTCAAGCCAACAACAAGGAAAATACAATAAGCCCTACTAATAAATATAAACAGATTAATTCGTGTATTCGAAAGTAATAAAAGAATATTTCTAGTTTCGGTTGCCAGGTTTAAAATACAGTAGAACCCCGCTAATCTGAGCTAATTGGGACTGGTGCATGTTTGGATTACAAAAAATTAGAATTACCCCGCAGAAAAACTTATGTTAAGGAAAGTACAATTTAGAATAACGAAAAGGTGTTTCCAAAGCAAGAAGCAAAAACAAGTGACTGATTTTTTTAAAAAGGTTTAACACAACACTTTTTGTACAGTATGTATGGCATTGTTTCTTGTTTACTGTTTTTATTTTAGTGCTTTAGACGTAAAGCAAATGTTTCTGCTCTACTGTGCATATATATGTGATTCAAACGTTTTATCCTGTTTTTTGTACACTAAAACATAATTTTTATGTTGAAATATTTTTTTTTTTTTGGTGCTTGCACCTCATTTTCAGTTTTTTTCGGATTATCCGCGATTATTGTTATCCGCGGTGCCCTTGCTACCCAATTCCGTGGATAATCGGGGCTCTACTGTACTAATTAATTGCTATAATTGATAAATATAAATTTTAAAATGGCAAAATACCTTTATTTACATTTCGACATGTTTCATTGCATCAGACAGCAATATTATCAAGGAAATAAAATGATAAAAATATTTTCGCAAAACTCCAAATTGAAAAACTAGTAAACAAAAACAAAAATCACGTGAACACAAGCATAATGAAATTAACTGCAATATTAAAAATGGAAATTTGTGAATGTGAATTATTTTATTTTATATTATTGTTTCATTATCCTGAATAGCATTTCTTTCCAAATTTTAGGGAGCTCCATGGATGTGGAATCATTGCAAATATTTTAATTGCATAAGAAGATCTCTATTGATTCTCTGATGATGGATGGCAAATAAGATCTTGATGGATAAATTATTTTACTATTTTTAAAATCTATTTGTAAAGGTTCTCTGTTATATAGTGTGGCCAGAGCTGTAGTTTTCTTGTTGTATTTGATGTCTTCTGTACGTTCTTTGATCCTAGTTTTGAGCTTTCTATTTGTCATTCCTCTATAAAATTGCACAGTTCCATCTCCTTTGGTGAAAGGTATTTCATATATCCCTGATAATTGATTTGGTTCTATTGGGTCTATTTTCTTACATATTATGTTTTTTAGGGCTCCGTACTTAAAAAGTAAAAACGGAACCATTATAAGATCACTCTTCTGTCTAGCCATTTTACTCGTAAACTATGGAACGTAGAAAGTTCAAATTGGGGGATGTAATAAAGACTATTAACCCACATATTTACAAATTATTAAACATTCACAAATATATTTAGGAAAAATGTAAAGGGGCTAATTAAGTTATTTGAAAAAAAAAAAATCTTTTCTTTGTATATCCTGTAAAAGGTTTCATAATACGGAACTCAAAAATACATTTCTTTTAATTTTAGGTATTATATTTTAGGAGATATCGTCAAAAATATAGTGCAAAAATATGTCCCCCCCCCCCCTATCTATTTCCGAAACTACTGAAACTAAAATTATGAAAAAATTAGAGGTAGTAGACATTACTTTAAACCTTGCAGGAAAATTTTAGCGATTACCCTAGGTCGCATACCTTTTGAGAAAAGGTACCATTTTTCCGATACACACAAATTTCGATTTATGGGCATTCAGCAAAAGTGTTGAGAAGCGCTGGGGGTACCTATCATAACAGAAGCATAAAAGCATTGTTGATATTGATTTTCGAAAAAATTCATCGGTAATTAGCCGAGATATTAACCCTTAAATACACGGACGGTTTGGACATACGTAATGACAAGGGCGGCCTACTCTATTTACTACCGACTTTTAAAGCCTGGATAACAACTTTTAATGATATATTTGTGTAATGCAATGCCCAGTAGCAGTATAAAAGCAATAAACGTCAAATTATTAAAAACAGGTTAATTTAAGTAGAACTAATCACATAAACACTATGGGATTCTCGATTAGTTTGCATTGAGTGGATCTCTCTATACGCTTCCCGTGTCTTTAAAAGTTAATTAGAAATGTAACTGGAAAAACGCGGCACGAACCAAGGCGGCATTGCAACTTGTGAACTCCTTTCGAAGCGCACTTAGCACAATCCCAAGTTTAAACTTTGAACAAGTGTTTTGTTTTAGCTACACTGTAAAAAGAAAAGATTATTACTTCGCCAAATTTAGTTTTATGAAATGCTTAATGAAGTTTAAATGTGCACTATTTTAATTGTCAGCACCAAAATAAGTTCATCATAAACAAATTAGTATAAGGCTAAAAAAAATTGTTATACAGAATAGCAATATTTGATATTATTTAGTCTTCATATCTCTTTGAAGTTTTATGGTATACCCATTCATATTTTTCAAGCATATACAGCTATACCCAACCCTACGTTGTATAGTTTTGTACAAAGTCTTATTATTCTTCTTAGCAACGATTTTTTTTAATAATACAGTTAACCCCTGCGGGACGAGCATCTTTTACAGAATGTTTACTAATTTTACTCTTAAACAGAAATTTTTGCCGAAGTGAATCGGGAAAATGCTCAGATTAAATAAGGTAAAATTTACAATAAAAATTTACTGGTGAGAATAATCCCTGATTCTGAGCATCTTATGCATCACGAATATACTGGTCACTCGTCTCAAAGGGTTTAATAATTCATATATTTACTGTGCAGAACCCTCTGAGCATGAGTAATACTCGCACTTGACCATTTATTTAATTTTGCAGATGGTTTTGCAACAATGGAAATACAGTAGATCTTTATAATGCAAACCTAAAAACGCAAAGTTGTGCGTTATATAGAATTTTGCGTTATATGGATCACATTTCACACATCATTAAATTTACCTTATAAACATGACCAAATATATCTGAAACATATCAAAATGCATTAGAGTATCTTTATACTGCATTCCTTGTTACCAGGAGTTAATAAATTTTTGCATAATATAGATTATTAAAATGTTAAATTTACTTTAGAAACATGGTTCAATACAAATATACCTGTATCAAATCATTCATTATATTACTCATTTTCAGAAATGTTTATTGTAATAATAGCAACTTTTTCCCTAAAAATTTCTGAATTAAGAATAGAAAGTTGAACCAATGCATCAAAATTTAGTTCTCTAAAAAGTAGCAATTTTTTTTTATAATGGAAATGCAGGTGTGCTTCTTAACTGCAAAATTCATTGTTTACATCTGAGAAGTTGTGCGTTATATGGAGAATTGTGTTATATAGAATTGCGTTATAAAGATCTTCTACTGTATTGTATTTATTGAGTTTATATTTCAACCTTTCGAAAAAAACAGGAAAATATTGCAAAGAGGATAACTTGGAATATTGTACTTTGAAATTACCTTTCTTTTTATTCCTCAAGCTCTTAATTAATTTATTTATTGTGCTTTCTTTATAGCCATTGTTTCTTGTGATGTCATATATCTTATTTATTTATTTGTCTAACTGTTCTTTTATATATAGTTTATAACATTTTTTTTCAACAAATAAAAGTAATATTCAGCCGGTATTCAGCCAAAATCACTATTCGGTGCATCCTTACCAAAAACTCACTTTCAGCAATCATCTTTAATTGACAATACTTTGAGTGCAGTATTGTATCCGATATCTTTTATGTGTCCCTGTAAATGAACGATAAATGTGATGCACATCATATTCTATTCCAAGCATCTTGTAATTAATCTCATTAATGTATATCAATTTCATCTTCTTTGAAATAGTGCAATATAATTAAAATATGCAGCAAATAGTCTTTCTTCGTACACCATTACATAACCAAATTCTTTAGTGCGACCCTGTAAATGAATGTTAAATGCTTTGCCCAAACATATTTTAGTGCACCTCAGAAATTCCTATCAACTGCAACAAAGTAACATCATAAAAATATGCCGCAAACGATTTTTGTTCAGAGACCACAATATAAAGAAATACTTTTGAATTTCCTTGTATGTGTACTGTAAGTTTTAAACATAACACATTTGATAGTAACCATCTTCTAGCGTACCTCAATAATGTATGTAAACTGCATTATGTTTAAGACTCTGTAATACAATTAAAAACACCGTAAATGATTTCCCCCGATAGACCATAATGTAATGGAATACTTTTGAGTGCCTCTATACATGAACCATGGATGCCACTTCATTTTCAATATCAAACAAGCCATGGCAAATCTCAATAATGTATATCAATTGCATGTCAATTCGAGTATAGTTACCCGAGTTAGAGCACAGACAGACAGACAACAGACAAACTGACAAACCGAAATCATAAATACTTTTCAACTATGTTGGAAAGTGTTAAAAAAGCAAATAAAAAATCACTAAATAGGCATCAGATACTTTTAAATCAACCAATAAATCAATTGTCTTTAATTCACTCAGATTAAAATAAAGTTAATTTGTAATATTTTATTGTGAACAAAGCCACATTCAAAATTTTGTATTAAAAAAAGGTTTTAGTACAAAATAAAAAAAAAAAAAATGCAATGGCAATAGCAGAACAGCATATATAACGTTCATTTTTTAGCCTCTTCGGTCCCTGGGTCCCCATATGGGGACTTCTGTTTTTTTCCTTATAAAAACTAAAATGTCCGATTTTTTTACATTTTCACATCACTTCTTAATAGCTGAATGTTTTTTGCGTTCAAAGCAAACGAATAAATGGCAGCATCTAAGCTGATTCCCACATAAAATAAATATTATTTTCATCTGAGTTTGCAAAATGCCTAAAAGACAAGAAGGTGAGAAATTTTCATAAGTATAATATGTAACTTAATATTTATATATTAATATATATATAATAACTTAAATATTTTTCGATAAAAATTTTGTGGATTTGTAGATTATTTGCTTGTATAAAGCTCGTAAATTTGTGATTGCGTTGATTTAGGTTAATGGTTAAATTGATGTTTTTAGGAGGGTTTGTAGTTTTAGGCCCATATTTTTTAACCTAAATTACTAAGCGCCTAAAGGATCGATTTCAGAAAAGGTATTTTTTCTGTCATTTTGTTTGGAAAAAACCAATGAATAAGCCTTTGTATAATTATTTTAGCTTCGGAACTAAAGAGGTTATGTAATTTTTTCTAAAAATAATTGTTTTTGTGTTTGCATGCATAGATTTGCAGAAAGGGCTAACTAGATTTACATGAAATGACCTAAAATTATTATCTTTCAGTGAATATTTCTAAATAATGCTTCTTTATGTTTTTAAAATGCTTCAGATTTTCTAATTTTTTTTAAATACATATATACATATATTATTATAGACAGAATACAACTTTTATGTCAATCCAATTATAACTCATCATTTGTTTAAATAAAAAAAAGGGCTTATATGATTAAGTTATGTGAATTCTATTCCAATAATAATGTATCTTTCAGAACTTAAAATTGATAAAAAAAAAAAAACATAGGGTTTTTTAAATATTCTTTTAATTTAAGTGAGTTACATAATTTTAAAACAAGTTTTACAACTTTTGTTAACATTTGACAGTTTAAAGGTATGTGAGCCCTTAAGTAAAATGTAAATCAACAACGATTATTTTGACACTAAAATACTGTAATAAAATTAATTAAAATTTTGGGATAAAACAAATAATCAGAAAATTAATTTTATATCGTAAAATATTAAGGTAACAAATGCTACATCATACCATTTGAAACAAAGATAAGTAACTGTTTCCAATATGATTGAAGTTATAAAACATCTCCTTCCACATATGCCCTTCTTTTAAACAGTCAGTCTTATTGTAGATATTTTCTGTAACTTTCTGCTGATTTTCATCAACACATGCAAAGAATTTGCCAGCAAAAAAATGCACTCCCAAAATTGCAAAGGGCAACCAGATGAATAACACAACTAAAACAACATGGAATATTGCAGGTAATGATATCCCCAAGGAATCGAAAACAACCTAGATAAAGAAAATTAAAAAAACAAAAAAACAGCATAGACTGTGATATAGTTTTAAGTAATACAAGTTGAACAACTGTATTTTTTCTGTCACTATACAAATTTTTTAACATACTTAAAATTTACTTACAGCATAGAAAGAATAGAAAAAACACCCACGCATTTTTTATGCTTCTACAAAAGAATCTATATTGAATTCAAGATCAGTCTTATAAAAGTGAACATAAGCTAGTATTATCTTTAAAAGAGAACAAATACCAGACCTGCCAACTGCTACGAAAAAATCGTAGTTGCTACGATTTGGACCTATAAACTACGATGCTATGAAAATCGGTCTTAAACTACGATGTTTTGCAAAACACACAAAAGCATTTTTTGTTTCTGGTTGCGATTTTTATCCTGCGCAGCATATTTTTCAGGAGTGATTCTGTTCCAAAATTTCCAAGTATTCATTTCCCAAAGTTTTAAAAAATTAGCCATTAGTCCGAAAATCCGGATATTAAAAAATGCTCATAAGAAAAAAAAAAAAAAATTCTGCGCTGCAAAAAAAACTTCTTAACCTAAAACACTCTAATCGTGTTTTTGTAAATATTTATACAGGAATTCCCTTCCTCAGAAACAAGGGTGCTATTTTAAGAATTCCTTGAGGGGTAAGGTTTGAAATAGTGTGCAAAATCACGCGATTTGCGATAAACTATCGCGAATTTCGACAAATGACCGTGTAAAAAAAAATCAATTTCGTCAATTGGTCGCAGAAGAAAATAAATTTCGTTAAAGAATCGTGGTAAAAACGTGAATTTTGTCAAAATATCGCAGAAAGAAAATACGAATTTCGTCAAAAGATCGGTAAGATAATGCAAATTTCATCGAAAGATTAGTAAGAAAACGCAAATTTCGCCGAAAGATCGCAGAAAGAAAACACTAATTTAGTCAAAGGATCGTGGTACAAAAACGCAAAATTCGTCAAAGGATCGCGTAAAAAATGCGAATTTCGTCAAAACTTCATGGTAAAAAGTGCGGATTTCAACAAAGAATCATGATAGGAAAATGTGAATTACGATTGTGGGAAAAAATTGTGAATATCCTGAAATGATGGCAGGAAAAAAATCGCGAATTCCGTCAAAATTTGCTGCACTGGGCTAAAAAATTGGAACCAGGCTCCTTTTACAAATATAAAAAAGAAAACGCTGGGAAACAAAATAAACTCTAAAAATCGTATAAAAATTTTCAGAGGAAAATATTTACTATATTGAGTTGAAAGACGGAAACCTTATTCTTTTTACGAATGTCAAAAGATGGCTGTGATACACGAAAAACCAACCAACCAACCTCCAGATTAATTTAAATTTTGTGTGCTACGATTTCTCATTTTCAAAGGTTGGCAGGTCTGCAAATACAAGCAAATTTTTTCATACATAAATTACTTTCAAAGGCTTAATGAAAAACATTGTTAAGGTTCATTGTGAGCCTTTATAACAGTTTGGACCAGGTATGGACCTAGATGAATTTTTGTGGAACCCATTATATCATTAGTCAGCCTGGTGGACAAATTAAATACAAATCATTCTTAAATAAATATCATGGGTCTCTCTTGAAATTTTAGCAAGTTGAACATAAATAACTGTAATTAAACACTGTATACATAATAAGATAAAAAATGAAAATTTCTTTTGTTTTTGTTGTGTCTTATCATACACTACATATACTTTTATGGTGCCATGACTAGGATCAGAATTAACTTTCTCAAACTCCCACACCACCATCCTTCACAGCTCACTTTTAAGGCTGTTCTCAAATCCAAGGGGGCAACTTTATGACAAAAGTTTTAATTTATTTTTGTTCAGAAAGGCATGAAGCTAGCAGGTGTTGTTGCTCAGAAACTATGTAATCAAGCTGTTTTTTCTGGGTTTTTTTGCAAATGCAATAGATCTTTCAGAAATAGTGTAAAAGTGGGCTTTTTGAACCGAATTTCCACGCAAAAGTAGAATGACCACTCAAGAAAGGGAGAAAAACATGTTTGTCACGTGATCAAAATCGCTTATAACTCAATAGGTAATTTATTGATCAAAAAATGGTATATCTTTCCATTAAAAAATGAATTTGTAAATGTGTCAAAACGTTTTGAGCTTGTTGAACAGAGCAGTTGAGAACAGCTTTTAATGATGATTGAGAACGGGAAATAGTACACTCTATGAGATTTTAGCATTCTTTTTTAATTGAGGCTGTGAGTGAATGGAGACCTCTAAAAATTTACATCACTAATCAAGGAAAAAGCCCCACTTCGGTATTCTTTACATTGATATTCACTATTTTTGAAGACTTTGAAAAAATGACATTGTATTCCTGGGTGCTAGATTGTGTTAGTACTGTTGGGATTACACAAGGTAATTGCAGGAAAAGTTAAAGTAACAAAGCATATTCTAAAGGACCAGTAAAAACATAAAATGCTGAGAGGTTCATGCGTATGTTGAAAAGTAAATAGGCCAAAGGAATGTAAATAAGTTGTAGATTCATCTTAAGTTGTATGGAAAGGAATACATGCACTGTATATGAAAATGACTAGAAACAGATTTTAAATAAAAATAACTTTTATTAACTTAAGGGGGGAAAAAAAGAAGAAGATTAAAAGTCTACTAAAAACAATAAGATCATGTTTCCAGAATAATTATGATTGTGTAAATAAATCAACTTTCTGAGAGTCTTCACAAACACATAATATGAAAGAAATTCCTAATTTCACATTAACATGCTATGAAAAGAGGGAAAACATGCTATACCATTAAAGACATAAACAGCTATTATGAAAATTAAATTAAAAGAAAGGCTTCTACATAATATATTAAGTATACTTATATTCAAACACAAAACATGTTTAAATTATATTTGCTTTATTTATATGAACACTTAAACTTTAGACAGATTAACTTTAAATATCAACTTTAAAGATAAACTTGATATCTATTAACCCTCTGAGCATCCCGGGGCTTTTTTGCATTTTTATATAAAGGCTTACAAAACTCAAGTTTATTTAAATATTTTTCTACAAATTGGTGCTAAAGTACCTTTAACATATCTTCATCTTAGACAGTTCTTAAAGTATAACTCTGATTAAAATATTTTTATCTACAGCAAATTTAATTTGTTTGCTGCAAATGAAATTTCATATTACAACCACTTACAGGGTTAACTCTAACCATTAAACACTTTAATTCAGAAAAACTATTGACTTTACCTTTAAACTTATTAATCTGACAGTCACTGCTTTATACCTTAAACATATTAACTTTTAAACGCATTAACTCAAATATATTCATAAATAAGCCAATACAAAACATCTTAATTCAGAGCAACAGTAATTTATTTACTAATTTAATATATAATTATACAATATATTTTACATAATAATACATAATTTAATACATATTTGTGCTGCATCGAGTGATGAAATATATGAACAAATTTGCTAGCCATGCTACATTTAAACCATATGATTCAGAGTGTGACGTCACATGAATATTATCCATAAGAAAATCGTTTTAATGTATGGCATAATTTTCATTGTTAAATGGATTTTGCATGTAATAAGTTTATTATTTTAAGGTTTTCTTTCTTCTTTAATATTCACATGTAAACATATTTTTTATGACATAATTTTCCCCATTTCCTGCTTTAACATTTTAGAATAGACAGATTCTACTGAATAATGTATTAAAAATGATCTTCATCATAGTTTTCCCAGTATGCCATTATTTATGAGTTCAGTGCTTTGCTCTTTCTACATCGGCAAAATGCACCTTTTGAAAAATGGTGAAATGCATCCCGAGTTGTACTCAATGATCACTCATGAAAAAATTTCAAATATCAGCATTTGAAAATGCAGCATGCATTGAGCAAAAACATAAGAGCATGTTCAATCACATTGTACTTTAATTGTATTTTTTTATACACAGTTCACTAAATCATTTGAAACTGTTACTTCATTTACTGTAGCAAATGTTAAAGCTAATTACACTATCAATGTCATAAAAAAGTTATTATATATTTTGAATTCTCACACCTTCAATAAATAATCCCTTAATTAATTTTGATAGTAAAAAATACATATTTTTCATAAAATGATCTTGCTTAATTAAGAAACAAAGAGATATTTTAACAGTTTAGAAATAATTTATAAAATTTATCATGTCGTAGTTCACATTTAGATGTTAAAATTTTTAATCAAGCTTCAAATTTCAGCATAACATAGTCTGCTACAGACATTTGATAATGTTATTTTAAATTACATTTCATTTGTTTATTTTAAGAAAAAAAGACAATCATACCTGTAAACCTTTCCATCTGGGAATAAGCCTCAAAGGTCTTAAAGCTCTCAGAGGTTTTAACCAATGAATGTTTCTTTTAGAAATATCAAAAGTGTGTTTTACAAATAGTTCAACCAGAGACAACTGAAAAAGTAAAAATTACCAAACAAAAGGATAAATATTCTCTTAAAACACTGATAATTTTTATTGTAGAAGCTTATTGCAATTTAAGAAACACAATTCCCAAAAAGTATTTTATTTATTTATTTGTAAGAATTCATTTGCTAAAGTATTACCCAGATTAACAAACAGAAGATTGCACAAATTATTTGAAAACTTTTCTTCTAAATTTAAGATTAATCTTTTCATTTTGTGAAAATAATTATTTATGTTATGATTTATAATAAATTTCAGTTACCGCCAATAAATAACCAAAATCCAAATAAATATTCTGTAAATGTGGCAACCTGCTACAATCATAATACATATTTGCACATTTTGCTCAGTCAAAAGGAAATTAAAAAGTTTATAGCCACTGAACTACTATACATTTATCTTCAATATTTTCTTGTCATCTTCAATATATTTAATTAATTTTTTAATTAAAAAATAAGATTATTATATTATTCTAAGCATTATAATTAGAAAATTCTATATATATATATATATTATTTATCTCAATTAGTATAATACATCAATTACTAGCCAATTTCAAACCAAAATAGAGCATTTGGTATTGTTTTTACATTATGGTATACTCAAACAAAAATTCTATTACAAGATACAAATGTTGGATAAAATAATTTGAACAAATCTACTATATTTTTATACAGCTAATTTAAATTAATTCGAGCACAAGAGTTGATGCCCTACTTTACTTTTAATTCATAGTTGATGCTATATTTAATATATTTAAATAATTTGAATATTGAGAACACACTTTTCCCTCCCAGAATTATGACAATGTATGTCAGGCCTAATGTACTTCTAAAGAGTAGGGATATTTAGAGAATGTTTATTTGGCAATAACTCTGTGACTCTTATTTCCCGATTCATGGTAATATAAAAAATTACTATATCATTGAAAACATGTTACTAGGTTTCAGTCACAGCTACTTGCACACAGAAGTAGATATGGCTGAAAACCAAACCTAAATGCCAGGAATGAAATACTTCAATGAATTAAAAAATAAAACAAGAGCATTAACAAATTGCTGCAAAATAAAATAACAGTTTTCTGTGAAAGTGGTTCACCAAGGACTGTTTATAGATAATATTCTTGGATATACTAGAATTCTCAGGGTGGTCAGAAATCTCTTATCTTAAAATTCCCTGATATTTCCATGATTTTTCCAGGTTAGCTTCAAATTTCCAGGTTAGCATTAAAATTATGAAATTTTCATAGATAGTTTCCTTTACAACATTACTCTAATACATATAGTCATTACTTAGTAAGTTTATATTAAAAAAAAATAATAATCACACTGCAATTTCTTGCATAGTTAATCAAAAATAGACATTACTGCCTGTTAGAACTTGTGGTACTGTACAATGTGAAAATGCTGTCGAGTCATATCAAAACGACCTCTAGTAGGGGGCCGAATGGAAAATTACTGTGTGTCCTGGTAATGACAATAGGGACAAACTTCAAATAAGGATAAATGGTAGTCAAGATTGATAGACAATTACCGGATAATTAATTGATATCTTTTCTGTTTTGTCTAAAGTGTCAAATGTGTAAAAAATAGAGATGGGAAATATACCCACATAATCACTGCCATTTGTTCTAAAGCTTTCCAAATCTAAAAAACAAGGGTTTCAATTAATAAATTTGAAATTTGGGACAAGCCTTTGTTTACAACTTTTTTAGATATTGATTTTTTTTTTTTTTCATATTTAAAGTGCATAATATAGTGAGTAATCGAACAGAAATGTTCACAAAAAATTCAAACATTCATAGTTGACTTGATTAATTCACATTTTTTAAACAAGGACATAAAATTTCCCATTATCTGAGAATGATTCTCATATCAAGTTTCGTCAATTACAGATTTGTACAAGGAAAATGCAACCATTCATTTTCATCCGAGAGATAGGTTCAGACTTTTTGTTTTTTAATTGGCTGAGACCGATACCGAAAGTACACAGCAGGAATTTCTTAAAATCATTTTAAAATTGTTTCAAGATTAATATTTTCATTACCTCGATTTTCATATTTCTGAAAATCTGTTTAAAATGGCAAATTTGTTTTTTTATATCCAACCACTGGCAAAAATCTATAAAAGTCACTATTTTCATTTTTATAAAATATCAATACAACTATGACAGAAAGACATGAATTTTGTTTTCCAATAAAGAAGGGACTTCAAACAGAAAGAGAGAGAGAGAGAAACAATAAGAGATATTTCACGGCTTCTGTGTGTTTTTAACACGGACCATGCAAAGGCTTCAAAATCGGATAGAATATTTTTCTTTATGTTACTCTAGCAAAACCCACAGCTTTGCTCACATAATAGTTGAAATATGATAGTGATATTTGTATGCATATTTTTATTAGAAAAAATTATACTGTTAGTAATAATTAAAAAATTACTAATTAAGCCACAGTTTGACTAAACTTCATTATTACACTGCATTAGGTAAAAATTAGACTTAAATTAAGAACTCAAACTAATTCTAAATAAAAGATATTTAGAATGTATTTTGAAGCTTTTATGCTCATTTCAATTTTTATTTGAGATTTTGATAACACTTTGAGGTCTAAGCCCGAGTGTCACATGGTTGCCATTTTCGGTAAAGCAAACTAAACCTGGGAGTGTCTCTTTTGTCAATTTTTAACTCTCTGAGCTATAAAATTACCAACTACATACGTTTGCGGTCTTTTCAGATATTATCTACGACTTTTCTATTTTGGAAAAAAAATAGAGATTGCAGCACTAAACAGGAGAAAGTATATGAAAATATCTAGAATCAGAGCTTAACTCAAACTTATTGTGCATTTTGTGGTGTTGCTCTTTGTGCAAATCTGTGCTTTGAAATGTACCACACAAAAGCAAATTATACCAAATAATGTTTATATGCAAATAAAATCTATTTTCAAATATTTGTACAACTTTTGGGTAAGTTTTTGTTCAACTCTATGTGAAATTTTATGTTAAAAAATTATGATTTCATATAGGAAACTTTTTTTTAAATATAAAACATTCTTTTTTAATAATTTCTCATTAAATGTTCATTAATTACACATTAAAGTACATTTAAGTAGTTCCTTCATTATGAATAAAAAATATTAAAATACATATCTTCCAACTTTTTTAAAAAAATCATGAAAAGTAACAAATACTGTAAAACCCCGGTTATCCGAAAAGCATGGGACCAATGCATTTTCAGTTAACTGGAGTTCCATAGACATTTTTGAATAACCAGGAGGCTTATGATGAAAACTTGTTTGATGAAAAGCTGTGATCGATACGTTGAAGTTCAAGAAGATGCAACAGCATCAGATGTGTTGTTATTTAAAAGGTGGCATGATAAAGCAACATTGAAATGATTGCAAAGTTGAAAAACAAAAGAAAATAACAACATATTTTGCAAAAAAATGAAGTGTCATACGTGTCTATCTAATAAAGTGCCCGAAATTACGCAATGGAAAAAATAAGCAAGTTCACTCTGTTTATTACTTTCATAAAGAACATGCTTTTTAACACTATTTCTACCAGTGTCCAATAACACCTTTCAAAGTTTTGATTTTTACTTAGTTTGCTTCTAATTTTTAAAGATAATAAGTATTAAAACAACTCTTCAATGTACCAAAAATGATTCGGAGTTGTTTTGATCTAATACTTACAAATAAAACGGTAATCATAAATCAAAATATGTTGAAAGGTGTCATTTGACATCGGTCAAAATAGTGTCGACAATGAAATTTTTCACATTTAAAAAGGACTTTGAGGAATTTTAAGGTATTTCAGTTAAGTCGATTTTCGAATAACCGGGGTTCTACTGTACTCTCAGTCCAGAGGAAGATATGTAGTTGAAATAGCTCAGATCTCAAAGTGTTAAAAATAACTTTCATTCCATATTTCAAGATTCTAGTCTAATGGTCTAACACCCCTCAGGTGGTAGTGACACCAACATAACATATAGCATATGTTGGAACATGGGTTGTCACCATGAATTTGCCAATATACATTTTGAAATCGGTTTGGTATTTCCCGAGATTACATAGAAATAGTAACTTAGAAAGTTTTTAAAAGATTTTTTGTTCATTTTACCACTTTAAATCTTTTAAAAACTGTTCTTAGAGAGCATTTACGTTTTATATCTATTACGCCAAACTTTAAGTTTCGATCATTGAAAATTCCATATGGAAATCGATTTAAAGCATTTTTAGAATGCTTTTCGCTTATTTTCTACTTTTAAATTTCTATTTTTTTAAACTGATCTTAGAAGGCATTTACACCATATAAGTAACTACTATACCAAGTTTCAAGATTTTGACTTTGGCAATTCAAAAAAAAAAAAAAAAAAAAAAAAAAAAATAGAAATTTAGAAAATTTTTAGAACGTTTTTCATTTATTTCACATTTAAAATTTTTAGAAACAGTTGTTAGAGAGCATTTATATCTTAAAATTAACTACCAGGCCAAATTTCAAGTTTCTAGCCCCTTCAGTATAACTAAAATTGTAATTTTGAATGTTTTTCGTCCTGAAACCCCTTTTGGTAGTGACACTGACAAAAAAAAAATACAACCTATGTTGAATCAGAGACTGTCACCATCAATTTTTCACTATTACTTTTAAAATCAGTTTACTATATTTCCTGTGATTCCACAGAAGTCATAATTTAAGAAGTTTTTAGAAAGCTTTTTGCTCATTTCACCCTTTTAAATTTTAAAATTCTTAGTAACTGTTTTTGAGATCATTTATATCTTATATGTATCTACCATGCCAAATTTCAAGTTTATATCTTTAACACTTGCATAGAAATCTCAATTTAGAATGTTTTAGAAAGCTTTTTGCACATTTTCACACATTTTCACACCTTTTATCATTTTTTTTTATTATTATTGGCCTTAGAGAGCAATGATATCTTATAAGTCACTACCATGCCATACTTAATCTTTCTAGCCCCTTCGGTGTCACAAAAATCGCAATTTAGAAATTTTTTGCTTCTGCAAACTCCTAATGGTAGTGGCACTGATAACATAAAATATAGCCTTTGCTTTAACAGGGACTGTCACCATCAATTTGCAACCATTACTTTTGAAATCAGTTTGGTATTTTCTGAGATTTTATAAAAATCGTAATTTAGAACATGTTTGGAACGCTTTTCACTCTTTTCACCTTTTTAAATTTAGAATTTTTTAGGAACTATTTTTAGCGAGAATTTACATCTTATAAATATCTACCACGCCAAACTTCAAGTTTCTATCTTTAACAATTGCCTAGATATCGTAATTAAAAATGTTTTTAGAATGCTTTTCACGCATTTTAACCTCTTTTAAATTTAGAATTTTTTTTTATAAGTACCATGATAAATTTCAAGTTGCTAGCCCCTTCAATATCACAAAAATCACAATTTGGAACATATTTTTAGCTTCTGAAACCCCGAGGTGGTAGTGGCGGCAACATAAAATATAGCCTATGTTGGAGCAGGTACTGTCGCCATCACCATTATTTTTGAAATCAGTTTGATATTTTCTGATATTGTATAGAAATGGTAATTTGGAACTTTTTAGAATTCTTTTCATGCATTTGCATCCTTTTTAAATTTCAAATTTTTTTCTATTGTTCTTAGAGGGAATTTACATCTTATAAGTAACTACCATGCCAAATATCAAGTTACTAGCTCCTTTAACAGTTTTTGGTCTTCCAACCCCCAGGTAGTAGTGGCACTGGCATAAAACATAGCCTATGTTGGAATAAGGACTGGTCCCATCAATTTGCAACCTTTATTTTTTAAATCGGTTTCGTATTCCCTGAGATAGCGTAGAAATTGCAATTTAGAATTTTTTAGAACACTTTTCACCCTTTTTAAATTTTGAAATTTTTTAGGAACTGTTTTTAGACATAATTTATATCTTATCTAAGTAACTCACATACCAAATTTCAAGTTTTTAGGGCTTTCAGTAACACAAAAATTGCATTTTTAGAACGTTTTTTGCTTCTGCACCCCCTTGGTGATAGTGGCACAGATGTAAAATATAATTTATGTTGGAATAGGGACTATCACACTATCATTTTGCCATCATTACTTTTAAAATTGGTTCGGTAATTCCAGATATTACCCCCTATAAATAAACACACAAACTTTACTTTTATATAATATGAGTATAGATTAATAACAATTCAGTTTACTTTCAGTTTTTAAAGGATTGCAAAACACTATAAGAAACTTAGGCTACATTCTTGTTTCTCAAACAGCGAGAGTTTCTTACAAAAAATAATGAATAAAATTTAGTGGTGAGAGATTGCTTGCTGGTGCCTAGATTTTTACACCCCTGCAAATAAAATTTTTATCATGACCCTGAGCTCAAAGCTCAAAGACTGGATAAAAATAGAGTCCAAGCTGCTTTCAGGTACGAATTGAGCCTGAAAGCTGAGATTAATCTCTTCTTTCCATATTACCGTAATCGTAATAGAAATTAGTATTTGTTTCAATCAATTTCCAGGTTTAGTTTGAAGTTCCCGTAGATTTCCATGATTTTTCCAGGTTAACCAAATTCCCTGATATTTCCATGTTTTTCAGATTTTCCAGGTCGCTGACCACCCTGATTCTAAACATTTTATTATTTGAATTATTTTATCAAATAACTGTATTTTAAGGTAATTTTGTGACTTAAAAAAGCAGAAAATTTAGTATGCTATGTCTCTTTTTAATACCTTGTAATATAGGATACTTTCAAAACAAAAATTTAATGCATTGATATTTCAACATTTTATCCTATCAGTTTTAAGCTTTTTTAGTAAAGAAAAACAATCATAATAATGTAAAAACTTTGAATTCAAATACGAAATTTTATTATAAAATTACTTTTAAACATTTTATCTTGCCTACTGTCCGGCTATGATAAGAAATAATATTTATTCATAAAAATATAACATATTATGAAATAACATTTTTGATTAATTAAAAAATATATTACCACAACAAGAATGAAATCAAATCTCATCCAAGAATTTGCGAAATATTTTTTCATTCCAATAGCAAGCCATCTAACAAGAACTTCAATTGTGAACAAAATTGTAAAAGCTAGATTCAAATATTCAATAAGATATTTTCGTGTTATATCAGATTCCATTGTAACATCTTCAAATGCCTAAAAACAAAAGAAAAAAATAATAAGTTCTAGAACTTTATTAACCCTTATCAAATGCTAGCGTTTTATGCATGATTTATCACTAGGTTGTCATTGTATTCAGTGATTGTTCACAGGGCTGACACAGCCGACTATTTTTATACTCTATTCGCACCACTATATTTTAAAAATAAATTTTGTAGTACATTTCTCTTGTATATGCTGTCAAAGTATAAGTACTTACAAAAAAAGTGGTACGAACTGAATAAAATTTGTGTAAGAGATGCTGGTCCGAACAGTTAATCTTGTCACCTTACACGTGCCATACGACTAATGTTGCCAAGTGCCCCGATTTTCAGGGATTCCGAAACCTATCCTACAGAAGCCCTACACGGAATGTTAAATGTCCTGCTTTTTCACAATACTCAAATTACTTATGAGTTTACTCTAAATAAAAAAATTTATTCCTTAGTCTGAGACGAGAGAATTCAACTGCGATTCAGCCAGAGTAAGTCGTCACAACGACCGGATGTTACTGAATAGATTATATTTTGTCTAGAACTCATGTGTACTTCTGTTCAATGTTTATTTGATTGACCATAATCTTTAAGCACCTATACGAAATAAGGTTCAAGAAGAGATAAGACATGCGAAAATCTATCTACTCACTTCGATCTTTTTATAAAAAAGGTGTTTGGCAAGTATTTTTATAAATTAATCAACAATAATGAGGAAAGAAGTTTGTGTGTGAGTGTGTGTGTTGATGGTGTTCTGAACAGACTGCTGCATGTAGAGCTACAAAATTTGGAAACCTCTATACATGTAGATTTGCACCTCGAAGCCTGATTTTGGATTTTTGGATTAATTTTTTTTAATTTAATTTTTTATGTGATTTAAAAATTTTTTCACATTTTGAGGCAATTTTTCTACATTAATAAAAATAATCCGGTTTAAATTTTTTAGCTCAATATAGTAAATTTTGTTCTCTTTTTAATAAAGTTTATTCGGAATTCCAACACAGATTTTAGAATTTTTCGCAAAATTTTCTTATCTAATTTTTTTTTTGCATTTTGTGGCAATTTTTTGACATTCAGAAAAAGAACTTTTAGCCTAACTTTTGCCATCTACGATTTTTGAATTTCAGTGATTTTTCGAGAATTTTATATTCTGATAATCTTTTTTTTTTTTTTTTTTTTTTTTTTTTTGTATTCTTGAAAGGTTTCCGATAACGATGTTTTACCCTATTATAGTAAATTTTGCCACCTGCGATTTCTAATGGATTTTTCAATTTGATTTTTCGAGTTCTAGAGAGATTTTTTTCACATTCGGAAAAAGAATTTGGTTTCAAACTTTTAGCCTAATATAGTAAATTTTGCCATCTACGATTTTTTAATATTAGCATTTTTTAATGCAATTTTTTACATTTTACGTCAATTTTTTGACATTTGTAAAAGAAATTCATTTTCAATATTTAGCTTAATGTAGTAAATTTTGTCCTCTATAATTTTCTGTCATTTATGAAAGAATTCAGATTATAATGTTTTACTCTATTATTGTAAATTTTGTCCCCCAATATTTTTGAATATTTAGTGATTTTTATTGCATTTTTCAATGCAATTTTTAGTGTTTTTTCAAGTCCCACGGCGATTTTTTGACATTCGTAAAAGGAGTTTGGTTATATTGCAGTGAAACCCGGAGCTTAGGCTTGTCAGTGATAGGGTTAAAAACCACACCACCAATTCACTCAAGGCATCATATAAGAGAATGGAATATTTAAAGGAAACATTTTTTTTTTTTTTAAATCAGCCACACTATATCAAAGCAGGATCTAGACCCAAGACCTTGCACCGGAATGATCAACTATTACATCAATAGATTAATTTCCTTCCTCAGCATAAATTCTAATAAAATTTTGAGCAACTACAGTTTATTCACATCTAATTCGGGGATGCTTAAATTACCTTTTGAAATGATTAGTTAATTAAACAAAGATGAAATTATCAGAAAACAAATAAATGAATTGGAATTAAAATGTAAATTTTGATATGAGTGATGATACAAAACCATGCCACCTTAAAAGCAAGCATCTAAAGTAAAACACCAAATGCGAAGGGAGAACAGGCCAACTGGTGCATGCACATATCAAAAGGAGAAAAAACTTGATGAAGAATGGTCACCGGCAAATGCTGCTCTGAGGAAGGCTTAACACATACAATCGGAAATGTGCTGAGAGAGCGGATGCCACGAGGGAGGTAATGGTATGCTGATCGCAATCCAAACAGCGCTGATCGGAAAATAAATGCACAAAAAATAAAACAATGAGAGAGTTTTCTCACACTCATGATTGAACATAACTTTAAAACCATTCAAAATAAAAATTGAGATACAGTTTTCAAACAATGCATTTGAGAGTACTTTTTTATTCTATTTGACGGTATAAAAATTGAAATTATACAATGTTTAAAGTTAAAAAAATTTCAGTAAAAGAGAAATTTATTTATAGTTCAGATTTTTGCCACCGTCAATATGATATCAGCACTACTCATGGATGTACTTTTGCTCTATAATATAGATTACTTCTATTTCGTATATAAAAATAGTAAATGATTGCTTTATAATAAATTCTACAAATATTGAAAAAAAAAATTGCTTGTGAGTATGAAACAGTGAATATAGCAGAAAATGTGTGAAAAATTTTATTCTTTTGTCAAGGTCATTTTTTTCATCTCACAAAGTACTTAAAACACTGTGAGTATTAAAATAAATTCCATAGAAATAAATTTATATAATTCATTTTTATTTAAGATATTTCTTTTCACTTTTTAAAGCTATTACAGTAAAAGTTACTCAGACAAAATCGCAGGGGAACATGAGGAAAAATCGAGTTTTCTGTCTTAGTAGGTATACTGACTCTAATAATTGTATTACATTCTTTTAGCTGAGAAAATGAAATTTTTTCATTTAAGGAGTGATACCAGTTCAAATGTCAAAATAAAGGTTATACTTTAAGAATTTTTTGTGGGTTTCAATAACAGTAAAAATTGTTGGAATTTTTTGCAATATATTAAGTTATGCTTGGAGAGTGTTTAGTAATTTTTTATACGTAAAAATTTTCATAACCCGCCATTGGCCCCCATGTAAACAAGGATATCCTAAAAATTGAACATCGTTTAGTCAGTTGCTTCGAGCATTCATGAAAAATCCAAATATTAAAAAAACTCTTAATGCAATTAATTTTTAGTGTGTTGACTATAGCATAACGCAAAATTTATTAAAAGTTTAAAAATTTATGAGAA
Organism: Maratus speciosus; assembly: GCA_963932465.1. Taxonomy (NCBI): domain Eukaryota; kingdom Metazoa; phylum Arthropoda; class Arachnida; order Araneae; family Salticidae; genus Maratus; species Maratus speciosus. The sequence goes on along the minus strand of OZ010792.1, from coordinate 373,545,020 downwards.
TGCTGATACAGAAAAAAAAAAAAAAAATCAATTTGGCCCCATAAAAATGGCTTTAAGATGCTTAAGAAAAAAAAAAAAAAAAAAAAATCCTATGTAGTGGCACAGAGATTTCAATTCTGAATGTTTACACTAAAAATTAACGGAAATAAGTTGAGTGGCTTACAGTACAGCGGTTATCGAGTAATACAAGTCAGTAGATTAAAAAAATGTCATTCTGAAAAAAAAAAAATTCTTTTAAACTTTGCTCTAGAAACAATTAGTTACAGAGACATATTCGTCTCTGTAACATTTGTAATATGTCACTTTTGGGCTATATTCTAAACACTATAAGCTATCAGGAAAAAAAAAAAAAAAAAAAAAAAACAATCCATTTTTTGAAATTTTTAAACTGATGTTCCTCTTAAGGCAGGATTTTGTTAGAAAAAGATTGCATACTTAGAGGTTTTATTCCACATTTATAACTAGATACAGCAAGTTATCGCACAAGCTGGAACACAAAACTTGAAAAATAACCTTATTTGAATCCACCGGGTGTCCTAAAAAGGGCTGACTGATTTTAAAATTCAATAACTTGCAAACGGTGACAGATATTTAAAAAATTCTTGCAGGAGAGTTATGCATAAGGTCAAAAGTTTTTTTACAGCGATTTTCTATTTTAGTTCGAATTACAAACAATAGATGGTGCTGTAAGCAATAGGCGCTAAAAACAGGCTCGATTTTTTGACAGATCTCTTCCTCCATGCGGAAAAAGGAGATGGAAATGTATTGAGTGGGCCACAAAGTACCAAAAATCGAGCCTGAATTTAGCGTCTATTGATCGCAGTGCCATCTATTGTTTGTAATTTGAACTAAAATCGAAAATCACTGTAAAAAAACTTTTGACCTTATGCATAACCCTCCTGCAAGAATTTTTTAAATATCTGTCACCGTTTGCAAGTTATTGAATTTTAAAATCAGTCAGTCCTTTTTAGGACACCCGGTATATTTACTGAACATTTAACTTAAACAACAAGAATTGTCAAATAATTTACAACAAGAATTGTCACATAATTTATCTACCGTATATACTCGCGTATAAGTCGAAGATTTTCTGAAATTTTTCGGTAAGCAAATTTGGGGAGTCGACTTATACGCGAGTCATTTAAAAAATCAAAAACAAAAACTTCGAATACTGCATAATTATGGCTTTTTATGTGTATGAATACAAAAATAATATATAAAATATACAAATAATAATAATGTATCATTTAAAAAATTTTCAGTGACTTGTTTTTGTTTACTTACTACCTTTTCGCATTGGCAAGTGAAATCTTTGGTTTGATTTTGAGCAAAATTGAAGTAAAAAGTTAGGGGGTCAACTTATACGCGGGTTTTTGATTTTTTCCAGAATTTGTATTCAAAAGTTAGGAGGTCGACTTATACGCGAGTTGACCTATATGCGAGTATATACGGTATATTTTAATAGAGACAATTAGAAATCTATGTTTGGATGAAAATGGGATGTAAAAACTTATGATAAATTGATAGTTATAAAAAGCATAAATATGATTATTGTTAATTACCATTATGAAACAACTTCCAAAAACAAGCACAAATATTATTTTCTCAAATTTTGAACTCTGAATAAATTTCTTGTAACTCTGGAGTGAAAGCCTATGGAAATCATTCATAAAATATTAATTTCCTTCATTGCATTTAAATAGAAAAGCACAATTATATTTTCTACATAGCCTGAACAAAGCACACACTTGAAAGAAGAAAAAAAAATATCCAGGAAAGATTTTGAAAATACCATCATGACTGCCTGAAAATATTTTATTAACTGCATTTATATACACCAAAATATCCCAATTAATGTGATTACCATTTATAAAAACAATGCCTAGCCAATTTCCTGTAAATCAAAACCCCCAAAGCAGAATATGCTTAAAAGTGCGACGTACGTCGCAGAACAATGAGATGTGCTGCAGAACATTTCAAGACAAATGTTTTTTTTTTTGTTTTTTTTTTGTAAAAGAAAGTGCATATTGACGTGAAAGCAAAAAGAATTCGGGGGGGGGGTACTACTTTCGTTGTGTTCGAATCTATTTAGAAAGAAATAAGAATGTCGTGCGGCAATCAATCTTTCTCCCTCCCTCCTATTTCACCTACTTTCTGAATAACTAGTGATTTCTTTCTGATCGCGGAAAAACGCAAATTTCGAGAAAAGATCGCGGATAACACGCAAATTTCCTGAAAAGATCACGGAAAAACGCAAAAATCGAGAAAAGATCGCGGATAAAACGCAAAATTCGTGAAAAGATCGCAGAAAAAACACAAAATTCGTGAAAAGATCGCGGAAAAAATGCAAAATTCGTGAAAAGATCGCGGAAAAAACTCAAAATTCGTGAAAAGATCGCGGAAAAACGCAAATTTCGACAAAGAATCGCGAAAGAGAATTACTAAATTCTTCGAAGTATCGCGGAAAAACGCAAATTTCATGAAAAGATCGCGAAAAACGCAAATTTCATGAAAAGATCGCGAAAAACACAAATTTCATGAAAAGATCGTGGATAAAACGCAAAATTCGTGAAAAGATCGCGGAAAAAATGAAAATTCATGAAAAGATCGCGGAAAAAACACAAATTTCGAGAAAAGATCGTGGAAAAAAAAACGCAAATTTCGTCAAAAGATCGCGGAAAAACACAAATTTTGAAAAAAGATCGTGGAGAAAACGCAACTTTCGTCAAAAGATCGTGAAAAGACGCAAATTTCAGGAAAAGCGTGCGGAAAAAAAAATTTCATCAAAAGATCGCGGAAAAAACACAAATTTCATCAAAAGATCGCGGAAAAAACCTATATAAACATTACCCCCCCCCCCTTTTTTCCCCATTGCGCTTTCAGAACATTTTTGATCATCTGAAATTCCATTGCAGAACATTGCAAAGTATTCTGCTTTGGGGATCAAAACTTATTTGGCTGAAAAGTATAATAGAGATTATAATTAATAATAGACATTATAATAAATTTAGAGATTAATACATGACAGCAAAATACAAAATAATTATTTCTTTAACTTATACCAGGATATTAAACAAATAATCAACAGAATTTATTCATTACATACACATCAGAATATTTATAATTTACATCCTTATTGAGAATATTCCAGTAGCAGAAATTTTAGGGTGAGACGATGATAAATTATTTATTACTGTGAAAAAACAAATAGGACAGATTTTTTTTTTTTTTATTAAAAAGTTCAAATTTAGATTATTACTTAGATACTGTTACAACAAAGTTGCAAATAAAGCAAAAAATAAAGATTTTAAAATTTGTGTGCTGAAAGGGGGGGGGGGGGATTTTATGAAAGAGTAGAAATCCGTCATAATGCACAAGTTCTTAACACTGTAATATCAATAAGTCAGCCTGCAAAATTTATTAATTCCAGTTATAATAGATACCCAGATATAATCCCCACCTCATCCTCTTATGGAAGGAAAAAGTAGAGAACAAGCCTCTAAAAATGCATCTCCTAATTCTTTTTCCAACCCCACAATCCCAAGTGCTACCATATAATAGTTTCTTTTCATCTTCTTCTATAAATTCCAAGATATTGTATTTAGTCGTATAGTTAAAATATAATAATTAATTAATTAAAAAAATGTGTTTTAAAGTTTTGAAATAAATGAATACAAATGAAAGCTTTATCAGTAAAGAATGATTCGTGGATTTATGTATCAGGATTGAAACCCAAACAGGAATTGATAGAAAATGATGCAAACTCTAAAGAACAATACGATAAATGGACAAACCTTGATGAATAAGCAAAAGCGGGTTTAATTCTGTGCATTTCTCCATCAGAACTTAAACAAATCAAGAACTGTGAAACTTCATTTGAAATATAGAAAAAATGGGAAGAGATTTATCAATCTAAAGATCCCGTTTGTAAAGCTTCACTATTGAAATCCCTTATTCAGCATAAGATGCCAGATTCTTCTCCTGGTGCATGTATTCATGATCACTTATGGAAATTCTTTGTTATTTTGAACACACTGTCAGAAATAGACATAAAAATCGATGATGATTTATGAACTGTAATGTTATTGTATAGTCTATCCTCAAATTTGGAAATTCTACTGTGTACAGTAGAGTCACAAGATGTACTCTTGAAATCAAAAGCAGTGTGAATTAAAATAGTAGATGAAAATGATGCCCAACGACATGATGACAGACAAATATTGACTCAGGAGCTTTGATGACTAATCTTTTTAAAAAGAAACCTACGTGGAATAATAAAAATAAATCAAAAACTTTAAAATAAAACAGAAAGATAATTATTTTTTGAAAATTACTTGTCTTATATGTAAATGTACTGACCACTATGCAGCTCAGTGTGATAATTATGAAGAACTTTTTGAATTATAAACAAAACAATTTTGGATTACTCACCAGTGCAAATGACTCAACACAGGCATTCACAATTTCAAAAGAGAAAATGAAAAACTTATTGTTCATTGATACTGGGTGTGTTAGTCATTTATGTAATAATTACTCAAGGTTTGTTAATTTCTGTGAAATCAAAGTAAAAATGGTTAGTCTACCAAATAATGAAACTACAGAAGTAACTGGCCATGGAAAAGCCCACATCAAAGCCAAAGTGAGTACCAAGCTACAAAGTATTGAAATGCATGACGCATTAGCCTCTGAACTGAAAACCAATTTACTGTACGTCGCTAAAATGTGTGACCATGGATATATGGTTACATTTCATGAACAGCATACTGTAATAAAGCATTTCAAGAACAATGTAACATTCATTGCAGATCGTAAAGACGATCTTTATTAATTAAGAGGAACTGACACAAAAAATTATAGAGCCAATTTGAATCAACAGATAGTGCAAAAAATAAATATGCCAATGTTAAAAAATGGCACTGTAGAATGGGTCACTTAAATTTAAATGATTTAATGGAATATAATAACAAGGGAAATGTTAGGGATTAATATCACAAAATTATCTGAAGAATTTAAATGTGAAGTGTGCACATTTAATATGTTAACATATACACTTTTCCCAAATTAGTCAGAATAGGTTACAAAAGCATTAAAATCTCTGACACCTGTGGCTCAATAAAAATGCTGTTAATTGACAAGTCCCTTTATTTTATTGCATTTATTGACGACTCTTTTCGTTATTGTGCAGTAAGATTTAAAAAAAAAAATAAATTTTGAGTTTAAAATCTCTGAGAAAACCAAAAATCTACTAAAATTTATGAGTGATAATGGGGTTGAATTTATTAACTATGCATTTGAAAAATTCTTAAAAGAACATGGTATTGAACATATATTAACAGCTCCTTTTTATTCTAAACAAGGGGGAATTTCAGGACTAAACACAGGGAAAAACACAGACTCTTGTTGAAACGGTGTGTTGTCTATTATCTCAATCAAAATTATCCCTAAATCTGGGCAAAGGCAATAAATACTGCAAATTATACGATTAACAGATGCTCCACAAGAACTCTAAATGGAAAAACTCATTATGAAATTTGGAATAATATAGCACCTATTCTTAATTATTAAGACCTTCGACTGTACTGCTCATTGTTTGAAGAAGTGACCTAGTCATAAATTTTCTGCTAGATCAAAGAAAGAAATTTTCGTTATTTAAGCTTTCCATGTTTACTTACCCAATAAAAATAGAGTAATTAATTCTAGGGCTGTTAAGTTGTTTGAAGAATGCTCTGATAATCCTTCAAAAGTAGGTAAATTGCAAACTAAAAATTTGAGAAATGAAATTGGGTGATTCAGAGAAAGGCAATGAGAATTTATTTGTGCTCAAATTAAAATGGAAAATGCGAAATATCATGTGATTCAATACCAAAAAAAAAAAAATATTCTTTTATTATGAAATCATGAAGTGGTACATAAAATAGAACCAGAAGAAATTGTAGATTGTAATGTAGAAATACCAATAAAAACAACTCTAAAAAGCCGAGAAGCTTCTAAATAGTATGATGATATGATTAATGAAGTAAAAACTATTTTAAAAAATGACATTTTTAATATTGCAGAACGACCAACTTCACAAGAATGTACAGGAAGTAAACTTGTTCTTACAAATAAATATAGTTAGGATGGTTCTTTTTTGAAAATTAAAGCTTGTAGTTAAAGTTTACAATCAAAAACCAGGCATAGGTTTTTGTGAAACCTTTGCATCAGTTGCCCTATAGGGTCAATTAGAATAGATGCACTGAATATTCGGTATCTATTCTGCATTTGGCTGTATGGCAAGAGTTTTTTTTATTTTTATTCGACTGGTGCTATGTTCTGTGTTTTTGAATTGTTGCTAAATCATATAAATGATTTGATTTTTTAAGACAAGTACCTCCTTAATCCCCGAGAGGAAATTTCATTATTTATCTCATGACAAGTGCATACTAAAAAACATCGATTGTTTACTACTCATACTAAAAAATAGACCTATAAATAACAGATATCCATTATGAATATATATTTTTTTCAAGAAAATTCTTTTTAAATAACGATTTTCGAAGCTGCATTTTCAGTGCATTCCTTGTATTAATGCATCCACCACTTTTTGTTTTTAGGTCACTTCAGATAATACTTTTGCTTTTATTTTCTTTGTTCTTCATTATCAAGTATATATGAATATATATATTCACTGAAATAATTTTAATAATGATTGTCATGTCGGCATGGTCTTTTGTGACCATAACTCAGTGTACTCAATACTATATTCTGCTTAATGATCACGTGATATAATTATTAGAATATTAATAATATTTCAGTGTTAAAAAAAGCTGTATGATAATATTCTTCGCCTTTTATTGTCCAACCACCACAGAAAGACCACATCTAGAAAAGCAGCAAAAATCCACAAATCCCTAAATAAAGGTGATAAAGTTCTTTTTTTCTAAAGAAATCCCTGTATGGTTTAAAGCAGGCAGGTAGATGTTGGAATATTAAGTTAAATGACTTTAGAGCAAAACAAACCAAAACTAATCCTTGTTTAGAGTACATTAAAAATAACAAAGGGGTCAAACTCGTATAGGTATTTATGTTGATGATATTTTAATTATGTCACAAGATCCTGATAAAATTTAAAAGTTTAAAATTTATCTTAGCAAATAATTAGAGGTTAAATATGTAGATTTAGTTAAATAACTTAATTTAACAGATTTTAAGTTTAGTGTTTTCAGTGTTTAAGGTTGTTCTCAAATCCAAAAGGGCAACTTTGTGATATAAGTTTTAATTTATTTTTATGCAGAAATGCATGAAGCTAGCAAGTGTTGCTGCTCAGAAACTATGTAATCGAGCTGTTTTTTGCAAACACAATAGATCTTTCAGAAAATAGTGTCAAAGTGGGCGTTTTGAACTGAATTTCCGCACAAAGAAAGAATAACCGGCCAAGAATGGGTGAAAAACATGTTTGTCAGATGATCAAAATCACTCATACAGGTAATTTATTGATCAAAAAATGGAAAACACAGCTCGATTCCAAATCGCTTCCATGGTCTGACTTTCCAATTTTTATATCTTTCCGTTAAAAAATGAACTTGTAAATGTGTCAAAACGTTTTGCGCTTGTTGAGCATGCAGTTGAGAACAGCCTTAATAGCCAGTTAAATTATTATTTCTTAAAAAAAATTACATTTAGGTTAATGTCAGACGAATGTCTTTTTGCATGTTGTTTTCCTTACGTATTATCCCTACACAATGCCGCTAGCATTGTGTAGGCATAGTACGTAAGGAAATTAACGTCTTTTTGCATGCTTTTTTCCTTACGTATTTATCCCTGCACAATGCCGCTAGCATTGTGTAGGGATAATACATAAGGAAAAAGGCGTGCAAAAAGACGTTTGTCTGGCATTAGCCTAAAAATTGTTTTTGGGATATACAAATTATAGCAATTTTAGGAGTTTGGATTCATTTGATTTCTGATAAGATATCCATATTCCGAGAAAATGCGAGTAGCTTCCTAAGATAATAAATACTAATAAGAAAAAGTAAAAAATATTCATAGGCATGGCAATTTTTTCCACATGCTGTAACACAGTATATTCACAGTATTCATTTAACAAAATTATCTTGTATAGTTATGGAACAACTGGTTGATGGCTTTCAACCATTTAATTACCTTATCCTGTCACTCCCCTTCTCTAAAGCAATGTAAAAATAAATAATAAAATTTGTTTGAAAAGAAGGAGTTTAATAACTAATAATAAATCAAAATGTTTATGCATGAGTGTACTGATACATAAACTTGTCAGAAGCAATGAGTAACCTCAGATCAACACAGAATAGCATTTAAAAATATATTAAAATGTAATTATAATTGTAATCAATTTTTCAATTAATTTCCAGCAGTGAAATTACACGAGAAAATATTAAATACGCAAAATTTTTCATATTGCTAACTAAGCGCAAACCAATAGAGTGAAAAATATCCAAACCAAGAATTATTGAATATTAAATATGCGAAAATTCTCACTTTGCTAACTAAGCGCAAACCAACAGAGTGAAAAATGTCCAAATTGGGAATCGAATTCTTGACTTGGACATTTTTCACTCTGTTGGTTTATGCTTAGTTAGCAATGCGAAAAATTTCATGTATTTAATATTAAATACTTTTGGGCATACCAAAGTTGCGGGTTCGATTCCCGCCTTGGAAAATTTTTACTCTATTGGTTTACACTTAGTTAGCAATGCAAAAAATTTCATGTATTTAATATTCAATATTAGAATGTTTTGAAATCTAATTTTCAAAACCTTTTTTCCTCCTTTTTGCTACCAGTTAAAGAACAATTAATTGTAGGGTTTGGTAAAATCATGAATTGAAAGTCATCACACAAACTTAAATATTTTCTACAAGTTTGTTACTTTCATAAAGTTATATTCCATTTTCATAAACATATATTGAATACAAAGCCTGATGATGTAATTTTTAATTTTTTTTGGATGGGTGAGGACGGGTGAGAGGAAATGAAGAATGATTTTAGAGTATAAAATCAAATTATATCTTAATAAAAAACAACTTACTTAGTTTTTGTCAAATTTCTGCTAGGTTCATTAGCAGACTCACTTTCTTCATTTGGTTCAAGTATTTCTTTTTCCTTATGTGCAATAAAAAGACAAATATTAAATTAAATTAAATTAACATTAAGTATAATTATTATAATAGCAGTTAAGGAACATTGACATAAAATCAATTTCTTGTTCTTGGGACTAGTAGTAAAAATTTAGAACATATTCCTCTATTTTTTTTAATTCATAATAGTTTTTATTTGTAGTTTAATTAGTTTATATCATTACTATTATCACTAGGCTTATTCTAATACTTGCAAACTCATAATCATAACCATTTTATCCTTCAAATGTTTTGTAATTAATTATCCAAATTTTTAGTCTTCAAATAAATCATATATGATTTATCATATATAATATAGTCAATATACAACAAGCACTGAAAAAAACCAAAAACAAATGTAATATAATTTTATGCTTAAATATATTTAACTTTAAGAGCTGGCAGTGTATGGAAAATTAGTTTAATACTTTGCAAGATTCTATATTCCCTTTTTTAAGTATCTTAATTTTGTTAGCACACTTTTATACTTTCCTTTCTGTGCAATAGAAATTTGTTGGCCGCTACATTATTCTTTGATATGTCACTTCAACTGAAAATTGACTCATTCTGACACAAAACACTCATTTGCTTAAGGAGTCATTCATTTAACCTTAAGGTTCCATAGTAATGTACCAGAATATCTTGATAACATTAAGGGCTATGCCACTAATGAAGTAAGTGGACTTTATTAAATTTTCGATAGTGTTTGATAGAATTTTCACTTTACAAAAACAAATTTTAAAGTCAATTCCTTCACTAATAGACTAATGTGTCCCTTAAAGAGGCAGAAATATGTTAAATAAGCCATGTTGAAAGTCCTGCTGCTGAGAGTAGAGAAAAAGAGCATGATGCTTAATTTGGTATAGCTCTGATTACAGAATAAAAGTAAAATTGTGCATTTATTTTTTTTTCCCCTAAAGCAATTAGAAACTATAAAAAGCTTTAGCAATTTGATATAGATATGGATTGTCTTAATCAAATTGTGTATTCCAGCTCTGCATTTTAATATATTTTACTTTACTTACAATGATTTCTTTAACTAAGAAATCATAATCTTAACCAAACACAAAATCAAGACCGTTATAATGAACCTTGCTTCGAGTTAGTATAATTGTTTACTGATGCTTCTGCTACAATTTAGGACTGTTGTCTTTCTTTCTCTTATCATAAGCAGCAATAAGCTATTGTAATAAAAACATCTCCCCCCCCCCCTTTTTAACACTTTCCAACAAAGTTGAAAAGTGTTTATGCATTCGGTTTGTCTGTCCATGCTCTAACTCTCGTAAATATACTCTGATTTTCATCAATTGATAATCGATATTTTGGGTCACCTAACTATGTTTGGTATTGCATATGAAGTATGTGGGATTAATATTTTATTACGGGGCTACGCAAAAGAATTCCATTACATTGTGATATATGGGGAAAAATCATTTGCAGAGTATTTTAATGACATTACGCTGCTTCAAATGTATTAAAACTGATATAAATCACTGAATTTCACAACAAGATGATTACAGCAGAATAGGGTATTAATAGCATTTGTCGTTCATTTACAAGGACACACAAAAGAAATTGGTTACAATACTGTCTTTGAGTAATAATTTCTGAAGTGCGTTTTCAATTTCGGCTTACGCTTTTAAATTTAATTGTTTTAATCATATACCGTGCTGCTCAAAGTATCTGGATAATTTTCCGATTGTAGATGGCAGCAGCTGAAATTGGGTTTTCAAATGTGTTATGAGTTTCCATATGGTTGAATTAGATATGATATTTTAACTTATTAAACTATGAAGTTTTGTTACATTATTCTGAATATGTTGGGGAGTGTTTCATAATCTATGCTTGACGCATGATTTTTCTTTCTTGTTTCTTTTCGTTTCTTCTTGTAGATTTATTTTCATACATTTCCAACAAAATGTAAACATGAAACATTCAATCATCTGTTTCAGGATTCCATACTCTATTTGAATAACAAAATTCCCTGACTTTTCTAGGTTTTCCAGACCATATTTCCTACAATTCCCGACATTTTTAGAAATATGAATTACAATTCTATATCTTAATGATTGAACTTATACTATACAAGAGAATACACTGATACATTAATAAGAATAAAATGTAAACTCTCCTCTGAAAATGAAAATAACCTATAAAATTGAAATTAAAAATCTATATCATTTGATGTTTAAATTATAAAAAATTAAAAACAATTAAATACAAAAACTAAAATACAACTCAGATGGATTCAAAGTAACTTTTAACTCATATAACTAAATTTACACATTAAACATTCAAATTTTTTTAGACAGTTCTGCTATCATATCATTTATATTCAGAAGCAGTTTTGTTGTGTAAGTTAATTTTTCTTTTTTACCATTTTAATTTCAGCTACTGCCAGACTTGTATAAAACCAAAAACTTTCCGCACACGCAAATATTGGGTCAAAAACTTTCTGCAAATTAATTTAATGTTTAATAAAATAATGTGTTATATTATTTTGATGATATTAATTAAAAGCAGTAGTTTTAAAGTAATTGCCATTTAAATTAAAATTAACTGATATTAATTAAAGAATAATTATTTTAGTTAAATAATAAAGGTAAAAATCCATGATAAGAAAAAGCGAATTCTTATCAATTATTTTGTCAATGCATTTAAAAACAGCCCAATCTTTAATACTGTAACCTCTTTGCATAAAATGTCAGTCACTCAGTTCACAGAAATAATACGGCATTGCTTCTGACTGACTTCATTGCTTCTGAAACAACTGAATCCCATTTCATAGGTATTATCATTAAAGAGACTGATGCAGGGATGAAAGTACCACTAAAGCCATTTTGGAGTACCTTTGGAGCAGCAAAAAGCTGATTTTCGAGCAGTAAAATCCATTTTTGGAGCAGCAAAAATGTGATTTTGTAGCAATAAAATAAAAATTCTGTTTTTGGAGCAGACTGAAATTCTAATGAGAATAAACTCCTTAAAAATTAAAATGATTACTATCTTGAAAATATTTTCACATTTGAAAGAATAACTACTCAGATAAAATTTCTCCACACATTTTGCTAACTCTGAGCATTCTAAATGACATTGGACACAGATTGCAATAATAAAAAATTAACAGCAGGAAGGAAAAAAAAATCAGTTTAGTTGACTTTAAAAAATATTATTTTAGAGCAGTAATTTTAACTAATCAAAGAAAAGCCTATGAATACAGCATGCAGGATTTCCACTCAACTTTTGTAGTAAAAAATGGTAAAAGGGGACCATTTAAAAAAAAAAAAAAAAAAGGCTGCAAAAAAGACTATATATTTCGCATAAAAAGGAACCTTTAGGGACCTAAATTCAGCAAATCACAAAATAAAATAAACAATCTCCGCAACCATTTCACGAAATTAGCGTGTTTTTCGCGATCCTTTGACAAAATTCACTTGATTTCACGATCTCCTTCCAAAATTTGAGTGTTTTTTGCGACCTTTTACAGAAATTCGAGTGCCTTTCACAATCTTTTGAAGAAATTTGCTGATTTTTCGCGATCTCTCGACTAAGTTCACTTATTTTTCGCGATCTTTTGACGAAATGCACGTATTTTTTGCGGCCTTTTTACGAAATTCGCGTATTTTTGCAGTCGTTTGACGAAATTTGCGTATTTTTGCGATCTTTTGAGGAAATTTACGTGTTTTTTGCAATCTTTTGACTAAATTTGCATATTTTTCGGGATCTTTTGGAGAAATTCACGTGTTTTTCGCGAACTTTGGACGAAATTCGCTTGTTTTTGCGATGTCTGAACGAAATTTGCGTTTTTCGCAATCTTCTGACAAAACTTGCGATCTTTTGAAGAAATTTACAGGGTTTTTTTCTATCTTTTGACCGCGTTTTGTTCGTTTTTTCATGAAACTAGCGATCCTTTGTGAAAATTCACGTTTTTTTTTCGCGACCTTTCGACGAAATCTGCGTGTTTTTCCCGATATTTTGACGAAATTTGCTGTTTGTTTCGCGATCTTTAGACGAAATTTGCGTTTTTTCGCAATCTTTTGACGAAATTTGCGTTTTTTCGCAATCTTTTGACGAAATTCGTGTTTTTTCAGCGATCTTTTCACGAAATTAGTGTTTTTTTTCGCGATCCTTTGACGGAATTCGTGCTTTTCTCGCGGCCCTCTGTCGGAATTCGTGGTTCTTTCGCGATTCTTTGACAAAATTCGGGCTTTTTCCGCTATGCTTTTACAAAATTTGTTTTTTTTCAGCTCTCCTTTGACGAAATTTGCGTTTTTTCTGCGATTCTTTGACGAAATTCTTTTTTTTTTTCAGGATCCTTTGAAGAAATTCGCGTTTTTTTTCGCGGTCCTTTGACGAAATTCGCGTTATTTCCGCGAAGCTTCGACGGAAGGGGTGATTTTTTCCTGCGAGCGATTGACGAAATTGTTTCTTTTTCGGCGAAAATTTGATGAAATGCGCAATATTTTTAAGTGATATTTTTTATGCCTGAATTTTCGGGCTAAATGGCCGATTTTTTTTAATTTTCGGAAAATTCGGAACAGAATCACACCGGGCAAACAATGAATAAATCATACATAATATTGGTTAAACACGGTATTTTTTATTATTATTTAATTTTTTTTAAGTTACAGGAACAAAAATTACTTTTTTTTTTTTTTTTTAATTTTCAGCAAAGTTTCGAATTTTGCGGAAAATTTTCCGCGCACGGCGTACGTCTATATTATACAACTCTGGCTACTGCTTTTCTTTACTTTTTTTTTTTTTTTTGCTTCATCATAAATGTGAATTTAGAAAAATTCTACTTGCAAATAAAAAATCTGAACTTTTTTGCAGATGGACCTCGGAACTCAGGAGAATCTTGACACATGATAACGCACAAAAGAAAAAAAAAATCCCTGAATTTTCCATGCTTTAGAAAAAATATTGTAATTTTCCCTGACTTTTTGAGCACTTGTTATTTTCCCTGACAATTCCTTGTTTTCCAGTCCCATAGGAACCCTGTGTTTTTCCTAACTGAATCTTTTTCAATGTACTGTAAATTGGTGTAAATAGGAACATAAAGTACATAAATTATCTTCTATTGATAATAATGATTTATTCATTGTATAGATGTATACATATTGACTAGTAAATGCCACCAAGGACACCAAATACTTGAAATTTTTTTTCAAAGTACATTATCCTAAAAAAACCTTTTAACATTAGCCATAAAAAAATGTATTTTATTTTATTTAGTGTTGACTCTTTAAAAAAGGGGGGGGGGGGCGCAGAATTTTTTTTTTAAAAAAAAGGCACACTGTTCTTATACAGGGCACCCCTGCTATAATTTTCCGCGACATATTGGCAAATTAGTGATTTTTTCCCCCCCCCCGAGACCGAATGACGAGTTTTACAATTTTTTTACTGTGACCGATTGACAAATTTTGCAATATTTCTATGATTCTTCCCTCTATCTGCTGAATTTCATATTTTTGTAATCAGACTGACTGACGAATTTCGTGATTTTCCAATTGAAGAGTTTCACAATTGTTCATGCAACCAATTGGCAAAAATCACAGATTTTTTCTGTGATCGATCGGTGGATTTTGCGATATTTTCATACAATTGACTTACAAATTTCGAGATCTTCTCCTGTGATCGATTGACAAATTTTGTGATATTTTTTTAAAACTACCAATTGGTAAACTTTGTAGTTTTTTCTTGCAACCAATTGGCAAAACTCACTGGGCTTTTTTCATGCAGTCTATGAACAAATTTTTATGGTGGTTTTCCAGCAACGGACTCTCGAATTACACACGTTTTACACAACCAATTGGTGAATATTTTTCAGTGAATAATTGGTGAATTTCCGGATTCACCCTACCCCAACTTATTGGTGAGACTCGCAGGTTTTTTATGTGATTGATGGTCGGATTTCATGATTTTTTTAGCGAGCAACTGAAGAATTTCAAGATTTTACTCCTGTAACCAACTGCCGAATTTCTCTATTTTTTTCAAATGACGAATTGACAGTTTTTCTGATATTTCCCCATGATTGGATGACTGAATCCAAAATTTATTTCTGATATTTTCTAACATTTATATAATAAAGGTTGTAGGTCTGGACAGTTGCAGTTGTCTTCATCAAAGCTCAGTTGCCAAGTTATATTTTTATTTGGAATCAAAGATATGCTATTTCTTCTTGGAATCCAGTTTTTGATAGAAAACTTTGTTGCATTAATAAAGAACTTTTTTTTTTTTTGTTAAATATATCGATTTTAATTTGGTAATTTGTTTTTTTTTATTTTTCCTCTATCCTTTTTAATCTTGTTTCATTTTTAACTTAATTGGTGTTCAATGGTTTATTTCCTGGTATTCTGTGTGTGGTAGTCCCAAATTCATATTCTTTAGCTTTTTTTATGGCTAATATGAAGATGAAACCACACACTTTATTTGTGGAACTTTAGGCATTTGGGATCTGAAGATTCTGTCTAAATTCTACAAATATCCATTTTTCTTTTTCTGCTCATTTTATTCATTTATGTTTGATGGTAATTTGTATTGATTTTTAATAGTGATATATACAGTGAAATACGTTTAACACGAAAATGCTTAACATGAAAAATCAGTTAACACGAAATGATATAGTGGTCCGGACAGAATACTATTAATTTAATACATTTTTTTTCTTTTAACACAAAACAAAAATCGTTTAACACGAAAAAAATTCGTTTGTGATCTTGTTAGTTTGAGTTGAAATTGGTGAATTTTGTGTTAAAACCACTGAATTTTGGGTGAAAATCAGTGAATTTCATGTTTTTTGTAAATTAGCTTATGTTTTATTAGCACAATGGCTAGGAAATCGGTGCGAAAACAAACTGCTATTTCGCTTCAAAAGAAGATGAGGCTGCTTAATGAAGTTGATGAAAAAGAAGTACGAAAACAGAAATCTGCAAACAGCCATTGCCAATTCTACTGTATCAACAATAATAATAAAAAAGAAAAGTGCCCAGCTAAACTGATGGCATTGAGCTCACAGACTATTCACACTAATTGTATATTATACGCTTATTTTAAAGAATAATGCCACTCAAAAAAATAAGTGAAGGGGAATTAGCCCCCGTTTCCCCCTTTATACTTAACCAGTGAACCTCCAAATCTAATCAGGAAAGCTCCTTATCATAATAAACCGGTATACCAAATTTGGAGCAAATCGAATAATCTTGCAAAAAAAAAAAAAAAAAAAAAAAAAAAACATTTATCTAAATTAAGGTGGTGGACTAACCCTTTATCCTTAACCAATGAATCGCCAAAACGAATCAGGGAAGCTCCTTAACATAATAAACCGGTATACCAACTTCGGAGCAAATCGAATCATTCTGCATGAAAAACCCATTTATCTAAATTAAGAGTGGCGGGCTAACCTCCCTTTTCCCCCTTTACCCTTAACCAATGAACCCCAAAACTAATCAGGGAAGTTCCTTAACATAATAAACCGGTATACCAAATTCGGAGCAAATCGAATCATTCTGCATGAAAAACACATTTATCTGAATTAAGGCGGGTGGACTAATCCTGTTTTCCCCCCTTTATCCTTAACCAATGAACACCCAAAACTAATCAGGGAAGTTCCTTAACATAATAAACCGGTATACCAAATTCGGAGCAAATCGAATGATTCTGCATGAAAAACCCATTTATCTGAATTAAGGGGGATTGGACTAACTCCCCTTTTCCTTCTTTATCCTTAACCAATGAACCCCCAAAACTAATCAGGGAAGTTCCTTAACATAATAAACCGGTATACCAAATTCGGAGCAAATTGAATGATTCTGCATGAAAAACCCATTTATCTGAATTAAGGGGGGTGGACTAACCCCGTTTTTCCCCCTTTACCCTTAACCAATGAGCCCCCAAAACTAATCAGGGAAGTTCCTTAACATAATAAACCGCTATACCAAATTCGGAGCAAATCGAATCATTCTGCATGAAAAACACATTTATCTGAATTAAGAGGGGTGGACTAACCCCGTTTTTCCCTCTTTATCCTTAACCAATGAACTCCCAAAACTAATCAGGGAAGTTCCTTAACATAATAAACCGGTATACCAAATTCAGAGCAAATCGAATCATTCTGCATGAAAAACCCATTTAACTGAATTAAGGGGGTGGGGTGTGAACTAACCCCGTTTTTCCCCCTTTATCCTTAACCAAAGAACTCCCAAAACTAATCAGCGAAGTTCCTTATCATAATAAACCGGTATACCAAATTCGGAGCAAATCGAATGATTCTGCATGAAAAACCCATTTATCTGAATTAAGGGGGTGGACTAACCCCGTTTTTCCCCCTTTACCCTTAACCAATGAGCCCCCAAAACTAATCAGGGAAGTTCCTTAACATAATAAACCGGTATACCAAATTCGGAGCAAATTGAATGATTCTGCATGAAAAACCCATTTATCGGAATTAAGGGGGGTGGACTAACCCCATTTTTCCCCCTTTACCCTTAACCAATGAACCCCCAAAACTAATCAGGGAAGTTCCTTAACATAATAAACCGCTATACCAAATTCGGAGCAAATCGAATCATTCTGCATGAAAAACCCATTTAACTGAATTAAGGGGGTAGTGTGTGGACTAACCCCGTTTTTCCCCCTTTATCCTTAACAATGAACTCCCAAAACTAATCAGGGAAGCGCCTTATCACAGTGAACCTAGGAAAAAATTTTGAAGCAAATCGGATGTTTCTATCAAGAGTTATCGCGTTACGTACATACGTACGTACGTACATACATACATACATACATACATACATACATACATACATACATACAGAACGGGCGGGCACATTATCTCTCAGGCTTTGATAGCCTGTGAGCTAAAAAAACAGGGATCCCATTACATTAATGTTTGAGCGCAGTATGTTTAAGCCAGAGAGAAAACATATGAGAACTGCTAAGCACGAAGATTTAGAGACAACTTTGCTTATTTAGTATAAGCAAGCTAGATCTCAGAATGCTGAAAAAAAAAAAAAAAAAAAAGATATTTGATTTTTCCCCCAAAAAACCATATTTTTTTTACTTGCTTTTTATCCTAATGGATTCAACTTACTAGTAGTTTAAGAAGAAATCGAAATAAAATTTGATGGCATTGAAAATATTTATGAGTTTTGGTCTTCTTTTATGAATCTTTTAATATGAAAAAAAATTTCGGTCCACTCAGTTTCGTATTAAACATATTTCACTGTATATACGAGGTATATCCACAAAGTAAGTTCCGTTTCTATTTCTATCCGCAGCAGCGCTGCAATCGCAGTTCCGAGCATGCACGGCAGTTACTCTGACAGAAGGAGAAGAAATGTACACCATTTTCAGATCGCTGCTGCCGACGTGTTATTTGTAGTACTTCTTTAGAATGTCAGCCTTAATTGAAAATGCTGTCGCTTGTGAAATCAGATCTGTGATTCATTTTCTCAATGCAAAGAAAGTTAAACCAAGTGAAATTTATCGGCAAATCTGCGAGGTTTACGGACAAAATGCTATGAGTGATTCAATGGTTAGAAGATGGGTCAAACAGTTTAATGAAGGACGTGATCAAGTGCATGATGAAGAACAAAGTGGATGCCCGTCTTTGGTTACTGACGAACTGGTTCACGCAATTGAAGAGAAGGTTAAGCAAAATCAAAAGTTTACAATTAGTGCTCTTGCTATGGAATTTCCGCAAATCTCACGATCATTAATTCATGAAATTGTTACTGAAAAACTGAAATTTCAAAAACTTTGCGAAACATACACAGGCGGCAACCTTCTATGAAGAAGGCATACAAAACCTTGTGGCACACTACAAGTGCCTACAAAATTTCGGAAGATGTAAAAAAGTAGCTTCACAGTTGTAGATTTTTGTACAATAAATATTTTTTTTGTATCTGTACACGTTTTTTTTATATAACCAAACGGAACTTTGTTTGTGGATATACCTCATATATATATATATATATAAAATGTCATTTTATTCATAATTTCAGTTTTTGTTGGTGGTTGGTAATGTTTATTTAATGGTTATATATATATTGTATTTTTACTTGATGAATATTTAATTAGTTTAGGTCAAGTTGGTTATAAGTATTATTGCTAGTTCTTAACCTTTCAAATAGAAGGTTTTGATTTGTTGCTTTAAGATATGTTTTTGTGTTAACATTATATTATGAATGTACTATTGTGATGTGTTAAGCTGTTCAACTTAATCCCAGTCTGGTTAATATTTTTCTTCAATTTACGTAAGTTGTTCTTTCTAAATTTATTTAAAATTGGTGATTATATAATAAAATTGTCATTAAATTTCTCTCTATAACTTAGGTCATGTTTAGTTAGTTAGGTTAGCTTCAAATATGAGAAGGGGTTGACAGCTGCATTTAAATTTGTTAATTTTTTTTTTTTTTTTTTTTGTTAAGAGCTTTTCTAACTAAAGCATGTTAGTTGAAATTTAGTTTTCATAGTTCAATGAGGTTGAACATATTTTTGCCATAGGATCACTGTCTTTTTCTGTTCTCCTGGATTTTGTTAAAGTTACTTCCAGGAAATAACATTTGTTACTTTTTAATTTAAAATAAAAAAAGAAATTTAGTCCAGAAATTTTTATTGAAATTTGTTTCTATAATTTACAGTCATAAGTTAGTTATGGAATGTGAGGTATAGTAGATAATGGGGTCATTGATCCATCTGTTTAGCTTCCTATTTTTGTCATTAAGTTAATATCGTGCTGATTATTTAATTTTGAGACAATGAGAGGGGGAGGGGAGGGACAATTGTTAGGAAAATATAATCCAATTGGCATCATTGACTCAAAATCTTAAATTCCACTCATTTATCCATTATCTTTCATTCATCTATCACTTACTGTTTTTGTCAATTTAGTATTAATAAATAAATTTTTTTATTTAAATATCCTTTTAACTTACCATTAAATATACCTGGCTTTTAATCTGATGTTCTTATTTGTGGATACTTTATCAGCAATAGTTATTTTTAAGTTTATTTACTTTACATACACTTTTTACTTCATCCCTCTGATATTTTTACGATAGCAGCTTTTCCAAATACACCATGATCCTTCCTGGGATTGAATAGCATTGTACGTTGCATCAAAGTCAGATGCGATCAACTTCCAATTCGCCGGTCATTGTTCATTACACAATACATGTCATCGCACTGCTTCTGTAGGTAATTCTAGAACAAGAGGTGCTTCACGGTATGTGCCAATAGTTATAAATATTATCAGACTTAACTGAGACTGTTTCTTCCTACTTAATTGTTAATGGATTTATTGAATTTGTCATGTGACGGTAATGAAATGAATGTTGCTGTGATAGAGTATGAAGTCTTTTAACAGTGCATTTTTCTAATGAAAATACTTTTAAATTGCAATATATTTATTAAATGCAATATCTTTTGTTTCTTTTAAATGAAGTTAAGTTTAATTATGATCAGTTTGATGCAAGAAAGTTACGCTTTTATTACTCTTTTTGCAAATTTGCTTTTATTTTTATTATCTGCTTCAGTGAACCAATTGAAATTATGGAATTTACGTTTTATATGCAAGAACGGTGATATTTGCTTGCTTTTCAATAAAAGCTGGATTAAACTTTATATATTTAGTCTTCTATGCTACAATACTTATTTTTTTACTAGTTTTCCTGAAAAGTCCTGAACATCAATTCTGTCATCATCAATTTTTCTACTGTAATTCATTGAGGTAGCATTTCTAATCAGCATTATTTCAGCTTTACTTCCATTTGTGCTTATTGAGAAATTGATAACTCTGTTAGTGTAATCACATGTTGGACTAGATAAATTCTGCTGCAGGCGTCCAGCTTTATCTTTTCAGGATCAATTGATGTATTTCAGAATTTTATTCCTCCTGTGACCAGAAAAGGAAGTAAATCAAAAGGGCGCTTAAAAACAGGCAATAAGGTCAACCAGATGCATAAAATATTTAAAAAGGACCACTGGGCTTGTAAAATAGTCTAAAAGAGACACCAGGCACTGCATCCTGCCAAATTGGCCTAGAGTCAACACTATTATTTATGGATATTTAGGCAATTTGATTGACATATTCCCTAATCCCACCATCTCTTGAATTTCACATCATAATTATGTCACTGGAGCTGTTAGTCAAAATATATAATGCTTCATAGCTTAGTACTTTTGATCCAAAGGAAAAATAAATCAGTGGATAACAAGTATAGTATCAGTAATATAATTTGCTGTTTGATTTCACAGAAAAATGCATATTGCTTTTGAAAAGATTAAAACTTAAGAGTTTATTTACTTCCTACTTAAATGATTAATAAAGAAAATAAATCTGTTTTTTTTTTCAAAAATAAAAAATAGTAGATCAATCCCCCCCCCCCCCCCCTATTACTACTCCATAAACAGAACTGATAATATAAATATCAGATTATATAATTAAAATATCAAATCATCATGAAATATTCCTGCAAAACCATCAATTAGGATAAAAATGATAACCATTTATTCATATTATGTTTATCATTATTTACAAGCATACTTTTCTTACCTCTTCCTTCTTACGTTCAGGATGCTGTAGAGAAGATGCATCAAATGCACTTAAAAGCACAGCTGTGAAAACATTTAAAATAACTAAATACCCAACTACATAAAAGGGAATGATAATGATGAAACATAAAAGAGGTGTTCTAGATGTTGTAACACAATCACTGAAGGAGACATACCATTCTCCAGCAAAGATTTTAAATACAGTAAATAATGATCCACCAAATGTAGCAAAAGACCACCTGAAACAGAAAAAGGAAAATAAATATATAAGTAAAATAATAATAATAATAACATGCCAGACCTCCTATACATAAACACTGTACTTGTACATTACAATTTTTTCCTCATTTCTTTGGTTCTAAAAGTCAGTTGTGCAAAAAAATACACAATTTTTTTATAGTATTAATTTTCTTGAAGAGCATCTCAGAATAAAAAGAGAACCTTCTATAAGATGAATAATTAATATTAAACAAAATTTATAACAGTTTCAAAGGTTTGTAGATAATTTTTTTAATGAATAATTAAAAAAAAAAAATTTAAGTTTCTGGAGCATTCTACAATAAAATATGAAAAAAAAAAAAAAAAAAAAAAAAAAAAAAAAAGAAAAAAAAAAAAAAAAAAGAAAACAGCTTTGATTCTTCTATGAGATGTATTTTTCAGATTTGAGGCCACAAAGTTCACTTTTAATTATTTTCCTTAGTGGACGTTTATGCTGATATAAAATAAGTGTTTCATTCATTATGAATTCGTCTCTATATGACTTTTATGGTGTTATTCAACACTAGCTCACATGCACGCCGTTGCCTGGAGTACTACTTTTAGCATTTGCCTTAGTCAATCTCTCTCTCTCTCACACGCACACACACACACACACACACACAAAAAAAAAACCTGGTATATTCAACTATTTAAAGCCTTTTGTCAGTTTAAACATCTATTTAAATCTCTAAGATTTTAAAGAAAATTTGGTCATTCAGTATTCCTTCATGTGATTAGCCAACATATAAACTGTTTAAAAAACACACAAAAAAAGAAAGGAAATAAAGAAATATCGTTTTAATGTCACTTTTTTTACTAATTAAGGAGAAAATTTACCAAGATATTATTACCAATGAAAAAAATTCTAAGCCAACATACCTCAGAAAAAAATTACATACAGGTCCAGTGTGGCTCGAATGTACAGAAAAAATGTAATCCCCAGCTTGGCATGTAAAAATTAATTCAGGCTCAGCCAGAGTTAACAAAAGAAAATTTTCCTAAAATCGGATCTTAGGAAAGTCATGGACCCATGTAAACATTTAATATATAGTTTGACAATTTGGTCTACCCTGTCAGGGAGACCATGCTTCCTCATGAACATTTTCTGGTGATGCACCTATTCATAGTTTTTTTTTTTTTAAATGAAGACAGGTTAATAAAAAGTTTCTAAAAATCTAAAAGTTACATTTATAATATGAGAAAATGAAACAGACATGTCAACAGATTGTAGTTACAAATAATTGGATTTATGAAAAAAGAAAACATTTTAGGTTAGGACACATGTAAAAGCTTCTCACACACATATTTGATAAAATTTGAAATTCTTAAAAATGCATTTTACTCCTAAAATATATTCATAAATCAAAATAATTGTTGATATTTACAATTTTTTTCTTTTTTCTTTTATTAGCATGTCCTTTAGAGTTATTCATGTAAGAATCTTTTAGCTTAAACAGTATCAGTATGGCAATGACACAAATTCAATTTCAAATTAATGTCACGGTATAGGTAACTGAGATATTAATTAGAATAAGAACAAGTGGGTAAGTGTGATCACAGATCGCACAGAGGGTTTCGTTTAATATTCCTTTCAAAACACTTTATCCTTTTGAAAAATCTGTTAGTTCCACCTTTCACAACCAGGGGCGCAGTCTATCTCTATCCGAACGAAACTCCGTTTTACATACTATCCGTATATATATTAGTCGAAGGGATTGGGCCCATAGCAAACGAGATAAGGGGCTATGCATATATAACGTTATCATTTTAAGGGGGAGGGGGGGTCTGGCACATGATATCGTAAGATATCTCTAGGGGGAGGGGGGTTTTGTCTTTTGATATCGTTATCATTTTTTATCTATTTTTATTTGTAACTTGGTATTTACATCAAAGTAGTGTGTTATCTATTTTTATGAAAGTATAAAGTTATTATTAAAATCATTAAATGATTATAAAATTATTCAATCCCAAAATATGGAACATCCCAACGTTTGGCATTCCTATTCTTTTGCCATATGTGTATGCATATATAATCCGCTGTTTGACAAACCATATACGAAGTATGTTTGAAATGATACTTGTGTTTAATAGTAAATAAAAGAGAAAGAATATTGTCCACCTGTTTTCTTGAAAAGAAGTTCTGTCTGCCCCACACCGTGTAGGAAGAAAGTTCAAAAAGATATTATTACTGTTGAATGCATTATGTAACAAAAATCTATTATTAAATACTTTTAAATAGTAATTATTTCTTTTAAATGATATTTAATATATAAACTGATATTTTATTGACTTCTTTTTATCTGATTTAATAAAATATGCAAAAAACAAATGTAACCGTATTTGTATATCATTCCAAACAAAAGGAAAAAATTCCTAAAATTTAAAGAATTTTTATACATTGATAACGATATCATTACCGGGGTGGGGGGGGGTGGGGGGGGGTGGGGTGGTTCAAGGGATGATAACGTATGATATCGTAAGGGGGGGAAGGGGTACAAAATTTCCAAAAAGTTGATAACGTTATATATGCACAGCCCCTAAGTAGGCGGCCCTGGCGGTAAAAAGTGGAACTAAAATATGTAAGGCTATGGTGCATAATATGAAAGAATGGTCAAAGGGGTGTCGGCAAAAGTTGGAAAAGTGCTCCCGGGGTGAAAAGGGCGGAGGTTAGAAAAATTGCTTAAAATATACAAGTTAGAGCACGGAGGAGTAAATAATATAAGACTTTTTGAAAATTTTATGATTTGTCGTGTGGGAGGTATTCAGGTATACGTATGCAAAAATTCATGTCTCCAACTTAATTAGGGGCTCTCTTAGAAAGAATTGCTTAAAATACATATGTGGTAGCTCAAAGGGTTAAACGTAAGACTTTTTAAAGATTTTATGATTTGTCGCCTGGCCTCAGGTGTTCTGCTTTAAGTATGCGAAATTAGATAAGGGGCTCAGTTAGAAAGAATTGCTTAAAATAAGCATGTGGGAGCCCAAAGGGTTAAATGTACGACTTTTTCAAAATTTTATGATTTGTCGCATGATGGTGTTCAGCTATAAGTATGCAAAATTTCACGCCTCCAACCTAAATAGGGTGTCACTTAGAAAGAATTGTTTAAAATGCACATGTGGGAGCCCAAAGGGTTAAATGTACGACTTTTTCAAAAATTTATGATTTGTCGTTTGATGCGAGGTGCTCAGCTATAAGTATGTAAAATTTCACGCCTCCAACCTAATTAGGGGCTCACTTAGAAAGAATTGTTTAAATACACATGTGGGAGCCCAAAGGGTTAAATGTACAACTTTTTCAAAATTTTATAGTTCGTTGTTTGATGTGAGGTGTTCAGCTGTAAGTATGTAAAATTTCATGCCTCCAACCTAATTAGAGGCTCACATAGAAAGAATTGTTTAAAATACACATGTGGGAGCGCAAAGGGTTAGATGTACGACTTTTTCAAAATTTTATGATTTGTCGCTTGATGTGAGGTATTCAGCTATAAGCAAAATTTCACGCCTCCAACCTAATTAGAGGCTCACATAGAAAGAATTGTTTAAAATACACATGTGGGAGCCCGAAGGGTTAAATGTACGACTTTTTCAAAATTTTATGATTTGTCATTTGATCTGAGGTGTCCATCTATAAGTACGCAAAATTTCACGTCTTCAACCTAATTAGAGGCTCACATAGAAAGAATTGTTTAAAATACACATGTGGGAGCCCAAAGGGTTAAATGTACGACTTTTTCAAAATTTTATGATTTGTCGTATGATGTGTGGTGTTCATCTATAAGTATGCAAAATTTCAAGTCTCCAACATGTATAGTTTCTGAGAACGGGATCTGTGACAGACGGTCAGACAGACAGAAGAGCGAGACGATAGGGTTTCGTCAGATGAACGAAACCCTAAAAATGAGCCTCATAAAGACTTTTTATATTGCAATCATTATTTGGATAACATCTACTTATAATAACATTCGAGTGGAGAAAACTGTAGGTAACCATTCAGGTGCAAACCATTCTGGTCTGCTAATCGAACGTAGCTAAACACCATGCTAGGCTTAATGGAAAACATATGCTAACATATTTCACACAGCTAAATGATAATTTCTTCTACTTAAAATAATGTCTGTTCAGCATATTTTCATATGAAACATGTATATCATATCCAATTATAAATATTAAGTTCCAAAGTAAAAAGAAGCTATTATAAACATCAGATTACGAGATATAAACGAAAGAACATTGTTGCCATTCACAATTTCCCGAATCTTGAAACAAATTAATGACACTTTGAATGCTACATAAAAAAAAGTACAGGTTAACATGAATGCTTCTCTTAAAATATTTGTAAAAGTATATTAAAACCTTTAAGTATTTTAAATTTGTTTAAAACCTTCAAAAACTATCCAATTAAGTTCTAAATTAAGAATAACGGATAACTATCTACACAACAACCGGAAGTACGAGCTGTAGGCAGCTACACTAACACCCTCTGCCTAAGCTTTACAGAAAATTCCATCTATAAATCAAGATGATGTTTCTTGCTAATTCTCTGGCGCCATCTATCAGCAATTAATATAAACAAAGAAACTTTCTGTTGAAATCATACTTTTTTTTTTTTTAAATGCATTTTATCAGATTTGAAGGCATTGCAAATAAAATGAATATTTTTTATCAATTTTCATTGAAGTTGAAACATAAAGAATGTATAACACAGTGGTACATCATATTTTAATTATCTTGCAGATAAATTTATGAATTTTAACATAATAAGTTTGCAGCGAAAAAAAAAGTCATTAATGCAATTTACTTTCAGAAATAATACAGATTAAAATGATTAAAAATTCGTTGTTTAGTGTATTACAGAATAATTCAAAATTAGTTTCTGAGTAGTAAAATAATTTGTAAGTCACAAAATTAATATAGAATAAAGAATAATATATAAAAATAACCTTCCACTCAGTAATATTAATATGTAAAATAATTTTGTGACTTACAAATTATTTTACTACTCAGAAACTAATTTTGAATTATTCTGTAATAAAATAAACAGCAAATAACCTAAAAAAGCATTTTCGTCATAGAATGTATAGCTGGAAATGGCACGTTTAAGTGCTGGTGAGTAAACTGTAATTTACATAACTTCTTTGTTCTAATCATCAAAAATCAAAGGATAATACTTTGATTATTATCCTTTGACTATTGATTAACAAAATGCATGAGGCATATTTTTTTTTTTTTTTTTTAATCAGAAAGATATATTTTTTAGATATTGTTTTGAAGATTTGTCATTCACACGCCGTCATTTTTGACGGGGATTATATACTAGTTTATTCAATAAGAGAGTACTTTTATATTGGTATTTAAATAAGGTACTTTTTGATAAAATAGATGCTGAAACGCTTGTATAAGGAGTGGGACTAATACACTGTTAGTTAAGCTACTTTAATTCAGATTTTTATGTTCATAATACAAGAATAAAAAACTGCCTATTCAGAATAATAAAAAAAAAGTGTTAATGTTGTTAAACTATGAACAAATCAAACATCAAAACATACATTTTTATGAATCTACAACCTCTACATTAATTTTTGTTATTAAGACTATGTATTCTACACTGAAATTGTACAGAGGATTGTCAAATTTTCAATAGCCAATTATAGCACAGGTAGAGTGTTATACCTAAAAGCCAGTTGCTCAAAATAATCTGAGAACATTTCTGGAACAAGCTCAGCATGTTTCGGATTTTGAAATGGATTAAAAACATAGACTAACAGCATAAAACAGCTTTATTTTAAAGATAAACATACTTTCATATAGTAGGAAATAAGATTATTTTATGAATTTATAAATCCATTAACATTATAAATTTAGGAGTTGTGTTACATTATTAATAATTTTTCTTTCTGGAAATTCCAGTCAAATTTTCAGAGTGTACATGACCGTAATTGATTATTTTAGTCAAAACTTAAAATAGAATTAACATTTTTTTTTTTTTGGAACATTATACTGTTATCTCACATGAGGAAGAAAAAGTGCTTCCCCCCAAAATAATGAATATTAATTAACTTTATAAAAATGTTAAAAACTGAAATAACAATTTATCCAAAGTTTCAACTGCAAATCCTCAAGAAAATTCATCAACAAATGAAATATTTGCAACACAGAAAGAATAAAAGCAAGGAACAAATAAAAGAAAAGATATTACAGAACAGATGAAAGTTCATTGTAAGAAAATATATAAAAAATAATAGTTAGAAACAGTAAAAAGAAAATCAAATTTCACAATGTATACTCATTTATAAAGATATTAGAGATTTAATGAACAGCTAATAATTAAGTATCAATGTATTTTACATGCTCAAAAAGGTATTATATATTCATTAAAGGGAGTACTTTATTATTGTTGCAAATATAATATCAACATTCCAAATATTATTTACATTCTTAAACATCAGTTTTAGTAATGCTAAAAAACAATTTCATTTAATAATTTTTATGGCAAAGAGGAAATTATATTAAAATTACTTCGTTTCTTGAACATTAGGTTTCATCTGCTGACCAAGAATTCTATTTCCAATAACAGCAAAAGTAAACATGACTAGAAGAACCACTATCAATAATCGAATTATATTTCCAATTGAGCTGAGTACAATTGTAACTACTCTATGAAGAGCAGGCCAAGCTTGTTGAACTTTAACTAATTCCAACTAAAAATAATTAATTCACTACAATAAATAATAGGTATTTATAAATTGATACATTTTAAAACCAAAATACAACAATATAAGATTAGATTATAACATAAAATACGAAAAAAAAAAAAAAAACAGTTTTGTTTAAACTTCAAAAACTTGTTTGTCAATTAGTTACAAACCTAAGGGGCCCCAAAACAACAAATTTTACAATCTTTGCATTTTTTAGTAGAAGTAAAATAAATTGATTAATTTTCAAGGTAATTATTCAGTTAAATAAATTTTATACTTATTGAAATAAAACTTTAAGAGAAATGCAAGTAATAAATATCAACTCAAACATTTGGAATAGAATAGTATTTCAAATTTGAAACCATACTTTTAGTCTTTATATTACAGTCCTCCTGTAGCTATGAAATATTTTAAGCATGGTGATCAAACATGAATGCAGATTTGACCTCTTTAGGTAGTCTTCTGATATATTTTAATGGAAAAGAAAAGCAAAGGGGTATCAGCATGGATGTTTTTTCCCTTTCTTTTTGAGCAGGGGGGGGGGGGGGGGGATACCAATGTCTGAGTAAATTCCTGAAGTTTTTTAAATAATGAGGAATGAGAAGATAAGGATGAGATATCCCCCAACAATAGATGATATTTTTCAGATTTTCCAAAGATTTTTTACATATATACTGGGAATAAATGACAATATATTAAATGTGAATTCTAAATCTACCTGCATTTAATAGAATAAAAATACTGGCAGTCTTGGTATGGAAGAAAACTTTCAAGTTTTCCAATTACAAACACCAAACTGAAGCATACAGATAACAGATATCAGGGTTTGAGTTCAATTCAAGACTTTCTTCAACTTCAGTTTCAAGTTCTAAATTAACATTAAATTTCTATTTCTATGAAAGTAAAATTGAAAAAGGACAAGAAATTTCTGAAAAATGAAAATCAATCTATTTGTGTTGTTTTTTAATTTTACACATTTTTCAGAAGTTTTTGCTACATAATGAAGGTTTCTTTTCTTTTTTTTTCTTTTTTTTTTTTTAATAATCTATTGGCTTGGACAGGATAGTAAAGAGATTTTAATTTGCCACACAACTGATGTGAAAAGACTAGAAAATTTGTAATTCTACACTGAATCTATTGTTTAAGCACTCGAAGTTTTGAGGGTTTATTTTGATATTACAATGATTATTGATTTTTTCTAAGTCTTCTGCTGAAGGTACTCTCTTTGTCAGATGTCTCAGTATGGAGATTTGTCATATACCAGGCAATTCCTATCAAAAATTAGTTTTGTGCTACCTTCAGTATAATGATGTTTTGTTAATTAGAAGATCTTTATAATGTTATGTTTGATATTTTTCTTGCACTTAATATGGAATTTTGAAGTGGGGCTTTCAGGGATGGGTTATTTCCTCTTGTCTGAAGACTTTTTAGATCCACCCTTCTTGTCAGTTAATGAATCTAAAATCTATTTATTAAAGGAAATATATGTATACACATAAATCAAAATGCAATAGTTTATACCACGCAAAACATCCATGTGATGGTTACAACAATCAAAACTAAATTGAGAGTTGCCAAATGATGAAAATAAAAATTACAATGGATTGTTTTAAGGTGAAGATTAGAGTCCTGCATTGGGTCAGGTTACCTACACATGAAACAACATGTAGTTCAGGTCAGGTCGGCATTATATCTTTTTGTTTCATTTTCGGGTCAGTTTCAGGTTGGGTTTTGACTCTTGTGCATTGGATTTGAGTTGACCTAATTTTTCAAAATTATGGTTTTAGGTTAAAAATATGTATACAATAAGACCTTTATAATGGACACTCCAAAAAAGCGGCAACTCTATTTAGCGAAAACTCTTTCAATTCCTAACACTTATATATTGTTTATGTTCAAGTCAACCAATGTCAAGGCAAGTTGTAACAACATCATAAATTAATAAAATATATAACAACATATTATGGATTCAATTTCCATCAGTAGATCTTCAAAGAAAACTTTGAGTGTGTGGAATGTGTCATGCAAAATTATTTAAAGCAAGTATATGATTTTTAGCAAAATATCAGAATAGAAATGTAAGGACTTAACTGATCTTTTCAACTAATTTATTACCATTCACAGTTGGTTCAAAGTCAATTTATTGCACACAATTGATCGCGGCGTCAATTCATGGCAGTGTCAATTTGTCACAGCGACAGTGTTTTCAAAGGAGATAGTGATAAATGTAAAGCTAATTTAGTAAAATTATTTAATGGTAATTGTTTTTTGGTTTGTTTTACATATTATGATAACTAACATTTTACAGGCCAATTTTAGATACAGGTGTATTTTAAATTATTGTTATGTATCATTTTGCTTTCAACTTTTTAGTCTAACATTATCAATAATTAAAATGGAAAAGAAAATTTTTTATATGTGATTTTTGTGAAATTATCAATTGAGCACAAGAATGTTTTAATGGACTGGAACAAGTCATTCCTTATTTAAATTACTGATGGAATAGATATTAGATGTAAATTTCCAACTGAGCGAAAAATGTCCGGACCAGGATTCGAACCAGGGATCTCCTGGCAGAAGCTGCCAGTGCTCTACCATCTGAGCTATACCGGACGAATCTGGTGGAACTTTTTCACCCAGTTGGAAATTTACATCTAATATGATTTATTTACCAGTTAGAATAATTGTGTTAAAATTAATCTAGTGGAATAGATACTGCTTTTGATCACCTTTGTCATGAGATTTATGATATAAATACTCTGATCATGAAATAAAGGACAAAGAATAATGATAGGAAAATTACATAAAATTATCAATTGGCATGGTCATATTAAGGGCAGGGGTTGAAAATTGTATTATTGGCAAAAATATTTACGTACCAGAGAGGCTAAGATTAATAAATACTTTTAATTGTTAATTTAAAAAATATTTTTGCTAGCTGATGAGTCTTGTTGATTGATTTTAAATATTTTCAATTACTAGAATGTACGCAGAATTTTAGTTAGTGAAGAGGAGGAGGTAGCGTCAAAAGTACCTACTTTCAATCATGAAAAAATTCAGTAATATTTTCAAAAATATCACCTATTTTTGTCAAGTTTGTGGCACAACAAAGTCTGGGGGAAGTTCTTCCCATAAAAAGGTACAAAAATATATATTAATAGAACAGATATATTAATAGATGCATTTTTAAAAAATGCACTGTAGTTCAAATGTAAAAGACCCCTCTCCTTGGGAAAAAAAAAAAAAAAAAAAAAAAAAAAAAATCCTATGTGCAGGCTCGATTTTTTAAAATTGTTGCTGTTCTCAAATGCAAAGGATCAACTTTCTGACATAAGTTTTAATTCATTTTTGTTCAAAACCGCATGAAATTAGAAGGTGTAGTTATTCAGAAACTATGTCATTGAGCTATTTTTTCCGTTTTCTTGTAAACCCAATAGATCTTTCAGAAAATATTGTCAAAGTTGGCATTTTGAACTGAACTTCCGAATGAAAGAAGAAAATCCAGTCAATAAGGGGAGAAAAATGCCGTATCACGTGATCCAAATCGCTTCTAACTCAATAGGTAATTGATGGTTCCAAAAATGGAAAAAACAGTTCGATTCCAAATCGCTTCCAGGGTCAGGCTTTCCAATTTTATACCTTTCCGTTAAAAAATGAATTTGTAAATGTGTCAAAACGTTTTGCGCTTGTTGAACAGATCAGTTGAGAACAGCCTTGATGTCATTTGAAAACATTCACTGATTATAGTTAGCAGCATTAATGGACGAAAATGATCAAGCTATAATAAAATTACAGTTCACTTTTGTAATAAAAAAAAGAAGGAAAAAACATGCAAAACAAAAATCTTATAATGAAATTGAATCATGCAATGATCAGTTCAATAATCATGGCAAAAAGATTTTTACATTTACATTCACTCTGTTCTTTTTTAATTCCTAATTTTTTCAAATATAAGGGCATGTTTCTCCTTGCCTCCCCCCCCCCCTCCATCCCTTGTGTACACACATGTAAATTAATCATTTCTTTTTAATAAATTTTCCAGAATTTTAGTTCATCCTTTTCTTTGGTGATCGAGGCAATATCTTTTCTATCACTAATTTAAATAAGAAATGAGTTTAATTCATTAACCTTTGATGTTCTCAATTGGGAATTTTACAATTTCACAATCACTAGGATCATGTATAGAACTTACAGTTTTGTTTTTAAACAATGCAAGTTAAGTGATATGCTAGAATTATATGACTTATAGCAGTATTTTGTAAGATAAGCTCATAACACAAAACAGCACTTACAACTATTACTCACCAGTCGCAGTGATCTGAAAATGGAATATTCAGAGGCAAGGTTAAAAATCAAACTTGCCAAAGACAGCATAATGACTATCAAATCTAAAATATTCCACCAAATAACAAAAAAACGCTTCCCATATGCTATTAATTTTATTATAAGCTCAAAAGCAAATATTCCAGTGATAACCTACAAAGTAAAAAAAGAAAATTACAGTGAAAAGAAAATATTACAATTTTACACTTCCAGCAATAATTAAATAACTTTCTAAATACTAAATAAACCCTCTAAGGTCAAACACATTGAGTTATTCTATAATTCTTTTACTATACAAATGTGTTCTCTAACAGATATAAATATACAGCATAAACTATAAATGAAACTGGATAGAGCTAAAATAGTTTCATTAAAATTGTTTGAAAGCATTTTTAATTCACTATTAATGTAGTTAATACTATGTTATCTAAATTATTTTGCACTCTTTTATTAACTCTTTCCAACATAATTGAAAAGTGTTTATGATTTTGGTTTGTCTGTCTGTCTGTCTGCACTCTTCTAACTCTCTCAAATATTACTTGGATTGCCCTGAAATTTTTGTATGTTATTGATGTTTACAATAGCATGATCCATTTTAAAATGAAGTTTGTAGCATGAATAGTTCATTTACAGGGACAGTCAAAAGTATTCCGTTACATTAAAGTAAATGGGAAAAAATAATTTCAAGTGCATTTTAATTATGTTACACCCTTTCAAACATAATGAAATCGATATGCATTTATGAAGTACGCTAAAATATGCATTCTGTAGAATATGCAGTGCAAAGAATTTTTATTATTAATTTACAGGGCGCCACAAAAGAATTCTGTTACATAGTGGCATAGGGGATTTTTTGTTTGTGTGGTATTTTAATTATGTTAAACTACTTTATATTTAATGAAATTCATGTATGTTACTGAGGTTTACTACAAGTTACTTTGTGTATAATATGAAGTGCACAGCATTTACAGGGACATGCAAAAATTTTGGAGTGTATTTTTAGTTATAATATGCATTTTTAAGTTTAACTAAATTTTTTCATCCTATGTGGTGTGTATAAATGCTAAACATTATATACAGGGCAACACAAAATAATTCGTTTGGGATACTGAGTATGAGCGGAAATTGCTTAAAAGTTGTTTTTAAATGAATTATGCAATTTTACGCTGAACTACATTTAATATACTAAAAGATGTTTGAAGAATACAGATAAAATGATATACAGGGTCATGCAAAAAATTGGACACATGGCCATCTATGGATGATAATTTCTGGAAGTGTGATTTCAGTAGTGTTAAGCGTGTTTTAGTCTGAATTGTTTCCGTCTAAGCATTTTCTTGCTAAATTAAAATTTTGTATTATATACTATGCATACCAAACTGTAGATCAAATACAGGACTATACAAAAGAATTGGGATATAATTTCGGCTATGGACGGTAATCGCTGAAATCAGTTTTTCAAATGTTTTATAGGTTTTCTAAAAATCTTTTTTACTTTATTTACCTAAATAACAAAGTTTTGTTAAAGTGTGCTGGAAGTGTTTCATAATCTATGCTTAATGCAAGATTTTTCTTCCTTGTTTAATTTAACATGGTTCACATAGGTAAGCATGGAATTTTGCAATTGAAATGTTTCTACACACTTCCTGAAATACTAAAATTATAAAAAATATGCATACACAGATGTGTTTCCAATACAATACATTTTAATATTTTTAGAACTTAATTATAAAATAATAAGTTAATTTTAAAGCATTTTACTACTAGTGAGGTTCAGGTGATAAATCATTAAATATTGTTTATGGTTACAAGTGTATATAACAACAATGGAGTAAATTATGCTCCAAACCATGCTCACAGTGAAACATTTTAAATACAAAAAAATAGAAAGTAAAATATAAAGTATTATACTTATTAAACAATATGCTTTTATCAATTAATAGTTTAATATAAATTAAATTATGATTATACATTGTGAAAACAATTTAGAAATTCTGAATAGTTTAAATAATGATTTTATTTTATCTCTTGTTGCTATATCTTAAAAAAGAAACAGAACAAAAATTATTTTATGAAATTTACTACTTTGCACTTTCTACCAAATGTAAATTAAAGTAGAATTTTCCATAATTAGGGACCATGCCAAATTAATGTACTGCAACAGAAATTTTTTTGGAACAACATGAATTGTGATCTTGAAATTAGGCATGATTTTTAAGATTAGCATTGAATGTTTATAAAAGAGTGTT
Organism: Maratus speciosus; assembly: GCA_963932465.1. Lineage (NCBI taxonomy): Eukaryota > Metazoa > Arthropoda > Arachnida > Araneae > Salticidae > Maratus > Maratus speciosus. The sequence continues at coordinate 373,509,811 of OZ010792.1, read as the reverse complement.
TAAAATACATAATATATATTTTTTACTTTTATATTTATTAATTATTAGATTTTAATAATTTTTCTGAATTTATTACTGTAAAGTAGTGGTTATTTGTTCCTACGATATAAATATTAGCAATCTGATTCATGCCAGTATTGCTTGTTAAGTTTAACTGCAAAGGAAATTTTATTTATTGCTAAAAATTTTACTGAAAAGTATGTAAGACTTTTTAAATAGTATATGATTTAATAACAAATTTATAGAAGAAATATGCAAACATCATAATTTTTTTTCTTTTTCCACCGATTTTTTATTAAATTTTCTAACTTTGAATTAGTTTAGTGTACAATGATTTAATAATTTCTTTCTGTTTTCTTTCATCTGGCAAAAATTTTCTTTTTTTCCCCCCTCTCTTGAAAGACTGCATATTTCATTGATAGAAGTTTTGGATTTATAGTCTTATTTTGGCCTATTTATTAAAAAAGAGTATGCAGAGAAATTTTTCAAGGAATGTCATTTTAAGCTGAAACACAAAAGCTCAAACTTTAAATCTTTCTCCTCTTCCAGGTTAAAAAATATTATTTAAATTTAATTTCTATTTACTTGTCTTCTTTAGTGTTATTAATGTTCATTCTACAACACATTGCAAATAATAATAGAAACTTTAACTTCCTAAATATTTTCCCCAAAATTAGTTGATATATTAATACAGCTAAAATTAAGAGGGGGGGAAATACACTGTATAAAGTCTCAGACATGAAATTTAATTGTTTCTTTCATTTCCAACAGAAAAATTGCCAATAAATAAATAAAGACTGCAATTTATACAGAATCACACTGTTTTAGATTTGTGAAAAAAAAAAAAAAAAAAAAAATTGATAATACATATAAAAAATAATAATGAAAATACAATAAACAATTTAATATTATTTACCATATAACAATAGTTTAATACTTCAATAAATTTTTTAGACATGTTTGAATGCACAGAAGCCATAAGAATGGTATTGGTGATTATTGTAAGCAATATGAAGTAATGAAACATTTTACTATCAGAGATTTTCCTGAAAAATATTCTGAATTTCTTCCATTTGCCTGAAAGAAACAAACAAACAAAATTAAAATTAATAGAAATAAATTAAATAAAAAGACATGAGATAAATACTGTAAAACTATAATAACTCAAAGTGTGGATAACACTTGGTAACTCTACCTTTATTATTCAAATGATAAGAACCATGCATATGGAAGACAAACTGGCAGCTATCCAAAGCTGCTAAAAATTAGTGCCAGTAAAATTTTAAATAACATAAAGGGGTTGTACATATATAACGTTATCAACTTTTTGGTAATTTTTTAACCCCTTCCCCCCCTTACAATATCATATGTTATCATTCCTAGAACTCCCCCTCCTATTAATGATATTGTTACCAATGGGTTTGTTCCCTTATAGCCGAAAATCATTAAGAGGGGGAAATGTAAGGGATTGTACAGGAGTTGCATAGTGTCAACGTTTAGTTCTGAATCCGAACAAAATCACGAAAAGTTACTCCATTCTAGAAAAGAACCCTGTGCGGTTTTATAACTTTTTTTTCAACTTAGCCCAGTAGTGTTTTACTATGCATTGTATCATCTAACCAATAAAAGGGTAACTAGACAAAAAGGTCTAGAAAATTCTGTCAGAATTGTCTCCTCACAATTAAAAAAAAAAAGAAAATATAATTTAACTTTATAATCAATGATTCGTGAAACTATAAAAAATTTCTACTGAATGAAATCTATGTCGAATTAGTAATTTGTACGAATTATTTTTTGAATTCTTAATTTTTAGGCATAACTAATTTACAAATTCATAATTAGTGTCGACGATAAAGAGAGAATTATAAGCAACAGTAACAAAGTATGTGTGGTGTGCTCCTACTGCTGTTTCTTTTATTGTTTTAAATTATTTTCATGAAGTTTATTATTATTATTTTTTTTTTTTTTCCTGAATGCCATGTGGCTATTTTTGGAAAATATTTATCTGTTTTTCTGGCGTCTCTCTATGCGTTACACAAATTTTGTTGGCGCTTTAGCTCTTTTTAATAATTAAAAAATGTTTAATTTTTTTGTACTGTTTCCTTATTTACTGACTTGTTTCCTTTTGTTTGTTTGCCAATTTTCACATGAAAATCATTTGAGTAATACTTTATTATTTTAAATGCTTTGACAATGAAATTGATTTTTGGCTGAAAAAATAAAATTTTGCTAAGAAAGGATTCCATGTAATAATACTTTACTTGTTTAGTCTTTTAAAGTTTGCTGGAATTGATTGAAAAGTATAGGGCAGTGAAAATGACACTATGTTTAAAGGAAAATATAGATTTTCATTCATAAATTTAAAGTAAATTAATTAAATTCATTGAATACATTTGTTTTTCTTTTTTATGGTCTAAGATTAAAATTCTACTGTTTTAATTTTATGAAAATATGCACAAAAGTAAATTTTTAAATATATTATATTTAAATATACAATTATTAAGGAAAATAGGCGAAAATTATGCCACTAATAACACAATCATGTTGAGAAGCTTTCTGTGTACATTAAATTTAATCTATTATTTAATCTGCATTTATTTGCAGTATCTACATATACATATATTTCAATGTATGTGAAAAAATATGACTATAATATTTTTGCATGTGTTTAAAATTCGGGTTTAAAAAAAGAAAAAATATATATTCTCTATTGAATATCACATCACTTTTGCATATAAACGCATGCATTAAAGATTCTAATTTTATATACTTATCGAAACATTTTTATTTTTCTTATTTAAGCTATGGCAACAAAAAAGAAAATGGAAGACAATTTTAAATGAAATGTATCATTTGAAATATTGAAATTTATGAAAGTGATAAAGAAATTAAAAAGGAACCTATATCCTATTGCGCTACTTTGAATTATATTTTGTAATATAAATGATATATTTTTCTTCATTTACTTTTAAGGTTGGTTGTATTTATTACGGCCAATTACCAACTCGAGAGATATGGGCCCTAAAGGGGGGGGGGGGGGGGAGTGGCCCTCCGTGCGGGTCTTTCTAAGGGAACCTAACCCGTATTTATGCAAGGAAATCCAAGGTTCGAAGAAAACCACGAAAACTCCGAACGGTTAGGCCGACGGGCGCAATTGGATTCATTTACTTTTAAGAAAAATTAATATTCTAGATTATTGTCCAGATTTCGATCCCAGAAAATACTAATACACATAAATACCAGTTTAAGCCTAGTTAGTGTACTTTTTGTGGAGCCTTCAGACAATTGATACATTAAACAATTTTGTACATAAAAAAAAAAAAAAAAAAAAAACTATTTTTGCTTTTACTTTGGTTGTTTATTTTTACAAATCGATTGTTCATCATACCACAGAAGTTTTTACATTTAGTTTATACAGTTTTAATTTACACGGGAAGAGTTTTAATCCCCCCCCCCCCTCTTCTTTCTTCGCTGTGTCAGTGTCTATATACAAAAACATTATTAATGCAGTTATTTATAAATACACTTTACAAAAGCATATATTTTTATCCTTGCATGTGCATATACGTTTTTTTTTGTTTGAAAAAAATATCAAAGCACTTTTTCAAGCACTTTAATTTTTTGTTTTTCAAGGAATAACCATAAGTATTTATAAATTATTTACTATTTTGTTATATTGAATTCATTTGTTAAAATGGCTCACTTTTACAAAAAGTTTGACTATATATACAGTTGTATATTACTGGTTTGTGATATCCATTTTATAGTCATTTCATTCACAATATTGCGGTTTTTGATGGTGGTCTATAATGTTTTATTAATGGTTATATATATATATATAAGAGCATTAGAGATCCATGTCCATTGCACATATAGTTCCAAAATGTTTAACATTTATTTTTTTTTTAATTTACAAAAGAGAAACATTAAGAAAATTAAAAAAGAGAATAAATATATGTAATTTAATAAATCAAAATAATCATAGAAAATTCTTTGAAAGTTATTCTAAAGCCTTTATACGTATGCAGCCGTTTAAACTTTTTATTCATGTAAGGGGAAATAAAAAATGAAATTGATAAAATTATAAATTAAGTTTCAATTTAAATTATTTTTGATTTGTCTTCTAAAGTATATTTAGACAACCAAACTATACGTTTATTTTTTCAATACGATGATAAGTATATCACTTTCACTAAATCTATATTATGCATTGAAATGTATTTATTGAATAATGTAGTTTATCTTTTGTGCCATGCTATCCGAAACCTTAACAAAAAATTATGTAAATTATTTCATTGCGTCATATTATTCATTCGCATACATTTAACTTAATTTAGATACTAATGACGCAAAATAACCATTTACATATTAGGGGGAATCCAGTTCAAACCACCAGGTGGTGTCACTCGACATTTTTAATTTTCCTAATCTTTTAACAAAGACTTCTTCATAGTTTTCTGAGTTTAAAAACATGACTAAAATTTTTTTTTTCATCATATACCGTATTTTATGGAAGAAACGCCGCACTCCTCAAATTGGCCTGAATAAGCTTAAAAATATCGTAATCGCCGCACCCATTGTAAACGCCGCATCCATTGGAACGCTACTTTTGTGGACAGCGTCACATTGACTTAACTTTAATCAAAGTTTTCTGAGCAATGTAGAATGCCTTGTTTTTAATATCTTAAGATGTCTGAACTTTTATTTAAAATATTTAAATCCGATTTTAAATATTTTTATGAATTTTTAAATTACGGAAACTCAGTTGGTATTTAAAAAAATCGTAAACGCCGCACTTGGAAAAAAATTAACTTTTAAACTCGTAAACGCCGCGGCGTTTCTTCCATAAAATACGGTAGTTTTTTGGAGGGACCATTTTTAACAAACTACACAGCCATTTTTGGGAGAAAAACGTGTTTTACGGAAAATGCTGTAACTGCTTTATTTTTCTACCTATCAAGAGGAATCAAAAACCAAAATATCCAGCATAAAATTGTCGACATTTTATGTAATTATAAAATTTTCATTAGTCTTAAAATTGTCGACATTTTATGTAATTATAAAATTTTCATAAGGATCTAGACCAAGAACATGCTTAAAAATCGAAGAAATAAAAGGTCAAACAGCGTATTACGCTGCCATTGTTTTTTATGAAGGAAATGAGACTCGCCTTAAATATATATATATATTTTTTAATGTCTCTTATAGGACTATTCATTTTTATAAATTTCAATTCTGAAAACCGTTTCCTTTTTTTTTTTTTTTTTTTTTTTTTTTTTGTACAGCTCATCAAAAATTGTGTTAAGTCTGCTTTTGGCAATTTTCACTTATTAATATCTCAAAAAAGACTGAGTACGAAATTCTGAAAACTTAGGATAATAAACATCTTTGTACTATAAAGTTAAAATGTAAATTTTATGACTGAGACTTAACTGATTTTTGAATAACAATTCACTAAAAATGCACCGCCCCCTCTTTTTGCTTAGGTACATTCAAATTGACGATAAAAAATTTTTTTACGCATTATTGCTTAGTTAAATAGGGCAGTGGCACCTTTTCAAAACTTTCTTGAATGGGGGGGGAGGTCTTTTGATTTTATTCTGCGCATCTGAAAAGCATCTGATACATTTTTATTCTGACATTTTTTTTAAATTAACCAAAATAATCGCTCGCTAAGAATTTTATAAAATATCTCGTTTGCATACGCCACTGCTTCTTGCCTTTTACACATATTTGCCTTCCCTCCTCCCCCACTCCAACAGACACACACAAAAAATACCGGTTATGTGAATCACTAATTAATTATGTTAGCAACTTTTATGAATCAAATCTAATAATCTTCCATAAAGTAATAGTTATTCGAAAAGAAAGAAACCCGTCTGTATCTTTTGCATTTCAGCACTGTTAAAGAAGAAAGAAATAGTGGCCCTTCGTGACCCCGGGGATAAGGCTTTGACTGGGATGCGAAGAACAGTAATGAGAGAGGGTTGAGAGGGAGGGTGAAAAGGAAATAAGAAGAAACTGGACTCCTTATCGCAGTTCAGTATTTAAATTTTTAACAGTCCCCTGTAGGTTTCGGCTAAAATCTTTTCGGCTAGTAAGGAAGTCACGTACCAATGTCCACAAATTATTTTTTTTTACTTTTTATATGCTTGCAGTGATAGTGTTTGCATACTTTACTCATATCAAATAACATCTATTACAGATACATACTATTTATATGTATATTAATATATTTTCTTACATAATGCATTCAACAGTAATATTGCCTTTGTGCACTTGTCCCTTGTATGTGTAAGGGGGCAATCAGAACTCCTAATCAATAAAACAGATGGAGAACACTCTTTCACTTTTCTTTACTAGGAAACACAACAAGTACAATTTCAAACATACGTTGCACCTGATTTCTCCAACAGTGGATTATATGCGCATATGATAGAAGAGTAGGAACACTGAACTTTGGGTTATTACATATTTGTGAATGAAATGACTTTTTAATCATTTAACATTTTTAATAACTTCTTTGTACTTTCATTTTTTTAAAAAAGATGGCTATTTCGACATAAAGAAAAAATTGCAAAAAAAAAAAAAAAGGTTGGATCAAAAAGATAATGATATCAAAAGAGAAATCCCACCACTCCTCCTGCTAGAGATATCTTAAGATATCAAGTATCATACCCCTCTCCCCCCTGAAGTGATAACGTTATATATGCACAGCCCCTAAAATGTTGTTAGATGTAAAACATATGAAAAAAATCTTATAAACAAATAAAGAAGAACAAAAATGGATAACTACTTACACACAATTAAATTATTGAACAAACTGGTGTGAACCAAGGGCAAAATAACTTCTTAATAACACCATAAAAAAAATGGAAATGCGCAAGGCCTTTTGAAAGAACTTTGTCTTTCTTCATCAGGCACAAAGAACACTACCACTTTGAAAGCAGCAGCAAGACTGAAAGGAAATGGGAGGGAAAGGGACAAAGTAAAAAATCAGCCAATAGGAAAACAGAAGACATCAGCCAATCATGAAAGAGCAGAGAATCAAAAACACAGGGAAATATATACATTTGATACTTTTTCCTTTAATTTTTTTACTCTGTTTTTATTCAATTTGCTTCCTGATTCCCCTTCTGTCCTGTGTTCTTTTGATTGGGTATTATTCTACAGTTGATGCCTTCGTTTTCCTATTGGCTGTTTTCTTTAACTTGTTCCTTTCCCTTCCATTTTCTTTAAGTCTTGCTCATGCTTTCGAAGTGGTAGCATGTGTTCTTTGCGCCTGATGAAGAAAGACAAAGTTCTTTCAATAAGGCCTTACACATTTTCTACTTTTATGGTGTTACAGTACAGGATCTATTATCCGGAATCCTCGGGACCGAAGGCTTTTAGGATTTCGGAATTTTCCAGATTTCAGGCCCTTCCGAAGTTCGTGTTTTTTTTTTTTCACGATTCTTTAACAAAATTGATGTTTTTTCGCGATCCTTTGACGAAATTCGCAATTTTTTTTTTAGATTCTTTGACGAAATTCGCGTTTTTTCTACGATCCTTTGACGAAAATCGCGTTTTTTCTACGATCCTTTGACGAAAATCGCGTTTTTTCTACGATCCTTTGACGAAATTCGAATTTTTTCTACGATCCTTTGACGAAATTCACGTTTTTCTGCATGGAGGCATGTTCCCCCGCTATTGAAGTCACATATTTTAATGATTACACATTGAAACACAAAACAGAAGCAAAAATTAGGAATCTGTAAAATTTTCGAAAAATTTTAGTAAAAATTTACAAATTTACAAATTTTAATAAAAATTTACTAATTTAGAAAATTTTTGAATAAATTTTTTTTTTGGATTTTGGGTCTTTCCAAATTTTGGAATTCCAGATAATGGGTCCTATACTGTATTAAGAAGTTATTTTGCCCTTACTTACAAACAGTTTAAAAATCAATTATTTTTTCAATGTCTGATATATATATATATATATATTTGTTGTAGGGAAATTGAAAAATAATAAGCTTAGAAATAAGAGAAAAGATCCCTTTGCAAACAGCCTAGGATGTTTTCAAAAATCTAGGTTAATTTTTAAATCATTTGCCTTTTTCCAACCAGCCTGATATTTTTCAGGCTTATTGCAAAGAGCTTATGCAGCTTTGGGCTAGTTAGAAAATGACCAGCTGTTTGTCTAAATAGTCTATTTTTACCCAAGCTTATTGCAATAAATCCAAAGTAGTGAATGTTTATTAAAGACAGGCATTATTTAACGTAATAGGATAAATAACAATGTTATTGATTTATAACTTATTATTTAGTAACAGATTAAAAGAAAGTTCCTGTTAAATTTGGAATGCATTACCTGCAAAGTATTTAAAAAAAGGAAAAGTTGAAACACTAGTTTTTACTTTCTTCTATCTTTACAAGAACAGTGATGGAACAGCATGGACCTCATTTTGGAGCAGCAAAAAGCCATTTTGGAGCGGCAAAAACGCTCATTTTGGAGCAGAAAATAACTATTTTAGAACAGCAAAAAGCCACTTTGGAACAGAAAATAACTATTTTAGAGCAGCAAAAATGCTCATTTTGGAGCAGAAAATAACTATTTTGGAGCATCAAACTGTCATTTTGGTATTCTTTGATGAAATTCCCGTTTTTTTCTGCAATTCTTTGATGAAATTTGCATTTTTCCTGTTATTCTTTGATGGAATTTGCATTTTTTTCAAGACTTTCACAAAATTCGCTTTTTTTCGCAGTCCTTTGACAAAATTCACGTATTTTTCACATGTTATTCGGGCTCTTAGTTGAAATCAATGTGTTTTTCGCTATCTTTTGATGAAATTAGCGCATTTTTCGAAATCCTGTGACAAAATTTGCAGTTTTTGTGACCTTTTGATGAAATTTGTGTTTTTTCTGCGATCTTTTAACGAAATTTATGTTTTTTCCTAATTTTTTGAGCCTGTTTTGTTCGTTTTTTTATGAAATTAGTGATCCTTTGACAAAATTCGCGTGTTTTTTGCGACCTTTCGATGAAATTTGCGGGGTTTTTTTCGCGAAATTTTAACGTAAGTAGCATTTTTTTTTTTTAACGCTTTTTTGACGGTGTTTTGTTCTTTTTTTGACAAAGTTAGCTATCCTTTGACAAAATTCACGTTTTTTTTTTTTTTTTTTTTTTTTTTTGTGATCCTTTGACGAAATTTGCGTTTTATTCGCGATCTTTTGATGAAATTTGCGGGGGGTTTTTCGCGATGTTCTAACGAAAGTAGTGTTTTTTCATGATCTTTTGACCCCGTTTTTTTCGTTTTTTGAGGAAATTAGCGATCTTTTGACAAAATTCACGTTTTTTTCGCGATCCTTTGCCAAAATTCGCGTGTTTTTAGCGATCTTTTTACGAAATTCGCGTCTTTTTTGCGACCTTTTGATGAAATTTGCTGTTTTTTTCGCGATATTTTAACGAAAGCAGCATTTTTTCACGATCTTTTGATTGTGTTTGGCAATGTTAGCGCTCCTTTGACAAAAATCAAAATTTTTTCGCGATCCTTTGACGAAATTCGCGTGTTATTCGCGATCTTTTGACGAAAATCTCGTGTTTTTCGCGATCTTTAGTCGAAATTTGCGACCTTTTGATGAAATTTGCGGTTTTTTCACTATCTTTTAAATAAATTAGTGTTTTTTCACCATCTTTTGACCGTGTTTTGTTCGTTTTTGGACAAAATTAGCGATTCTTTGACAAAATTCACGTTTTTCTCACGATCCTTTGAGAAATTCGCGTTTTTCGCGATCTTTTGACGGAATTCACGTGATTTTCGCGATCTTTCGACGGAATTCACGTATTTTCAAGATCTTTTGGCAAAATTCGCGTGTTTTTCGCGATCTTCTGACGAAATCTGCGTTTTATTCGCGATCATTAAAAGAAATCACGTTTTTCCGCGATCTTTTGACGGAATTCACGTGTTTTGCGCGATCTTTAGGCAAAATTCGCGTGTTTTTCGCGATCTTTTGGCAAAATTCGCGTATTTTTCGAGATCTTTCGACAAAATTTGCGTGTTTTCGCGGCCTTTAAACGAAATCTGCGTTTTATTCGCGATCTTTAAACGAAATCACGTTTTCCCGCGATCTTTTGACCGCGTTTTGTTCGTTTTTTGACGAAATTAGCGATCCTTTGTTAAAATACACGTTTTTTTTCCGTGATCATTTGAGAAACATCGCGTGTTTTTCGCTTTCTTTTGACCAAATTCGCATGTTGATCGCAATATTTTGGCGAAATTCGAGTGGAAAATGATCGATTTGGCTCAAGATTTATTATCGAATTGGCGCAGTTGGGCGCAATTTTGTTGAAAAACGATCGTTTTGGCGCAGAAATGCGCAGCATTATCGATTTGGCGCAATTGGCGCAGCTGTTCCATCACTGCAAGAAGAAAGTATTGGATTCATGAAAATTTTCAAATTCCGGTTTTCGACGAATTGACATGTTTTAGGGTCAGAGATTCCAAAAAACATGTTTTTACAAAATGTCTGTCTGTATGTGACACAAATTTTGTGGGTACTCTATTTCAAAAAATAATGCACGGAATTTAATAAAAATTTATATTCAGTTACTTCCTAATACAAATTGATGCTAATTAGTTTTTGGTGTAAATCGCTCAACAGGTGGCGCTGCTATGCTGCATTTTTCACGATTTTCGCAATAGCAATATCTCAAGAACTAATGCACGGATTTATCAAACTTCTAATGTAGATAGTCCTTAATATGAATTGATGCTCATTATATTTTGGTGTAAATCGCTCAAGCGGTGGCGCTGTTATGATGAATTTTGAAGGATTTACACGATTTACCCAATAGCTCTATCTTAAGAACTAATGCATGGATTTTCATCAAACTTCAGATTCAGTTAGTCCTTGATATGACTTGGTACTGATTATGTGTTGGTGTAAATCGCCCAACAGGTGGCGCTTCTGTGCTGCCTTTATCATGCTTCCCGCAATAGCTCTATCTATAGAACTAATGGACAAATTTTCATCTAACTTCAGATTTAGTTATATGTTGACACAAGTTGTTGCTAATTAGGTTTTGGTGTTAATCACCCAATAGGTGGCGCTGCTATGCAGGAATTTTCACGATTTTTGCAATAGCTCTATCTCAAAAACTACTGCATGGATTTTCTCTAAACTTCAGATTCAGCCAGACGTTGATATAAATTGTTGCTGATTAGGATTTGGTATAAATCACCCAATAGGTGGCACTGCTAGGCTGCATTTTGCTGGATTTAGACGATTTCAGTGATAGTCATATCTCCAGAACTAATGCATGGAATTTCATATCTTTAGAATCCTCATGAGATGCATAGATGCCATTGATTTAATTTTGCAGTGTGATAGTGAATTTTGAAGTATTAACATGTATGAGATAGAAGAAAGTTTTGGGATTGGTACATCCGACTAGTTTACAAATACAGATTAAAATTATAATAAAAATAAAATTTGTTTTTTAAATAAAAAAAGTTTAAAAAATGTACTTTCTAATTAAAAAAAAGTTATTTTTTAAATGCTTATTATGACGTGCCAAAGCGAGAAAAAACAAAATCATTAACAACTGAATCCAGTCAAAAATCTTCCTTTCATGTCTTTGGAAATCTTCAGTGGATAGCAAGTATCGGCAGCAGAAAACTGAGTAAAGTTTAGTAGCTGAGAAGCAATCTTGCAAGCAACCAATCAGAGTCCAATTTGCTAGAAAAGAATGCTACATGCTCTATGGCAGTTAAATAGTTCGCAGAAACTATATAGATCTTGACAGTTATTTTATTACAAATATTCATTATTACTGATTTTAATACTACAACTGCTTTCATTTAGTGCAAAGACAAAATATTTTTTAACACTTCACAGTGATATAACTTAAATCATGTAATTTGTTGCGCAGATTGGTAGCATTGCATGCAATCATTTTAGTCAATTGAATTTTTTGGAATGAAAAGTAAAACATGTTTTTTAATAAAGGATATCAGAAGATGGGAAAATTTCGATTTTGTTGCATTTTTGGTAGAGCTAGTGCAGTAGCCATTTTTGACCAGATGGCGGTTTCTTTGAATTTGAATGTTTAAAAGGGATATTGATCATGGACTTTGAGAGGTTTTTTCTTTTTATTCTGATGCTAGAATGCATCTATTCTAATGTGATTTTTGAATTATTTGGGGGAGGGGGGAGGGTTGTGATCCTTTGAAGAAATTTTTTTTTTCCCACTATCTTTTGATGAAATTTGCATTTATTTCGGGATCCTTTGACTAAATTTACGTTTTTTTCCACACTCCTTTGACTAATTTGCGTTTTTTTGCGCTCCTTTGACGAAATGCGTTTTTTTTTTTTTTTTTTTTTTTTTTTTTTTTTTTTTTTTTCACGATATTTTGATAAAATCTGCGGTTTTATCGCAAACTTTGTGGTTTTTTTCGCGATCTTTTGGTGAAATTTGCAGAATTTTTTTTGTGATCCTTTTGACAAAATTTCTGGGTTTCTTTCGATCCTTTGAAGAAATTTGTTTTTTCGCTATCTTTTGACGCAATTTGCGTTTTTTTTTTTTTTTTTTTTTTTTTGCGATCCTTGGAAGAAATTTGCGTTTTTTCCACAATATTTCAAGAGGACCCGAATTTAAAAAAAAAAATCCAAAATCTGGAAAGCCTTCGGTCCCAAAGATTCCGGATATTAGGTCCTGTGATCTCTCTCTCTCTATATAAAATCTCTCTATTCTAAAAAAAAGTAACTACCGCTGTCACCTCCACCGCCGGTTTTGAATTTTTTGCGACCGGAGGTCTTTCTTTATTAATATTAAGAAAAATAATGCATACAAAAATATGAAAATCAGTAGTATTATACAGAAATGTTTGATAAACATGCTGATGCAGACAGTTTTCAAATCGAAGAATTATTTTAAGAAATATTTAATGTTGGACAAAATCGTCCCACTAAAAAAGTTTTATAGGAGCAAAAACTATTCATGGGAATTTAATCATTTTTAGATCATTTTATACATTTGAAGTTCTCGGTGTGCAGATTGTATTTCTTTTTTTAATTTGGCTAATTTTTTGAGGTTTTATTTCTATTTTAAATTCAAATTTTCAGCATTTCTAGAGATATTTTTTACAGATTTTAGAAAGTGATATTAATTTAAACTGTTGCCAACTGTATAAACAGCGGAAACAATAATGTTTGCTTTAAAAATATATATATATTTATACGTGTAATAAATTAAAAATTTATTTACTCGTGACTATTATAAACAGAAAAAAACATTTGGAATTAGAATTAAATAATTATGTACAAAAAGCAGGAACTTATTAAAAATTACGTCATAAAAACTATAATTACACGTGAATTTTAAGAGAGAAAGGAATTTGTAAAATAATAAACTTATTAACAAGCGTTAGAAGTCTTAAATAGGAGAAATTACGTCATATTTACGTCACATTACAGTTATTACATAAAATGAACACAAAATAATATTGCAAAGTGGTTTAAATTTACAAATTGCGCTAGACATTTCTTTGATATTTTGAGAGGATACTTTTCAACTATTTTTCTTAGGAAAGCGCAAATAATATTTTATTTCTAACACAAGTATTTTCACGTGAATATTAAAAAGAGAAAGAATAGTTTGGTCAAAATTACGTCAGATTAAAAACGATTAATTTAAAATGTCTCGTTTAAAAGAATTTTCTTTTCGCTTTGTTAAAAAATACCGGGAGACAAAGATTCTGTTTACTTAATTCCTTTTATATTAGCTTATTTTGAAATGTTGTTACACGTGTCTACGTCATCAAGTTATTTTTATTTCGACATTTTATTTGTATTTTTATTAATGTTGTACTAATTTATTTGTTCTTTCGTTATTTAAAATAAAAATTATGTCAATTTGTATAATTTGGCGAGTGGTTTGGCGATTTATATAATTTGGCGAAATTAGTCCACGGGATAATCAAGTAGTACCGCAGTGGATTTGGCGTTAAAATTTCCCCAATCAAAGAGAAATGAATAGAAATCCATTTATAGGGAGATCGCCACTGTTTTTTAAATTATAATTCAATCTTTCGAAATATTTTTAAAGCCAATCACATTAGCGTGCATTTAGAGTCTGCGGTGTCTGGACGGGGGTTGGCGAGCGTAGCTCTCAGGGGGCCGAGCCCCCTAGTAGTATAAAAATATTGTAATTTGTTATTGACTTCTCATTTCGCCAGTTTAGGTTTAAGGCACTGCGACTTCAAACTCAGTACAAGAACAAAGAAAAATGGTTGATAATCATTTTGACACAATGGTATAAAAATGTAATAGTTTTATGAAAAGAAATTTAATTAAAGTAATTTTTATTGAAGAAAACAACATCAACAAAACATATTGCTAGAAAAAGCATTCCAGCTTTAACAGAAAGTTAATTTTGCAGAAATTGAACCTTGTGCTTACAAATTGGAATTTAAAATTATGTTTTTCAATTATTTTAATTAGAATTTTTTTAAATATGTGAGTAATATAAATGTTAAGTGATAACACATCTAAACATGATTTTTACTATGTTGAAATGAAAATCTAGACATTCAGTAATTTTTTCGTAATAGTTAAAAATATACTGATTGCTACATTATAGAGAATATATAGAATAAGACTCAAATCAACTGCTTTTTCAAATAATATTCAAGTTACAGAAAAATTTCTACTTATGGCTGAATCATTCATTTGTATTTTTAAAATAATATGGAGGTTTGTGATCAAGTAATATATTTAGAAAAACAATATAATTGTGACAAATACATACATTTCAAATTACTACTTCCAAAATGTAAGGCCTCTTCATGCTCTAAATATTTTAATTAGACATTTTAATTTTAAACTAGATTAACTATTAGATTACAAATATAATTTAAAAACTCACCAATAGAATCAATATCTTTTATATCATCAATCTCATCTACATTTAATTTCAAAGCTATAATATTCTTTACTCTCAGCCATGTTTCATTCAACCACTGCTGATGAATTATAATTTCATCCCTTTCTTTAAACACTCTTCTTAATTCTTCAGCAGATGTTGGTAATGGATAAAGTGATAAACGCTTTATGTCATAACGAAAGAAACTGTCATATTTAAAGTTACGCAGAGGTTGATTTTCCTAATTTTCAAAAGAATAAAACTTTAAATTTCAGGTTTTATTATAAACTTATTACATGTTCAAAATTTAACAAAAGATGAAATTTATATTAATAAATTGATTTTACAAATAGTCTATTTTGGAACGCCAGATTCACCTTTGTTTACTATATAAAAATATGAAAACTATGATGTTTCAACAAAAACACATTACTAAATGGGTGTGATAAAATATATACAGTAGAACCCCGATCCATCGTTTTTCAAGGGATGCAAGAAAAAAAATGATGAATGCGGGTAAACGATTAATGCGGATTAACGTCAAAATACGAAAAAAATAATGTTTATGCATTACTAATACATGCAATGTATACAGTATACAAATAAATACTAAATTTTTACTTACCAAACTGTAGAAGAAATAAATCGAAGTTGTAGAAAATCGGTATTTATTTTAAAAAATCAGTAATTTTATGTTGGGTTTTTCGTTCATTTTTTAAATTAAACAACAAATTTTCAAAATTTACAACATTTTTCTGATCATTTTCTGTAATTTCATGTGCTTATATAAAAGTTCGTACAGTTTCAAGTGCCGTAATTGCATCAGACAGACTTGGCACTGGTGTAGGCTCAGCTTCTTCGGCATGAACATTATCCTCTGCTTCGCCATTATTTTCCTTTTTTGCATCCTCACACATTTCTTCTATGCTTATGCTTAGGACACCACATGTTGCAAAATCTTGATCAATAGAAATATAATCGCTAAATTTCACGCCAGATACATCTTCTACTACACGCAACCATTCATCATCTGCATTATTGTCACCATGGTCATTATTTTCTGTCCCTTCTGTTGAGCATTATTCATCATCAATTTTTTGCCCAAAACCGCATTTCACGAAACAATTCTGAATGGCTCAAGAGGTAACTTCAAAGCATGCTGAAAGGACAAAATGAATAGCCTGCAAAAGGTCTGTTTTTAGAGTAGGTTCTGTTGCTTGTTCCATGACACATAAATATCTTTTCACTAGCTTTCTCCTGTAAAATTGCTTAAAACAGTTGATTATCCTGGCATCAAGAGGTTGTACGACAGATGTACAATTAGCTGGGAAAAATCTGATTTCTATATTTTTCAAAAACGACGTATCTGGTAAATGAGCTGAACAATTGTCAATAAATAGAATGATTTTCCTTTTTTGAGCGCCGATTGATCTATCAAAGTCATGAAGAAATTTTGTAAAAATATCATTTTTCATCCATGCCTTGGTATTCGAATGGTAGACTACTGGCAGTTTCTTTACATTCTTGAAGCATCGAGGTCTAGCAGATTTACAAATAACGAAGGGTACTCGTTTATCAGAACCGTCCTTATTTGTGCATAGTAGCACTGTAAGTCTTTCTTTGGAATGTTTACCACCATGACAAGATTCTCCTTTGAACGCTAGCGTTCTTTCTGGCAAGCATTTATAAAACAGGTCTGTTTCGTCTGCATTGTAGATGTCACAATCCTTGTATCCTTCTAGTAACTTCGGAAGTTTTTCGAACCACATTTCTATTTCATCAGTATTTACTACAGCGGCACTTTCGCCGCATAATTTCCTAGATACCAATCCATGGCGAATTTTAAAACGGGAAATTTACCTATTTGATGCAGAAAAAGTATCCATGCCATATGAGACAGCTATTTCAAGTGCCTTCTCTCGAAGAATATTCCCATCCACAGGAATATTTGATGCACGAGCCTGCTCGTACCAAGCGAAGAGAAGTCTTTCCAACTCACTGTAAGTAGACATTTTCCTAGTTTCTCTTTTTTGCAGAAGTTCCATACTTATCAGCCTGATTTCTAATTTCTTTCTATTATCGAATTCAGGGTTGACGGCGGTATACCTAAACGCTTAGCGATGCTAATTTTTTTCTTAAAAGGATTCTTTTCCACCTCATCTATGATTTGAAGTCTTTCTTCTAAGGTTCGGATTTGTTTTGCCATTCTTAAAATTCAAAGAACGCATAAAATTAAGGGCAAAACACATTAAATTGAAAGCTCATACTCTTCAAATTAAACACCTGCACTGCACACAACAGATTAGCTAGGAATTAAGCAGCTGGCCGAAGTGGGTACATCTGACCTCCCCTTTACACAAAATAGAATAACCCATTCTCCAAACAAGAACAGCTGTTAAACATTCAATTATTTAAATGTACAAACATGTCACAATATCAGAGCTAATCACTGTCCCCCCCCCCCCCCCCCCACACACACACACCACCACCACCACCACCACCCCTAAAATACCACGAATGAGTCATTTTAAGAGAAAAGAAGTAATTCAAGTTTGGATCTGCTTGACCTTCAATTTCATTTCAGTGATGAGAAAAATTTTAGAATGATGAATGCGGGAAAACGACTTTTTGAAGAACGATGCACGCGGGTTTCGTTAACATTATTTAAATATAATTTGTGCAGGGACCATAGAAATAAAATGATCAATGCACGAAAACGATGGATGCGGCAACGATAGATCGGGATTTCACTGTATAAATGTTTTCTAAAATTAAACAATACTACACGTTAAAATGATAAAAAGCTACTCCAAGTGCTTTTGGCTAAACTTAAGCCTTTGTCAAGAAGAAAATTGACAGAGAAAACACTCGATGCTCGACGTTCACTGATACACGATGGCCGGAAACACCTTTCAGGATGCAGGCGGTCATAACCATTACTAATGAAGGAGGGGTAAGGTAGAGAAAGCTCAATCCTCTGGGAGACCAAACTCCCCAGTAATATGAAGCAAATTAAACCAGGGTATGATAATATGTTATTACAACAATTTCCTGCTTGCACTAAAATTTCCAAAGATTCTAAAATTTCACAACTATTAAAATTGGAAGCCTGCATAATGACTCTCGCTCAAACAGTTTAAAAGACTTTAAATTTTGTATGCTTGGTAAGGAGCAGGGGGGAGGGGGGGGGGGAGTAAAACTGTATGATCGATTATTTATTGTTACAATAAAGTAACAGATAGAACAGAAAAAGTTTTAAAAAAGCACCGATTTTTAAGGTTTTAAACTTTATGAGCTGAGAGGGTAAAGGGAGAAGCAGATTTTTTAATTTTTTTAGGGGAGGGGAAAGTTTATTAGATGGCTTATTATTTACCTTACTAAAAATTTACAAAAAAAAAAAAAAAAATAAATAAATAAATAAATAAAAATAAAACTAAGAAGTTTTAAATTCTATGTGCTCTTTAAGTGTGTGTATGTGTGGAGGGGGGGAGCAAAGGGAAAATGCCAATTTCGGGTGGGAAGAGAACTCTTCAGGATCGATTATTTATTGGGACACTAAAATGACAAATAGAGCAGAATTTTTTATTTTTAATTAAACATTTTTAAAGAGTTTTTAAACTTTGAGTACTGTGGGGGGGGGGGGGGGGAGAAAAACGGAGAAGCAAAATTTTGAAGGAGAAATTCAGATGAAATTTTAATTAAATGAATGTGATGGAATTTAGGACTGATTATTTATTCACTATAAAGTAACAAATAGTGTAGAAAAAGCACATTTTAAACTTTGGAATTGGGAGGGGGGAGCAAAAGGGGATAGTAAAATTACAGAAGAAGGGAAGGCAAGGGGAGATTAAGATTTATTTTTTAATCAGAAATTCAAAGAAATGCAGAAGAGTTTCATCCTTGATTAAGAAATAATACAAGTAAAATTAAGTACTTTTTACAGATTTTGCATGAAGATAAGTACTTTTAAGCACCAAAAATTCCTTTCAAAAAATATAAGCACTTTTAAAGGCTTTCAAGCACCATATGAACTATGTATTACTTTTCATGTAATTTCTTAGCAAAATTTATTTTCTTGCAAATAAACAGCATGTTCATTAAATTAGAAATTATCTTTTTTATATTTTCTTAACTTTCAGTCTTTCATTGTATAACCAGCATACAACACATACCTGTAAATTTCAATCAATTTTCTTTTAACAAAAGTGCATATTCTAGAATATATAGTGCATGTCAAGATGTTTGCATGCATTTTAAGCACAAAGCAAAATATACAACAGTTTATCTTTTGGATCAAAATCTGGTTTTTCAGAAACAAATTCAATGACCTCTGTAATAGGAAATTGAAAAAAAAAAATACTTTGCACCATGTGAAATTGTAAAAAATTACAACATTAGCAAGGTTTGAAAGAGCCAGCATTGCATGAATCAACCTCAAAATCCCTTTATATTTTTTTCCCCTGGCATTTGATTCTTTCATGTATATTTTACATTTTTGTGGAATATTATTTTTTTTACTGAATTCTGCAAAACAATTTGTTACAAAAAATCAAAAATTTCATTCTATGATCACTGAAAATTTTTTTTCAATTGTGAATTTCATCAAAAAACTGCAGAAATAACCAGCAAATTTCAGCAATCGATCACAGAAAAAAATCACAAACTTCATCAAAAAATCTCAAAAAAAAAAAAAAAATCCTTGCGTCGAACAATCTTGGAAAAAAAAATTGTGAATTTCATCAAAGGATTGTGAAAACAACTAGCAAACTTCAGCAATCAGTCATGGAAAAAAAATCTGAATTTTGTCAAAAGATTGTGAAAACAAACAGCAAATTTAGTCAAATGATCGCAAAAAAAAAATAAAAATAAAATAAAAATAAAATAAAAATAAAAAAATAAAATCATGAATTTCATCAAGAGGTTACATGAAATAAATGTAAATTTTATCAAATGGTTGCGGGAATAAATCGGGAAATTCATTTGGCCACAAATCTCCTCAATCAGTTACAAAATTTGAACTTTTTACTCCATAGTAAAAAATAATAATAATAATAAGGCTATTCTGCATTCCTCTTCACAAAAATAAATCTTCTGTGAACATGTACTTAACTAAATCCAAGATGTTCACAGAAGACACATTTTTAAACCCAAGATGTTCACAGAAGACACATTTTTAAACCCAAGATGTGCACAGAAGACACATTTTTAAAACCAAGATATTCAACACAAACAACAAATACATTTTAAAATAAAAAATCCTGTTACTTTTTTTTTTGTTTTAAATCTTGTATGCTTTTTAAAATGCTGTTATTTTGGTACTTTTTTGTTCTCACCCAAAAAATTGAAAAATCCCCCCTAAAATTTGGACTAAATGGGATAATATCCCCCTCCTTTAATCTGAGTAGTATAAATAATTCACAAAGAAAATTAAAGTATACACTTGTCTTTTACATATTAGCTTATAGTTCCAAGAAAATTAACCCTTCTATGAAAGTGCAAGGTTATGTTCAATATAATTTCCTTTGAAATGTCATTACATTCCGACAGCCATAACTTATACTGACTTTAAAAACAGAGTTACTTAGCACAACCACGACCTAACAATAATTATGATGATCTGCCAGGAATATCAAAATTTTACATGCTATTCAAATAAAAAACATATTTATTAAAATTCGCCAATATGACCTTGCAACAAAAATCATCTCATTTCAGTACTACTAGCAAACAGAAAATACTGCATCTCAAAAACATATTGAAATTCAAAACTCAGCATTTTAAGAAAATTTAAGAATGAAATGGCGTGTTATCAAATCCATATTTTTTTTTTTTATGGATTATTGGATTATCTGGAAAATGTACCTTTTTAAAAAAGAAAAAAAACATATATATCAAAAGAAATGCATTAATTTCTAACTTAAGCATGAACTCTTTTTTTTTTAGAGAGAAAAGAATAGATGATTACAGAAAATAAAAGTCATATTTTGTGCTCTCAACTTTTTTTTTTTTTTTGAAAAAGTTAAAATATAGATTGACAGAGAAAGGTAGAAAATGAATCAGGCATAATCAGGTTGTAATAAATTTTTCAAGGACCCACCTGAAAAGTACATTCTTCAAGGAACAATTTAATCATAATGATTGTAGTGCTGTAAGTTATGCACTGTACACGTAAGAAAATATAGATATCTTGAGAATTTCCCTTTTTTTTAAATCTCTCATAAAAAGAAATAGCTGTTTTATTACAACAAAATAAAACCATTTGAAATATTATTAAAAAGTAAATAAATTTAAAACAAGTAAAGTTACAAATTGAGTTGTATAATAAAATTTAAGTTTAAAGAAGAATAAAGGCGAGTGAAAAAGTTACAATATCAAATCTGCATACATATATTCTTTTAATCAAACTAGCAGTGCAATGAAAAAATAGTTACAGGTACTAAACAATGGAAGTTATACAAATTGCTTCTATATACATTTAATGTATGTCCATGCATAACTTTTGAATGGATATTTTCCTAATTCCATTTTTTGGATGAATTTGTTTTGATGGTGGTGGTCCCATTGTAAATTTTACCAAGATCCAAAAATGATATGTTTGTTAAATTACAATTAGATTACTAATTACAAGTTAATTACAATTAGATAGTTAAATAAATTTTAAAATGTATAACTATCAAAATAACTATAGCAACTCAACAACCAACATACATACTTACTTCTTTAACATTCATTACAGAATCAAAGGTACTTGCTACGACTATCAGCATCAAGTTCAAAAGAAAGAAAGAACCAAGAAATACCACAGGAAAAAAGAAAAATATGCTTGTTGTTCCAAATGCTTCAAATGCCTAAATTTATGTTTCAAAACTTTATTATTTATCAGAAAGTGGTAGAATTTAATAAGCTTACCATATTTACTAAAAATAACTGATTTACATTACTTAAAACACTTGAATGTGAATAATATTCATGAAATGAATTTTCCTAGGATCTTTTTTCCCACCTGTTAATTCTCATAATATAGTTTTTGACATTTAAAATTCTATCTCTTGTGGAATATTCGTCATTAATTTTCATTCATGATATTTAGATTAACATGTTGAGATGGGAGATAATTTACAATAGATCATATATATTTTTCTATAGTATAGTCTATTTCTATTGTCTTTCTTTAAAGAATGTTTTATTTTGGTAACAAAGCATACCTGAATAGTCTGTCGGTTATTCACCAAGTTAGTAGAAAACTAACATTTGATGTAGTGGCCTGTTAGTATGACATCAGACAGTAGTCACATAGTTATAAAACAATTATGAATATCAAGAAATCAAGTTAGCCAAAGTTTTAAATATTTAACAAACCATAGCAGTTACTTCCATTTAAAATAATAAAAACAGCACTATATAGGCAAAACTAAAATGGCACTTCTACATAATTCCATCACCTAGAAAAATTGATAAATATCTTGTAAAACACCTATTTAATAATAAGACGATTAGAAAAGTAATGGCTTTCAGAATAGCAATAAATGATTTTGATTTGCTCCATTTGTGAAGCTGATGCAACAATAAATTTATCTGAATAAGATTATTTTTTGCTTATAATGTTTATATATATGAAAGGATAAAGATTAAACCTTTTTTAAAACTTAAAACTTTTTAAAATTTAAAGTTTAAAATTAAAAGTTCAAAATTTAAAATTCCCAATGTTTATCTACCTTTGAAAGGCCATAGTTTATTTCTGATTTGTCCCTGTTAACTTTGTTTTCCGGCTTAACATTTATCACTTTCATACTTCAAAATTGTTCGATCTTTAAGAGTAAAAGTGCTGATTTGACGCAATTCTCATTTCCTGTGGTTAGAGCTAAAGCCAAATTTGCCAAACCCATAAAACGTCATGATGCCTGGATATTTTCTAGCCTATTAAATGAGATCACCTCCCATTTCTTTATTGTCACACTCTAGAGGAAAAAATCTTTTTTAAGACAGGACAACGAAAAATCCATGGCCTTTTATGACTATGGAGTGTTAAAAATAACCACTGCCGATCAACTGAACTTTTGGGGTGTTTGTGCACGACGAACTCTCAACCCATCTGGACCTGGTTTCAGAAAAAGAACATTATGTAACAAAACAGGATAATAAACCAGGTCTCAATGGATTTTCTATTGTCTTACTTGACTCCTACCCACAGCAAACATGTTACATTAACAAGAAAAGCAAATCTAGATCAACGAACAATGAAAGATCCCGCCATTATACAGAGCCCCATCGCTTCCGGTACCTTCCATATATATAGTACATTTTTGTGTTAGCATGGGAACACTTCATGCCAAGCATAAATGTTGGCAATTACGAAATTGGGAACAAATCCAGAACACTTATATTACAGGGTTCATAAAGACTTGTATAAGTAAAAATCCAAGGAATCTAGAAAAATTCTAAATAGTCTAAGAATTTTAAAGGACTTACCATATTTTTTCATGTATGCCGTGCCCTTGAGAACTACATGCACTTTAATTTTTAATACTTCATTTGAAGAGAAAAAGTAAGAGAAAAACACTTCAAACAAATTTATTATGTTAAAATGTAATATTTAGTGCTTAAATTGCACAATATTCACAATTTTTTTCTTACTGGTTTCATAAATTTGAATGCAAACTAGCTATTTTATGCTGTGACCAATGATTATACATACAGAGAGCCAGTCAAATCCCAATAATCATCATGTATCGCATGTACCTTAATTTTTAAAGTACAAAAACACATGAAAGGTTAACACAAAAAAATTGCAATAATCCTCTTTTTTTCTTTTTTAGAATGGCAGTAATCACTTGAACTTTAACTTTGCAAGTAGGATATTTTTATTTTACTTCTTTTAAAAAGTATATCTCTTTCATGCCATTGGAATTTAAGAAAAATAATTACACATGCAGTATCTATATTATAAAGGACAAACATATCTGTGCGTAACGCATACGTCATTTTGCGAATGGCAACACTTTGAAATTTGAAATGAAATTTTGGTTTTGCAATTTTCTTTACTGCAAATTTTTAAACTTCTAACCATCGCACATTTTAAATTTTTACACCGTTGTATGAGGAAAAAAATGCTCTTTTAAATGCAATTTGTTTGAAAGCTGTATCTCAATTTATTTTTGAGATATTAATTTTTTTGTAGTTTTTAATATCATTTTTCTAATCGTGGCAACAAAAGAACCTTATTTCTATTGAAAGTCATTGAAAGTAAACGGAAAATAGTCGAAAATAAGAGATACTGTATATTTTGTTGTCATTTTCCCATAAAACGTGAAAAAAAAATTAAAATGCTTGCTATGTCAGCGATTTTTTAAATTTCTAAATATCGCGCATTTTCAATTTTTACGCCGTCAAATAGAGAAAAAAACCTACTTTCAAATGCAATTTGTTTGAAAATTGTATCTTAATTGACTGAGTTATTATGGTTTTTAAAATAACTATTTGCCCGTGGCGACCAGTTTGGTCTCCCTTAAATGTATCCTAGGTATAATGTCATGTAATCCCATTGTATCATGTTACTTTTATTCATAATTTAATTTACTTGCTCGATCTTCGCCAAAGAGGAAGATTCTGATATAGAAATCAAGAACTCGGTATTTTTATGTTAGTGGGGCACAGGTGATAAATCGCCAAACATTGTACCCGTTTTTCATATTTCATGATTAAAATATAATCCTTTCACTCATTTTATTTAAAATGAATAGCTTTAATTTAAAACTGAAACGTCTAAAATTCATGACTTTTACTTAAAAAGAAAATCTTTAAAAAAGAAAAAGAATAAATAATACCATAAACTATTTAATTTCAACATCAAAGCATTGTTTTAATTTACCCCTCGAAAAATAACAAAATGTGCTGGCGAGTTAAAAAATGCCATTGGCGAGAATTGCGCCCAGCTAACATTAAAGTACAAACTCTTTCTGATCATGGCAACTTTTATGTAGTTTTATTCGAAAAAAATATTTTGATTAAATAGGTTGCCAGAAAGTACGTTGCCAAATTTCTTTCCTCGCCATGGACCTTTTCTCTATTTCGCCAAGTACCTATACTGGAAAAGTACCTTTATTTATTTATTTATTTATTGTATTTTAAATGAAATGAAGTCGTATGTTTGTTGTTCGATAAATAAATAAATAAATAAGTAAAAGACGGCACAGATGTCATATACGTACCACGTTGCGGCGATTTTTTTCTGACGCCAATGTCATATACACACCGGGGTACTTAACTGGCGCCAAAGTGTCGTTATTTTGCTTGATATGGTAACCCGGATGTTGTTATTTATTTATTAATAAAGTGTTTATTTACTTTTTTTTATTATATAAATTGTTTTTTCTATAGTTATTAATTGAACTTTTTTTTATTTAATGTTATTCCCTTTTGAAAACTATTACACAATAACCAATGAGATGCGTTTCATTCGGGGTTGCCATTAAACAATTAACAAATAATTGAGATTTCTGTGCCACGTGCGATAGCGTAATATATATATATATATATATATATATATAGAGAGAGAGAGAGAGAGAGAGAGAGAGAGAGAGAGAGAGAGAGATATTCAAGCATGAATTATTTTTAAATGTATCTCTATCACGTGTAGCTCGATTATGAAATATTAATCGGCTTGCCTTTAAAACAATATAAAAATGTCAGCATTTGTTTCCGTCTGATGTCCCATAACAAAATTAAAACTTCCTGTATAGAAAAATAAATAAAATAATGTAAATAAGAAACAAATTTAACAAACATGCGATTGAACCACGCGCTTAAAGCACTGATCGGAAAGACTGCCTTAAGTCGCAAAATCTTAGGCTAAGAACTCCTGGCATGTGAAAGTAAAGCTTTTAATAAATTTTAAAACTTTATTTGATTGCATAATTGATATTTTTCATATAAAAATTCTTTTCTATGTTAGTGGACAATCTAAAATATATATTACATGTAAAAAAATAATAATTAGAGTTAAAAAAAAGAAAAAAAAAGAATTGTTTTTACCTATACTCTGTAACCCGAGGAGCTCGGGTTCGATCCCCTAGTTATTTATAATGGAGAATACAAGTCCTCATTTTTTACTCTTGAACACTTCAATTAAATCACTGAAGCCACTAAATTTTGCTTCATGATAACTTAAGGAGTTTTCAAGGAGTACTTAGTTTTGCTTAGTTAAGAAGTTCTAAATACTCCTTGGAAACCATTTAAATTCTAATGAGTTTCTAAGGAATCTGTAAGAGACCTGATATCATTAAATCATTGATAAATACATAAATTCAAATACAAGCTGAGATCTATTTTTCATGAAAGCAATTTGTGACAAGTGAGATTAACAAAGAAAATTTGATATCATTGACATGAAAGTTAACACTTTCATGTCAAAGTTAACACTTTCATAACACTTTCCAGTCTATGCTCGAGCACTACTCGTGTGCCATATCTGTTGGACAGCGCTCGAGCACAACTTTAAAGCTTTAAAATTGAATTCCCCTGTTACCTACTTGAGCACAGACTGCTCTAAGATATTAGGATATTTGTTTTCTGGAATAAAATAAATTTGTTTTCTGGAGAAAAATTCACACGTTCTATAACTTGTTCATTTCTGTGGGATGTTGCTTTGTGTGCAAAAGCATGTTTAGTTCATTTTCACACAAAAGCAAATTTTACAAAATGATTAGTTTTTAAATTTTTGCTATATTTACTGTGTTTGTTTATATTGTGCTTCTAAATCATATGCAGCAAGAATAAGAGACATAAATTATTATTATTATTATGTATATATATTCTTTTTTTTTTTGTTGTAAAGATGTAAGTAATTTTTTTTTTTCTCACAATAAAACTTAGTTCATCATTTATTGTTTATAAAATATTTTTAGCACAAATATTATTACATTATGTACATATTTTCAAAATGAAGGGTTTGAAATTTTAAATAAAACAAAAAAAATAGAATATCTAAAGTTTTTTTTTTTTTTGGAAAACAAGTAAAATACCCCAGTCCACTACAGTCACTACAGCAATAACAGGTCAGACTGGAAAGTGTTAAAAGGGTAGGCTTAGAATACACATAAATACAGGCCAAGTAAAATAAATTTAAAAAATGCACATACAATATATTTTTCATTGTGTCAATAATAATAAAAAAACTTTATTATAAATATAATAAACCAGAACTAAATATTATATAAATAATCACACTTTAATTCTAAAAAATTAGTTCAATAGTTCACAGTTTTTCCAGTAAATGTTTTAATGTGCAACTTCTAAGCAGGTTTTGGAGGGATAAGCGGATTTGAATAAAGTAAGGAAAACAAATTTATACAACTATGATCTTACTTACTGTGTCATAAATATTTTCCCATTCATCTTGCGTTAATAATCTAAAACTGTTGAGAAGAGAATGGCTAAATGTATCAAAACTTGTATAATCAGTCTCATGTTCATGAGTAGTAAGACACGTAAAATTCACATTACATTTCCTACAAAATAAAATAATCAAATATTATTTTTATTTTAATGTGTACATTGTGCACATTATATTCATATAAAAGAAATATGCAGAAGTCTTCAGAATAGAAAACATTAACTGAAAAATTAACGATACTTGTCTATTTTCCCATAAACCACTTTCTAGAAAAAAATAACTTTTGGCAAACAATAAGATTTAATGCCAAAATGTATAATCGTTAACTCACATTTATTACATGTTCATGATTTTTGTTCAATAACCGTGGGTGAGTGCCACATCTGTGTAGCACGAATATGGAAGATTGCCAGGTAGGTACACTGCCAAAAATAAAAAATAAATTGATTGATTGATTTTTTTCACTTTGTAAAAATACTTTCAACAATTTCTTTAACATTTTCAGGCCTTCTGATTTTTTTTTTTTTTTTTTTTTTTTTTTTTCAGAATATATTTCTAGAAGGTTAGATGCACAAATTTCTCAAAGATAACTGTTTCAATTAATAACTTTACTATTGCTTAAATCCAACTGGTTTTTTACCCATTTGATAGATGTCAATTAATTTGACCAGCATAAATAAACCTTAATGCAGTTACAAATTAATTTTTAACAGTTGAACCATTTTTTCTCCCTTTTAAATAAAAACATATTTGCTTATCACAGTTTTTAACATTACACCACTATTGTTTATCAGTTTGCAGATAAAGTCTCATATCATGCCCATTAACAGGGTTGATAAAAATAATGAATTTTTAAAAAAATCAGATTTTATTTATTTAAATTAGATTGTTTTATTAATATTATTTGTATACATTATATGTACAGATTCCCAAAATTTTTAAGGAGTCAGTGGCTCCTACACCCCAAAAATCCAGTCATCACTTTGGCTCCTAACCAAAATCTAGTGGCCACATTGTGAAACAAACTGATAAAACTATAGTTTTTATATGGAAAAAACTTAACAAAAAAACTCAGGAATTCAAAATGAAACATAGTTTAGTTAATAAATACACATGTACAACAAAACACAGACTAATTAAAACAAAATGCAAGAAAGCAATACATCACAAGGGCAGCGTTCACGGTGGTAACTGAGATCGCAAAAATCCCCTGACTTTTTATCAAGGTCATACTTGATCTCGGCCAGTGAAAAGAGCAAGTGCTTTTCTATTTGCAAAAGAAAAAAAATATATCAAAATTCCGCAATGGGGATTGGGAACAATGGAAAATGATCTCTGGCGACTAAGACACTGAAAGTTAGTTGCCGCATGGTGACTGTAAATTTGCACCTATAGTATACATAGTGTGGTCACAAGCAACATGGGGAAAAAATTTTTTAACGTTTTCTTCGGGGGGACCCTCCTAAAAGTTGCCAATTAGTTAGAAAATGAGATTGGCAAAGTTTCAGCTCAAATAAATAACATTAACCCGTGCCTCATCGAGGTTCAATTCTTGAAAATTTGCAATTTTTGGCAAAAAATTGTTGTTTTTCTTTCTTTACGTGAAAAATATTTGTCTTAGAAAACTTATTCTTGTTTTATTTCATAGAAACTATTGTTGCCTTGAACTTTTACTCTCATGAAAACTTATATTTAATGAACATTTAGCATTTTTCAGGACAGCTAGTGAACCATGACCTCAAACTCTGCATTTTTGAAACGTAGGTAAAAAATGACAAATTAAAAGTTTTATTACTTTTGATAATTTTTTTGTATCATTTTTATTAATAGGCAAAAATAAGTGAACAATTTTTGTAACTTTAAAAATATTTCACAAATTATAATTAATTATTAGTTATCTAGTTCTGTGTCTAGCAGGGGCGGCGCCAGAACTTGCCCGACGGGGGGGGGGGGGGGGGGGGGGGCGAAATCAAAATATATATTAGAGGTTTCCATGTGCCCTGGCCTGTTCCGAAGCCCGAACTCGGTAAAAGTTTCATTCATTAAACTCGGGCTTGGCTTAATTTTATCTGAAAACTTGGTACGGGCTCGGGTTAATCTTTAGCTTTTGAAAAGTTGGTCCAGGCCTGAACTTCATTATCCCCGAGACACGTCCGGGTCTTGCATTTTTTTCTGTAGATTCCGGCCGTACCGGGACTGTATTTATACTTCAGAATTTTTTTGGAGCAAATGAACAATAAAACATTTTTTTGTTTCTTTTTACCCTTTTTTGAATGGAATATGTTGATCAATCACGTGAAAAACATAAAATTTTCGAGTCCGGATTTGGCATATTCCCGAAACGCGCAGGTCTCTAACACTCATACTGCTATTTAAATTAGAGATAAATTGCAGAGGGCCAAACGATTTTAACTCGAAACATAAATTTTGAAGCTTGTCAAAGAATATTGTAGATAAATAAAGTGAAAAAAGCTCTTAATGTTATTTTTGAAACCCCTCACTAATCACCTAATCTTTATAGGTGGACGAATCCACGACAGAAAGAGTTTCCACACTTTTGAGCATTACCCGAAAGGGAAAACTCTGCTTCGTACTCTTCTTCCACACAGCAACCTCCCAATAAGCGGTCATTCAATATTACAGATTTTACGTGCACATATATGGCATATACACAGCAGTGCGTGAAAGACAAAGTATGGAGCATTTCTCCGGTTATGAGTCGAACCAAAGAGTCGCGCATCAGGTAAGGTGGATAACCAATTTTTTTCGAAACGCGGTTCGTGTTCCAGCCGGGTTGAGCTGATCATATATTTTAATGTCGGAGGTAACTGAAAAAAAAAAAAACAGTCGACAAATCCCTATCAAAAATGCATAAAGTGACCAAAAATTATTTTAAAATAAAATTATTTAAATTTGTTAGTAAAAGTGCCATTGCGAAAACTAGCAGTTAAACGTTACACCTAACTACGGTCCTTCTCGGGTAATAAATAAAATTTGAAGACTTGCAAATTTTATTTAAAACAAAGCTGTAACCCGAACCGAACCCAACCAAAATTATTCTGTCTACCCGCAACCCGAAATACTTAATTCCAATCCCAACCTGAAACCCGGAATCAGAGAAAGTTGATCCACAATATAATGTAATTATTTAAAAAAAAATATTGTCTGTAATCATATCTCCAATATTAATGTTATCTTTTATGTGGAAAAATAAACATGCAAGGAGTCATTCATATTCAAAAACGTAATTTTTCATCCGAAATAGATTCCTGTGCGGATTTGGTTATACCCGACACAAACATTCAACTTAAGGCTCCTGTCCCTGCCGGCGAAGACACTCACGAGCTAATGCTAATCCTATGGGGAGGGATTTATCTAATAACTTGTTTGCATTTCGACATTTTTAAATATATTTTTTTTAATTGGATAGCCGAGGTCTGTCTCTACATCGCACCTTTTTACTTTTTCGATTTTGGTCGCAGATATTTTTTATAAAGTTACTTTCACTTTCAAATCCGGTTCTGAAAATGAAACTGTCTTTCTAAAAAATATCTGCAACCAAAATTGAAAAAATAAAAAAGGCGCGATGTAGAGACGGACCTCGGCTATGCAAGGAAAAAAAAATTATTTAAAAATGCTAAATGCAAACGAGATATTAGAAAAATATCTCCCTATAGGATTAGCATTAGCTCATGAGTGCCTTCGCCGGCAGGGACAGGAGCCTTAAAGTCAGTCCGAAACCTAACGAAAAATTTCCGTTGACGCAAAACCTGACCTGAACCCGACAGTAATTTTCTATTGACCCTAAACCGAAACACTTCAACTTGAACACGACTCGACACAAAAAAAGATCTATAATTTAATACAGTTATCAAAAAATAGTCTGCAATATTAATAGTATCTGTAATATTAATTCTATCTTATGTAGAAAATAAACATGTAAAACAACTCATCCAAATTTAAAGATATAATTTTTCATGTCAAACAATAATTTAGACATTCTTTTCGTAAAATTGAGCTAATTCCAGCTTGGCTCGTAAGTAGTGTTGTCAGGTCAAAAAGCGGGACAGAGAGAGAAAAAAAGCCGGACAGACGCTTCAAAATCAGGACATTTTAAGCACTACAATAAAACCTGTTAAAACGGAACCAGTGTAATGGAATAATGCTTTAAACTGAAAATTTTCGTAATATTGGCTAAAACAGGCTAAGATTGTCTAAATTGGAAAATTCTTCCAATTCTTTGTCGTTCTATCTTAACAGGTTGCTGTATTAAATAGCTTCCTTTCATCGTATTGAATGTAAGTGAACTATACTTTATCCATAAAGGAATGGTGTGAAATTAGTCGAACTAGAGTTTTCTAAATAATTAATAGTAGTTTTATGACAATAATGCTTACTTTACAAATACCGCGTTTTATTTTTTTTTCAATATTTTGCCTTTCAGCCGTTTAAGAAAAAGCGCAATTATTATTACATACACACTAAAGAAAACATTTCCTCAAACGTAAAAAGCACAGGCAGCAAGTTGCCGGAACGCGTCTGTGGTTGGAACAATTTTTCCTATTATTTGAAGAAAATTTCGTGTTCTGACTGAAGAATTAAGAAAAAAATGAGCTTCAGCTCGCAAACTTTTCGTGACCTTAATAATTTTATATATATATATATATATATTTTTGGGGGGGGGGGGGGGATGGGCAAATCAAAACAGGAATTTTCGTGTTTTAATAATAATAATAAAAGCAATTGAAGAAACACCTTCAAATCACGTACTTTTTTAGAATGTATATTGATTGAAACCAGACAGCATGGTCCTCTAACTTCTGATAAGATACAGAATTTAAATCTGAAATTAAAACTGAAATATAAAATTCTGAAGAAAAATATAAGTATGTAAAAGAATGTGAAATATGTATAAGAATGTAGAAGTTCATTAATATCAACTCAATCATAAAACAAATTCATGTTGATGCTAAAAAAAAATCTTTAAATTCATGCTTATTTTGTAACAGACAAAGTTTAGAGGTCTGCACGGGCAGGGCTCGGGCCTATTTGCATTCATGGCACTCTGGCCGGGTCGGACCTAACTTCTTTTTTTCATACCGAGATGAGACAGGTTTCATTCTTCCTAGGTCTTCATAAGCCGATATTTTCAGTCCCGTCTCGATCCAACCTGGAAATCATTGTCTCGGCATGGCCTGGTCCGTGCAAAAATCAGTAAAATTTGTCAAAGGCCAAAAATTTTTGCAAAAAGTGTATATATTTTTAAATCGACATTATTCTACAATTAACCCCATAATTCTCACTCCCGTGATATTCATAGGCTGTGGCTTTTATTCAAATTGTTTGATTCCCACCAGTTTTATTAAACGGTGTAATTGGCTTTATTATGGTATCATTTTACTTGCCATTAAATAAGGTGAATGTTTCTTTTTCAAAAAATTTTGAATTCTTAAACCGTAATTTAATGCGACCGTGAAGGCGTTAAACATTAAAATTTATTCGTTTTAAAGAATAGTAGATTTCTAGGGTAATTAATATTAAAATGCAGCAAAACGTGTGAAAAAGAACTAGCCTATGATGGAATCCTGTCTTATATGGAAAAATTTATTGATCCATGCAAAATGAATATAATAATACGTGAGAAAAGAATACATTTACATCTGCTAAGAAGGGAACTTGTTTATAACGCATTTTTTTTTTCTTTCCTATGCGATGTCTTAGAAGATTTTACTGTATAGCATTTTTCAGATTTTTAAGTCTCCAATACATAATTTTTTGATTAACGATATTAATTATAGCTGAAACATTAACATACAAATAGAGATTCATTAAAAAAATGTATATTGCAACCTTCTTTAAAAATGAAAATTATAAACATGAAAAAAGAACTAAAATAAGTATTTTTGGTCAGAACTCCTTTTAACAAAATCGGCGTAAAATTCCGTCGGACTTGGTCCAAGATTTTAACTTTTTACCGGGCCGGGCTCGGACCGAACTTTTAATTTTTATACCGGGTCGGGCCATTACTGTTTTTTGTACGGACCAGGCCGGGCCGAATTTTTCTTTCTACTAGTCGGGCCGAGCCCAAACCTGGAAATTTGGGCCAATACAGAACTCTACAAAGTATAACTAAGTTATTAATTAAAATTGCTCAGTCTAACAATACAATCAAGTTTAAATTATCAAGTAAGTCGATATTCTGTTTTATACAATTTTTTAAATTTCTAAATACGAACCTACGACCCTAAACACGAATTGTTAATTACAAACCTGCACGGTTAGAGTTATGCCTGACCCGAAATCGACAAAATATTTTTTTTTCGAACCTGCAACTTGATCCTAAGCATGAAATGAAGAAAAAAAAATCAATCCTAAATGTAAAACAATTCTGGAAAATAGTTTGCAATCATATCTCTAAAATCAATTTTATATTTCAAGAAATGAATGCATATATTTACTTATTCATATACAAGTATTTTTTTTTATCATTTGAAACAATAATCTGGATTTTTCTTTGGGTTGGGTTGATTTTTGACAGCCGATTATCTACTCAAAGGATATGGGCCCGAGGGGGGAGTGCCCTCCGTGTGTGTGTGGGGGGGGGGGGTCTTTCTAAGGGAACCTAATTCGTATTTGCGCATGGAAATCCAAGTTTCGAAGAAAACTCCGAATGATTGGGCCGACGGGCGCGATTTGGTTCAAACCCAACACCTCCCTTCTACCAGCTTCGAGAGCACAGAACCTCTCGGCCACTGGTGGACGGACTTTTCTTTGGAAAAATTTGGCGTACTCGAATCGACTCCCAAGAAGCAAAAACTCTAATCTGAGACGACCCGAAAACGGAAACGCTAGTCAACCCGATCCGCAGCAAAATTTTAGAGCCAATGTCCAATACGTTCGGGTAGAATCGGGTTAACTGACCCGATGCAAGATTTTAGTAGTTGCTATATACACATCTTCCCGCAGTTTACAATGAAGTTATGTATCTATATAATTATTTTCTTATTTATACCTTCCATTTCTCTTCTATATATTAAATAGAGATTAATATCCATAAAATGAGACTCTACTCACTGTATATTGAAATTAATGAACAAAGAAGGAATAAATTTTTAGTTTGATACTAAGTTTACTTGAATAATTATACAAAACTCTCTTTTTATTTACTCAGTCATTTATAAAAATACTTACCCTACGCTTTTTAATGAGAAGATCGAAGCGAGCAGATGAATTTAAACGTCCTCTCTCTCCTCTTGAAATCGTATTTCTTATAGGCGCGTAAGTTTGCTGTCAATTGAATAAACAGGACCGCACATGAATGAGATCTAGACAAAATGTATAAGGTTTTCGGTAACATCCGGCCGTTGAGACAACAGCCTTTAACCGACATGTGGTTAAATTCTTAAATTTTCTCGTATCAGACTAACGAATACAATTTTAATTTGAATTAAACTCGTAAAAATTTGACGAAAATTCGGGACGTTCCACATAAATTCCGGAAGTTCCACACCTGGCAACACTGCTCGTAAGTATCAAAATCTTAGAGATCAAAACTCAACCCCAAACCCATCTGAATCCGAAACCGAACCCAACCACAACGAAAAAAGTTATCGTCAATCTGAGCCGTCGGTCCGGTCGGATGTAGGTAAAATCGGGCAACCTGAATCGATGCAGGACTCTAATTTGAGATATAATTCTGGGCACTTTTTTGAAAAATCAACTTAAACAAAACCGACGCGTAAGAATCAAAACTCATCCCGAAACCGAAAAAATTATAGCCAAGCCAATCCGACTTCAAAGCAAAAAAAAAATCAGCGCCCTGCTATTCCATGTGTCGCATTTTCTGTAAACTAACCTAAGATCTTTTTATAAAAAATTAATTTGCACCCGACTCGACACGACTCGGGTCGTGAAAAGTAAAAATCGGATTACCCGATCCGATGCAGGACTCAACACTCAAGTCAGAAAAATTTCCCCGACGACGATAAAATTTGGCCCCCCCCGGTCCCCCCTCTGGCGCCGCCCTTGGTGTCTAGTAAGAAAGAGCTTCTCGATTTGTATTGCAGTTGAACCTCTGAATTTCTCTTTTTATTACAAGGCTGTTTTTGTTATCTGTTAGGGTTATCTATTTTTAGAATTGATGAAACATTCCGTAAAACCCCTTCCCTCTCTTGATATGATGGCAGACATTTAAGATTTTTTAAATTGGCCATATGTCTCAGCAAATCTTTGACAGTAATCAGCCAAGTAATTGTCAAATTTTATGTATTTTATTTTATAATATTCGCAAAACGAACTGAACGCCAAAGAAGCTGCTAGACTTAGAATACATCCACTAGCTAACCACGACATCGACTCTGCAAATAACTGTTTCGTAAACAAAAAACTGAGCTCATCAAAAACAGATTTTAAAATTCCCGTTAAGAGAGAACTGTTGTTCACTGGGGTGGAAAACTGCTTCACCATTTTTTGAATAAAGAAAATGTAGAGTGTATAAAAGTTTTAATTAGTTGTGGGGATGAAGAACAGTTACTACGAGTTCCTCAACTTGAAAATAGTATTGGAATAATTCAGGCGAAAGCTGTATTTTCAGCAGTTGAAGAGTGGGAGGAAGTTGGTAAAATCCAGGCAATATTTTTTGATACAACTGCAGTAAACACAGGTCGCCTCAGAGGAACCTGCATTTTTCTACAGCAATTGTTAAAGGAAAAGTCTTCTGTATTTACCATGCCGCCACCAATTTTCCTAAAAGCTCTTCTTGATTGTAAAATGGGCATAATCACTGCCCCTCAGCCAGATATTTAAAAAAAAAAACCAATTCTGATTGGGTGGTCTAAATTAAACCAGAGTAAGTATACAAATGCTACTGAAGATGAAATACTAGGTATAAATAGTTAATTCAGAAGAAATTTCAAATTTTCTTACAGGAACTTTTAAAAATTAACAGCTCAGGGATGATTGTAAAGAGTTTATCCAACTTTGTTTAATTTTTATAGAACTCCTTCCGGCAAAAGACTTTTTTTCAGACACATGGTGCTTTTAATCATGTCAGATGGATGGCGGCACAGGCCATTCATTCTCTCAAAATATATTGTTTCAGGGATCATCTTTCAATAACAAATTTAGAAAAAGAAGGTATCAGAGATCTTTTCTTATTTTCAATCAATATTTATGTAAAAGCGTGCTTCAATACTTCCACTGCCACTTTAGCCCCCAATTCAAGACCTGCAAATAATAAAATCACTTGTTCACTACAGAAAATTTGATAAATAGGTTACAGACAAAGCACTTGCTAAAATGACAAACCGCCTTTGGTATCTTAACTCGGATCAAGTTGCATTTTCATTTTTAGATAATACTTTGGTAAAAAAAGTCAACATAAGCCATCTTATCTAATTCATTACCACTTAAATCCTTTCCGGCGCAGTGTCCCACGCCGGGACCACCTAACTTTAATTCCAAACTTACAAACGGCACGAAGAATATTTTAATAAAATTTTGCTTTTACAATGAAAGGTTAAAGTAATGTGTTTTTAATTTCTAATAAAGTTTGTAAATTCCGGGGTAGACAATCATTTCATCCTTTTACGAACAGAATTTTTCTGTGCCGGAAAGGATTAACGTGACAGTTGTAAGGGATAATAATTTATTTTCTTTATTATGCCTCCTTTCTTGTAACACAACTTTAATAATAAAATGCAGTTGAGCATTATTTGCTCTCATTTCTATACTTCCTTTGCCCTCCCTTTTTTTAAAAAAAATTCTTTCAGTTTAAAATTCAATTTTTTTCCTTTTCTTTGGAATTTTTTTTAATCAAATACTTTATTGGACTTCACAAAATAAAAAACAGAAAAACAAAAGGTGGAAAGCAGATGAAATAGAATGTTACAAATTTTTTTTTGTTTTTTCATAAAAAGTCAATTGTTAGGATTCAGGTGAAGTCTGGTCCTGAAAAATACGCATATTTTTAAATCTATACATTTTTAGAAAAAAATGGTGTGTGGTTCTTCAAAGCAAAACTTTTTTTTTATAAAATGAGACCTGCATTATGTTTCTAGGTTCAATTGTATTCATTTCATGAAGGAAAAACAGCATTTTTTTTGCGAAAAATCACGTTTTTTTCAAATTTAAACCTCAATGAGGCACGGGTTAATATTATTCAAATGAGCTGAAACTTAGCCAATCTCATTTTCTAGTCAATTGGCAACTTTTTGGGGGGTCCCCCCGAAAAAATTCAAAAATTGATTTCTTGTGACCACTCTAGTATACATGTATGTATTTATTTTTTTTCTGTATACAGACATTTCTATTAATTTCATTACATTTCCTAGATAACGATTTAAGATATTTTAAATAAAAATAAAAAAATGTTGCAAACAAATTCAGGTGATTCACTTAAAACTTAAAAATATATTATTCTGCTATGAAATTTAAATTGTTATGCATATACCTATGAGTGTTGTGGTATAAATTTCTAGTCAATTTAAAGTTATTCCACTTTCATTAATGTAGTACTTTAATAATATATATAATACATAATCACATAATAAATGCAGCAAATGTATATATGTGTTCCAACTCTTTCAGATTCACTAATGTTATCTGTATCACATAGGCTGCAAGCGTGTTTGTGTGTTTAAATTCTTGCTACAATCCCCAACATTTCTGTATTACATTATTTGCATATTGCTATTGCACCTTTTCCAGAAATAGAATTCCCCCCCATCCCCCCCCCCCCCCGTAAAATAAAGCCATGTTGGATCTTTCTGCCAGTCATGCAAGATAATCATCACACAACTGAAAGTCTGAAGCTATCAACGGTCAGTGTTATCTAGCTCTCAGCCATTGACAATTTCAGCAATCAATCATGCTTACTTGACAGCAGCAATGGCTGGTTAGCTTAGAAATGATAGGAATCTGTTGAGGAAAAATTTCAGTCTTTCAAAGAACCTTTCATAATTTTTTTAATTTTAAAACAGGACCCTTCACAAAATTTTTGCCTTAAATATAGACCTTTTCCTAAACTTTTCTGTCTCCAAATTTAAACTTTTACAAATTTAATATAAGTTAACAAATTTAAAATAAAATTTAACCGGTCACAAAACAGCTGAAGTCACCAAAATACCTATTACATACCTTTTTCATATATATAAATGATCTTGTTAAAAATATAAGCAAGAACCTATGATAAATTCAAATTCCAAAAATTGTGATCAGATTTTTTCAAAAATATAAAACTGTTCACAATTTCACAAAAAACAGGACACTGTAAGAAAATCCTGGACACTCCTACAGTAACATTTCTTATATTTTTCACTGTGGTAAGCAATGTAGTCAAACAGTTGAAATATTTAATATATTACAATTAGAAAAATTAAACTTACCCACAAAATAGATAAAATGGAATATGTGCATCACATTGCATTTTAAATTAAATGTGACGGCATGCTTTTGTATTATTATGGTACATACAATATAACTTTCTTTCTGACACAAAAGAAAAGGGATTTTTTACATGAAATTCCAGGTCAAATATGTGTTCTAGCAGCAGAATAAACAAGGTTTAAGAGAACAAAAAAAAAAAAAAAAAAAAAAAAAAAAAATTCTTCTAATAATAGATTAGCTATTAACTTTGTTTATGCATTGCATGCATTTTTTTCCATTCCAAAAGAACAACCAAAGTAAAACTGAATATTAGCAAATAATTTGCAGTATTAATATGTCGTCTATATACTGTGACCAGAGCTTAATTTCTAACAAAAAAAGTACCAGAGTTCTAATATTCTGCGGTACCAGTACAACAACTGTATCATCCCCCTACTTGTTTTAAACAGTAGCGACTGCAAACTTGTTTTTAAAAGTAGTCACTAATTCACTACATTCAAATTTTGTTAAGGAATCATTCAATCTACACTTCCATTCAGGACAGATCAAATAACACAGTGACCCCACTTTATATTGCATCTATTGGAATACAATCAAAGAAGTGCAATATAACATTTGGGAGGACATTAAAAAATTAAGATTACAAAAACATGTTTAGCATTTCTCTTCAAAATGTAGTTTATACACATACACATATTACAATTTTCTAAGCAAAATTAAGAAAAAATATATGCATTAAAATCAACATATAAATATAGGTAATAAAAAATGCAACTGCATTAGATAATAAAAAATTCGATTAAACTACAGCTGGTTTTCTCGAAAGGCATGAAAACAGAGCTATAGCATATATATAATACAACAAGGTGCTACACTTGTATGTAACATATTTGCACAACCATACACTGCTTAGATTTTATTTAACTATTCTTACAATAATTATTGCATTGGGACATAAAATAGCCATTGACTCATGTATTTACCAATAGATTTGTTAATTATCATATTAGATGTAAATTTCCAACTGGGCGAAAAATGTCCGGACCAGGATTCGAACCCGGGAACTCCTGGCTGAAGCCGCCAGTGCTCTGCCATCTGAGCTATCCCGGACGATTCTGGTCGAACTTTTTCACCCAGCTAACCTTGAAGATTACAGCATCTGGTCTGAAACCTGGTTCAGCTCAACAGAATAAATCTCAGGTAATGGAACTCCAGAAATCGCTGGATACGAAATTACACTAGATTAATTTTAACCCAATTATTCAAATTGGTAAACAAATCATATCATATTAGATGTAAATTTCCAACTGGGCGAAAAATGTCCGGACCAGGATCCTGGTCCGGACATTTTTCGCCCAGTTGGAAATTTACATCTAATATGATATGATTTGTTTACCAATTTGAATAATTGGGTTAAAATTAATCTAGTGTAATTTCGTATCCAGCGATTTCTGGAGTTCCATTACCTGAGATTTATTCTGTTGAGCTGAACCAGGTTTCAGACCAGATGCTGTAATCTTCAAGGTTAGCTGGGTGAAAAAGTTCGACCAGAATCGTCCGGGATAGCTCAGATGGCAGAGCACTGGCGGCTTCAGCCAGGAGTTCCCGGGTTCGAATCCTGGTCCGGACATTTTTCGCCCAGTTGGAAATTTACATCTAATATGATATGATTTGTTTACCAATTTGAATAATTGGGTTAAAATTAATCTAGATTTGTTAATTGTCCAATATACTTTTAATATGTTAATTATATTTGTTATTTATAAGTTAATTGAATTTGTTATTTATATGTTAATTGTATTTGTTATTTATATGTTAATTGTATTTGTTATTTATATGTTAATTGTATTTGTTATTTATATGTTAATTATATATTATTTTTTGTTAAGAATTAATCATATTGAGTTGTTTAATTTTATAGTCTAGAAAATTAGAGAAAACTAATTCTAAATACAAACAATAAATAAATCTGGAAATAAAGCAATTCCTTATGAAGAAACCTAGCATTAAAATATGACAACTCAATGACGAGTAAATAGACGACAAGTTTTGTGAAAAGAAAATAAATTTCTTTGGTGGTTCAGGATTTGGTTTTACTAGCAAGTGTCAATGTAACAATCTGCAAATTCATTGTTCAGATTTTCTGCTGACTCACAAATTTTTGAGCAGAACATATTTGCACAAAAGAAGCAAATTACGATCACATGAATTGTAGAATGATGCTTTTTTAAAAATCTTCTTGAAATAGTGTTAAAAGTAGAGTCAGTGCTTGCTACAAACTAATGATTTTTTGTATTCTGCTACTCACTACACTACACTGATCAAAATGTAGCGTGCTACATTACAAACTACTGAAAAAGTAGCGACTACTGTAATTTTGTTACTTCCGACACCTGCTGTTACCCATGGCTTCATTTAAATCAAATTCAAAAAAGAAAAAATGTTACTAATTAAGTAAAACTTTTTCCCTAATAATTAAAAGAAAAGATATAACCAACTGTTTATAATATCACTAAGTAGATTATGTTTCTGGTGTATAAAATTTCACAAGTTTTTACTATGTTCAAGTGCTTTGATCAACCATAATTTTTTGTAATAATTCATCATTTTCTTGCTATGTTCCTGAATACGATATGTCAATCTTATCTTTGAGTCAGAGAATGCTATTTTAAGAGATTATGTAAGTAACTATTGTTGAGGGAGCTTGTTAATTAAACCAATCATCTCCGATATGACTTTATGCCTGGTTATGCCATAGCAAGGCAAATTACCACCATGAATAAAGACAGGCATACCCCCCCCCCCCCTCCCTCCTCATAAATAATGCTAAAAGTACAAATAAACTTTTAGATCAAATTATTAAGAATATTAATTTTAATATTTATCTATCTAATGTTTTAGAAAACAACAATTTGCATTCAGTGCATACAAATATTGGAGTAAATAATGTAGCAATTGCTATAATCGAAGAACACACTCGATACAATCATAGTTTTAAAAGTAACTACTTATATAACTCACTTAATTTCATGAATCACCAAACACATACAACACAAGAACTATTTCTCAATATCTTTTGAATATAGAAATATATATATATATAAATTTATTTATTAAATTCAATAATTAATAATTTTTTTAATTATTCCAAATAAGTTTTTGATTCCTTATTACAATTTATTATAAATATGATCACAGTATCAATATAAATTTTAGCTCCAATTAATAGTAATAAAAATAACACTCACATAGCACCAGTTTGGTTACCACATATCATGTATTCTCCTTCAAACACATCCCAATTACTACTATTATTAATAAAATCAAAAAATGTGACATTCGCATTGAAATTTCCCAAGGAGAAATTTTTGACACACCGCCTATGAGAGATTCCCATAAATAACTACATAAAAAAAAAAGAAATACATTTAAAAAGAAAAAAGTGCAGCAATCGGTAGTATATGAATTGAAATGAATGAGTCATATGAATTAAAACTGGTAGTATATGAATCATACACACACACACATATATTTATATATATAACCATTATAGAATATTACAAATCCTCATCATTTTTAAATAAAATTTATAAATTGAGTATCAAGACATGATATAGACATTATACATATTAAATTGTATCAACAATTATTAAATTAACTAATCAGTAATGAATTTTATAATAACTACATCCAATCACTTATAAATGAAGTATTAAAAAATCATAACATTTAAAATATGCGAAAGGTAAATATTATCAGGTAGGTGAATGCATAAAAAAAAGATAAATAAATAACGATAAATATGTAGGAAATCCTACATATTTGAAATATTTCGTCAAGCTTTATATAACAATAACAATTTAACCAATGAAAAAAGACCAGAAGAAAATGAATCATTGTCAGCACCAATAAATTCATTGTATGAAATGTAGGATATCAAAATTGAATATACATTAATTCAATAAGAACTACAAAAGGAATGTAAAAAGGGATAACTATCATGAATAAAGATGGATAAAATTGGAACTAATGATTCGTAACTTGTTTTCAAGGGCAATATTATTATATCATTAGTAAAATAAGGTTCATTTCTGAAATAGAAATAATAATAAGCACTGCTTAAATGCATATTTCAACTATTGCCCGATTAATCGTAACCAGAAAAATATGAAAGAAATATATCAATAAATAAATCCATAAAATTTGGACCATCAAGCCATGCACAATAAAAATGAATCATGTGAGTTAAAAACTTACTCATTAATATAAACAGTTAGTAATTTAAATCTCAGAATTTAAATAAATTCATGCATCCATACCAACACAGCTAATACCTTTGCACGTGTATTTAGATGAGTTGCAGTTTATGGCAAATTTTGACAGTTTAAAAAGAGCATATTAAGGGTATAATTTCATTAATAATATAATAATTATTAAGTATTAGCTGTACCCCGCCACGAGTTGCTGTGGCTCAGTCTAGCTAAATGGAAAAGAAAGAAAAGAGAAAGTGCACGTTTCTCATATGTTTAATTGCACAATGCTTGTGGGTATACAATATTTTTTGTGTTACATTGCCTATGCAGATATACAGATTGTCTGGTTTGCCAATTCTAGAACATGAAACATATAATTGTCCGTGTGACAAGCAATCCGTGTCTAGATCTAAACCGCAGAATTCTAAAGCTTGGCCCTAAGGTTTGTTGATGGAGATTGCAAACACCAATCAAATTGGTAATTGCAATCTCTTAAAATTGAAATGGCACATCCATCAGAATCAAAGGAATGCGAGAAATGAGGATATCTTCACCTTTGAAAGATTCTGTCAAGATTGTTGCTTCTACGACGTTGCTCATTATTTTTTTACTGCAAGCCACATGCCATTAAAAAGCTTTGGCTGGTGGATATTTTGCAACATCATAATTGGCACACTGATTGTCAATTGTAGTAGGTGCGGTGGTATCCCTGGTAGATCGAGTAAATTAAAAAGTGTCCAGTTAAACTGATGGCATTGAGCTCACAGGCTATTCACACTAATTGTATTTGTATACAGTCGGCGCTCGTTATAACGACCGCCCATTATAGTGACCGTTCCATTATAACGACCGATGTAAAATGTCCCGAAATATATCCCCTTTATGATATGTTATT
Organism: Maratus speciosus; assembly: GCA_963932465.1. Taxonomy (NCBI): domain Eukaryota; kingdom Metazoa; phylum Arthropoda; class Arachnida; order Araneae; family Salticidae; genus Maratus; species Maratus speciosus. The sequence continues at coordinate 373,465,985 of OZ010792.1, read as the reverse complement.
TTTACATCCAATATTACGTCCGACCAGCAGATTATTTCCCAATACAGCGACTGGATTGACCTTTACTCCAGATTCCCCCCCCCCCCCTAAAAAATTTTTTACCAATTTCATTCCCCAAAAAGTCATTGCTCACTGCACGTTGATGCCTATTGCAAAATGTCTTAAAATGACACTTTAAAAAAAAATTTTAAATCCAAGAAAACACATAAAATTACTTATCTCTAACTGAGATGGAAAATTTTCTTGAAAGAAAATATCAAATGCACAAAAAATAAAGAACTGTTTCAAATTTTTTTTGTAGAAAATAATTGATAATACGTAAGTAACTTTTCTTTTTTTTTTTCTGTGTGTGATTTAACATTTACTTTAAATTTCATTTCAGAAATATTTAATCATCCTCTTAAATTGATTTTTATACGAACAATGTATACAATGTATTGATACGAAAGTAAACTGCATTTAGTAATAAAGTTGTATTATAAAATTTCCCGTCAAATTTTCATGCACATAAGTTTATATTTAGAATTTTTATCTCGTTCACTTTCGTTATAGTGACCTTCCATTATAACGACCCTCATTTTTGGCACACGAGGGGTTGTTATAATGAGCGTCGACTGTATTATACTCTTATTTCAAAGAATAATGCCCCTTGAAAAATAAATTAAGGGTGGATTATACCCTGTTTTCCCCACTTTATTAGAGATGGGAAATATAGTTATTTTTGGTTAACAGGTTACATCGTTCCACACTTGTATAGGTAACAGGTTCCAACAACCTGTTATTTTTATAACATATAACTAATTGCTGTGTATCCAATCGACGGATGTTTTAATTAGAAGGCTTTTCAAAAGAAATGTCTGAAATAATTTTTTTGATGTAATTATAAATGCTGTTTTATATTCTGATGAATCAAAATCAGTGACTGGTTAAAAAATTAATTTTTGCAAGACAAAAACTTACCTAGTTATAAATTTTGAATTTCATTCATTTTTGGCGTTTTCTGACACTAAAAGCATGTTTTTCCATTTATAGTGATTAAAACATTGAAAATTCATAAAATTCTAAGTATGAGTATTACATAAAGTAAATACTCAGTAAGTTTTGACCATACAAGAATAAATTTTACTATTTTACTTGTTAGAACATGGCAAAACTCTTTCTAAATAAATAAAACTTATAGGATCCAGGCATTGTATAAAATTTGTAATTTCTTATTTAAAAAGTAATTATTGTAATGTAAATCGATTTTTATGTGATGCAAAACAAAACTTGAAACATTTTTGCAACTGGCTATACCTCTAAAAGTAACGGCTTAGAAATAAGTTATTGGTTAACGATAAAAGATATGCGCTCTATAATTTTAAACACAGTTTTAACATCGATATTTCTAAAAAAAAATTGCATACAGTATAGATTATGAAGCACTTTCCAACACATTCAGAATACTATAACAAAACTTCAAAATTTACAAAGGTGGAAGATGACGTCTTAATGAACAATTTGGAAAATGCAGAATGCATTTGAAAACATGATTTGTGCTATTACCATGAATAGTAGTTAAAACATACGACTTTTTTGCAGCCCTGCATATGATCTACAGCATACTACATAGTATGCAAAAAATTAGTTCAGTTAAACGCATAATACACTTTAAAATTTCCGCTCAGTAAATGTCTTTAAAATTCCAGCAATTTTAACAATGTTGTTGAGAACTTTTGTTCCACTTTGTATATGATCTAGAATTTATAAACACCAAGTAATATTTAAAAAATTGTTACATTTAAAAAAGCGTACGACAAGTGAAAACTCACTTCCAGCAATTATTGTGCGTAGGCTTCAATAGTCCAATTATTGCTCATTATCTTCTATATCCAATACTTTTGTTTGTTTCTGTAAATAAACGATAAGTTCTATGCACATCATATTCTATAGTAAGAACCTTGTAATACACCTCAGTGATGTATATCAATTTCAATATGTTTTAAATATTGTAATATCATTAAAATACACGGCAAACGATTTTTCCCCATATACCGTAATATAACAGAATTCTTTTGAGTGGCCTTGTAAATGAACCAAAAATGCTACACACTTCCTTTTCAATGCAGAGGATGCTATACTAAAGCCCAAGAATAACATATATCCATTTTATGGCAATCAGACAATATTTACACGAGTTAGAGTAAGGACAGACAGGCGGATAAACAAACCGAATTCATAAACACTTTTCAACTACGGTGGAAAGTACTCAAAAAGAGAAATTCTATCCCCGATTTCATAGCAGCCATAGCTATCAATACATATTCAAAGCTAATTTCACAAGAACAAAAAATATTATTTATATACTTTTAATCAAATCAAATTAAATTAATCCAAACAAATTACGTTCGTCCAAATATATTTTTCAAATTAATAACAACTGTACTAAAATTAAGTTTTCTCACAAATTATAGGAGGCTATTTTCTTTTTTTTTTTTTTTCAGCGAAATAAAATCATTGAAGTTAAACGCTTTCCGCCTCCCATTAAACGCAATGATAACACAAAAAATTGAAAACACTTGGCCAAAAAGCGAAATTTATAGTGCGAGAATCACCCTCCCCCCTAAGAAAACCTCCATGAGTACATAGTAATAATCCTTTTAAATATTCAAAGAAACTGCCCACAAATATTTTTCATTCAAAATATCACCACAGATCAAATGATTTCCTATTCCTCATAGTAAATCAGACAAATTTATCCTGCTAGATAAATTTATTGCTCAGCGTAATTTTTCAATTTAAAACACTTTCGTAACAAATGTTTCAAAATAAGCAAATGTTATACTGACCGCAGAAAATTTTAACAGGTTCTATTATCTCTGTTTATTCAAATGATTACCAAATGATAAAAAGAATATTTTATATGTTAAAAACTAGATATACTGATGGCGTAATGAAAATGTATCCCAATGAATTAAGGAATTATCTGCGGTTGATTTTCAATTGAAATCAGTCTTAGTTAGAATGCATACGTTTTAAACACGCTAATGAATTAAGAATTATAAATTCCTGCATTTTATTTGGATGTGGTCAAATGATGTTTCATTATTTTTGAAAAAGATTTCTATCCAAAATCGAGAATTGAAATTTTTAAGGCATAAATTTATAAATAAATGCATTTTACTTAAACGTTGCAAAAAAGTACTTTTTATAAATTTAATGATTCTAAACTCGAGTTTTGCTGCTTTTTTTGGGGGGGGGGAGGGGGGGGAGTAGAAATCGATGCTTTTAAATTATGTATAATTGTACAATTTTAGTTTGGAATATTGAACAGGGGTGTTGTTGTGCTAGCTTTAAAACAAAGAAAAAAAAATCCCCGAATCTTTGCAACCCTGTGTTCAAAGAAATTCATTGTAATTCCTATTCCTAATTTCTAATGTGTAACTGAGCTATATGTTTGGCAATATAATTCATAGGTATATAAATTTTTTAATTTACTCGTTGAAAATTAGAAGCAAAACAAGAAAAAAAACCATGAAAATGTATTTTTAGTTGAAAAAAAAAAAACAGGTCAGATCAAACGTTTGACAAAACCTTACTGGGTTTTGGAAAGTCAAACTTGGCTTTTTGTTAATTAAATGCCAAATAAAAACAATTAATATATATATATATATATATATACACGATTCTTGGGTACAAAACATGTCAAGCATGAGATTTATTCTTACCAATTTTCAGATATTTTTCTGACCTACTATTTATTTCAGTGTTTCGTTTAGGCTCTACTTTGCACAATCAGACTCGGAGAAAGTATGTGATGGTGGTGACTTAGCACCAGGCACCAAGCCGAAAAGCGTTTAATTAGTGCTGCAAGTTGTTAGTTATTCATGCATTAGGGATTGATGAAATGTAAAGTAATTTTTTAGCACTACACACCTAACAGAGTTGCCAATAACTAGACAGTGAAAATAGGGCCAAGTTAAGGGCTCACGTCTCAAAAGAAACGATTCAGGATGTTTTTAGTGAATGTTCTATTTTAGAGGCACAAAATTGAATTCTTGATGATGATGCAAATGAATCCATTTAAAACCATATGTTATTTAATTAACAGGGACTTTTAGGTAACATATTAATGGAATATTAGGTTCCAGCATAGTAACAGTGTTTTTTATCCTAATACGTTAAATAATGCCCATCCCTACACTTTATACTTAACCAAAGAATCTCCAAATCTAATCAGGGAAGCTCCTTATCAGAATAAACCAGAATACCAAATTTGAAGCAAATCGGATAATTCTGCATGAAAAACCCATTTATCTAAATTAAAGGAGGATTACCCCCGTTCCCCTTTTTATACTTAATCATTGAACTCCAAAAACTAATTAGGGAAGCGCCTTATCAGAATTAACTTATTTACAAACTTTGAACCAAATCGGATAATTCTACATGAAAAACACATCTACCTAAATTAAGGGTGGTGATTAGCCCTTGGTTCCCCTTTACACTTAACCAATAAAGCACCAAAACTATTCAAGGAAGCACCTAATTAGGTTACCGTATTTACAAAATTTGAAGCAATCGGATAATTCTATATGAAAAACCCATTTATCTAAATTAAGGGGGGGGGATTAGCCCCCATCCCTCCCCCCCTTTATACTTATCCAACGAACCCCCAAAACTAATCACAGAAGCGTCTTAGCAGAATGAACCTTTTACAAAATTGGCAGCAAATCGGATAATTCGGCATGAAAAACTCATATATCTAAATTAAGGGGGGATTAGCCCCTTTTTATACTAAGCCAATGAACTCCCAAAACTAATCAGGGAAGCGTCTTGTCAAAATGAATCTACTTACAAAATTTGAAGCAAATCGGATAATTCTGCATGAAAAACAGATTTATCTAAATTAAGAGTGGGGATTAGCCTCCCATTATCCTCTTTATACTTAACCAGTGAACTCTCAAAACTAATCAGGGAAGAACCTTATCAGAATGAACCTATTTGCAAAATTTGAAGCAAATCGGATATTTCTATCAAGAGTTATCGTGTTACGTACATACATGCATAAAGAACCTGCAGGCACATTAGCTCTCAGGCTTTAATAGCCTATGAAACTCACTTTGCCTCCCCCAGGAGGCAAAGTGAGGGGAGGGGGGGGACGAGAGGTGCATAATATGAAAAAGTTGTCAAAGGGCTTTCTAATGACATACCACATACTGGGTGTTAAAAAAATTTAAAAACTGCCTCCAGATGGGAAAAAATTGGGGAGAGTGGGAAGTGTGGTTCACAGTTGGTATATTAAAACGTGTACATTCAAATGTGACACGCTCCGTGAATTTCAAAGCAATTGGTGAAGGACTTTCAGATCTGTAAGATTTTGTACAAACAAACATTTACATTTTTATTTATATATAAAAATGTGCTTTACGGGGGCGGGAGGCAAATGGTGTGAGAGGGAGGTGAGGTGCATAATATGAAAGAGTGATCAAAATGCTATCTCATGATATATCACATGATGGGTGTCAGAAAAAATAAAAAAAGCACCCCCTGGTGGGAAGTATGGTAAATTAGGGAAGGGGGGGGGGGAGAGCAAGGTTCATAATAGGTATATAACAACACGCTCATATTTGAATGCAACTCAATCTGTAAATTTCAAAGCAATCTGTGAAGAACTTTCGGAGATTAGTGATTTTGTACAAACGAACATTTTCATTTTTATTTATATAGACTATCGTAATAAAACTAAACATAATAAATTACAGTAGAAGATCTTTATAACGCAATTCTATATAATGCAATTCTCCATATAACGCACAACTTCTCAGATGTAAACAATGATTTTTGCAGTTAAAAAGCACCTGCACTTTCACATTGTAAAATATTGATACTCTCTAGAGGACTAAATTTGATAGATTAGTTCAACTTTATCTTCTAATTTAAGACCTTTTTACTGAAAAAAAAAATGCTATTATTACAATAAACATTTTTGAACATGCCTAATATAAAGGATGGTTGTGTCAGTTATATTTGGATCATGTTTATAAAGTAAATTTAACAATGTCTGACCTATATTATGCAAAAATTTATAATTTGGATAACTCTTGGTAACAAGGAATGCAGTATAAAGATATTCTAATGTATTTTGATATGTTTCAGACATATGTGGCCATGTTTACAAGGTGAATTTAATGATGTGATCCATATAATGCAAAATTCTATATAACGCACAACCTTGCGTTTTTAGGTTTGCGTTATAAAGATCTTCTACTGTATTTTATATTCTATTTAAAGGATCTGAGAGGAAATTGATTATAAATAAGATTGAAGAAATACAGTTTTTAATTTAGGGGTGGGAATTCACATAATATTTCTTAACTGGCAACACATGATATTTTTTAAGCAAAAGGAATGTGAACAATTTATAGTGCCTCCATCTACTGGTGATATTTCAAGTTATAAACTATTTTAAATTAATAAGTAAAATACTTTTAGTGCTGCCATCTATATTAGAATATTGAAACCAAGAATGGAGAATTACTTTATAAGTTATTGCAAATCAAAAATTCATTTTTTTTCTTAATTACAAAAACCCAACTTCACAACATTTTTTTTATAATTTTAAATCAGCTAATTAGAATATTGATTACAAATAATCAGGTTCTATAATGTCTTCATAACACGCTTTAATATATATATATGTGTGTGTGTGTGTGTGTTAAATAATAATAAATAAATAAATAAATCTTTACCTGCTTAGCAGAGAGTGAAACAGTCAATAAAAATAAACATATGATCACTGCAACACCATACATACGAAACATGGATAAAATTATTCCTTGAGCCATCACTTCAACACCTAAATTAATAATATACTAATTTTAATAGATGAGAAAAATTTTAAACACCATTTTCAAAAATCCTGTTTAACACAATTTGAAATAGGTGGCAAATTCTAAAAAGAAAGAGCAATTCTTCAATCACTATATACAGTAAGATAAAGAATGTTAATAATAAAACAACAATAAAGTTGATTAAATATATATATATATATGCCACACTGAAAACAAGCTCTGACATTTTTATGACTGTAATAATCAATTACGTCTCTGAAATGTAGTTTAAAACATTGAAATATTAGCATAATACAGTGGACTCCCTTAAATCTGGACAGCTTGGGACCAGAGGTTTGCGGATATTAGAATTTTGCGGATTTCTGGTCATTGCTTTGTTTAAATTTTTTAAACAGTAATTTGAATGTAATAATGCAATTAAAATTATAATGAATCATTATAACATAGTAAAATATTAAAATAATTAAGTAAAGTAATAAACTAAAAGGATAAAAGTAAGATAATTTAAAAACTGAATAAAATATTAAAAGTAAATGTCAAGTAAATAATTAATAATGTATATTTGAATTTGCATAAAAAAAGTGAGATACATTTTCCTTGAATTATTCAATGAAACTTTCCTTATGAAAATTACTCTCTATTAATTCACTTCAAAATCATCATAATACTAACCAAAAAAGCTTGATTAATACATAAATAAATTTGGTAAAAAGATTGTGATTATCAGTGATATCAGCAATATCTTGATTTTTAAAAAAAAAATAAATTTATACTTCTTTCATGGAAAATCACGATTTCTGTCATATTATTAAGAATTACATATTAAAATACATATGGGATGAAATAAAACTAAAAAATTCTGTAATTTTGCTCCTACATCTGAAATGAAAGTTTCATTGTTTACATCTGTAAAGATGTGTGGATTTTAGGCATTTGCGATTTTAGGATTGTGAATTTGAGAGAGCCTACTATACTTACATAAAATACATCCACCATAATAATAGATCTTATTTCAATTTACTTATCACCTACAGATAAATTTCTATTGATTTACATTTTAATGAAACTATACCATTTTGAACTCTATTAATATTTGCTTATGACATTCAAATATCCTTATATTATAAATGCAAATGTGCGTGTGAATGTTTGAGTTACGTCAACGTCCAAATGGAGGAATCAATGCTTTTGCATCTATGCATATAGATAGATTATAACTCGAAAATGAACATAGGCTATATTTTTATTTATTTTAATCAAATATTTTGCTTAATAATTCAAAATTTCATTACTTATCATAGAGAATTAATTGACATTTTTTCTATAAAATTTGACCATCTTTCTTTTATTGCCAAAAAATGAAAACCCAGAATAATAATTTCTCTTCATTAATTGATTTTCAATTGAAAGATTTTCACGTGAAAAGAGGAAATGAAATAAAAAAAACTAAGAATTAAAAAAATATATATGAATTAATACAACATTACATTGGAAATAAAACAGAAATTTTAAAGTATTTCTTAATAATATATAAGGTACAGTACAAAGTCTAAAGTCCGGAATCCTCGGGACTTTACCCAAGTCCGAACTTCGGATTTTTCCGAACTTTGGGTCATCAAAAATATTGCTTTTCCAATAAAAAGGAACAGAAAATACACTACATAAAAAGGCAAAATATGACATTCATGTATTAAAAATTGCATATAACAACCATTAATAGTAAATTCATTTTCATTAAATAAATCATAACACAATAAAAAGTAAAACAAAAACATTTATTTAAAGCTGTTCTCAAATCCAAAAGGGCAACTTTATGACATTTTTTTTTTTTTTTTTTTCAGAGATGCATGAAACTAGCAGGTGTTGTTGTTTAGAAACTAAGTAACCAAAATGAGTTTTTTTGCAAATGCAATAGATCTTTCAGAAAAGAGTGTCAAAATGGGCATTTTTAACCGAATTCCCGTGCGAAAGAAGAATAATCACACAAGGAAGGGTGAAGAACGTTTTTGTCACCTGATTAAAATCGCTTATAACTCAATAGGTTTTATTTATCAAAAACATGGAAAACACAGTTCGATTCCAAATCACTTCCACAGTCAGGCCTTCCACTTTTATGGCTTTCCGTTAAAAAAAAGGAATTGTAAATGTGTCAAAGCGTTTTGCGCTTGTTGAGCAGAGCAGTTGAGAACAACTTTAAGGGAACAAACCATTTAAGAAGAAATTGTAACTTTCTGAACTATTGAACATTTTAGTTAATGTGGGCTGCTTTATTAACTTTGGTATATCATTAAGAAGTTTTTCTTTTATTCTGTATGAGTTAAGATTCAATAATAAAGCTTCTTTATTCTAGACCTTTTTTTGTTTCAACAATTTTGTTTTTTCACTTCTTTCTTGAATACTGCCGCTTGAAAGTTCGAACTTTGGAGAATTCCGAACTTTGGGTGTCCGAACTTTAGACTTGGTACTGTAGTCATGGAAAAAAAAGTAAACACCCCCTACTAACTCCTCAATAAATTATCGTAGACGAAAGTTACTGATACTGAACGATTGGAAATAAAGTCTACTTTTAAATGATGTATATGAAATTTTCTTAGGGGGCCATCTATATATTAAAACAAATCCAAACTCAATTTTTTTCAATAGCAATACCCAATTTTAACGAGATATTTCAAATCTTCGGTTCAAACTATGTCTAGACACCAAATTTCAAGTCATTTGAATGATAAGTTTTTGAATTACAAACATTCAAAATTTAGTGCTTCTAATGTTACATTTTCATATTTTTATTTATATCTCCTGAAATTATGCTCCTAATGTGCTAATTTTTTTTGTAGCAATAGTACTAATATACCCAAACATAAATACATTGAATTTGCAATTTTTATAATTTAATGATATGAATTATGAAATTAATATTCGAAAAAATTATGAATTGCAACCTACAATTTTTTTGATGGATTTAGATTTATTAAGTCCTGCTTCATGGAAATCCAAAATTTCACATTTTTCTTCCAAGTAGTTTTCAAATTATGCTTAAAAATGGCAAAATGATGGTTTAAGTCTATGATAGAAGTAAGTAGATATTTTGAAATTTATTCTGCTGTCCTGTAATCTAACATGCTTCATTGACTCCTTGTGTGGAGCTTAAGGTGCCTTGATCAAGAAAGGGGCTCTCTCGGTTAACAAAGGTGTACGGAACTTCAATTTGGATATAGCCCTTAAAATACGCTCGTTTTAAAATAATTAATTTCTCGGAAACGTATGATACGAATTGCATAAAAATTTGTTTTTAGGCTAATTGAAGGGTGTAGAGTTCATTTATGCTGTCAGAATTGTGTACTGCTATTGAAAAAAAAAAAAAAAAAAGTTATGGTTCGTTTTAATATGTAGATGCCCCCCTAAGCAAATTTTGTATATATCATTTAAAAGTAGACTTTATTTCCAATTGTTCGGTACCAGTAACTTTCTTCTATGATAATTTGTTGATTTGTTAGTAGGGGATGTTTACTTTTTTTTTCCACGACTGTACATTAAAATGAGTAAGTACAGAAAGTATGTGAATATGACATCATATATGGAAAATAAAACAGATATATGCTTTGATGTCGAAATAAAATGGTCTTGATATATGGTATCAATTCTAATTAAAATTATTGTCAATACTTGATGGTTTATCATTTGCACAATGTTAACATAAAGATTTAATTTTGAAATTTAAAACTGAAATAAGTTTTTAAAAAAAGTTTTAAAAGAAAATGGATAGTAAATGTCAATAATATGCACAGCAAAATTATTCATGACAGAAATGGTGTCATGACTAGTAGGAAATAGTTATTTTCATTCTTAAAACTATAAAATTAACTTGATTGCATTAAAAAAAAAATTAACAAGTGTTAATTCTTATAGCCATTCATTTCAGAAAATATGAATAAAAATATTTTTTAAAAAGAAAGTTGCATTTTTGTTGGTAAAACAAAGATTTAATATGATTGTGTTAAAGCAAAATCATTTTATCTCAGCCAGTTTTGAAATTAAGGCTCAGGAGAGCTCGGAGTACATTGGAGACACTTTTGTAAATCATAGTTTGGCAACCAGATTTTAATTCCACATTTCTTTAAATTTTAAAATTCTAAAAATATTTTGTCATTTTTAAAAGTAGCTTTTTAAAATAATTTTGTTATAATATATTTGTGTAATGTCTTATTGCAATTTCATCTTCACAATTATTTATATTACTTGGCACAAAATTTCATTTTTATGACTGAGTTATGTCAAGGACCTTACAAATATGAAGTTCCATATATTCTCCTATAAAATGTAATAAAGAGTTGTTTAATTATATAAGTTTTTATTTATCGGGAGTAAAATGTTTTGCTTAACTAATGCATTTATTTTTCTTTTAATGGTATGTGAACGAAATCACAGGCAATAGCTAGTTAATAAATATGTAAAGTTTTATGAAATTTTCAGTGAATGACAGGCAGTTGAATTAAGGTTCAGCCCTGAACTGGCTATTTAAAAGTTTTATGCCTTTAAAGCAACTATCAAATTAGTCAGTTTGACTACATTTTTAATGTAGACACACTTAAAGATATTTTAAGGGGGTTAAAGAACAAAAAGAGCATTAGTTTAATGTTTGTGAATAAAGCAGAAATATTCGTGTAAAAAAAAAAGTTGTTGCCACTGATGTCATATTTGAATGTACCCTCTTCTCCTCCTCCTAAAAAAAGCTTTTTCTGAAAAGAGGAGAAAGATCTTTGTAGACTTATACTCTTTTCAGAATCCATCTAGTGTTTACTCTAGTAAGAAAAAGGGCAGGATGCTAGTCACTAAAAATGGAGCATTGGAGCATTAAAAAAGGCACTAGTTGAGTAGAAAAGGACATTATAACATGAGAAATCTATTATTGTGTTTAGAAATTATACAAAAAAAGGGGGAATATTAAATTTTTAGGTACGAATAAAGTAATATCAATTTTGAATTATTTTAGAATTACAAGTAAAAAAAAAAATAATTACATTATAACATGACTGAATAATGTCCTGTGTTTTTCTAAAAGAAATGAGGGTGTTCTATAATTTTTACAAGCTCTCAGGCACATGGCTTTATAAATAATATGATACAAAGAAAATTTTTACAAAATATCTCCAGGGGTATATTTCACTACTTTAAAAAAAGGCAAGGTGCTGAGTCCACCCTTTTATCTAGAAGGGACACAAAACCCATCTTTGTTCAGGGAAATTTAAATTAGCAGTTTAAATATTATATTCCCCCCCCCCCCCCTTCCCTAAATGACACTATTGCATTCAAAAGGAAAAGCTGATTTAGTTACCGAAAAGTAAAGAGTTTTGAAACTTAATGACATATTTTATTTTAAATTTTAGTTAAAATATTTTTGAAAAATAAAAATGCAATAATGAAGGATTACCCTCTGCATATGGTGATCAAGAATTACTCCACTTGACTCTAACACTTATTTTCAAATCATTTTAAAAATTGAAAGAACATATGATTTTAATCATATAATAATAGTTTTAAAAAATTAGCTGAATAATATCATGACTTAAACCACTGGTCATCTTATTAAAGTCATTGACATCCTGTTTTAAAAGGTGTAGAACTGTTAATTAAAGCATATAAAAAATGTATTGAAACATAAAAGAACTATATTAAAAATTAAAACATAGAATTTTTGGCCAGAAACTTATGGACTTTATAATGTATTTCTGCCAGATGGAAAGAACACATGAAAATTTTATACTTTTCTGTTATCCAAATACAAACAATAAAGCACCACACATCACTATTGTCGATACTGCAATGCAACCATTTCCTAAACAAAAGTATGAGTACATTTTTAGAAGAAGTTTTCGAAGAAAACATTAAGGACAGATCTAAAATATATAAAAGATCTTTCCTTTATGATTTCTTAATCAATATATATATATTGTCCTTAATGTTTTTTTTGAAAACTTCTTCTAAAACAAAACTTGTGGATAATAATTTGACTCAGGAACCTCTTGGTGGATCAAACTCATTATTTTGCTGCTCTATCTTACAGCCCAATTCTCGAGTCCAATCAGAGATCCCGCAAGCCATTTATGTTGATTTCAGTAGTTTACATCACCATAGGTTATGCATGCTTCTCAAATGTGCAAAATCTGTGGATCAAACTCATTATTTTGCTGCTCTATCTTACAGCCCAATTCACGAGTCCAATCAGAGATCCCGCAAGCCATTTACGTTGATTTCAGTAGTTTACATCACCATAGGTTATGCATGCTTCTCAAATGTGCAAAGTCTCCACTGTTTGGAACACAATCTAGCTAATATCTTGGGGCTTGTCATATTTTCCAGCAGAGGGCACAGTTGTAAACTTGGGAGGAACATTTCTTTAATTAGCTGATTTGTTTTTGATTGATATGTGGTCACGACCCACACAATTCCTGGGTTCTGTGACATACAAGGCCTTAACCACAAATGCCTACAAGAAGCACTTAGACAAGCAATTTTAATCTTAAGGACCATCTAAAAATGAAGTCTGAAAGTAATAAGATGTGTTGTTGAAAAAGAAAGTTACCAGGGGCAAAACACTTTAAGCATCAGAATAAAAGTTAAAAAGAATATTAGTTGGGACATTAAATTTTAAAATTTTGAATTTTAATTTTAAAAAGGGGTTAGTCTTTGTCGTTTCATATATATATATATATATGTGTGTGTGTGTATGTGCGTGTGTGTGATCATTGGAAAAGTTATTATACTACAAAATTAGAAGAGGAGGAATTTCAGTATTTCAAAGTAAATCATAATACACTCAGAAAGTGGAGTACACATTTAAAAAATAAAGTGATCATGGGACAGATGATTCATTGAAAATTTTTTAAATGATATTGAAATTTTTTTTTAACCAATAGAAGTAAAAAAAGCAGTATCTTTTTATAATTTTTATGTGTGGTGAATCATAAATGTTGTTTTGATGTTTAAATTAAATGTATTCAGTTTATGGTGCTATTTTCCATTTTTAAAAAAGCCAAACCTGCAGCGCTACAATCCATTAAGGATCCTGGCCTACATGGTCTTATTTAATAAAAGATATATATGATTAATAAAAGTAAATGAAAGATAGTAAAAGATATAGAAATGGAGATACTGCCGGAAAGTGATAAGAACAGGCATAACACTATTGCAGCCAGAAAAACAGCATTTGCTGTAACATCTCAGTAACAGGAGAATGGGTACGTAAGGCTGCGTACTGATGTGAGAAAAAAAATGTCCGAAAGTTTTGGACAATTTTTAAAATTTTTTTATTAGGACAGACAAAAACTGTCCAAAAGTTGCAGACAATTTTTTTAATTGATTTCATTAGTGCAGACAAAAATTGTCCACAAGATATTTTCTTTGTCTGCGACTGTTGCTGTGTTGCGGTGTTTCTGCCACTGAGGATGTACATATTTAAATTCTTTAACCAAGAATGGTGTAATTCAGCATTTAGAAAAAAACTTGTATTGATGACACTGTACCTGGATAACAGAAAGTATAAAAAATTTAATATTGAATGTCTGTACATCAGCATGAAAGTAAAATTATCAAATATATTAACCATTATCTCAAGAACAGTAAACCTTTTAAAATCATTACAATTTAGGATCAACAGTTAAAAATATTAAAAATCAGCTCAGTACTAAAATCACAATTTTCAAGCAATCTGAAGAAGTGAAATTAATGCCATTACCACAAGAACACACGACAAACAACAAATGAGAAATAATCAAGAAATAACTTTTAATTTCGAACACCATAACTACCCATATATAAAAAAAAAAAAATAAAGAATAATATATTTTTGCATAACTTTGTAAAATATAAAATATTATGGTACATTTTTAGTATTTCTTGAAAATTTGATTTTATATTCTACACAAAATGATTTTACCTGGAATTTTACTGATAAGATTCAGGCTTCGCAATCCTCGTAAAGCCTGAATTCCGAAAGAGGTAGATGATAAGCCAACAGTCAACTCTAAATCAGGTAAGCTAAAATAAAAATGTGCTTTTAGGAAAATATCAATGAAAACATATATACAGGGTGATTCAAAATGTACACATGGTCATAAATTAAGGATTGTGTCTGGACACTTTCGATTTCAGATATTTTGTCAAATATCTACAGAAATGATTGACGGATCATCCTTGAACTTTGGGAATGTAAAGAATATATTTGACATAATATTTTTAAATGAAGATTTAGCCGCAAGGATAATTAGAGGAACCAATAAATTGAATTTAAAAAAATTGTGAAAACCTTCTAACAGAAAATGATTGAAATGGTCTGTAATTGTAGCAAATGACTATGTGGGCCTCATACAACATTTTTGTGAGAACAGCATGCATATTCAATACGATATAAATGTTTCTGTAAAAAATGAAAATGGTTTTTGTTAATAGCATGCAGAGCTTTCAGCCAAATTTAATGCCATTTTCCAAAAACTTGACAAAGTGCTGTAAAAACATTGAACAGCAATTAAAAAATAAATATATTGTAAACTTAATGAGATATGGATATTTGTATGAAATAATTTTTAACTGTACATGCAGAAATCTTCTTTTTTTTTTTTTTTTTTTTTTTTGTATTATTTGGTTGTCAGCTATATATATATAAGGCAACTTAAATAAAAAGGCCAGTCGAGTATTGTGAAAATTCACAAAAATATAGTGATAATATGGTCACAGATATGGCGATATAGTGGGCTGAATTTTAGTTGCTTTCTAAAAGTAGATGATAAAGAATTTTTCACAAATTGTCAATTAGTTCACTGTATCGCTGATATCTTTCTGAATTTCCACAATATTCCACTGGTCTTTTAATATATGTTGCCCTATACAATTGATTACCAACTTCTGGAAATTTGTTTTGATACATTTTGTGCATGCACAGTTACAAATTATTTCATACAAATACTCAAATCTCATAAAATATATTTGTTTTCTAATAGCATTATAACACTTCTAGTAAATTTTGTAGTTTCTGATAAATAGTGTTAAATTTGGTCGGTAATTGTACCTGCTATAAGTAAAAAAATTTCATTATTTTACAGAAAAGTTTAAATTGTCATGAATATGTACACATACACGCTATTTTTACAGAAATGCACACAAATGTTGTACAGGGCCACAGGGTCCGCATAGCCATTTGTTACAGCGGCAGACCATTTCGAGCATTTTTTGTTACAGAATGATCACAATTATTATCTTTTATTCAGCTTATTGTTGGCCCTCTAATTTCCTTTGTGAATTCTTCATATGTGTATTATGTTTGCTAAAAATGGGGGCTCATTCCATGGTGTCAACTTATATGGGCTCATGGGGCACGAGCCAACCCAATAATTTTTTTAATTTTTCCGCCACCCAATTTCCACTGATTTATTTCATTATTTATTTATTTAATTACTGAAATAAAATTTGGTTTTATTGACGTTGTCGAAATAATATTGTTTGAAAAATAGTAAGGACATCCATTAGACTTACAGAAGCACTGAAAGCCCTTTAGCAGGTGTACAGTTAAATTTCTCTAAAAAAACTGATTTCCTGAATATTTTGCCATCTGTTTTAATGTCTTGAATCGATAAAGCATTTAAGTGAGTAAAACGTACTTTTTTCTTGACATTTAGTTTTTTTGTACTTTCAATAGTTAGCAATTTCTATGCTATTTACAATAAATATTACAGTGATGGAACAGCATGGACCTCATTTTGGAGCAGCAAAAAGCCATTTTGGAGCAGCAAAAACACTCATTTTGGAGCAGAAAATAACTAATTTGGAGCAGCAAAAAGCCACTTTGGAACAGAAAATAATTAATTTGGAGCAGCAAAAAGCCACTTTGGAGCAGAAAATAACTATTTTGGAGCAGCAAAAAGGCTCATTTTGGAGCATCAAAATGTCATTTCGGTATTCTTTGACGAAATTCGCGTTTTTTCTGCAATTCTTTGACGAAATTAGTGTTTTTTCTGCAATTCTTTGACGAAATTTGCGTGTTTTTCGCAATATTTTGACCACACTTGCGTATTGTTTGCAGTCTTTTGACAAAATTCACATATTTTTCTAGTCCAGGGCCGAAACTAGGGGGGGGGGGGGGGGGGAGGGGGATGTGCCCCGGGCGCCAGAACGAATGGGTGCCAAATGAAGGATTATACCTTTGGAATGGATCATTTTCTTCTGATGGACTGATGGGTTCCATTATTATGAAACAGCCATTATAAATGAAGTGTTAGGTGAAGATGAAAGAGCAGCCGTAAAAAGTTAGAACTTTGCAAAAAAATTATGGCCATTTTTTTTTTTCACAATCTGACCAGAAAATCAGTGTTCTAACTTTTTATGACTGCTCTTTCATCTTCACTTAACACTTAATTCATAATGGCTGTTTCATAATAATGGAAGGCATCAGTCCATCAGAAGAAAATAACTCGGTTAAAGCGGAAACTCGGTTAAGCGGGACTCTACTGTATATTTCATTATAAAAATGATCTTTAGTTTTGTTGGTATTCAGAGGGGGGATCATGACCTTGTGACCCCCCCTTTGATCCGAGATCATAAATTATGTAGTTCAGTATTACATATTTTAAATTTTAAAATAAGTCAGCTATTAGAAAATTAGTAAAATTCTCTTTGTAAATATACTTTGCAGAAGAGCGTGCGGGGGCTAGTTTCAGCCCTGGTTATTCGGACCCTTTGTTGAAATCAGCATGTTTTTCGCTATCTTTTGATGAAATTAGCATGTTTTTAGAATTTTTTGGACAAAATTTGTGGGTTTTTGATGAAATTTGCGGTTTTTTCCGCGATCTTTTAACGAAATTCGCGTTTTTTCACAATTTTTTTATCCCGTTTTGTTCGTTTTTTGACGAAATTAGCGATCCTTTGGCAAAATTCACGTTTTTTCGCGATCTTTTGACGAAATTCGAGTGTTTTTGCGAACTTTTGATGAAATTTGCATTATTTTGTGATATTTTAACAAAAGTAGCGTTTTTTCACGATCTTTTGACAAAGTCAAATATCCTTTGGTAAAATTCACGTTTTTTTCGTGATCCTGTGACGAAATTCACGTGTTTTTCGCGATCTTTTGATGAAATTTGCGTTTTATTCACAATCTTTTAACGAAATTGCGTTTTTTAACGATCTTTTGACCACATTTTGTTTGTTTTTTTACGAAGTTGGCGCTCCTTTGACAAAATTCACGTTTTTTCGCGATCTTTTGACGAAATTCGCGTGTTTTTCACGATCTTTTGACGAAATTTGAGACCTTTTGATGAAATTTGCGTTTTTTTACTATCTTTTGACAGTGTTTTGTTCGTTTTTTGAACAAATTAGCGATCTTTTAAAAAAATCCACGTTTTTCTCGCAATCCTTTGATGAAATTTGCGTGTTTTTCGCGATCTTTTGACGAAATTCGCGTGTTTTTCACGATCTTTTGACGAAATTCGCATTCTTTTAGCGTTTTTTTTGACAAAATTTGCGTGTTTTTCGCGTTCTTCTGATGAAATTTTCATTTTATTCGCGATCTTCTCACGAAATTTGCATTTTATTCGAGATTTTTTAACGAAATCACGTTTTTTTCGTGATCTTTTGGCCGCGTTTTGTCTGTTTTTTGACGAAATTAGCGATCCTTTGTTAAAATTCACGTATTTTTCGTGATCATTTGACAAACATCGCGTGTTTTTCGCGATCTTTTGACCAACATCGCGTGTTTTTCGCGATCTTTTGACCAAATTCGCATGTTTTTCGCAATGTTGTGGCGAAATTCGGGTGGAAAATGATAGATTTGGCTCAAGAATTATTATCGAATTGGCGCAGTTCGGCGCAATTTTGTTGAAAAATGGTCGTTTTGGCGCAGAAATGCGCAGCATTATTGATTTGGCGCAATTGGCACAGCTGTTCCATCACTGATATTAATCTATAATAATAAGGAAAGACGTTTGTGTGTGGGGTGTGTCAACGGTGTTCTGAAGAGACCGCTGCACGTAGAGCTACAAAATTTGGAAAAAAGGTACGACTATGTATGAAGTTTTGCACCTCGAAGCCCGATTTTCGATTTTTTTATTTAATTTTTTATGCGGTTTTTTTAATTTTGAGGTGATTTTCACACATTAGTGAAAAGAATACGGTTTCTTTCTTTTAACCCAAAATAGTAAATTTTGTTCTATTTTCAAAAAAGTTTATTCGGAATTCGTACAGCGATTTTTTAATTTTTAGCGAATCTTTTTATGAGATTTTTAGTGTTTTTCTCATTTTGCGGCTATTTTTTGATATTGGTAAAAAGAATTTTGTTTCAAACTTTTAGCCTAATGTACTAAATTTTGTATGCTACGCGGCACAGGAATCGCGATTATTTGTTAATTGTTTAATGGCAATGCCTGAATGAAATGCATCTCATTGGTTATTGAATAGCATCTAATACATCTCCATACCTATAAGGGGAAGGGGGGGTGGTTACCATAGGGGGAACCCAGATCTGTCACCAAATGCTGCCAAGTTTGTTGCCAACTTGGTGATATATCGCCAAATTTGGCAAACAAAATTAATCGCCAAAAGTGACACCAACTTGGCGATATCTCTAATATTTCCCCAAATACCCATAGATTTCCATTGTAAACCAATAGGGTTTACTTGCCTACAGAAAATCAACAAATTGAGATATTTTAATGCAACAAAAATTAATATTAACTTAAGGGATTTATCTAGAAGCAGTTGATGATTGAAACATGCAATAATGCCACTGAATAAAATGTTATATTCATCGAAGGAATTAGATTTGAAACTTTAATCCAATTTAGTAAATTTTGACTTTCATGATTTTTGAACTTTTGTGATTTTTAAGTTTCTTTGCGATTTTCTGCAATTTTTTGACATTCCATTTTTCACCTAAAGTAAATTCTGCTCTAATTTCAATAAAGTTTATTTGAATTTCGTATAGCAATTTTCGAAAATTTTGTACGTGATTTTTAGTGTATTTTAGCGATTTGTTACCATCTTTCCGATATTAGTGAATGGAATCAACTTTCAATCTTCGAACACAATACATAATTTTTTTTCTCTTTTCGAAATTTGTGCAGAGATTTAAAAATTTTTTCGCAATATCTTATTGTGATTTTTAGAGCTTTTTCGCAGTTTGTGCTGTTTTTTGACGTACATGAGCAACGACGGGCAAGTTAGCTAGTGTATTTATAAAGAAGAACTTATGAGAATATAATTTAATTAAATTATAAGAATTTTATATTTAAATTCCAATTATCTTCTTCAGTCATTCGCTCTTCTCCTGTTTCTCTTTCTACACACAGAGGGAAATTTGTATGTGTTATTTTACTCAAAAAATTTTGAGCCCACTCATTTTTTTTTTTTTTTTTTTTTTTTTTTTAAGTTGGCACTACTGGGCTCAACTTAACAACTACTACTGGGCCCTTTCCTTTTGCACTTTAAGCAAATCTCTCAAGCATGATGCATCAACTGTATAGGCTTACCTAAAATTAATAATTAGGTAAACAATGTGCAAATATTAAGCAATGAACCATGTTCACAATATTAGAACAATTTTTTTTTCTTTTCTAACCATTTATCAAATCTTCCATCACCAAATATCCTACATCTGTACATTGAGTTTTAATAAAGCAGGATACAGAAAAGGTAATCCTGATGATGTGGGAGCAACTCTGAAAAAGAATGCTGACAGAATTGTAGGAGAAGATTATGGTAGTGAAAGTTATGAAAAATTAATGTTTATACTGAAGATAAAATGTGCAGGCATAAAAGTAAAAGAGGTTACTGCAGAAGAAATATCTCTAATAGATTATCTTTTAAATAATCAAGAAATAAATACATTCATCGGAAGTAAAAAAAGTCCATCGAATTACATATTCATCTGCTGTAGAATATCTTTCTTTTAGATATGTGATTTATAATATCTATTCGCAACAAAAAAATTGTTTACATTTGCATCTAGGCAAAGGGTATAAAAATATTACATACTACTGTTTTTTTCTGCAATCGTCTGCTGAAATTCGCGATTTTTTTCTGTGATCGTTTGACGGAATCTGTGGTTTTCCCCTGTGAACATTCGCCAAAATTCACATTTTTACCACGATCGTTTGCTGCAATTCTTGATTTTTTTTCGATTGCTTGGCGAAATTCTTGATTTTTTTTTCTGCGATCGTTTGCCAAAATTTTTTTTCTTTTTTTTACCACGATCGTTCGACAAAATTTGAGATTCTTTTCTGCGATCGTTCGCTGAATTTTGAGATATTTTCCCCGTGATTGTTCGAAGAAATACAAGGTTTTTTCCCTCAATATTTTGCCGAAGTTTGAGATTCTTTTCCGCAATCATTTTTCGAAATTCAAGATTTTTTCCTGTGATTATTTGCCGAAGTTCAAGATATTTCTCTGTGATTGTTTGCCAAAGTTCGAGATATTTTTCAGCGATTGTTTGCCATAGTTCGTGATTTTTTTCCCGCGATCGTTTGCTGAAATTCACGATGTTTTTCAGCAACTGTTCAACGAGTTTCGCAATTTTATTCCGTGATTGTTTGATGAAATTCACGATTTTTTTTTCCGTGACCGATTGATAAAATTCGCGACTTAATTTACGCCGAATGACTGTGCCGAATTTGCAATTTTATTCACGGACCGTTTGACGAAATTCTTTATCTTTTTCACAGCACCTCTCAATGCAATTTCTTTTTCTTTTTTTTACGATTCCGCGGAAATCGCTGATTGATTTTTGTAAAAAGAAAAAAGTGGAAATCTGCCAAGAAACCGAAAAGTGGCATCCCTGCAAATTTCAATGAATGACTGATGACGCTCCCAATTTTTTTAGAAATTCATTGATGACTATCGCAATTTTTTTCAACGATTTACTAACGAAATTTGCAATTTTCCTCCTTATCCGGCTGACAAATTCCCGATTTTTTTTTCCAAGACCACTTGACGAAATTTGTGAGTTTTTCATCATCAGATGACAAAATGTTTCACAATTTTCTAGCTCTCCTATGCACCTATTAATTCTAAAATACTGATTTTGTGGAATAATGCAAAAATAAATAATTTGTGGAATTTTGCGGGGGGAAAGAAATATTTTCGCGGAAAAATCACGACTGTTAGTGCTAAGTACAAAATTCGCAAAATTTCAGGACATGCTACCACATTTCAGGACGTTTTTTCATTTTCCAGGACAAGTACGACCCCTACACCTGTTAAAAGAAGAATCATTTCGGAAACGGAAGAAAAATTTAAGTTTCTATGAAAAAAACAACATATAATTATACTTGCTCAAATGGATACCTATCTAAAATGAAGCGTTTTTTTTTTTTTTTTTTTGCTTCGACTTCTTTGCAGGTTTTACTGAAGAGACAGGGAGTCATTTAAAGAGTTTCTTGGAGAGGGAGAGGGGACAAAGTTTTCTTTGAAGGGAAGGGTTTGAAATAGTGTGTGGTATTTTGCCCTCTTAACTTCTTTCACAAGCATGGGATTCTTCCAGGAATATTTTTAATTCTTTCCTACATAGTTGAAAAGTGTTTATTAATAGGGTTTGTCTGCCCGTGCTTTAACTTGCGTAAATATACTCAGATTGCCATGTAATTGACATTCACAATGGAACGCTCGGTATTCAAAATGAAGTGTGCACTATTCATAGTTCATTTGCAGGGCATTCAAAAGTATTCCATTACATTACGGTCTATGGGGAAAAATCATTTGTCATGTATTTTAATATTGTTACAGTATTTTACACATAATTAAATTTATATACATTATTGTGGTGTGCTATAGAAAATGATTACTATAGAATATGTTGTATGTGTAGCACTCACAGTTTGCGTCCAGGAGAACTGAAAGTTATTCCGTTATACACTGGCGAGGAAAATTAAAGGAACAATCATAAAAAGGTATTTTGTGTTAATTCTATTAAAGGAACTTCAATGAAAGGTGGTTGGTTGGTCATTCAATGTCAACGTTATCATGTAGTCCAATGAGATTAAACTTCGCTATAGAAAAATATGCAAATTTTTGAGCCCATTCTTTCGGCAAGTGTGTAGAAGAGGGCACGTGGGTGATTTGAAGTCTAATTTTAAAAAGTTTACGTGTAGTTGGATAAATTTTTGCTTGTAGTAAGTGGAATATGTCGCCCAGAAGGTATCTGACTGATTGTGAGAAATGCCTTGCGATAGGGAGAATGAAAGCAGGACAGACACTGATAGGGGTCTGTAAAGACTTAAAAATATCCAAAAACGTCATCAAGAATCTGGAAATGTTTTAAAGACACTGGTAATGTGCACAGACAACAAGGTCAACATCGAAAGTGTGCGACAACAGACTCTCAGGACCGTTATCTGGCAATGATTGCTAAAAGAAACAGGCAACTGACGTCAATTCAGATTGCAAAGGAGTTCGCTACAGCAACAGGAACTTAATTATCCAGATTTACTGTATGTGATAGGCTGAATAAAAGAGGGCTGCATGCAAAGAAACCCATGATTTGTATTCTGCTAATTCCGACAGTGAAATGCGCCTCGTTAAAGTGATGCAGAGATCATCGTCATTGGAGTACTACGGACTGGAGCCAAGTTCTCTTTACCAATGAATCTCGATTTTGTTTGGAGAATGATTCCAGACGTGTTACCAGTTACCATGTGTAGGGAGAAAAACACATGCAATAAGGCTACAAAAATCTGTGAAAGACATCGACACAAAGGTTGTGGAATCATGGTATGGGCGGGCATCATTTTAAATGGCCCCACTGACCTAGACATTTTTATTAATGCAACTGTGAAAGCTGAAATATACAGAGATGATGTTCTTGATTCATATATCAAGTTGTTTACATGTGTAATCGGTAATAACTTCCTCCTAATGGTTGATAATGTGCGTCCTCATCGTGCTGCATTAGTGACTGATTATCTTGAGGGTGAAGGAATCCAGCGAATGGAGTGCCTGCATATTCTCCGGATTTAAATCCAATAAAAAAATGTGTGGGACGCATTAGGATGCCGAATTGCATCTCGGCAAATGACAACACTCCCACCTAACACTCTTCAAGAGCTTCGAAGGTCTAATCAACTTGAATATACTTTGTTACCGCAAGCACTTCTGGATAATCTAATCGACAGTATGGAAAATTGTTGTAAAGCTTGCATTTTGGTCAGGGGTGACCACGTACGTTTATTGATTTTTTCTTATATGCAAAATTATCCAAGTTCAATGAGTTTTTATAGCTGCTCCTTTAATTTTGCTCACCAGTGTATTATGGTCTATGAAGAAAAATCATTTGTGACATATTTAAATTATGTTGCTCTGCTATAAACATAATGGAATTGATAAAAATTTCTGAGGTGCGCTAATACATGCTTTCTGTAGACTGTGGGGTGCAAAGCATTCATCATTCATTTATAGGGTCTTGCAAAAGAGTTCGATTTCATGATGGCCTACGGGGGAAAAACTGCTTGCAGCTTATTTCAATTATGTTGCACTTTTTCAAACATGATGAAACTGATATACATTACTGAAGTTTCAAATGCACATCCTATTCTACTGCAAGCATCTTGCAGTAGAATAGGATGTGCATTGAATTTATCATTCATTTACAGGGACACATAAAAGATTTCGGGACAATTCTATATGTGAAGTGTTATCTATTAGGGATGATTGCTGCAAGTGCGTTTTCAGCTATGGTAAGCGATTTAAGTTTAATTAAATTTTTGCATACTACATGATGTGCATAACTTCTATAGAACATATACAGGGTTACACAAAAGAATTCGTAAGCATCACTGAGAATGAGTGGGAATTGCTTAAAGATGTTTTTTAATTTGAGTTATGCAAATACAAGCTCAACTACATTTAGTATAATACTAAGGGAAGTTTGCTGCATATAAATAAAATCATATACAGGACTATGCAAAGAACCAGATACATGGCTGCCTATGAATAGTAATTCCTGTAACTGTGATTTAAGTTATTTAAGCATTGTCTGAATTAAATTTCAGTATTAATATGGGGCGTGTATTAAAATCTGTATGTCATATACAGGGCTGTACAAAAGAAAGTACGAAACTGCAGAAGGAGAAATTTTAATTGTGTTATGCGTTTTCTTACCAAACATAATTTTAGCATATATGTAGAATCTGTAAAAATCTATACAAACATATACAGAGCTGCACAAAAGGACTGGATTACTTTTATGGTTATGGGTGGTAATTATTGAAATTTGCTTTTTAAATATAGTATATATTTTTTAAAATGTTTAGTTTGGTGTCTTCTTTGCCTTACTAAAAGGCTATGTTTGGTTAAAGCATTCTGGAAGTGTTGGAATGTGTTTCCTAATCTATGCTTTATGCATGATTTACCTTCCTTGTTTAATTTTCGAGAGAAGACTGTGGTTATTTATTTTATTTATTTATTTATTTATTTTTCAGAATTATGTAAAATCAATTTGCCAATCAAACAAGGAAAAAGATCACAAATTTTGCAAATTGGACTAGGAAAAAATAGTTAATTTGGCAAATTAGAAAATATTTTTGATAATTATTAGTTTCTGTGCCTAAAGTGCTAATTTATTACTCGTGTTTTTATTGTAATAAAATTCAACATGTTATTTTAGCTTTTGGGTAATTTTTGAAAAAAAAAAAAATTGAGTTTGACCTGTGATGACCCCTCAAATGGCGCTGCTGAACTTATTAGAAAATATGAGCACCCCCCAAAAAATACACTATAGAACAACTGAAAGGAAAAGAATAGGCAAAAAATAGGAGAGGACTACCTGCATGTTTTGTTTATTCAACTCTGTGAAGTTGGAATTCCGAACATTATAAGAATCAGATCATCAGCTTTAGATGGATAATATATTTCATTATGCATAAAGAAATCTTGCATAGAATTATTTTTTAATTACAGAAAATAATGTCACATCTTTTCCACACAAAAAAGAAAGACAAAATATTTTGAGAAAAAAACAGATGGTGCAAAGAAGAAGCATGGAAAAGGGACAGGAGTGCATTTTCTATGTGTAAACAGGGCAGAGCGCATCACCACTTAAAACTGATGTATAACAGGATTAGCTGCCTACAGCATAAACCTATTATCCAGACACAATTCTTTACATATGCAGAGTATTCACACAATGCAAGGTAATTGATCATATTAAAATATTGCTAGAAGTTGAAAAGAGATTTAATAAAAATGTTCAAGTTATTGATGAAATAAAACTATAAGTTCTTTAAAAGTGAATTGTAAAAACTAACTGAATTCATATGTAAGCTTGTGGTTAATTGAAGACAAAAAGTTTAAAATTGAAATCCAGGTTTATTAGAAAACTAAACAGTTAAATGATGAATATCATCTTTAGCATGAACAGTCTCTCTTTATATAACATGGCTGTAGATAAACAAAGTATAAAGATTAAAACCACTTAAAAAGATATAACAGAAATATAAACTTTAAAACACTTTACCAACTGCATCAAGCTGTCCTATTTATGACTATTAGGCTTGTAAATATTGCACTGACGAAAAACAAAATTAAGTTACTTACACATAAAACTAAAGATTACGGAAATTAAAATGCTTTAAAAGCATTCCCCGACGATGCTATTACATAAGCTGTACTTTGAGAGGAACTGGGAGAGTTCTTTAAAGACAAGTTCACAAAATCAGCTCCAAGTATTTATATGATATGACTGATGTACACAGGGTTTGCCCAAGTGGGCCCAGCCAAAAAAAAAAAAAAAAAAAAAAACCCTGGCAGTTTTTTTTTTGGGGGGGGGGGGGGGGGGAAGGCCCACTTGAAAAACCCATTGTGGGCTTTTCAAATTTTTTCGTGTTTTCACAACTGTAAGGTTATTTAATCAAAGGTGAGAGAATGCAAAAATTTTAAAAAAAGAAAAGGGAAAACAAATTATGAAAAAAAAAAACATTTTAACAATTACTTTCATCAGAAGCTTATGTTTAACAAATTTACAATAAATAAATAAAATTTAATTTATAATTTAAATATAAAATTTTTCCTGATGATTCAATTTAAATATATTTCAAAAGAACCAGATTTAAAGAAATTTCTAAGCGAGATGAATGACCAAAAACAAAATTAGCTGAAAAGAAGGAAGATCTTCACGCTTGTAATCTAAAATGCATCAAAATACTTTAAAAGCATGCCTAACGATGGCACCACAGCAATGCATACACACAAAACACCATACTCTTTGATGTGTGTGGAATGAAGTGTACGTAGTCACATATTTGAAGTAATATTAAAATCAGTGTTTTTTTATGGTCAATCAAAACTTAATATTAATAGTCTTGGTATTATTTAAATTCTGTATTTTTATTATTCATTAATGAGACTCATTGTATTCTAAAATCGAATCAAAGATTAAAAAATTTGAGGTTGGAAGTTCTTTAAAAATGCCAAAAGTACAAAGGAAGTCGTCAAAAGTTGGCAAGTGAATGAAGAGAAGTGATAAAATTGATGATAACTCAAAATCCTTCCTCTTAGGGAAAGGGAGAGAATTTTTTTTAAATGCTTCCTTAGTCTTTAGCTAACACCTAATATGCTATAAAATTTCTAGTTTTCAGTTTTTATAAATACCAAAAGAAAGCTAAATTAAAAAATTGGGTTTCAAAGTTTTAAAAGGAATGTTCAGAACACGATGATTCTGAGTTTTTAAAAAAAAATCTGAAATTATCAGCAAATTTTCTGAAAGGTTGCAAGGAGGGGGGAGAATACTGAATTTTTTCGCGATGTTTAGACGAAGTTTGTGATCTTTTTACAAAATTTGCGGGGGTTTTGCGATCTTTTCACGAAAATTGCAGTTTTTCACAAAAGTTTAATGAAAATTAAGTTTTTTTCATGATCATTTGATGAAATTTGCGGTTTTTCGCGATCCTTTCACGAAATTTGTGATTTTTTGACGAAATTAGCATTTTTTTTTTTCGATTTTTTGATGAAATTCACATTTTTCCCTCGATCTTTTGATGAAATTCATGTTTTCCCACGATCCTTCAATGTGAAATTGACGATTTTTCTGCGAACGATTGGCGAAATGGATTTATTTCGGTGACCATTTGCCAAAATTCACAATATTTTTTATGTCTGAATTTTCGGGTTGATGACCGATTTTTTTTAATTTTCAGAACCGAATGCCTTAAGTTTCTTGGAAAATTTGGAACAGAATCACCCCTAGTTCAGAAGTACCTTTTCTCAGATATATTGCACAAATAATATCAAAAGTTATTCCTTTTACTAGTTCTTCCCCATCAGGAATGGTATAACACAATGGTAACATTTCAAAGAAGTTAAAGGTAAAATCAATTAAATTGACTGTATTAGTCAAGGAAAGTGCTGTTTGGTGTAGGTCTCACACATGTGGAAAAATTGTACTGGAATGGTCAAATTCTTTATTGATTGTATATCATAAAAATATATTGCAAAATTTATTTGGAAAAGCTGGAATAAAATTTTCAAAAAAGACTCCTCTTTCAGAAAATAGCCACATGCTTGACAGAAATAGTTGTTTTTCAGCACTTTTTCACTTTAAAAAGTTGCCTTAGTCTCCTGGAGCTGAAAATAGTAGCAAATTGTAGCATTTTCGTAGCCCTGCACCAACTTTTTAAGGCAAAGAGTACCGATAAATGAAATCTAAGTAATTACTACATACACATATTTTAAAATCTTACCTAAGCATTGTTATGATGAAATCAAAGCACATCCATGGATTTTTAAGATATGAATAAGAACCAAATATGAAACCTCTTGCAACTGTCTGATGAACAGCTTCAGTAATGTAAAATATCAAAGATACATGTCTAAAAAAAAAACATGTTTAAGTATTCATTAAATGTAAGAATCCTTTATTAAAATCATTAAAACGGAACATCAATAGATTACATTTTATGGTTAAATTAACAGATTACTAGTTTTTTAAGTTAGAATAAAATAATTTATTTAATAGTTTTAATATATATTTGACCTGAATGCACTTGCTCTGTTCTATTGTTAATAGGAAGGTATTCGTGTATTTTTCCACTATAAAGACCTTGGTGCTTTTTTAATATGCCTGGAGCAAATCAGGCTTCAGAAAGTAAAATTTGTTGCCAAATTACACTGCTGACCATTAAAATTGCAACACCAGGAAGGAATGATCTGACGAACGTCAAAATCACATGAAAAGAAGAAGAGATTAGAATATGCAAATGATTAGTATTTCAGCACATTTAGACAAGGCAGGCGGGAGAAACGACATCTGAAGCACTGCATAAAAGAAAAGTTGCGCAGTGGATTTCTCATTCGGAGTGCCCTTTGTAAGGTCCGTCTTTGCTCAGAATATCGTGTTATGCCTCGAATAATAAGAAGAAATGCTTAGCACCAAGTGTCGGTATTCAATAGAGGCAATGTCGCTGCCTATCGAGAGTGTGGATTATCTTTCCATGATATCGCCCGTTGCATTCGTCGAAATCCAACCACTGTCATGCAAATATGGAATCAATGGATTGCTGAGGGTCATACTGAATGGCATGCAGGATCTCGACGCCCTCCAATGACTAACGCCGGAGAGGACAGACATATTGTGAGGTCAGCCCTGCAAAACCGTACAACTACATCACGAACCATTAGTCAGGAAATGAGCATGTTTGAAGCGCACCCAGTATCCGCTTGTACGGTGCGACAACGTTTGCAGCAGTGTGGACTGTCAGAACAGCGACCAGTACTGCGGCTTCCCTTGACAATACAGCGTAGAGTGAGTTGGCGACTCTGATGCGCCGAACGACAAAGCTGGATGCATGACTGGCACAATGTAATTTTTTCAGACGAGTCCCGGTTATACGTGCTGTATTCTGATGGCCGTATACTTGTCTGGAGGCTCCGAGGAAAACGTCTGTCACCTGCTTGCATTCAATATCAGCATAGGGGCTCTGCACCTGGTGTGATGGTTTGGGCAGCCATTGGGTACACGACATGCACATCTCTAGTTCGGACCGATGGTAATTTGAACGCAGATTGGTACATTTTAGACATCTTATGTCCAGTGGTAGTGCCCTGTCTTCAAGGCCTGCCCAACGCCATCTTCCAGCAAGGTAACGCAAGACCACATGTTGCATGTCGTGTTCTGACCTTCCTCGATACACAGGGTATTCGATTGCTGAAATGGCCTGCACGGTCTCCAGATCTGTAACCCATTGAAAACATCTGGTCATGAATTGCTTAGAGATTAGCCCGCCACCCTTCTCCAACTAATACGGCTGATGAAGTGTGGCATAGACTTGAAGCAGCATTGAATGAGTGGCCCGTTTCTGTCCTCCAAGCCCAGTTCGACTCCATGCCTAACCGGATAAGGGCAGTTTTAGCTGCCAGGGGGAGCAGCTGTTTTTACCAATTACGCACCCTTGTAAACACTTAAACTGTTTACAAATTTAATCATTTTGTTTTCATGCCATACTGTTTACATACAATAAATATCTTTTTTGTATTTTCATGGTGTTGCAATTTTAATAGCCAGCAGTGTATGTAAACAGCTATTATTGCAAATTATTAAAGGAAAAAAAAAGATTAATAAAATGAAGAGCACAGATGATAAAGGTGGTAAGTGACACAATCATCATTTTGAGAAAATGAGCTGTAAAGTTCCACATACAGGCAAAGTTCTTTAATCCGCACAGGTTGGGACCAAAGGTTGTGCAGATTATAGAATATTGCGGATCATAGAGTATTGGGTGTATTATGAGTCATTTTTTAAAAATGTATTTAAAGAGTAATACATTGATAATTTGATATATTTATTATCAGAATTAAATTTTTCTTTTGCAATTAATTGCTGAAATTCACGTTTTTTTTTCCACGATCATTTCAAGATTTTTTTCAACGATCGTTTAATGAAATTCGCGTTTTTTTGCCACAATTGATTATTGAAATTCACAATTTTTTCCCACGACCATTTGTCGAAGTTCGCGATATTTTGCAACAGCACACTGACAAAATTCATTATGTGTTTTCGCGATTTTTTTACTATCGTTTATCAAAATTAGCGATTTTTCCACGATCATTTATAGAAATTTGTGTCTTTTTCCACGAACGATTGACGAAATTTGCGATTTTTTGCAATCGTTTCACGAAATTAGCAATTTTTTACCACAACAATTTCTGGAAGTTAATATTTTTCGGGTGTGTGGATTATCGATCCTTGACTGTATCTCTATTTGCATTTATTGTCAAATGCTTCCTTTATCAATTAAAATCTTTGTGAGTATTAGGTTCTTTCAAATAGTCATTTAATAGGTGGTAGAGGATTACTGATTATCTTCAATCATATGATTAACTCAATTTTCTTTTTGCCTCATACCACCTTTATCATCGGAGCTCTTCAAATATTAATAATGCAAATAAAGAATAAATTTCATGTTAATGCAATTAATGTAGGTATATTTAAAAACATCACTACATTGTCAATAATGAGTCCATTTTTTTATTTCTTTTTTTTTGTCTTACTAAAAAAAAAAAAAAAAAAAACATTAAATAGTGCTTTTTTATAAAGTAGAATAGTGTTTTGCATATTTTAAAACAATACTGCTTTATTTATCGAATGTTTTTAAAACAAAAAAAGAGAAGCAGCAGCTAACATTAGCTTATTTTTCTCCTATAATGTAATTTTGAGAGACACAAAACAAATTTTGAGATATTTACAGGTTTCGAGGACCTTCTATTGGATCATATAATACAGTATTGTTTTCATTCCACATTAGCTTATTTTTAGTTCATATGCAATTTTCAAACTGATGATAAAACAAATTTTCAGATCTTATAATTATAAGGGATATGATGCAATCAGGGATGGCTAATTGTATAGGGCATGGCCATACCTATACTTCCATATTCAGTTTACTAAAATTAAACAAATTTTTATTATGGACTGTTTAAGATAGTTTGGATTTAAGCCCATGGAGCCCAAATAAAGATTAAAAAATATCCTCTGTTTCACTAGCTCCTATCCTCGAAGAACACCCCATTCCACGTGGTTATGAATCCAGAAGTCATATATACCCTTAATGAGAACCGACCGGTCTTCGCTCTCGTAGTATTGAGAGCTCCAAAGCACTGTGCCCTTATCTCACACATAGAATTACATGGAATTTTGCACAACAAATATTTGAATTTTGTCTTTTGTATTAAAGTCAGTGTACATAAATTCATTAATTAAAAAAATATATGTCAACCAGTATTCGAAATATACTTACTCAAAAAGCAAAGGTAACGAATCAGGAATAGCCAAATCAATCAGATAAGTAATAATTATAATAATCAGAACTATATCATAACATCTGCATAAAAAATCAAGGAAAATTAAAGTAAAAATAATAAAATACAATTTTTTAAAGCATTTAAAATTCAAATTTTAGTGAACAAATAAAGGATACACATGGGTTGTAAATGCTATTGAAATTCGTCTAATAGAGCTATATGGATGAAATAAATATAAGGTAGGCAAGCGACTATATCTATATACATAAGTTTGTCCCCAGTGTCTTTCTATGATGCAAAAAGTCTGTAAATACAAAACATAAATTAAGTCATTTAAAAAGTAATAAAATAATTACAAAATTTCAAAATGTCTGTAATTTTTTTTCTAATTTTAAAGTAATAAAATGTTTGTTCTAAGATAACCATAAAATGACAATCTGAGATTGCACACTACAGGACCATAGATGTACAATCTTGGAAAAAAAAAAAAAAAAAAGTAAACATCCCCTGCTAACCCTGCAACTAATTATAATAGACTCGAAAACACATTAAGAGAGTGAAATGATCATATTGGCAAGAAATAATACACTTTAAAAGAAGTGACTTAGTCATTCTGTAGCATTTCAACAATCAAGTACCGAACTTCAATTTGGATACAGCTACTAAAATATGCTCAGTTTAATATAATTAATTTCTCTGAAACTAATCGCACAAATTTCATGCAAATTTGGATTTAAGGTAATTGAAGGGTGTAGAATTCATTTATGGAGTCAAACTTGGGTATTGCTATTGAAAAAAATAGAATTTTGATATGTAGGATGGCTCCCTAAGCAAATTTTATATCTATCATTTAAAAGTAGACTTTATTTTCAATCATTTAGTACCTGTAACTTTCTTCTACAATAACTTGTTGCAGAGTTAGCAGGGGGCATTTCCTTTTTTTTCATGACTGTACATTACATGCACAAGAGTTTTAGACACATTTTCCCACACAATTTCACTGCACCAGTAAAATCTGGTAATTAAATGTATATATTTTCACAAATCAAATGGAAAGTTGGCATCAAATCAATATTGAAGCAAAAATACCTTTGAAAAAAAAAATAAAACTACTTCTCTATTATAATGACCTTGGCAAGACTGAGAAAATACCCTTGCCTTTACACATATTTTTTAGGCAATTTATTCATACATGTACAATTTTTTCAATATTTATACAATGAATTCATTTAACATACAGAAGCAATTTATCTGTCATCATATACAAACAGAAGTAATTTATATAATATGTGTAATCAGGAACAATTTATTTAATATATACATAAAGAGGCATAATAGTTCATCAAAATAGTTCATCATTTGAGAACAAATCTCACTTTTTTAAGCCTGAATTGCCATGGAGGAAAGAGATAGATGGATGGCAATTCTTATGTGATGTGCGGGACATATACATGTGTTTAAACCATTAAATTTTACCGAAATTAAAGTTATTAAATACTTTGATAATTATGAGGTATAAGACCTTAACTTGTACTTCAGAAAGACATGCTGGTTTTTTTTCCCACATTAAAAATTGAATAAATAAGAAATTAAAATGTATGCATGATGCACGGGACTCACAAAAAATCAAAATGCATACATGATATGGTATTAACGTTAATTTCTGTGATGTTCCATGGATTTATTGATCATACTTTTTTTTGTAACGAAAGAACATTTAGTAGATTGATTTGGTGCAATATTAAGTTCATTTTAAAAATTAATTAATAAATTATGTAGATTTTATGGATGTGATGCACGGGACAAGTCTGACATGTTTGCATACCACCTGAGATTTATGACATTTCTCAACATATTGAAGATGCAGTGATAGAAATTGGGAAATAAAAGGTAGGCGTCAAATGACGACTACTGTAAAAATCTTAGGCGTCAAATTAAAATTTTTAGTTGCAATTTCTAAAATTCATTTTTTACATTACTGTACATACTCTATGCTACATTTTAGAAAAGTACCAATACTTGTTTTTATTTAAAATTATTGAAGTTCTTAATTTCCAAGATTATAATAATTGAAGAGACTTAAAAGTGATGAAAAGCTTTTTTAATTATTGCTATACTTAGAAATTAATAGAAAAGTGCACTTAATCATGTTAAATAAATTTAAAACTTGATAACTTGATAAACAAAAACAAATTTTATACAGTGTTGATAGTTACAATTGAATCTAGTAAAAATTAAAAAAACATGTAATGCATCTACATTTAAATCTTGTAACATGAAATCAAAAGGTACACTAATTATTTTCACCGTTAAAATAATACAATAAATATTTTTTTTTAGAAAGCTAGGCATAAAATTTGACGACCAAGAATAATTTTGTAGTCGTCAAATGCAATAATTTGGTTGCATTTGACGGCTAACGACCGCTAATTTCGAACACTGTTAGGATGTTAAATTATGAGAACACATGATAAAAAGATACTAATCATGTATTCCACTTGATGCAGATATTAATTACTTAAAATAATTGCCAGTAAATGGCACCAATGTACTCATAATTTGAAATTTTTTTAAAAGTACATTTTCTAAATGTGTTTAAAAATATGTTTTATTTTGACATGTATCGATTAATGCAAATGTATGATTTGTGAGATTTTCTTCCTAAAGTAAAGATGTCTTACGAATACGCATAATTCTGAAATGTTTCGGGATGAAGCATTATGTAATAATACTAACAATTCTCACTGTTGGCAAGGTGTTTGTAGTGATTGTTCTCATTTAGAAAAGATCAAAAATGATGGGCCAGATGAAAATACCCTCATATGGACCCAATGGGCAAAAGACAGAGGAGGCAAGTTAAGATGTAATGTGAAAGAAGGCTGCATTGGCAACATTTTATCAAGCTTGAAAGAAACCTTTTATTTAGTCACTTGCCACTTAAATATTAAACAAATTCAAAATTAAGAATTTCAGAATGATAAAGGAGACCCCAAAGTAAAAGTTCTTCAGAAAGAATTTGCTATGAATTATAACTGTGAAATCAAAATGAAATTCATAGTGCTCTAGAAGTAGTGTGACTTTATTCACAGCAGGTAGGGGAGAGTGGTAATGAATGGGCCATTAACAAAATATGAAAAAGTATTTGCATAAAATTATTTTAGATGCCACCAATAAATGAAGCTATTTGTTCTACCAAACTCACCAAATTTTCCATTGTTTGGGAGAAGCCATTTTCCCACTAGAGTAGGATGGTCAAGAATCTGATTGAAAAGTAAATTTTTTCCCTTTTCAATAAAATAAATAAGCTAAAAAGTATCTATTATTTCACTGCAGAATAGGATAGTCAAGAATCTGATTGAAAAGTAATTTTTTTCCCTTTTCAACAAAATAAATAAGCTAAAAAGTATCTATTATTTCACTGCAGATATGTGTATTAGCAAGTCTTTGCATATCTGTAAAATAATTTTAGGATGTATTTAGATGTTATTTGAATTTAATGTACTAAAAAAACCTGAATATATTCCAGAAGTATAGGTGGGGCTGAATTGGTCACTATATCATGGTCATGAATGGGCCACCTTAGCCCTGATCATGAAAATATGGTTTTTCTTTCTTTTTTTCTGATTTTCTCTTTAATATGAAACATGACTGGCTGTAATGGATTCAGATTAAATAACTGTCTAGTTAGAATAGGTTTATAATGATGTATAAAAAATAATTTGCACATTTTCACCCTAAGAAATAAGATATTTATTAGAAACATAAGTTAAATTGTATAAATGATTAAGGTGAACTGTCCAGTTGTTGAGCACACCTACCAGTATTTTTCCATTTAATATAAAACTAGAATAATTGTTTATATTCTTAATCTGATGGGTAGAATAAATTATACCAGAAATTTACACTAAATAGTCAATTAATAGGCAATTGCAACCCTTGTTACAATCATGTCATTTAATATTAATTTTGAAAAATATAAATTTCGTTAAATCATAATGTGTATTATCTATTATTTTTATGTTCTTTCTTTCTTATAATCTCATTATTCTGTCATTTTTCTGCTACAATTATGTGATTTAATAATATCACTTTTGATGTTTATAAATTTTGATAAGCATTGTGTATTACTTACTATTTCTGTATGCTTTGGTCATATCATGTCAGGTACCATTCATTTTGTCATATTTGGTGAATAAAAGATTAATTCCACATTTTTTCATTGAATTCATTTAGTGGCCCATTCAGCCCCATGGGTGGGGATGAATGTGCCGAATTTCTATATTTTCATTTTCTATTATCATTCATTATAGACATTTTCTAATCCAATTTTTATGACTTTTTTACATAACCAAATAAGTAAAGTAACTGAAGAGCCAATTCTGAGCCAAAAAAAAAAAAAAAAGTATTAGAAAAATTTGCAAAAATTAAAAGTAAAAAATTGGCCCATTTATTACCACTCTCCCCTATGTTGTCTCAGGACATTTGTTCAACATTTTTAATTTGTTCGAATGCAAAAGAAAAGGAAAAAATACAGTAAGAGCTTTTATTGAGTTACTTTACTCTGATCTGGAGCCCCTTTTCAGATGAAAACAAAAATTGAAGTGATTTGGACAGACGACCCATCATCTGAATTCAAGAATACATTTATGGCTCTTTTCTCATAAGAACTTAGTTGGAAATACTAGAAAACTTTTAGCTGGAAATACTTTGCCACTTCACATGGAAAAGTGACATAGATAGAATAGGTGGAACAGTAAATTCACTTGTTCGTCAAAAAGTTATGAGCAAGTAAATTTCTCAAATTGTACATTCTGCTTCTGATTTTTACAACCTTGTAAAGATTTTAATACCAGCAATAAAAGTTTTATTAGTTATAGAGAGAAATATTCCACAGAATGAAATGTAGGCCAAATAATGTACCATCTCTTTATTACAGTTTTGCGGATTTATGTAAAAGAACATGATGCATGATTTCTTTTTTTTTTTTCGAAACCATCATTTTTGTATTTTTTCAAAACATTTTTTCTTATTATTTAGCATAAAAATATGTCAAGCTTTAAAATTTCTAAATTAGTCTCTCTTTTTTTT
This sequence comes from Maratus speciosus, assembly GCA_963932465.1. Lineage (NCBI taxonomy): Eukaryota > Metazoa > Arthropoda > Arachnida > Araneae > Salticidae > Maratus > Maratus speciosus. The sequence continues at coordinate 373,428,807 of OZ010792.1, read as the reverse complement.
TTTTACAAAATTTAGCATAAATGATGCACAGGACAAGGGTGTGTGATGCACGGGACAAATTTAAAATGCTTATAATTTGAAAAATTATTAACATGAATTTATTTTAACAATGCATATTAGAGATGCAACGAATATTCGGCCGAAGCCGAATATTCGTCCCATTCGGCCTGTCTGCCGAATATTCGGCTTCGGCCAAATATCAAGTCCATTATTCGGCCTTGGCTGAATAATACTGTAATAAATGTTTTTATATTTACACAGTATAACTTTTTAATTTGACAATTTATATTCATCATATATAATGAAAATTTCATTTGAAATTAACTAACACTCTTTTTTCCATTAACTTTCATGCTCCGAATGGGTCTACCCATTTTTATATAAGAGGCTAATTTAGGAATCATGTTAAAAAAATTTTATGCTGTATCAGTAAGTACAAAAAGTATCTGTAATAAACTAACACAATCTGTTAAATTTAAAATTAATCTATTCAAAATTGTTTTAATACAGCTGTACAAGCTAATTCAATTTTTTTTTTTTTTATCATAATGGGAAGTTTAACATTTAACCCTTGTTACATTAAAAAATATTTCTTTCAAGAATATTTTGAATTATACACATAAAGAACATAAATATATGATTGATTAGATATAGATGTATTATATATGTATAAGATATTTAAGCCGTATATGTTGCAATACTTAAGGGTTTTTTTTTTTTTTTTTTTTAGTAAAATACGCTTAAAAGTTAAATATAATTTAAGTGATTTTTTTAAGTCTGTTACTATTTCTTATTAAATAATGAAAGAAATGTAAATACTAAATTCTTTTAATTAGTATGCATTTACGTTTTAGATATTTTTTTCCAGAATAGCATTGTAATGCCTTAAAAAACAGTTAAAATGTTTTCAATAAACGTAGATTGTGATGCAGAAATAATAATAATTCAGCATTCTCAGGTGATAGTCTATTTCTTCTTTTTTTTTTTTTTTTTTTTTTCGTAAATGTTACTGAAAAAAAATGCTTCTGAAAATAATCTCTCACTATATATGGTACTTCCTGGTGCAGAAAGGTACTTTTTGGCTAATTGTGAAAGGTTTGGAAAGTCTTCCGAATTTTTCGCCCACCACTCTAAAGGATACTGTTGTCTTTCTAGTAGTGGCTGGGAAAGAAAATTACTTATTTCTTTTACTTCTTCACGTTGAGAAGCACTTTCTATAGAGTCTTCACTGCTGACAGCAAAAAAAAAAAAATAATAAAGATAAATAAAAATTTTGTTAATTGTGAGCTTTATAAAGACAATGATTTCTTTCCACCATTTTAGAGGATATTCCTTTCACCCTTTCTATCAGTGGTTTTTCTTATTAAGATTTCTTATTTTTTATTTTATTTCATCTGAAAGCTGAAACTTACGTTTCCTAGTAGTTTTAAAATTTTGTCATTATTTTAAAATGTAACAACAACGCACATAATATCTATTAAAATGTAATTAGACAGTACCTTATGAGGAACTTTTGCTAAGATTTTTTTTTTTTTGGGGGGGGGGGGGGAGGGGGGGTGTCTGAATTATATTATTGAGGCAATTTTTAAGCTGAACATAGCCGAATATTTTTTCGGAGTAAAATAATGCTTTAAAAAATTAAAAATTTGTATATAAATAATTTTTTTTAAAGAAAACAATACATTTTAATTGTGAAATATACAAGAATTGTGCATATAGTGCATACCATATTTTGTTTTTTGGCAAAAATAAGTTCATTATTCGGCGGCCGAATATGCCGAATATTCGTCTGTAACTTGGCCGAATATTCGGTATTCGGTTATTCGGCCAAACCACTATTCGTTGCATCACTAATGCATATCTTTTTCTTTTTAAAAGTATAAAGTAAATCAGAAATGTTTTCCATCTAAAATAAATATTACTACTTCTAGTAAAACTTAATGCAGTTTTAATGTGATGCACGGGACATCACTTTAAAGTATCTTAAATCACAAACTACAATTTGAAAAATTAAAATGAAAGTAATTTTTTTATTAAATTAAATAGAAATATACCTGCAGCTACTTTGAAAAGCCAAATATTAAATAAAAGTACAGTATATTTGTTTATAGAGATTAACGAAGTATAGGTGTATGAATGCATGCGTTTTTCAATATTGTAAACATCAATTTTGACCTTCATGAACATATACAAACAAACCATGCAAAAATAAAAAAATGCATGAATTAAATACTTCAAACTATGTACTTTAATTAGCCATGAATAAAAAAGAAAAATTTTATAGTTTATTTTTTGAGGGTATGGTTCACTTTTGGGAGAATCGCCCTGGAGATGAAGCACTGAGTGTGATGCCAAAAAGGCAACCCTGAAACTGGTTAAAATTAAAGTCCAAATACTTTCGACTCCACAGAGTATGTGCACGGCTAGGCCGAATGAGGGCATTTAAATTTGAGGGATAACCGCCTTCATTTTGAAAACTGTTTTTACGGCACACTGCATCGCCATCTATCCAGTGCCAATTTGAACCAAACTTTTTTTCAAAAGTTACTAAGGCCTCTATAAAAAACAAGTATCTAAATAAACATTAACAAGCAATAAATTTTAATTGAAGTGGCATATTACTAAGAACACTGATCCAGGATTCGTAAATATCATGATATTTTCAAAAATATTAAAAATATCTGATATTTTGATATATACAGTAGACTCCCTTAAATTCGCGAACGCCTAAAATCTACGTATTTTTTCAGATGTAAACAATGAAATCTACAGTTAAGTTGCAGGAACAAAATTCAAGATGGTGCCGAAATCAGAGACTACCACAATGTTTTTTTTACTAAATTTTTTGTTAATCACTCTCTTTTGGCTATTACAGTTGATTTATTACTAAATAAATTTACATTACTTTTGATTTTGATATAAATTAGCATATCTATATAAAAAATTCCAGGGTTCGAAATGGAAAAATCCATGAACCAGAATGCTATTTTAAAATTATTGTTCGCAGATTTTTTTTTTTTTTAATTATAGACAAATTTATTTCTAAACATACAAAGCAGTATAAAAAAAGCATTCAAGGAAGGCTCTAAATAACAATGAAAAAAGTTATTAAAGTTAAAAGTGCTAAGAACGAATTATGACATATCGATCTTACGATCGTTTTACCACTAGATGGCAGCATCGGACTTTTAAAATCGAATTGATTTTATCGGTAATAATTTAATATTTTTCTAAATTTTTATTTTACATAATTATTTTAATAATTACTTACTTTTAAACTAATAAATTATTTTAATGTTTCACTTTATTGTAAGCATTCATTATAATTTCCCTTGCTTAACTACCAATCAAATTAATGTTTCAAAAATGTAAACAAATCAATGACCAGAAATCTGCAAAATTCTAAAATCCGCACAACCTCTGGTCCCAAGCTGTGCGGATTTGAGGGAGTCTACTGTATCATATATTTTTTAAATAGTCAACTTATTATTAATTATAAATATTTTCAGACCTAAATTAGAAACTAAAACATACTGAATTTAGCATGAAAACTTAATAAAACTATATTCTAAATGTTTTTGTTTTTTTTTTTCACATATGTAACAAAATTGAAGATCAACTAAAGTTGAGGCATGTCTAACCAGTCAATGGGTATTATACTACAATAGCCAATTTACTCACTTTGGCATTATAGGATCGCCAGATTTGGCTGTTTATCATTGTTAATGGAATAAATTTGTGTGAATTCATGTTACCCAGGCTTTTGTTTTTTCACGCTCCACGCAGATTGTTCTGTATTCCTAAAAGAATTTCGGTTCCATTGTTTTAGCCTACTATACTAGGTTTTGTCATCTTCGATTTCTGAATTTTTAGTGATTCTTATGAGATTAAACTTTTTTCTTTTTAGTGTCATCTCTAACTTGAGTAGCCTGATATAGTCCATAAATAACAATAATTTCATTTTACAGATTTAAAATTACATATAATTCATAGGCGGAACCAGCCTTTTGAACGGGGGGGTGCCCAGACTTTTTAACCAGAATATGTTGGATGCAAACAATATCTTATATGGTAAAACCTGCTAAAACGGAACCCCAGTAAACCTCCCGAATTTCCATTTTAGACAGGTTTTCCTCTTAGAATTCATAATTGTGTGTTATTTCTTTTAAAAAAGGCTCAAACGGGATTTTTGTTTGCGTGAGGGGGTGTGAGAAGGAGTTCAAAACATCAAAACTAAATCTAATGGTAAAATATATATATATATGTAAATCTCCTTGCAGCAGTGAAATAAGACAGTGGCTAAGTGTGGTCACAAGTGTAACAATTTTTGGCTCCCTAACTTTTTACAAAGATTAAAAAACGCCTTTAATCTTGCTGGAAACTTTTATAGGCACAGGGCATTGCATGAGACGTAAACCTAGCATTAGCTATGTCAAAGTCTTGTAGATGAAATTTTGCCGGATGATAAATCTCAGATATTACATGCTGTACACAAGTACATACCCACGAAAGTTTTTCAGAATGTGACTCCATGACTTCTTAGGGATCACCGGGGAAGAACCAAGAAATTTTGGAGGAAAGTGCATATAAATAATTATTATAATATTATAAATAATTACAATATTCTTTAATAATTCATGTTTTTACCTCAGAATGTGTCCAATGTAAAGCAATACAATAAATTTTGTCAAGATAATAAAAATTATATTATCATGATGCGACTGTAAAATAAAGATAGGTGCTTGCCTGTCTCCGTGTGTGTGTATACGCGCGAGCGCTGAACTCTGAAAAAACCTTGCAGTCCTCACAGTAGAAAGATTTGACAGGAAAGTACCTGTTTGCCTGAAGTCATGCATATCGAAGACAATTTCTGGAATTTTTCAATTAATTTTTTATGTGATTTTTTTCAAATTAGTAAAAAAGAATCCGATTTATATATTTTATCCAGTAAACTTTGTCTTCTTTTCAATAAAGTTTTTTCGAGATTCTTAGAGCGATTTTTCAATCTGTAACAATTTTTTAATGTTATTTTTAGAGTTTTTTTTCGCGTTCCTAAAAGAAATCCGGTTTAAATATTTTACCCAATTAGTTAATTTCGTTCCCTGCTGTCCTTTAATTTTTTCCGAATTTTTAATGCGATTTATAACGGGGTTTTTTGCACTTAGAGGCGAGTTTTTGACTTTTTTTGAAACATAAAAACTCTCCAGTAATTTTTGCAATTGCCGTGATTAAATTCAAATTGAAAGAATGTCAAATCAGTTCTCATAAGAAAGCTGAAAATTTAATTTGGCTCAGAGAAAGAAAAATCGCGATAATTCAGGATTCATTTGTTTCAAGACGGATGTGGTCGTAGCTTGGTCGGGGTACGTTGCCAATTGCAGTCCCCCCCCCCCCCCCTCCTCCCGCACACCCAATCCTAGATTTCTTTAATTCTGTGTTCATTTAAAAAAAAGCAACCAGCGAAACTCCAATAGTAATGAAGTTTTCTTTGAGGAGCAGAGTTTGAAATAACGTACGGGATTGCAGGATTTGTGCACAGAAAGGGAAAGATCCGTATAATAAAAAATGCTGTGCAGTATTTCTGCTCTTAAAATTCTTTCACAGATCTGTGATTCTTCAGTGAGTATTTAATTTTTTTTTTAAGTCCGCGATTTTTATTTCTTTTGTGGAACTTCTTAAAATCAATTCGTGACTCGATCCCGGAAAAATTTAAGAATTTCTTCAAACGAGCGGGAAAAATATCGTGAATTTCGATAAAAGAGTGCAGAAAGAAATTACGAATTTCGTCAAAGATTGAGCAAAAAAAATCAAGAATTTCGATAAATGATTGACGAGAAAATGTTGCAAATTTCCTCAAAAAGTCGCGGAAAAGAGCAGAGGATTTTGTTAATTGGTACGGAAAGATATCGAGAATTTTCTCGATCGGTAGCGTACAACTATCGCGAATTTCGACAAATGATCCCTGTAAAAAAAAACCAATTTCGTGAATAGGTCGCCAAAAAAAAAAAAAAAAAAATCGTCAAAGGATCCCGGTGAAAAATAGAATTTCATCGAAGGATTGCAGAAAGAAAATGCGAATTTCGTCAAAAGATCACGGAAAGAAAAAGGGAATTTTGTCAAAGGATCGTGTAAAGAAAACACGAATTTCATCGAAGGATCGTGCTAAAGACATTTTAATTTCAGCAAAATATCGCGGTAAAAAATGCGAATTTCATCAAAGGATCGCGGAGAAAAACACGAATTTTGTCAAAGGTTAGTATTGAAAAGTGCGGATTTCGACAAAAATTCACGTAGAAAGACGTGAATTTCGTGAAATGATTTTGGGAAAAATTGCAAATATCACGTAATGATCGCAGAATAAAAAGTCGCGAATTTCATCAAAATTTAAAGCACTGGGCTAAAACATTGAAACCGGGTCCTTTTCCTAGTTTCAAAAGAACTCCGCGAAACGTGAAGAAACTCCAAAAATCGCGTTAAAATTTTCAGAGGAAAAAAATTACTGTATTGACTTGAAAGACTGCAACCATATTCCTTTTACGACTGTCAAAATATGGTCGCGAAACACGAAATTCAACCAACCAACCAACTTCAGATTAATTTTAATTTTCTGTGTTATCATTTCTCATTTCCAAAGGAGGCAGGGTCTGTGCACCCACACCTTTCCCCCCGGCTAATCGCATTTTACAATTACTGTTTCACATCTGCATTCCCTTTCAAATTTTTTTGCTTCATTCTAGACTTTAGACTGCGAAATCAAAGACACAAATAATTTCTGTTTCTATCCTCCTCAAGAACTTGCGTCAATTTCTCATGAAATTGCAGAAATATGCAATAAAAAGAACGGTGTTAAAAAAATCCCCCCCCCCCCCCCCCCCCAAAAAAAAGACGTCAAAGTGGGATTATAAAATCTGCTTTTTGGCTTACTACGACTAATACAGATTCTTGTAAATATTCTAGTTTTAAAAAAAGATAAAGAACATAATTAAAAAAAAAAAAAAAAGAACGTGGAAATTTTTTTTTTTTTTTTTTATCACAGTTCAAAACTTAGGCTGTTAGTTATCTGAGCTAAACTAATTGAATTCTGCTTTCACTTCTTTTTTCTTTTGTAGACTTCGATTTTTTTTAAGTAATTGTGCTTGAGTCTGCACAAGCGGGGGGAGTACCCGGGCACCCCCCCTGGTTACGCCTATGTAATTAGTTTAATTTCACTTTAAAATGTTTAACAAAAAAAATCTGGAGTCTGAGTTGGCTTGTTTTTTAGCGACTCCGACTCTTTTGCTCAAAAATGGATCCAACTCCACAGCCCTGTTAATAACTGAGTCAGTTCTATTCTACACAATGTGTGTGTTTTATAATAAATTAAACATTTTGTATGTTTTATAATAAAATAATTTCTGTGTGTTTATAATAAAAATTTTGGATTTTATAATAAAAAATAAATTCTTTCATAATAAAATAAAACTAACATGCTATTTTCATAGATTAGATCTAATATATATTCGAAAATGAGGTTTTCTAGCCAAAATGGCACAAAAAAAAAAAAAAATCACACCAACCCAGCTGCATTTGCAACATAGGTTACCAGAACTTCAGAAGTCACAATCAACATAACTTTCATTCCTGGTGCAAAGAATGCAAACTATTTTTGTATAAATCAATTCCACATGGTATAGGTGAGAGTGGGGTGGGATGGGACAATGGGTTTTTCTGTTCAAGACGCTGCAGTCTGCTTATTTAAAGCCGCAGCAGAAAATGTACCTTCTCTGCCATATGCTCCTGCCGAGATATTATCACCAGCTTGTGCTTGGTAAGCTGTATGCGGAAAACCTCAAGAAGATCAACCTGAAGGTGCACAGTAGAGATGCAACGATTATTCGGCTTCGACCGAATATGAAGTCCATTATTCGGCCTTGGCCGAATAATTTTGTAAAAAATGTTTTTATATTTACACAGTAAAACTTTTTAATTTGACAGTTTATATTCATCATGTATAATGGAAATTTTACTTCAAATTAACTAACACTTTTTTTCTTCTTAGCTTTCATACCCTGAATGGGTTTTATCTACCCATTTTTATATAAAAGGCTAATTTAGGAATCATGTTAAAACTTTTATGCTGTATCAATAAGAACAAAAAGTATCTGTAATAAACTAGCCTAATCTGTTAAATTTCAAATTAATGTATTCAAAATTTTCCTAAGAGAGACGCACTAAGCAAATTCTAACTTTTTTTAAGCATAATGGGGAGTTTAATATTTATCCCTTATTATATGAAAAGATATTTTATTTCAATATCTTTAATTAGACCTAGAAAGAACATAAATATATTCAATAGATTAGATATAGATGTATGTATAAAATAAATATTTAAGTCGTATATGCTGCAATACTTAGTTTTTTTTTTTTTTTTTTTGAGTAAAATGCGCTTAAAAATTAAACAAAATTTAAGTGATTTTTTAAGTGTGTTACTATTTCTTATTAAATAATGAAAGAAATGTAAATATAAATTCTTTTAATTAGTATGTATGTATTACTATTTAATTTAGATTTTCTTTCATCTGAAACTTGAAATTTATGTTAAGTGTAGGGGAGAGTGTTGTACCTTGGGACATTGACAATTTCTAATAAACTATTGGCAACAGTTATCTTTTGTGTATTTCTAATAGTGATCTATAGCCAACAGATCTCATCATAATAACAGACAACATCAGAAGCATCGAATTTTAACAGCTAGGTGAAAAAAAAAGTCCTTCCGGCCAGTGCCGGGAGGAAGAGGTAGCTTTCATAATCCTTATTTTAAAAAAGCCAACTTATATCATGCAAACACACGAAGCTCAATTTAGTGGAAACCGAATATAGGAGATTCAATACTAATTTTTATCAATATAATGAATGAGAATTTCGCGAAATTAGTCAGCTTTATCCAAGCTGCTTTTCTTTAAAGTAACTTATATTTGGCTGCCAAATTCGGCAATTTCTTAAAGTGCCTGTCATTTTAAGACAACATGGTGGATGAGGCTAAGCAGTGAACTTGGTCGAGACCTTAGTAATTGCTGTGCACATGCTCACTCACATCGGAATCGGTTAATATATAGCAGTGCTGTCGCATGCAAAAAATCAGATTTTTCAAAATGTCACCCACAATAGAAATTGAACCTGCTATATCTGAGCCATTTTTTAAGGTAAAGACAAACAAAAAATGCTCCTGAATCCTTATATCAAGATCAAATACTTAAGAAAGAAACCTTTTTCAATTTCTAATTTTTTTGCACCTCACTTTAAATATATATATATTTTTTAATTTAATGGCCGCCATTTTGAAACAAGATGGCTGATGAATCTGGCCAGCAAACTTGGTCGAGGTGTTGATGTATACTATCCACATGCCTTCTTACATCGAAATAGGCGAATACGTGTGTTATCGCGTGTCAAATACAAGATCGTTTCAAAATGTTAGCCATGCTAGAAATTCAAAGTGCTATAAATCAACCATTTTTTAAGATATCAACAAAAGAACAAATTTTCAGAAACAAAAACTGCTCCGGAATCTTTGTATCAAGGCCAAACACATAAAAAAAATCTTTTTCATTTTCCAATTTTTTAATACCTCATTTTGAATTTTAAATTTAATTTTTTTAAGTGGCAACCCTTTTGAAACAAGATGGCGAATGAAGCTGGCCAACGAACTCGGTCGAGACATTGGTATGTACTATGTACAGACCAAGTTACATCCAAATAGGTTCATAAATACGCCTGTTATCGCGTGACAAAAATCAGGTCGTTTTAAAATGTCAGTCACAAGAGAAATTCAAAATGCTATTACTCAGCCATTTTTTTTTAGATATAGACGAAAGAAAAACTGTTCCGGAATCTTTGTATTAAGGTCAAACACATACGAAAAAAAATCTTTTTCATTTTCCAATTTTTTGGTATCTCATTTAAATTTTTTTATTATTTAATTTTTTTAAATGGCCGCCATTTTGAAACAAGATGGCGGATGAAGCTGGCCAACGAACTCGGTCGAGATATTTGTATGTACTATGTACACACCAAGGTACATCCAAGTCGGTTCATAAATACACCTGTTATTACGTGAGAAAAATCAGGACGTTTCAAAATGTCAGCCACGCTAGAAATTCAAAATGCTATAACTCAGCCATTTCTTAAGATATAGACGAAACAAAAACTGCTCCCGAATCTTTTTATCAAGGTCAAACACATAAGAAGAAAATATTTTTTCAATTTTCAATTTTTGGTACCACATTTCAAATTTAAATTTTTCTTAAAAATTTAAATGGCCGCCATTTTTAAACAAGATGGCGGGTGAAGCTGGCCAACGAACCCGGTCGAGACATTGGTATGTACTATGTATAAACGAAGTTACATCCAAATCGGTTCATAAATACGCCTTTTATCGCGTAACAAAATTCAGGACGTTTCAAAATGTCAGCCACGCTAGAAATTCAAAATACTATAACTCAGCCATTTTTTAAGATATAGACGAAACAAAAACTGCTCCGAAATCTTTGTATAAAGGTCAAATACATAAAAAAAAAATATTTTTCCATTTTCAATTTTTTGGTACCACATTTCAAATTTTAAATTTTTAAAAAAATTTTAAATGGCTGCCATTTTGAAACAAAATGGCGGATGAAGCTGGCCAACGAACTCGGTCGAGAGATTGGTATTTACTATGTACACACCGAATTACATCCAAATCGGTTCATAAATACGCCTTTTATCGCGTGACAAAATTCAGGACGTTTCAAAATGTCAGCCACGCTAGAAATTCAAAATGCTATAACTCAGCCATATTTAAGATATAGACAAAACAAAAACTGCTCCGGAATCTTTGTATAAAGGTCAAATACATAAGAAAAAAATATTTTTCCATTTTTAATTTTTTGGTACCACATTTCAAGTTTTAAATTTTTTTAAAAATTTTAAATGGCCGCCATTTTGAAACAAAATGGCGGATGAAGCTGGCCAACGAACTCGGTCGAGACATTGGTTTGTACTATGTACACACCGAATTACATCGAAATCGGTTCATAATTACGGGAGTTACAGTGTGACATAGGTCAGATATATATATAGTGCTGTCCTCTAAAAAAAACCCACAGGAAAATGTATCCTAAAAAAAACCCACCCTAGAACTTAATCAAAAAAATCACAGAAGTCAAAATTTCTTTTTGTCCTGTTTCTATATGTCATTTACAATAATAAAAGCATTTAAAATTACTTAAGTGTTTATTTAGTTTTTTAAAAAATAAGCAAAAAATTACATTTATAATTTTTCATTTGTAAATCCTTCAATTTACAATTATTAAAATATTATTATTTTTTTTTCTTTTCTTTTTTTTTTTTTTTTTGCAGAATTGTATTTTAAAACTAATTAATAATGAAAGAAAAACTTTTCTGTTTAATATTTTGATTTCTAGAAGTGTTTTTACATGTGGGTTATTTTTAGAAAAAAGTGGGTTTTTTTCAAAGTCTTGTTTAATTGGCTGCCATTTTGTAATATATTGATAGAAAAAAAAATACTATACATTAAAATCTTAGTCAGGACAGGCTGTGAAAATGTAGCTACTTCAAATTGTTTTGTATTTTTTATTAAATTTTATATAGTGAGAAATTAAAAAAGTGGGTTTTTTTTAGAGGACAGCACAGTATATATATCAATTTTGAACGGAGGGTGGTTTCGGGGTCTGGGGGTCATGATCGATGAAAATATACCAAAATTTTTTGATATCGCTTTCCTCCGAACGGCTGCAATAGGTAGCTTTTTTGTAAAGAAAGCTACCTAATAAATTTCATTAGTCCAAAGTAAATATTTTCCTCCATTCTAACTTCATTTTTTTCCCATGTATTTTTACAACAAGTCAACTGCAATTTATTTTTTTATAAAAGAGAAGATTTTTAAATGTTTTGGGTATGAGAAAATAATGATAGTTCTTCTAGATTTACCGCCATTTTGATTTTATTTAAACCGTGTGGTGATTGTACCTTGGGACAGTAAAATATGTTGTACCTTGGGACATGTCCAATGGTACAAGAAATACGTGGTTCGTAATAATTTGGATAAATAAAAGTATTTTTATTACTTATTTTACAGAAAATTTCACAAATCATGTGAAATGCAATAAATAAAACAACTCAACTTTATTTTGGATCTTGAACTTGAGTTTCATTCTCTATTTCCTTGAAAAAAAAAAAAAAGTTTTGTTTGTTGGCATAAAATTAGCTATTGTTATTGTACAAAATATTGTATTAGTTATTGTATAAAATTATTGATGAGTTATATGCCTATTCTCTGAATTATGCAGTATGTCCCAAGGTACAACAGGATGTTGTACCTTGGGACAGTTTGCCTTCCCTACTTTAAATGAATGGCATTTTTTTATTTTCAAACTGTCTGAATTTCTAAAATTATATTATAGAGAAATATGTTGGTGTATTGAAATGTTGCTTTTAAATTTTAAATTTGATTATAATAATCGAAGTAAAAAATTAAAATGTGAAAATTGTCCCAAGGTACAACACTCTCCCCTACTTTTAAAATTTTGTGATTATTTTTAAATGTAGCAGCAACAACATACATAATATCTATTAAATTGTAACAATACAGTATACCTAAGATACTACATAGTGAATATTTGGAAATTTATATCTAATTTACTTTCCCTTACAGATATTTCCTTTCTCTGAATCTGAAATTCACTATAGACTTATTAGGCAGATCCCACACCGAACAGACAAGCATACGACATGCGACAAGTTGTAGCGTTCAAACAGGTTACTTCTTTGTTAAAACCAGTTTGAACGCTACAACTTGTCACATGTCGCACGCTTGTCTGTTCGGTGTGGGATCTGCCTTAATAGTGCTGTCTGCTGATATAGCAAAACAATACATGTTTTATTTTTTATTGTGAGCTTTATAAACTCTACACTGGTTTCTTTCCACCATTTTAGAGGACATTCCTTTCTATCAGTGGTTTTTCTTAAGATGCAAAGATTTATTATTATTTTACTTTTTTTGATCTGAAAGTTGAAATTTATGTCTTCTAGTACTTTTAAAATTTTGTCATTATTTTGAAATGTAACAAGAACATACATAATATCTCTTAAATGCAATTAGACAGTACCTACCTGAGGAGGAACTTTTTTTTTTTTGGCCGAATTATATCATTATCAATTATATTATTATCAATCAGGCAAATTTTAGGCCGAACATAGCCTAATATTTTTTCAAAATAAAATAATGTTTAAAAAAAAAAAAAATTGCATATAAATAATTTTTTAAAAAGGAAATGCATTTTAATTCTGAAATATACAAAAATTGTGCATATACTGCATACTATATTTTGTTTTTAGACAAAAATGAGTTCATTATTCGGCGGCCGAATATTTGGCCATACCTAGGCCGAATAATTGGTATTCGGCCAAACCACTATTCGTTGCATCACTAGTGCGCAGGTTTGTTCGGGAGGTTCTCCACCTTCCGCATGATGTCCCATCGAGTGCATGAAAGATGACGGAATGGGACTGCCATGCATGAGGTGAATTGTTCCTGTAAATGACCCTGGGACGTCTCTCTGCAGATCAGGACAAAATCCTTCGGCTCATGACTGCCCCTGAAGGCAGTCATTTAACATCTAGAGCCAGGGTCGATTCCTTCTTTAAGGGACCTGCATAACCAATGCGATGGGACTGGCCTACAGCAATGTGGTGCCGTCCCTGCCACATCGGCTTGGCTTTATGACGGCACCTCCGTCATGTCCGGTAGGGACAGGGACTACATTGCTGCGATTCAGGTCCGGTACAATTGTTCATACACAAGAGCTAGGGCGGCCCGTGGACGCAATGCTGAGAAGCTTTGCTCACGTGGCTGCCGTGCACCCGAAACCTTGAATCCTGTTTCTCAGCATCAGCAATGCTTTTCAACTCATGGCCTAAGAATAGAACGTCATGATGCTCTGTCAAACTACCTGGCACATCCTCTTGAACAGTGTGGCTACTCTGTCCACCGAGAGCACCTGTTCCGTGCCAATGGCAAGAGGTGAAAGCCTGACCTTGTGGCCTACTGTATCGATCATGTTCTCGTAATTGATTCACAAGTAACTAATGACCAACTTTCTCTTGCTGAGGCCCATTTCCAAAAAGTTCAAAAATACGAAGTCCTAAGGCCACAACTTCATAACCTTAGACCGAATGGTGTCTGTTTTTGGCTCTCTGACATTTTCTTGGCAAGGTCTCATGTCCTTAGATTTGGCCAAGTTTCTCTCAGCTTTCCATCTGCTGCGTCCAATCGATCTAAGATCCTATCTGTTCGAACCCTTTCGTGGACCCAGCGACTTTGGAGCGCTCACCAGAGGATGACTTTGCAGCTGCAGAAGAGATCCTGTGGCGGCAATCGACGAGTCCCTTAATTTTATGTTTGTGTTGCGGGTTGAGCACTACCTTTAAGTGTGCGTATGTATTTTTCGATGTATGCATCACGATCTTGATCTGTATATAATGAATAAATATTTTTAATATCATTCTAAACATTTCCCGAATCACACACTAGATGAAGCAATGGTAGCCCAATCCTCAGTTGAAAAAAGTTGCTGATTTGCATAAGCTTGCAATTGTATAACGAAAAAGATTATTTCAAGGATCAAAAGTAAATTTGCGTCATATAATTTTATTATTTCTGTATATTAATGACTTGTTTATCCATAGATGTAATAGTTTCCCTATATATGGACAGAGTTGCATAATATAGACGCACACGCGCACGCCGTGCATGGAAAATTTTCCGCAAAATTCGGAACTTTGCGGAAAATTTTTTTGAAAAAAAAATAACAATTTTTGTTTTTGTAACTTTTTTTTCTTTTAAATACCGAAATATTAGAAATATTTCCCAATTTTATGTATGATTTATTTATTGTTTGCCAGGGGTAGTTCTGTTCCGAATTTTCCGAAAATTTAAGGCATTCGGTTCCGAAAATTTTAAAAAAATCGGCCATCAGCCCGAAAATTCAGGCATAAAAAAATATCACTTAAAAATATTGTGAATTTCAACAAATGGTCGCCGAAAGAAAAATCGTCAATCGTTCGCAGAAAAAAATCACCACTTTCGTCACAGCATCGCGGAAAAAACGTTAATTTCGTCAAAGGACTGCGGAAAAAAACACGAATTTTTTTAAAGGATCCTGAAAGAAAAAAGATAATTTCATCAAAAAATGAAAAAAACGCGATCGAAAGATCGCGAAAAGCACGTGGATTTTGTCAAAATCGAAAAACTTACGAATTTTATCGAAATATCGCGAAAAACACGCCATATTATTCAAATGATCACGAAAAAAATGGGAATTTTGTCAAAAACAAACAAAACGCTGTCAAAAGATCACGGAAAAACGCGAATTTCGTCAAAAGGTCGCAAAACAAACAGCAACTTTCGTCAAAATACTGGAAAAAACACGCGAATTTCGTCGAAAGATAGCGAAAAATACACTAATTCAGTCAAAAGATCGCGAAAAGAATCGTGAATTTTCACAAAGGATCGCTAGTTTTGTGAAAAAACGAACAAAACGCGGTCAAAAGATAGAAAAAAAAAACCTGTAAATTTCTACAAAAGATCGCGAAAAACAAGCGAATTCCACCCAAAGATCACGAAAAACACGCAAATTTCGCCAAAAGATCTCGAAAAATATGCAATTTTAGTCAAAAGATTGCAAAAAAAAAACCCCATGCAAATTTTGTCAAAAAATCGCAAAAATACACGAATTTCGTCAAAACACCACAAAAAATACGCGAATTTCATCAGAATACTGCAAAAATAAGCAAATTTCGTCATAAGACCACAAAAATACACGAATTTCGATAAAAGATTGCGAAAAACAAGCGAATTTCGTCAAAAGACCACAAAAATACGCAAATTTCGGCAAAAGATCGCAAAAAATACTCAAATTTTGGGAAGAGATTGTGAAATCACGTTAATTTTGTCAAAGGATCGCGAAAAACACTAATTTCATGAAATGATTGCACGGATTTTGTTTATTTTATCTTGTGATTTGCTGAAATTAGGTCCCCAAAGGTTCCTTTTTATGTGAAATATATGGTCTTTTTTTGGTCCCCTTTTTTTTTTTTTGAAAAAAAAATGATCCCCTTTTACCATTTTTTACTATAAAAGTTGAGTGGGAGTCCTGTATGTTGTATTCATAGGCTTTCCTTTGATTAATTAAAATTATTGCTCTAAAATAATATTTTTTAAAACCAAATAAACTGATTTTTTTCTTCTTCCTGACTGCTAATTTTTCATTATTGCAATCTGTACCCAATTGTCGTTTAGTTAGCCCAGAGTTAGCAAAATGGGTGCAGAAATTTTATCTAAATAATTATTCTTTCAAATGTGAAAATATTTTCAAGATAGCAATCATTTTAATTTTTAGGAGTTTATTAGCATAAGAATTTCAGTCTGCTCCAAAAACAGAATTTTAATTTTATTGCTACAAAATTATATTTTTGCTGCTCCAAAAATGGATTTTACTGCTCCAAAATCAGATTTTTGCTGCTCCAAAAATAGATTTTACTGCTCCAAAATCAGATTTTTGCTGCTCCAAAAATGGATTTTACTGCTCCAAAGTGGCTTTAGTGCACTTTCATCCCTGCATCAGTTCTCTTTAATGGTGATACCTATGAATAGAACTCTCCCTATAAAATGTGATTCAGTCGTTTCAGAAGCATTGCCGTATTCTTTCTGTGAACAGAGTGACTGATATTTTGTGCAAATAGATATTAAGGATTGGGCTGTTTCTAAATGCATTGACAAAATAATTGATAAGAATTCCCCTTATCATGGATTTTTAGCTTTATTATTTTTTTCAACTAAAATAATTATACTTTAATTAATATCGATTAATTTTTAATTTAAATGGAAATTACTTTAAAACTACTGTTTTTAATTAATATCGTCAAAATAATGTACGATACACATTATTTTATTAAACATTAATTTAATTTGCAGAAAGTTTTTGACCGAATATTTGCGTGCGCAGAAAGTTTTTGGTTTTATACAAGTCTGTATATGGAACATTATACTGTACATTATCCATTATTTAAACTAAGCCTAAAAGTAGCATTTTTGTTTATACAAGAAGTTTAACATAAAAGAAGATAGTGGGGAGGATTGGGACATACCAGCAAAGGGGGGAATGGGACAAGTCCAATTCCTTCTTTTTAATAAGATGAATGGGAATTGCTAATATGGAAATATTTTTAGAGGGTAATACATTAATTATAACATTGATAAATCTGTACCTTGCAACAAAAAGGGACAATGTCCAAATTGAGTTAAATGCACAAATGAATTCAGGATGCGATATAAAGTAATTGTTAAAAGGGCCAAAGTCCTCCCAATATTAGATCATTGAAAACAAAATATTTTGTTGAGGCCAATGTTACTTACTGTTAATGTAAAAATGGCCAATTTAAAATGTAAAAAAAAAAAAAAAAAACTAAATCAATGTAACATTAGATTGTAGTGAGAAAAGCATTACTGAATTGAAAGGTACAACTTTGAAAAATAATAATACAGAAATCATAGCAAGATTCTTAAAAGTCCTCAAACTTAAATTGGGTTTCCTGCCATTTGAGAAAAATTGACATTGGCCCTTTTTGTTCCAAGGTACAGATATATTCATTAACTTCAGAATGTAGATAAATTGAACAGATGATCTTTTTGGTACTTGTTAGTTATCCTGTCGACCAATTTCGCCAAATTATGCAAGTTGACATAAGTTTTATTTTAAATACCGAAAGAACAAGTAAATTAGTATAACATTAATAAAAATACAAATAAAACGTCGAAATAAAAATCACTTGATGACGTACGTAAACACGTGTAAGTCAAGTGAATGTGACATTTACGATCAACCATTATTGGCATTTAATCTTACAGTTTGGCGACAGTAATTTGGTCGACGGGATAACTAACAAGTACCGATTTTTTAATGTCATCTGTGACTGACAATCCTGAATTTTCCTTCCAGTGATGAAGATACAGGAATTTGATATTGTGGCACAGACCACAGACATTATTATATCAACCTACAATATTTGTTAGATTGTATAAAGCAACACTAGACTATTTATACCTTATCATACTTTGTTTTATAGCTGTCCAATACCTCCCTGTAGTGGGGAGGTATGGGACACATTTTGAAATTTACAATTTCTTTAATTATAAAATTGTGGACTATTTAGTTATCCTGTTGACCAAAAATCTATCACCAAACTATAAGATTAAATGCCAATAATGATTGATCGTAAATGTCACATTCACTTGACTTTAAGCAAGTTACTCATGTTTACGTCATAAAGTGATTTTTATTTCAGCGTTTTATTTATATTTTTATTAATGTTATACTAATTTATTTGTTCTTTCGTTATTTAAAATAAAAATTATGTCAATTTGTATAGTTTGGTGATTTATATAATTTGGAGAAATTCGTCACCGGGATAACTAAGTAGTACCAAAATTGTTTCTCCAAATTATGTTTCTATATTGTTCAAGGACCTTACTAGTACTTTATTTTGTATTCTATAAATTGAAATTTTTGTGTCAAACAAAGTTGATTTTCTTATTTTAGTAAAAAGTGTCCCATTCCTCTCTACTCTCTCCTATACAAAATGGTGTTGCATTTGCCTTAGTACATATATTCTTTATAATTAAGCTTGAGCTTGAAACACCTATATTTTAATTATGGCCACCCTGTATTTGTATGTCCTAATATGTATTTAAAGTCATTGAAAAATGTTTAATTTTTTTTTATGGTGTAGGAAGTGGGGCCTGAATGAGCACAAGACACTTAATGAACCCAATTGGCTTGATAAGGCTCTGTTAGTAATACAATATTCTTAATTTACGGAAGAAAAACAGCAAAGAAAATTAAAGAATTCAATAATGAATTTTACCACTTGCTTGACACTGCCCTACAAATAAAGAAAAATATTTGCTATAGAAATTATAAAATAAAACTAGTATGTTCTAAATATTTTGTGGTTTTACTTATTTCTGGTCTTAGGGCTTGATAAAGTAACTATTACGAGAATAACCAATGTCGTGGATTGGAAAAGGCTGAATACGGCAAATCATAACATGTAAATAAATTATGGATCATTTTGCAAAGGTTAAATAGCTTTCTGAACAACAAACAATTGTGAGAGAAATACACTGGAAAAATGTATGGATGGGAGCCAAACAAAAACAGGTAGTTTCCTGCCAAAATCTGGACAGTTGGTATTTTTGGGCTATTATTTAGATTTTTAAATAATTTATTTTTTTAAATGAAATTTTTTATAGATTTCTAAAACTCAATGCAACAGAAACTGAAATATAAAATCAAGCTAAAAGGGGGGAAAAAAGGGAGTTCGTCTTTTTTATACATAAAAACAATATTATACTTATTTGTTATTATTTTAGCATTTTTAATAATTAAAATGACTAAAATAGTAAGCATAGTCGCATTAGGTATTCCAATGAAAATCTGGAATGTTTGCACTTATATTTTGTATAACCTTCAATGTTTCAATATGCTACAATAAGTGTTAATAAATATTTTACTGATATTTTAAGAAAATAGCAATTTTAAAATAATAATAATATTTTACATCTTCCATTACGGTTTGATCACACTCCTTTAAAGGAATTCCAAGAGCTTTTTCTGGATTCAACGGCGTATTTAGTAGAGAAGCCATGTCACTGATATTTTAAAACATTAAAATAAAGGTTCCATATTCTAAACTTCAATACGAAATTCCCACCTTTACTTGTATACAATTAAATCCAAAGCGAACGATTCATATGAAAGATGAATGATTTCTTCAGAATGTGAATGATTCGAGCTTTGGAAAAATTTTGCGATCGCAAAGGGCTCGATACATACAGCCAGCCCAGCCAACCAAAAGAACCTTTTTTGGATGCACCGTGATTAGTCTCCCCCTAAGGCTGCGTTCAGCGACGCCACCCTTTCACCCTAGAGGGCTACCCTGTCACGTGAGGTGCTAGAGCCCTTTTACCCCGTGTGAAAGCCAGGGTTCTTCGGGGTAGTTCGTTGCTGAACGGCTTGGGGTAGGGTTATTTGACAAGACAGCAAAACAGTAAACATATATGGCTGAGACGTTCGTTGATTTTCTGAAATAAACATAGCGTTTTATTTACAATTTACACATCGGATTTAATGTTATGTGGCGAAATTTATTATTAAGATTCTCACGATTTAGTTAGTATAGTGCTTTTTAAAATGAAATAATTAAAGGAAAGTGGATTGCCAAATTTATCAAGATGTGATTGCAAATTTCATGAAATTATCATCCATGCCGTTCCGTTGAGGAATGAGGAGTTTTGTGATTTATTGTTTTTATTTTGCACATTTGAGTGTGGCGTTATTATCGAATTTCAAAAATTAAAATTTTGTTGGTTTTGCACTCGTGATTTTCATCTAGTACAGTCAAGATTTTTGTTATACCGCAGATAAACTTGTCCCCTGCAGTATGATTTAATAGATGTTTTCTTTTAATTTGAAACTAAATCTATATCTGGAATGCTTTCTTAGCCATAACGTGACACTTGAAATAAGGATTTCTTTTTTCAACTGGAATTCAACAACTTTTAGTAAATGCATCATGCATGTATTGCTGCAATAAATAATATTTGTTTATATGCATTTTTTTAATTCATTTCATTATATCTGTTATTCATTGTGTATATTAAAGGACAAGTCTGTAATAATATATTTAAATAAAGATTTAAATATTCTTATCTATTAGTTGTAACATTTAAAATATATTGAAACCTCAAATTTGAAAGCTCAATTAAAAAAAAAAAAAAAAAAAAAAAAGAAAAAATGTTTGTTTATTTCAGTTTTAATTTGTCATTATATCTATAATATCATATTCAGTTTCAGTCCTTGAAGGATATCAGGATAATAAATATTGAAAGTAAATCATGTTTTTAATTGGGAATCTTAACTGAACAAATATCTTAATTGAGAAGCAAATTAGCTTGAATATATATAATATCTTGGTTCCTATTTTTTGTACATATTTATGAAATAATTTTACAGTAAATTTTAAAATTCTTATGTGTTCGCAAGACAGAAAATGCACAATAGCAACATAAACAATTACTTCGATTCTTAGACATTTCAACATTCAAATAAGTATTCATTAAAAAATTAATGTGGCTTAGAAGAAAAGGAGGGTTAAAAACATCATAACTTTTGAAGCTGTAGTATAATAAAAATTAGTGTTGTGAAAATATTTCTCTGTCATTTATTAAGGCTTTCCTCAAATCTAAAAGAGCTACTTTCTGAATTTACTTCTTTTCGGAAACACATAAGATTGGCAGGTATTCTTATTCAGAAACTATGTAATAGAAGGGCATTATCCATTTTTTGATAAAAGCAATACATCTTTGAGAAAGTACTGGCAAAGTAAGTGCTTTGAATCAAATTTTCCAGAAGCGATAGCATGGGAAAGGGGAAAAACCTGCAGTCACGTGACAAGAATCTCTTATATCTCAATAAGTATTTTAGGTACTTCTTAGTTATCCCGTCGACCAATTTTGCCAAATTATATAAACCGCCAAACCACTGGCCAAATTATACACATTGACATAATTTTTATTTTAAATAACGAAAGAACAAATAAATTAGTAAAACATTAATAAAAAATGCAAATAAAACGTTGAATTAATGGTTTTATTGGCCATTATTGGCATTTAATCTTACAATTAATTAATTAAGGGCAACCATTATTGGCATTTAATCTTACAATTTGGCGACAGTAATTTGGTCGACGGGATGACTAAGAAGTACCATATTTTATTTATCAAAAATGGAAAACGTTATTAGATTCCAAATCCCTTTAATAATCAGGCCTGTCAATTTTATGCCTTTACAGTTAAAAATGTGTCAGAAAGCTTGCATTGTTGAGCATTGAATTTGGGAGAAACTTTAAGGTGTATTTCCAAAGATTCCGTTAAGAGAAGTTCATTATCGCAAGTAATTTTTTGGTACTTACGTATTAACGCCACTGCAGCTTATATATATAAATATGTGTATATTTATGTATATATATATATATATATATATTTATGTATATATATATATATATATTTATGTATATATATATATATATATATATATGGTACTTTTTGGTTAGCCAGGCACCAGTGTTATACATATACATATGTATTCATACACGTATATATGTACATAAATATATATTTATATACATATATATATATGCGTATATATAATACTGGCACCTGGCTAACTGAAAAGTACCTATATATGTGTATATTTATGTATATATATATACTTATTATAGCTGCGGTGGCTTTAATACGTAAGTACCAATTTTTTTTACAATACATGGTGCCCGCCTTACACATCCTGAAAAAAATGAAGTCCAGTTTCGGTCCGGCTCTACTATGTAGAAAAAAAATGAAAATCTGATATCTGTGCGGCACGAGTCTGCTGAAAAAATTAAGCCCAGCCTCAGACACCTAGTAACTGTCAGATGCCGATCTCTACGCTGGACATTATATTTCTGTATTCATGTTGTCAAACTAGCATCGGCTTGTGACGTACATTTATACTTATTCTTGCGAAAGTCATATTCATTGAAAATGGTTCATATTTTATTAACTTTGTTTAAATTTTTATATCGAGCTGGTAGGCCCATTTAAATTTTTTATCGGCCCGGCCCGTTGAAAAAATTGTCCTAATTCTGCTGGCCTAGCTTGTTTGAAAATTTGCCTTTATTCTGCCGGGCCCATGCAGACCTCTAGTTTGCACGTCGTCACCATTTCAAAACTTTTTTAATACAGTAGACTCCCTTAAATCCGTGAACGCCTAAAATCCGCATATTTTTTCAGATGTAAACAATGAAATTTACAGTTAAGTTGCCGGAACAAAATTCAAGATGGCGCCGAAATCAGCGACTATCGCAATGTTTTTTTTACTAAATTTTTTGTTAATCATTCTCTTTTGGTTATTACAGCCGATTTATTACTAAATAAATTTACATTACTTTTGATTTTGATATAAATTAGAATATCTATATGATAAGGTATCGATCTCACGATCGCTTTACCAGTAGATGGCAGCACAGGATTTTTGGAATCGAATTGAATTGATTTCATCGGTAATAATTTAATATTTTTCTATATTTTTATTTTGCATAATTCTTTTAATAATTACTTATGTTTAAACTAATAAATTATTTTAATATTTTACTTATTTTAATGTTTTAGTTTATTGTAAGCATTCATTATAATTTCCCTTGCTGAACTACCAATCAAATTAATGTTTCAAAAATGTAAACAAATCAATGACCAGAAATCCGCAAAATTCTAAAATCTGTACAACCTCTGGTCCCAAGCTGTGCGGATTTGAGGGAGTCTACTGTATCAAATGAATTTTCAAATATTTGATACATACATACGAGAATCACAATCTTCTTCAGACTCTGTAGCAGGCAGAGTTTGTTTTGAAAACAATTCCTTCTTAGCTTTTTTCCTCTTTTTACTTTTTAATTGCTTAATAAAAGCATTTTTTACTGGCTTGGTTAGAACAAAACTCCTTTTTTTCTGTTATCTTACTCTTACTTCTAATATATTCTATTTACTACTGTATTATTACTATAACGAAACATGTTTCATTGTACCCCGTCTGCAAGTGTTTCAACCTCAGTGTACCCCCACACTGAGGTTACTAAGTAAAAATTTATTTACAAACTTCTAACATTTATTTTT
This sequence comes from Maratus speciosus, assembly GCA_963932465.1. Lineage (NCBI taxonomy): Eukaryota > Metazoa > Arthropoda > Arachnida > Araneae > Salticidae > Maratus > Maratus speciosus. Next base: position 373,405,001 of record OZ010792.1, on the reverse strand, counting down.
ATTTATTTTGGTTTTGGAAATATGAAGACAACAATCCAAAGATAACAATGTATAGAAAAAATAATTATTACATATAACAACAACGACAAAGAGACAAAATTACTTTTAGTAAAGAAACTTACTTTCAGTAGTGTAAAACCAATAATCTTCTATTGCTAATGTTGTAGAAGTGTGAATGTATCCAAATCACATCAGTAACTGGAACATATAGTTGTATACCATGTATATAAACTGTAACTCTCTGTGACAAATTTGACTGATTTTACAAGTAATGTTTCAATGTACACTGTCTTCCCCTATATATTTGCTTTCATTTATTAAGTAAAATTTCTGGTTCAATCAATGTTAATTTGATCTGAGGCATATTTTCTAAAAATTTCAGGACTTCTCTTACTTATTTAATTATCAGAGTTACCCAGAATTAATAATTCCACCCATCTTTTATTACCACAAAAATATAGGTACTTCCTTCATATAGCAATTCCTAAGGATGAATCGTCAAATATATATGGCACTATGGCACATTGTTGAATTCAGGAGGTAGCCTGGGGGAGGCACTCCCACAAGAGCAATAAGATGCCCCCAGCCACCTGGAACTCTATAATGCCCCCCCCTCACCCGGAGCCATAGACATCCCTCCCAGAGAAAGTGTCTGAATCCAACACCGATGTGGCATATATAGGAGATTGTCGAAACTTTAACTGTGACCTTGGCATAATTATAATAGTGGGGGCTGCTTTAACAAGAAAGTACCAAAATATCCAATAAATGTATTTTAAAGAAACATTAATAATGGATATCTCTAGTATGTTAAATAAGATACCTACTTTGCATGCAAATTGTCTATGAACACTCTTATATTTAACAAAAAAAAAAAAAAAACAATGGAAAAAATACTATCTTATTTAAACTATATTATTATCCTTTTATTATTTTCGAGAAAAAGGAATTGATGCAATTTTAAATAGTCAAATATTATTACCACCATCATTATTCGTACTGCATTCATTTTAATTAAAATATAAACCTTTCTCTCATTTTATTTAAAACACACAACTTTTCTTTAAAATATATGCTTTCACTTATTTAATTTAAAATACAAGAAAGAAATAGCACCACAAACGAGAATATAACACCTTCACACACGAAAACTAAAAGCTACTACTATTGGTGAGAGAAAAAAATGTGAGAAAAAAAATTTGTACCCAGCTAACATAAAAGTACCAGACTTTTATACAGAGCCACTGAAAGCAAGGTGTAAGTAGTACCCACCACCCTGAATCTGTGATATCAGATATCATTACCAAAGCTCTGAAGATCGATAAAAATGAAAAAAAAAATTGCAAAAGGCAATAAATAGTGTTGCTGCAGTTGTTATACTAGAAATATAAATGACGCACTATTCTTAATAACTCTAGTTTGACATTTAAATTTCCAAATTGGTACTTTTCTGGGCACTATTTGATTATCCCGTTGACCAAAAAACTGTTGCCAAACTGTAAGATTATACCCTTTTCTGTTATATTGGCTTTTGCTCTTTTTTTTTTTTTTTCTTTTTTTTTTTTAATGCTTGCTGCATTTCAAGCTTCAGAAAATGAGATTTGTTACCAAATGTCATAAATAGCTATATAAACAAACCTGGTGAACTTTTATTCTTTTTTATATATGTATTTATCTATATAATCATATAGTATATATATATAACTTTTTTTTATACAAATTACTTCTGTTTGTATATAAAAATAGATAAATAGCTTCTTTGTGTTAACGTAGTACATGCAATATTGTGTATGCTATCTTGGCACTAGTCAACAGATATTTGATACAACCCCTCATCTTTTTGGGAACAACGGATTTCGAGCTTATTCTATCGACGATAATTTTCAAACTATGATTTTGAGACTTTCACATAAGTTGCTCTATATACTTAGCTTATTAGAAGCAGAAAACTTTGCGAAATTCGGGACTGTTTTTATAAAAAATTAGTATCTCTATGAGAATACATGCTATCCTCCTAAAAATGAATACAGTTTATTACAATAAGCCACTTAATCATAATCTCCAGTTTGAACGCTTTTGCTACAATAGTTTTTACAGGGTTATCCAAAAGATATTCGTTCTTTTTCAATTTGTTGACGGTCCCCTATGGGGTTCAGGAAAAAATCCTCACTGAAATTTATGACCTGTACTATTCTGTTTACACACCTGGAGCTTCAGGATAATTCCTGAAAAAGAACAAATATCTTTTGGATAACCCTGTAAAAACTAATGTAGCAAAAGCGTTCAAACTCGAGATTATTAATAAGTGTCTTTTTGTAATATACTGTGTTCATTTTTATGAGGATAGCATGTATAGTAGAGAAATGAAGGTTTTTATAAAATCAGTCCCAAATTTCGCCAAGTTTTTTGCTTATAATTTGCAGAGGTCTTAATATAAAAAAAAAGTTATTTTCAGAAAATATGACAAACAGCATTGTACACAATACTCTATAATGAGAATTAAAAAATAATAAAAATTGGATGAAAAATGAGCAGGTTTACTAAAAAATGTTTCATTGCACATGCGCGAATGCAATCAAAATGTAATATGCATAATGTATTAGCTAAGTATATCGAGCAACTTTTGTGAAAGTCTCAAAATCATAGCTTGAAAATTCTGAAAATTATCGTGGATAGAATAAGCTCGAAATCCATTGTTTCCAAAAAGATGAGGGGTTGTATCCAAATATAGTAGTACATGCAATATTGTGTACGCTATCTTGGCACTAATCAACAGATATTTGATACAACCCCTTATCTGTTAAACAATTTTTAGTAAACATGCTCAGTTTTCATCCAATTTTTATTATTTTATAATTCTGATTGCAGAGTATTGTGTACAATGCTGTTTGTCATATTTTCTGAAAAGAACTCTTTTTTTTATATTAAGAACTCTGCAAATTATAAGCAAAAAACTTGGTGAAATTTGGGACTGTTTTTATAAAAACCTTAATTTCTCGACGAGTATAAATGATATCCTCATAAAAATGAACACAGTTTATTACAATAAGACACTTATTAATAATCTCGAGTTTGAACACTTTTGCTACATTAGTTTTTACAGGGTTATCCAAAAGATATTCATTCTTTTTCAATTTGTTGATGGTCCCCCCCCCCCCCCAATGGGGTTTTGGGGAAAAAATCTTCACGGAAATATATGACCTGTACTATACTGTTTACACACCTGCAGTTTCAGGTTGATTCCTCAAGTATTTTTCTAGATATTTAATAAAGCGTCAAAAATCGCAAGTGATCGGTCACCTTTGGCCATATAGTGTATATTGTATATATACATACCTACTGTTGTGAAGATAATCGATTCAATAAGTTTGAACGGATTACCTTCACAACACATACATGTATTGGCATCCGGCTAACCGAAAAGTACCAAAAATTCTTTTAATTATGGGATTAACAAAAATAATAAATGTTAACAAAAGGTGATTTCTTTATTAGAAATTCTATAACTTATGAGAACACCATCACATGTCAAACAACTTTCTTCTTTTTTTTTTTTTAAGTATGTATTTTAAATGCATTGAATTTATCTTAAAGTAATGAAAGATTGAATAAATACAACTATACTTTGAATATATATGTAAACATAACTAATCAAGGTACAGATGTCATATTCGCCCCATATTGGCGCGATTTTTTTCGGTTGCCAATTTGGCGAAAACATCAACAGCATAAACAACATAATCCGGGTTACCACATCAATCACTTTGGCGCAAGTTAAGTACCCGTTGCCTATATGATATTGGCGACAGAAAAAAATCGCGCCAATATGGGGCGAATATGACATTTGTACCCTAATCAATAAGTACTTATGTAGACAACATAAAATTAGAGCAAAGATTACTTACTTAAAATAATAAACTTTACTTTTAAAAAGTACATGAATAGTAAAAATTAAAGTATTTACTTCTTTAATATAAAATCAGTCTCTGAAGATTTAAAAGTGGAAAAAATCTTAAAGATTTTAGTATAGGAAGATTAGTTTTATGCATAAAATTTGCTATTTAGTGATACAACGAGTTAGAAAAGATAAAACTACAAAAATACTTTCTTGTAATATGCACACATTGTACTTTCTTTATTAGACAATGAAAATATTAAACTCCTATGAATAACTTTATTTAAATTCAGTTGCTACAAATAACTCTTACTAATTTTAGAATTCCTAATGAACAACACTTTTCGGATAAAGGTATTAAACAAAAAATACACTTGATGAAAATTTTTAACTTTTTAATAGAGTTATTATTCAAAAAATGTACAAGTAAAATAATTTTGCAAATCCCAAATGAACTTTATTATAATTTATTGTAAATGTAGATCCATTGGTGACATATAAACTGTAGGATAAATAAAACCAGGGAAACAGCAACAGTGGTGTAGATGACATCTAGGCCAACAGCAAGCTCAAAATACTATAGTGTTGGTTGGGAAGATCATATTATCTAAAGAACTAGCAAGTTACACTCGAAGACAGAATATCGAAATAAACTCCTGCCTCCAAGTGTAGCCAGCTGTCATAAAAATTCTACACTATATCTTTCCTCCATTCTTCATTATTCAGTCCATTTTCTTCCAACAGTCAACTTCTATCTTCAGTGGTAACTGTAGTACATTATACATTTTAAATTAATATTTTGATATTAAGTTCATTTGAGATTAGGAAAGTTATATTAACTGTACATTTTTTAGATAACAACCATATTAAAGCGTCCTTTATTTTTCAGTAAATAATTTCATTTTACGCCAGTGTCTGAAAAGTTTCATCTATTATAAACTCATTAAGTATTCCAAAATAAAAGAGAGTCATCGATAACTACTAATTTAAAATGAAGTAGTAATTGTAATGAGTAGTATAATATTTCATTTATTAAAAAAAGTTATGAATAACATTATGAATATATTTAATTTTGCTGTAAAAATATAAATAAATACTCTTTTAGTTTCATTACATTGAGAGATACTTGCCTAGAAATACATTTTGAACATTATATCAGTGCTACTGATTTAAATCTGAGCTACATATTGAAATAGCTTTAATTCAATCTGAGTAAACTGTTTATTCAACCCAATTTATGATATTTCAGAAGTGATAAATTTATTACAAGAGAAGATAGATTTACATAAGATAAAAACTTCGTTTGTAAATATGGAAAAGCAAAAATAATAGGAAGCAAATTTTTTCTACTAATATAAACAAAGATATATTTAATAGGATTATTCAGAATGCACACATAAAATTACTTCATTTATATATTAAAAAATAAACTAGCATAGTAATTTCAAAATAATATAAATAAAATACTTGTACTAGAATATAATATTGCTGAAACAATAATATATATTACATAAATATCTATTTCAAAAAGTAAAATTTTTGTTAATAATAACAATAATGATGATCGCTTAATTGGAATTTTCATGTCAGGTGAATTTTCAAAACAGGTGTGAATTTTCATTCTGTGGACTATTAAATAATCTCTCAAATTATTTCGGATATTTTTGAGATTTTATGTTTCTCACTAATTAAAATTAAAGTTAAGAAAAATTAATCATGAAATCTTGTAATGCAAATGATGGAAATATATATAAAAATGTTATTACATTACACACACACACACACAAAAAAAAAAAAAAAAAAAATGCATTTTCACAATGCTCTACTCAGCACACTTCGTAATTTTTATTTCCCCATGTTAATTAAAACTTATGAATGATGAATTAAAACTTACATGAACTTTCTGTCGTTTACCTACCAGGTAAACGGAAATAAAAATTAAACAACATCAGTTGTATACAAGATGTATTCAAGTCTAATATAAACAAATCCAAAAAACCCCTCACGTGATCAAATCACCCCAGAAAACTTTGAGGGTGGAAAAAAGCCACTCGGTGTGACACTTTCTTCCTTCCTGAACGCTAACCCGGGGTAGCCCTTATCACGTGATTTCGTCTCTGAACGATCACCCCGTAAACAGGGTGGAAAGTGCCACTCGGGGTGGCTGTGCTGAACGCGCCCATAGACTTCTCATATTTTGACTTCTTATCTTTACTCTGAGGTCTCCCCCTCTCTGTCAACCAACTCACCAATTACCAAATTTTTGAGCGTGTTCAGAAGTGCACTTCGCGCCGCGCGCGCGCTCAGAAGTTTATGTCATGGAGTAGGTCTTATCGAAGAAAGGAATTTTAACATAATTCAATTATTTCATTATTTTTATGGTTCAAAAAAGGTAAAACCAACGACTATATTTCTTCATCCTTCCAAAACATGGTTTTCGTAACAGGAATACATGCCTATGTTCACTCAGATAAAATCTAAAATAGTCGGGAAAACATCGCGTGACCTTCTTTATCTACTTTAGCCCATTTAGCATTTAAAATTAGTTAACCAACCGCACACAAACTCCGCGCGAGCTGCTCAAAAAAATTGTGTGGGCGATTTGATCACGTGATTGTGCGTTTTCTGCTTATGTGCTATTGGTTGTGCTTTGTTTGGTAGGTTGATTGATACAATTTAAGAATTCAACTGGTAATCTAAAAATTTTAACTTTTTAACAATTTTATTTTTATTTATTTAAAAATGATTTATCAGTTGATTTATATCTTCTGTGATAAATAGAATGCTGTTAGTAAACCAAGATTGTGATATCAACATATGAGATTTGTTTGTAATCTACTATACTGGGTGGATTTCAATGGAATTTGCACTGTTAGTTAGACAGTTTTTCAGAGTAGGTTTTAATATATATATTTCTTATTTTATGATTGCATATTTGAATACCGTGTGGATAACAGACCAAAATACATCATAAAACATGAGAAAGAAATGGCATTCAAAATTCTGTTATTATAAGCAAAATACTTACTTATACTTTCAGTAAAAAATTTATAAACATTCTAATCATACTTTATTCATTACAAACTAGACAGCAGACCTATATATTTTATCTCTTTAAAAAATATATGTACAGATATTTTTAGTTAAAATAATTTACAACTATTACATTTTATTTTTATAATGTTCAAAGTAAAATATGATTTCTAGCCTAGTCTCGATAAAAATTCACTCGTAAAGTACTCAAAAAAAAAAAAACAAGGAATTATTCTACGTGCAAAAGGATATTTTTGCACAATATATATTATTTTTTCATTTGGATTTGCTTAATGTTTATATCATCACTTAGAAACAAAACTTTGAATATTTAAAAGGCGTGCAGATCTAAAACTTTCATCTCGAAATACCTCATTTTCTCACATTTAAATGAGTATTTTATTATTATAATAAAAATACACGTGCCCCCGTATAACAAAAATAAAAAATATATCTTCATCAAAAATATCTTATTCATTATGAAAAATATAAAACAACCAATAAACAACAAAAAAAAAAATTGCGACACAATGTGGGACTGGAAGGATTCGAACCCACAATCCCTAGTCTCGAGTTCACTGCCTTATTCATTCGGCCATCCAGCACACGTTCCTTTCGCAACAAAATGTCTTTATAATTAGCACCTTAATTAATCAAATCCATGATCTGTTCCTGAACATACTACGTGTTATTCCATACATGATATGGACCCACTCCATGTTCCTGTCTCCTGAGCTCGCGCGCGTAACGCGCGTGCTTCTTGAACACACTCTTTGTTGTTGTTTTTTTTTTGTTCCCCTGCAGGCCGAAGACCTCGCCGAAGACTGAAGTACCCAGTGAAATAATATGGAAACAAAAAAAACTGTTGAGTTAGTACATTTTGTTAATAAAAGAAATCTTCTGATTATCAATATCAGTGTTTGTGGATAAGGAATTAAGAATAATCCCTGTTAAACATGTGAAATAACCAGCATTATTTTTTTTTGTATGTTTTAAGAATTTCTCAAAGATGTGTAAAGAGCTGCGGGGAAAAAAAAAAGAAAAAAAAAAGCTATTTGATTGTTACTGGTTTTCGGTGAAAGTAGACCTACTTTAAATACGGTGGGCAGTATATTGAATTGCATTCAGAAATTTTCTGAGGAGGGGAAAGGGGACATTAAAGAGTTTCAAAGAATTTTTTTTTTTTTTTTTTTTTTTTTTAACCAGTTATAAGCGTAAAATCTAAAATTTCCGGGGGGGGGGGGATATCTCCTTCAGGACCACCCCTAAATTCCTCACTGACCTATCGCACTTTCTGCCAATATTTTTATTTTGTAGGAATTTAACTTTTTTGTTTTTATTCCTCATGTTTTTACTGTTAGTTCAAACGAGATATAACGAATATTTCTTCCTTTTAGGTACTTTTTCGTTAGACAAACACCAGTTGTAGCTCTGTGCCAGAATGTGGTAAACAGTTTATTTCTCTTAGTTAAATACCTTGGGGTTTTCCTGGACAGTACTCTTACTTGACGAAAGCACATCGAATATAGCATCCAAAAGTTCTACAAAGCTAAATGCGATCTTGTCCACCTCCTGTATAGTGATGAGATGAGTATGAGCAATAAAATACTGTTATATAAGACAGTTCTTCGCCCCATACTTCTCTACTGTGCCCAGATCTGGGGATCTTCTGCTAAAACAAACCTTCAAAAAATTCAGATCCTTCGAAATAAGACTCTTTGTGGCATTCTCTGTGCACCTTGGTACAAGAGAAATACTACAATCCACCATGACGTCAAAGTTCCACCGATCAGATCTGCCATCAAAAATCAAGCTACAAAATTTTTCAATAACATTCCTGGCATTCCTAATCCTATTTTCAATAATATTTCTGTATATGATGAACGGGCCGAAGGCATAGATCTCGTGCCACTCTTCATCTCCCTGAGAATATCGACCCTGGTTAGGCCACTACTGTCGCTTTGATAGCGTTATTTTTCCCTGGTTGCTCACTACTTAACTTCTTGTAGATTTTGTTTATATTCTTATTTGTAATTATTTCTTTTAATTATCTTCTATTAATCCCTTTTTAATTTTACTAACTTTTATTTTTATATCTTTTGTTTGGTGCCTTTAAATGGCCTTCTTTTTTAATTATTATTATAATTTATGTTGGGGAGGTTTTCCTTTACGCGTTTCCAGATGCTCTGAACATTGGCTGTGGTTTGAATGTTTCTACCACAGGTTACTACCGGAGGTGCGGAGTCGCTGATTCCTGGTACTCCTCTCCATATCTCGTCCAAGTCCAATCAAGTGTAGCAGCTGGATTATAAATTTTTCTTGAAAATAATGAGGCCAATCAGGTCCGTCTATCCCATATTATAGGGATAGGGAGACTTGTCTGCCTGCACTATGTACCTGATGTGCTTTTGATTCCTCTTTGCCCCCACTAGCTCACAAACTTTAAAAATTTTAAAAGTCATCATTTTTTTATTTTTCTGCATTATTTGTTATTTTATTGTAATAATAAGTATTAACCATCTAAAATGCTTTCTCTATCCAAAATTTCTGCTTCCCCTTTAGCCCCCCCCCCCCCCCATTTTTCCTAGTACAAAATCTGTCTAAGAATGTTCATTTTTTTTTCTGTCCTATTTGTAGTAATAATAAATCTATAATAAATAATCTGTAGTAATAATAAATAATTATCTAATAAATTTCCTAACACCTGTAAAATTTTTGCGTCTCCCTATTTGTTCCCACCAACCAAGCTCAGAAAGTTAAAAATCTTCAAACCTCTATTTTTTTTTTTTTTTTTTTTTTTACTTTCTTTGCTCTATTTTCTGTTTGTTAAATTTTACTATAACAATAAATAGGCATTTAACACCCTCTCTCCATTCAAAATTTCTTAGTCTTTAAAACTTTCCTTTTTTATTTTATTTTTCTGCTCCAGTTGTAACTCTTGAGTTATGATAAATAATTAAGCAATCATCTAATCAACCTCTTTATTTCCCACAAAAATATTCTGTTTATCTCATTTTGTATACCCCTTGCCCAGCTTGCAAAGTTTAAAATGTTTAAAACTTTTTAATTTTTTCTGTTCTGTTTGTTTCATAATTGCAGCAATAAAAAGTCATTCATCCAAATTCCTCCTCTCTCCCCCACCCCCAAAATTTTCTGCTTTCCCCTGTACAAAGAACACAAAGTTAAAAAAAATAATAATAACTTTGAAGCTCTTTAACCCCTTGACACCCAGACTGCTTTTTTCTTGTGCCAGCGTTTAATGTAAATTTGTATTTTCATATTTCATGTGGACGTACACGCTGTAAGTCTGGTAGTCGTCTATGATAAAATCAGGATGTACGCATCATACATCCTGGATGTCAAGGTGTTATATTTAATTATTTCTCTGCTCTATTTGGAACTCTTTAGTAATGAAAAATAAACAAGTGGGTAAGTGTGATTGCAGATCGCACAGAGGGTTTCGTTTAATATTCCTTTCAAAACACTTTATCCTTTTGCAAAATCTGTTAGTTCCACATTTCACAACCAGGGGGCGCACTCTATTCTAAAGAAACCTCTATCCGAATGAAACTCCGTAGATATATTAGTTGAGGGAATCAGACCCATAGCACCCAAGATAGGTAGACGCCCCCTGGCAGTAAAAAGTGGAACTAAAATATGTGCATAATATGAAAGAGTGGTCAAAGTGGTGTCTGCAAAAGTTAGAAAAGTGCCTCCCGGGTGAAAAGGGGGAGGATAAAAAATTACTTAAAATACGCAAGTTAGAGCCCGGAGGGTAATTAATATAAGACTTTATGAAAATTTTATGATTTTTTGTGTGATCACAAGTGTTTTGCTATAAGTATGCAAAATTTCATGCCTTCAAATTAAATATGGGCCCAGTTTGAAAAAAAATCTTACAATGCACAAGTTAGAACCCAGAGGGATAAATAAAAGACTTTTTGAAAATTTTATGACTTGTCGTTTGATGTGTGGTTTTCAGCTGTAAGTATACAAAATTTCAAGTCTTCAACTTAATTAAGGGCTCAGTTAGAACAAAAAGACTAAAATACACAAGTTAGAGCCCAGAGGCTAAAATATAAGACTTTTTCAAAATTTTATGATTTGTCTGATATGAGATGTGAGGTGCTCAGCTATAAGTATGCAAAATTTCAAGTCTTCAACTTAATTAGGGACTCAGTTAGAACAAAAAGATTAAAATACACAAGTTGGAGCCCAGAGGGTTAAATATAAGACTTTTTAAAAATTTTAGGATTTGTCATTTGATGTGAGGTGTTCAGTTATAAGTATGCAAAATTTCAAGCCTCCAACCGTTTCTGAGAATGGGTTCTGTGACGGAGAGACAGACAGAGGAGTGAGATGAATAGGGTTTCGTCAGATTAGCGAAATCCTAATAATTATCTAATCAAACTCAACACTCCCCCCCCCCAAAAAAAAAAATTATTTGCTTCTCTCCTATTATTCTCTCCCTTACACTTTGCAGTGCGATATAGTTAAATAATAATCTTATTTCTCCCATCCAAAATTTTGTATTCCCCTCCCCTCAATTCCTTTTCCTCCTGTACACTAAGTTTACAATCATTAAATTTCCCTTTTTTCTGTGGAATTTATTATTTTGAAATAACGATAAGTGATAGTCTTCTAAATTTCTACTGTCCATGCCGAAATTCTCTCCCTCCCTGTTACTCCCAATTTGAATGTTTAAAAGTTGTATTTATAAAAATTAAACCTTTTATAGTATGTATTTTAATTCATCAATTTATTCAATTTGTAGGTCCTTAAATTTTTGTGGTTTTGGCTCTTGAAATTCCTTAATTTTCATTTAAAGAAATGTGTATGAACCTTGCTTTAACCAATACTTCATTAATTATAACTATTTGTAATAGGGGCTTAATTTGTGCCAGAGTTCATCTCTGGTACTTCTCTGTTTTTTGGTAAATATTTAAATATTCGTCGGAATTCACTGGAGCTCATAAATACAGGGCTCCGGAGCCCAGTGCAATAGCACTTCCAAAAAACCAAAACCTAAATTACCCTTTCCTTTCCTTCTCATCTCCAAGCTCTTGCATTCTTTTTTATCAAAAAACTTATATCTGATGTAAAGTGTCACACATGTAGGAGATGGAGATGAAACGGACTCAATTTTTGGGCTTGGACTTGCCCAAGCTCAATCTGAACAGTGCAATTGTTATACCACAGAGCGCAGAATATTAGGGCTCCAGTACTTTGTTAGAAATTAAGCCCTGTTTGTATTGGTAATGGAATTTTAGAGACACCATGTATGTTATATGTTCCTATTGCACATAAAAAACTTTGATTTTTAAGCTCTTTTGTTACAAATCTTTTTTTCTATCCTTGTTGTAAAAAGCAGAGGTAATCCAATTGTATTGCTACTTTCTGTCTTTCCCTACCAACTATTTGTGATCCCCTCCATTTACAAACATTAGAGGTGTGTCCTCCCCTCCATTAAATTTTTTTTATTTTACCTCTGGTGATTGAATTTTTCAGCTTAAAATGACTAACTATATGCTTCATTTTCTTTAATCACCTAGTAACAAATATGTGAGCTTCTTTAATTAATCTTCTGTTTTATTTTTATTTTTTTAGTTCTGGTACTGAATCGGAGACTAGTGATGAAACATTTTTATCTGTTTCACCTGGAGTGAAGTCCCCTAGCAATGATGATAAGACTGCTTTTTTCAGTCCCAGAAAAAGAAAGAGAAATTGCTCTACTCGTAGAAAGAAGATGAAACAATATTCTTCTTGTCGAGTAAGTTTTATCTGATTTCATTCTTTAAAATTTATCAGAATCGTTCATTAAATTCAGTTTTTTTTTAATCTTCCCATAAAAAGGAATAGCTTACATGAAATTGTTTATTGCTAACCTTCTGACTTAAAAACTTAAAATTATAATCATCAATAATTGACTTTTTTTTTAAAAAAATGTTCAATTTATATGTACACTACTTATTAAGGATGCTCTGAGTTGTAATTTTGGTCAAATACCAAATATTCAGCCAGCCAAATAACAGCTATATTTCAAAGTTTAAAAATATTGAAAAGTTATTTATTTTTTATTTTTTTTTTTTAATGCATCATATTTAACATAAATACTTCCATTTTGATCAACAGAAACTTTTTTCAGCTTTACACTATAAAGAATCTATGCTTTGAGTTATAAGAAGCTAATCTTTATATATATATATATAAATGACTTCCTCTGTGAATTAAAATAAATTAATAAAATTCTCATAGTCTAAATCATATGTTAAAATCAAAGGAATTTTTTTTTTTTTTTTTCAAAATCAGTTATGGATTTTATGAATCATTTCCCCTTCCCTTTTTCTCTAAGCTATTTATGACTGACTGGGGGGAACAATAAGGGAAATTTTGCAGTCATATGATGTTTATTTGTAGTGGCAGCTCGTTGCATATAAAATTGGTGGTAATTAAGGACAGGGCCAGCCCAAGTACATCTTGGCACCCGTGCGAGCACTCATTGGGGCGCACTGCCTGTGAGAATACTTCTCACAGTATTTAAATTTGGTTTAATTTTATTCCCTTTCAGCCTTTTTTTTGCATCGATGTCTATTTAAACTCAATCTTTACGCCGCGATGTTGACGCTTTTATCTCTCACCGTAAAGCAAGTTCATTTTTCACCGCCGATATTCATATCTGCGTTGGGAGCGGATCGGCAGCTTGCGCATGCGCACTCCGCTATTTTAGGAGCAGATCTTGGAGCTCTCGTTTCGTCGGAGTCGATTTGATTATGATGACGTCATTGAATGATGCGCCGCCCTCTTTTTACGCTGATCGCTGACAGGAGAATATCGTTTGGTTTCGTTTTCCAATCAGTGAAAACATTTTAATTCTGTAACTTGTAATTCGTTTCTCATTAATTTCCCGTAAATATTAATTTAGCTAATCAATTTAAAGTTTGCCTTTTAATTACTTTGTCAACCCTGTATTCATCCTTTAAATACTAAAACTCGTTAATTTTTAAATTCAGAATTTGGTTTGATGTTGTCTGAAAAAGATGTAGTCTTTTAACGTAGTTTTAGCGGAGCGCCAGCCCGCTGGCCGGCCGTTCGAATGCCGTGCCGTTTTTTTTGGCCGAATGAGTTTGATATTTTAGTTAAGTTGATATGTTCTTTCTCAAAGTTTAATCCTTTAAAGTTGTGCTGCTCTAATTAAAAGGAATCCCATGGATTTATTCCATGTTGGCTGCTATTTTTCTTCTTAAAAGATTAGTTCTTCTATTTTAAAATGGTGACCAGAAGCAAGTATTTTCATAACCTTCTACTGCTACTAACGTAAGAAATAAAGAATATTTGTTTTCATCACTTTGCCTCTTCACTGTCTACATTTCAAGTAAGAACTCTCCAGTTTTATTATTTCTTTAACGATCAATAGTAATTTATTAAAAGAACTTCACAACGTGTACTTTAACCCTTTTACGATCACAACACAATCTATTATCGCCACATTTGGCACCGTAGTACCTTTCGAATTGCAACATGGTTGCTTCGGGATTATTGCAATTTAAAAAAAAAAAAATACTGATTCTTGAAGATAATTTTTTTAGAACTTTTTGTTCATTTTTTAAGAATTATGAGAGTTTTGGTTGAAATATTTTAATAGAAGCTACATTTTCATGAAACTTGTTCTAATTTTTGAAGAAAATTAAGATCGTTATTCAAGAAAGTCAACTAAATTTTTTTTTTTTTTGAGGAATTGTTCTCATTAGTTCAAAAGAAAATGGTTAATTTAATTCAAGATTTATTGGATATAATTTATGAAAATATTTTAGAATATTTGATGTTCTTGTTCTTATAGATTCTTGAGTTATGCCATTTTTATGTTAAATAGTTGCATTTTTTTCTTAGAATATTCTAAAGAATTCATATTTAAATTTTACTATATTTTGTAGAATGTATTATTATTCAATCAAGAAATGAATTTATATAATTACAATATTGAAAATGAATTTTATGTTGCAAATAATAGCAATATTCTGTTTTTAAGAATAGAATTCTGAGGCAGTTACATATTTTTTTAATTGATTGAAAATTTTTTGAATTAAAAATAATTTTGAAGAATAATTGTTGAAATTGAAATATTTTTATAAATGAATTTATGTTCTCAAATAATTTCGATGAATTTGAAGATTGGCAAAAATTGTTCTCAAGAACATGATATATTTTAGGAGGCATGGCTTTTGGGTTATTTTTTTAATTTTCTACTTATTAATGGCACTTTAAATGAATTATAAATTTGAATTTCAATATATATATATCTAAAAAAAATAATAAAAAAAGATTGAAATTTTATTGAAGTATTATTTTTAATTCTTGTTGCTGAGAAATTTTGTTCTTCACTTAAAGTTGTTCTCATCTCATCAATTATGCCTATTTTCTCCAACTGAAGTTTGGTATTCTTCAAGTAATTTATAGTAGTAATTATCCTGTATGATTATTTTGAAGTATTGCCTGCTTCTCTTAATAACAAAAATACAATATGAAAATTTATAAACAGTTATTCCCTTTGAAAAGTTCTTAGACTTGCTCCTTAGATGATTTGTGAGATATGCTATATAGTTAGCATGTTGTCTTGTGGACTAGTCTGATTTCATCTCTAATATTTAAAGAACTGTTCCTGTTTTTAAATTTACCTGTTGATGTTGTTATGGAACTCTCAGCTAACAAATTGAAAATGTTCAAAGTTTTCATTGCTTCAGTTCTCGTTGGCAAATTCAATTCTTTCACAAATTTATAAGTCTATGCATGACATATCCACATCGACATCATCATACCTTATTCTCATGTTGCTTTATAAAAATAAAAAGAGCAACATTATTTTTTTTTTTCATTTAAAATGAAATGGGGCTTCTTCAATCCTGTAACAGTTCTACTTAAAAATTCCATTCACCATAAGAAAAATATTTTTTCCTTGCCAATAGTGAAGATTACTTTTATATATTTATTAACTATCAATAGCTCTTAAGTTATGTGCTTTTTGCCATATTTAATTATGACTGTTCCTGTATATGCTACTAGAAAAATGTAATTACCTGTAATGACATTCTTCTGACTTTTCTTCCATTCATCTGTTGCTTACCTGATGAAGGTGGTCAGTGGGTTTTGTGTGACATCCATTTCTTCTGGTCTCTTCTCTGTTGTTGCACATGTTATCATGGAAGCTAAAAATTATAAAATTACCTACCTACTTCAAAAGTTTCCTACATCTACAATAGTTTAATTTTTTGTGTGTATGTTTCGTATCCAGCCATAAGATGTCTGGTGAAGATGTTCATTTATAGGCAAAATATCCATTTATGAAACCACTTCATTAGAGTTCTTCGGTTTGTGAAGCTACAAATAGTGTTTACTACTTTGTTCTCTTAAAAATAAATAAATAATTTTCATTACTGATTATGATAGTGTGTCAGTTAACGTTTCTCATGTGAGAGTAAATATCCTCATCAAGTGAAATTGTTGACTTGTATGCTGTTAGAACTCAGTTACTCACACCATATCATTATTCTAAGTCTTCTCAAAACAAGGAAGTTTAAAATTATATTACTTGAAAATTACTGATGCATTTTACCTTCATCAACTTTATTTTATTATGCTGCATTTTCTCCAAATATTCTAGCAGGTGCAATTAAAAGTATTCAGAGTTAATTTTTGCTTGTGTGTAGCAATTCATCCTCACATTGCAAAATTTTTGCTCATTGATAATCAAGTGTAAATTCTCAATTAATATAAGAAGTTTGTGAATATTTGTTACAGTGTTTATGCAAGATCAAGTTATTTTGAAAAGTTCCCATATTTATTTATTTATTATGTGCATAGTGCCTTTTACTTTAATCTTATTTCATACCCAGAGCCTCTAAGTTTTTATTTTGCCATTTGCCTCATTGATTTAAAAAAAAAAAAAGATTCGTTCATTTTGAAGATTTTTTGTTTTATGAAGAATTGAATAGTAAAAATGATCTTCATTTTGAAGTTTTCAATGTTTTATGAAGAAAGTGAAATTTATTAATGTCTTCTCTTCATACCTACAAATAATACAAGAAGATTACAGAAAAGCACAAGTCTAGATGGAAATTTTTTTACCAGCACATTTATATATATATAGAATTTTTTTTCTATAAATCATCTAGTGGAATTTTTTTTAAGTGCTTCTTGACCTCAAATACCGATTATGTCCTATCATAACATTTCATCATAAGTGCACCGCCGACTTCTCATCCTTCTTCTGCAAAGTGATTCCTGTATGTGTCGCAGGAGTTATGATTGCTCTGCAGTGATGAGTACGATGTTGTCAGTTAGTGCTTCAAAAAGAATGCAATGCATTCTCATATTGTGTCATCATGTTCAAATTTTCTGTGCCATCATGCAACGATCATCTATTTTGATGATTATTATGTGAATGTTCCAGTTTTTTTTTTCGACAGCATCTGTTTTGGTGTATGAAATTATCTATTTTAGTGCTTGTGTACAACCTTAAAGTGAAATACTAGTACCAGTGTACCACTTCATGTTGTGTTGCTAAACTTTCAGTGACATCAAGTTATCTTTAATAGCCTTGTTCCATATGGCTCTGGACTCAATGAACATTGGTTTGAATCCAAAAACATTGCCTTTACCCACCTGCAGTTACACAGTGTTATTATATTCTTATTTATATTTAAAATTTTCTTTTACCTAAGATGTTAGGAGCCTTGTTAGGAGATCCAAGCCACCTAAAATTTTACGTAGGAGTTCTTATATGTGTTTATTTTTGTTCATAGACATGCTGGTGGCTAGGGCATGATGGTCATCGACATGGTTGTGGACTTCAATATTTACATATATATATATAATTTTTTTTGTTTGTTTACGGTGTTGCTGATGATTTATCTTTGTCATTATCATCATTGTGAGCTTAACATTGAATTGTAATAATTTTATTTCTATATTATATTTAAATGATTATTTTAAAATTATATTCCTGGTACATGGTATTTTAGTTTTATAAACTCATGATTTTGTCAATTTTTTTTTCTTTCATTCCATATGGAAGTACTTAATTTTTTTTTTTTTTTTGTGATCACCAGTCTATCATATTTTGAAGAAAAACCATGGTATATGTATATTTATCTAATCTTTTGAGTCTCATATATATATATTAAGAATTCTTATGACTAATACATTGAAATTTTTATTTAGTAAAGTATAAAGTTCAAAGAAATTGTGTCTATGATGGGTATTTATGACACTTAATTATGACATGTCTTTTGATTGAAATAGCAACTTGTTTCTATGGGATACTTTGTTTGGGTGATTGAGTAGTGCACGACTCAATTACACAATTGGTATCACATACAATTGGTTGTCTGTTTTAATTTAAATGAAATACTAAGTTTGATACACTAAAATGATATCATTATGTTTTATGAAAGTTTATTTATATATGGCCATTTCATTTCCTTTCATGCTAAGAGTAATAAAGAAAACTCTTTCTTTTTTAGATATAATTCTAAAATTAAAAAGTCCTAGGCATGTTGTAAAAGTCAAACTACAAAATGTTTCCTGACTTTTTTGTTGCTTTTGTATTTGCAACTTTTATCAGAAGTTAATTCTGTTTTTATTTGGTACCAAGATAGCAAAAATTGTTATGACTAGTCAATGATCTCAATTTTTTTAACTCAGAATATGTTAACATTTTTATGATGATAATTTTATGAGATCACATAGAAGGTTTTGCCAATGTTACTGTATTTTTGGCATTTTTATTGTATACTTGATTTATTGTATACTTTTTGGATTATGAATGTACTTTATGCAATGTATATTCTTTTTCTCTCTCTTACTTTTAGTCACCAATTTTTTTTTCAACTGTTAAATCACCAATTTTTTTTCCCATCACCTTAACTTTAAATTTTATTGTTCGACTTTAATGATTTTTTTATCGCTTTGGCAGTTCAAAATTTTGTCATCCCATTTTCTGTAAAAGGTTTTTGATCGATTTTGCCTTTTACATCTCCTGGTCTTACAAAATTTTCTCGGTGAAGGGAGGTAATGTGAGAATACTTCTCACAGTATTTAAATTTGGTTTAATTTTATTCCCTTTCAGCCTTTTTTTTGCATCGATGTCTATTTAAACTCAATCTTTACGCTTTTATCTCTCACCGTAAAGCAAGTTCATTTTTCACCGCCGATATTCATATCTGCGTTGGGAGCGGATCGGCAGCTTGCGCATGCGCACTCCGCTATTTTAGGAGCAGATCTTGGAGCTCTCGTTTCGTCAGAGTCGATTTGATTATGATGACGTCATTGAATGATGTGCCGCCCTCTTTTGACGCTGATCGCTGACAGGAGAATATCGTTTGGTTTCGTTTTCCAATCAGTGAAAACATTTTAATTCTGTAACTTGTAATTCGTTTCTCATTAATTTCCTGTAAATGTTAATTTAGCTAATCAATTTAAAGTTTGCCTTTTAATTACTTTGTCAACCCCGTATTCATCCTTTAAATACTAAAACTCGTTAATTTTTAAATTCAGAATTTGGTTTGATGTTGTCTGAAAAAGATGTAGTCTTTTAACGTAGTTTTAGCGGAGCGCCAGCCCGCTGGCCGGCCGTTCGAATGCCGTGCCGTTTTTTTTTGGCCGAATGAGTTTGATATTTTAGTTAAGTGGATATGTTCTTTCTCAAAGTTTAATCCTTTAAAGTTGTGCTGCTCTCATTAAAAGGAATCTCATGGATTTATTCCATGTTGGCTGCTATTTTTCTTCTTAAAAGATTAGTTCTTCTATTTTAAAATGGTGACCAGAAGCAAGTATTTTCATAACCTTCTACTGCTACTAACGTAAGAAATAAAGAATATTTGTTTTCATCACTTTGCCTCTTCACTGCCTACATTTCAAGTAAGAACTCTCCAGTTTTATTATTTCTTTAACGATCAATAGTAATTTATTAAAAGAACTTCACAACGTGTACTTTAACCCTTTTACGATCACAACACAATCTATTATCGCCACACCGCCCCCCCCCCCCCCCCACACACACACACAAGGAAAATTGCTTGATTATGGTCGTAATTTTTTTAAATATTTGTACTTTTTATACATACTATTTCTAATTATTTAATATATTAATTTAAAGGGTTTCAAAAATAGATAAAAGATTCTGAATTTAATCCCATCTTTGAGTTCGTATTTGGTAAATTGTAAAATCAGGGAAATTTCAATTTTACAGTAATTATCAGTCTTAATGTGTAACATTACGATACAAAAGTAAAACACAAGGCCACAGAACATGGTATTGGACGAAAATAACAAGAATAAGTAAATTGATTAAAAGAAAAAACTTTTTTAGAAGATTACTGTTTGGAATACTACAAAATAAAGAAGCGGAACTACTAATAAATAGCAACTATGAAACACAAGGCCACAGAACATGGTATTTGATGAAAATAACAAGAATAAGTAAATTAATCTAAAGAAAAAAACATTTTTAGAAGAATACTGTTTGTAATACTACAAAATAAAGAAGCCGAACTATTAATAAATAGCAACTATGAAAGATGAAAACTGTAATCTTGTCTTGTTATTTAGTACATAAAAAGTACGAATAAATATCATATTTAAATATCGATTTTCATAAAGGGCTCACTTTTCATGGTGAAAACTTTCGAAAGAATGGAAAACCCAGTTTTCTCTTCAGCTAATTCCGGAAACATAGATATTCTTATTCTTTCTTTTCATTTTTTGAATGGTTCTCAATCTCTGTGATGATATTTACCAAAAAAGCAAACTTTCTAAAATTTATTTTTTTAAGTAACCTAAATTAATTAAACACTGAGAAAAAACTATAATTGAGAATAAGAGTTGTATTTATATTAGGCTTTTTTATCGTGTATAAGGCTTTTTTATCATCAGATTTCCAAAAAATCTCACGACCAATTTTAAATAAAATTTCATTCTTAAACTTCTAAACATCCGACAATATTACCTTTTATGCCGTCGGATAGAGAAAAAAATGTACTTTTAAATGCAATTTGTTTGAAAGCTGTATCTCAATTTGTTTCTGATTTATTAATTTTTTTTTGTAGTTTTTATTACTTTTTTGTCATAGTGGCAACACTCTGTTGTCCATCGTTGTTGAAACCAAAGGGAAATACAGATTACTGTATATACCAATCAGATAATGAATAAATTGCGGATTAAACCAATGAAAACGTTCAGATATGCTTTTGATTTCCTACCCTGACAAGAACAATAACCATTTTTCGAAATGGTTAACAAACCAACCCAAAGAAAATCTTTAAGTTTTCCGAATTTACGTTTTAGCAAGTGCGATTATAAAATCATAGGTGTAGGACATCATAAAAAAATCAACATATCGAGCACTAAAGGGAAAAAAAAGCTATTTAACGATATATGTCTTAAATGAAAGATTTTTTCAAAGCGATTACATAGTAAAATTTATATGTAGATAAATTATGGAAAAAAAAAAGGCTCCAGTTTTACAATTATGCATTGTCAAGCTTATGTTGATTTATTCATCGAGCTCTTTGCTCCTGCCAATGAAAAATCAAGGTAAAGTAATCTTACTATCAACTTCTGTTTAGTAGATTTACAAATAATAAAGTGCATTTCATGGCCGCTGGTGGGGTGGGGGCAAGGAAAGGCCTTTGCTCCACCCTTTTGAAAAAAATTTATCATCGTAGATGGTTTTTAAAAAGGGGGTGAGGGAATTTTACTTTTTTTGCTTAATTTAAATAATAAATCACTAAGAGAAAAATTGCGCTTGGGCATAAGTCTGTATATAGGCTTAGAGCAATATTATTCCAAAAAAACCTAACCCCTAAGCAGATTTCGTTCTTCCAGTACTTAAAGTGCAAATTATTTCACAAAATAATGAAGAATCTCTGTAATATTAAATAGAATTCCCTTTCGGTTTAGACAAATTCTGACTCAGTATCAAATACATAATCTGATTTAAAAAAATTTTTTTTTTTTTTTCATTTTAGTTAAATTTCCAGTAATTTTTATTTTTAAATTAACAATTATTTGCTTAAAATTTCAGTTATTTTAATTTCAGCATTGCGAAATATTTATTGTGTAATGAGCCAAAGATTATATTCCACTAATAAATAATCCCTAATGATGAATGAAATAGTGCATCATTATAACGCAATTATATATTTTTATGACATTAATTTTACTGTCTTTCTGCTCAGTGCTCCTTTCAGACCACGTTTCGGAAAACTGGAGCAATACATAAATTCAAACAATATGGCATGGGCGCCGGCTGAACGAAATCCCTGAAGTGGGAAGATTTTGGAACAAATGTGTGCCTGTAGCAAAAATAGAAATAATTTAATCCCTTTCCGTTAATTGAGCTCCGACCTCCCTCTCCTCTCCATTTAAGATGATAAATATTGGAATAATTAAAGATTAAAAGAATTGTACTGTTGCTCGAAAAATTTCCCAAGTAGGGGGTGGGGGTGGGGTGGGTCTTGCGCCGGAGAGGCACTACTTTCTATGATATGTGGCTGAAAGAAACACTGATTCCGATCAAAGCCTGATTATCGCAAGGGCAAAGGAGGCAGTTGTCTAGGCTCTCAACCCTAAATTACCCATCCCCACCTCAAACCCCAAAATCGTTTTTTCTTTT
Source organism: Maratus speciosus (assembly GCA_963932465.1). Lineage (NCBI taxonomy): Eukaryota > Metazoa > Arthropoda > Arachnida > Araneae > Salticidae > Maratus > Maratus speciosus. The sequence goes on along the minus strand of OZ010792.1, from coordinate 373,382,406 downwards.
AATAAGTAGAAATTATGGCTAAAAGCATGTTATAGGAGATCCGATCTGAATCGCTGCCTTACGCACCAGGGTGCCACAAAGGCCCTTGTTCTGCCGCTCTGAGTTTAGGGCGCAGCAACGTCCTTCGTAATTTCAAGAACTGACAATTTTGAAATACTACGAGCATGCTTTGTAACTTTAAATATTCTACATACTATGTTTCACATTGAAAATTACTCATTTAAGCGAAATAAATAAATGAATCAAGCTACATGAAAAATGTTTGGTTTGATTCATTTTTACCTATTAAATATTCAATTTACAGCAGTTTAATAAAATAATTAGTGAACGACCGAATTGTATTGTCTCGATACTGCGGTCATTTTTATAAGAATTATTTACTTATATATTTTTGGTTAGTGCCCTTTTTTCATTTTCGGCAAAATTTCTGACACTAACGCTATTGACTATTTGCAGAAGAAGATGAGCTCACATCCCAGGAGACACTGCTAGAAGAAAAACTTTTTCAAAGACGTCTGTTTTTTATTTTAAAATTTCTGCCCCTTTAAGCTCCTAATGTTTTCTTTTTTCTGGTCATCTGGGGGGCAGTCTCAGATTCTCTGTAGGATAAGAGGACTCTAGAAAAATGCGCTTAAATAACCGGAAGTAATAAAATTCACCATGAATCTATCAAAGTCGAAATTAATTAGCATTCCGCAAGGGAAGCAGATTTGAATTGGATAGTTCCTGGGGTTCGTGATTCTGTTTCTTTTCTCAGTTTTTTCTTATTCAGATAAAGAACAGCCGATGTCTGCATGCGAAAATTCGGCGACCTTGAATTCCTTTTTAAACAGAACGAAGAATTCTTTCTCGAACTGGCCCCAGCCAAGCTATAAAAAATGTAAAAGAAAAAAAACGCAGAATATAAAATAATTTTTATTGGTGCTCTTATAGGTGCCCTTTCATCTGTTTGGCGCCCCTCCGGCTCGGCGCCCCGTGCGGTGGCACACTTCGCACACGCCTTGGGCCGGCCCTGATTAAGGATATGATCAAAATCGAATTTCGGTAATCTTTCTATTTTCGACCAAAAACGAAAATGTCCAAAAAATTCTTTTACGTAATTAATACACACATAAACTTACATAATTATTAGTTAATTGCATGTGTTTATTAAATATACATAATTATATGCGTGGCCCAAGTTGGTTCTCTGTGCTTCTGGCCAAAACTTTTTATTTTCATATAAAAGGAAATGTAATTAATTCATCAACAATACAGAATAATTTTCTAATTGCACAAATTTTATCTAATTAAAAAATTCATTAGGTATATATACCTCAATGTATCTTTTATAATGACTTTTGTAAATGATCATCTATTATACTAGAACTTTCTCAAAGAGTATTCAAAACACTTCTGCATTTTCAAATTAAACATTTTCTGTTAAGTGTTAAATCTGCAGCTCTTATTGAGCATGTGAAAAAGTCTTCAAAGTTTAGTCATATATGCATTGCTTGCTTTATAATTTGCATTCACGTCTTGAGTCAGTCACAACTGATAATTATAAACAGTGAAGTTCATAGCAATAAATACAGAGTATCTCATATGAACCGATAGAGCTTAAACCAATGAGTAAAGTTGACAATTTCCGAATGAAGAAACAAGATTTTTAGAATACAGATAGTTTTGGTCCGTCTGAATTTTCGGCGAAACTCAAATTTGGACATTTTTCGGTTGATCTCTAGTGGTAGTGCATCAGAAAAATTTACTGCCATTATTTTAGTATAGCATAAAAGATTCACATATTATCCTAGAAAAATTCATTAACTATCATTAGAAAGGATTTTCTCTAGATCAGAGTTTTTCAGCCTTTTTTATCTCACGACATACCCCGTAGCACAAACTGTGCAGCACGACAGCAGCGCTGCATATTTTAGACCTTGCAGATTAATCTACTAGTTTAAAAATAAATACTGGTTTTAAAAAATTCATTAAAAATTTACTTTGTTTTGAGTTGTGTTTTGTATTACATTTTCTTTGTAAAATGCAACTTTTACTTATTTTATGGATTATTATAAGCATTTATCGTAGTATCTTGGTTCAGCATTGCTGGGTCGCAGATAAATTTTGGTTTGCTTTCTTGGATGTGTGCACACATACACACTAATAAAAAAATACCATTTTTGCAATAGTAAAGCGCACAGTTCAAAATCAGGTTTTTGTAATATTTCATGACTGTTGGTTAGCTACTGACACTAAATATAAAGATTATTTAGAAAGAATTAAAGGAAAAAAGACTTTTTATATTGAGTGTTATTGATAATATGGAATGCAAATATGGGGTACTGCAGTTCTGCTAATGTCTACCCACGAGCTGCCATTGTTTATGTTAGAATACAATATTCATTTTCTTCTTTTGTACTTATTGTATTCATGCCTATAGTGATGTCAGTACTAGACTGCTTTATGAGCAAGGGTATGTTGTTGAGTAAGAAACATATCAGCCCTAAGTTGCTTTCCAGCTGTGTAAATATTTTTCTCCATGTTTGTGTTATTAAATATGTTTTATATGCTACTTGGCTTACTCTGCATGCTTCAGACACCAGTATTTGGTTATGAACCTAACACACTTCCACTGTACCGTAAGTTATAAAAATATTTTTAATTAGGATTTTCACACTTGCAACTCTTAAGCCTAAAGCAAAACTAAGAACTATTCTTTATTGTGTTCTGTTAAGGGGTCTCAGGACTCTTAAAATTGGAAAAAATGAAAATAAAAAACTATTTTCAACATTTAATATCTTGAAATGTATTTGATTTAAGACATAACTTTAAATGGGAATGAAAGATACAAGTATGTTCTTTCATTTCAAATATTTGAAAAATTGCAAGATGCAGAATTAGCATTTACAGGGGGCTCAAAACTGTCAGACATTTCACAAGCAGAAAATTAGCATAACAGCTTATGCACACGATTACAAAATAAATTTTGCACCTAGAATGAAAATTTTAGTACCTATTTATACCTCAGATTATAATAATTACACTGAACCTAAATGAATTTGTATTTAAAGCATTTTTATATTTTTAATACAAAGTTGTATTTAGCTAATGCAAAATTTAGAAAATTTCAACAATATAAACCCCTAAAAAATATTTTCTTTTTACAATAAAAAAGAAATTTTAGGTTCAGTTTATGAAGACTAACATGAAACATATGTTTTGAAAATTTTATGAAAAAATATTCTGAAGTTTTTGAGATATTATGCGTGTTATGCCGAAAAACGTCATTTGGAGAAAAATGACTTCAAAGTTTTGGAAACACGGCTTCAGCTATTGAGCGAGTATAATTCTAAATACCATAACTTCTGTTCTAATCGGAATTTCAAGATACCAATTATATCAAAATGTTCAGAAAACATAGAAGTTTAACATCTAAAAAAATTTAAATTTCGAAATTTTTAGAGCTTTAAGAGTCCTGAGACCCCTTAAGACTCTTCATTAATTTTCTTATTTCTGGCCATGCAAATCTCTATAAAATTATGCCTCATTTAACAATTATTGAAAACCACAGTAAAGACAATTTTCATAGTTGGAAGCTTCAAATTGAAGCTGTACTAATCAAAAACAATCAGTGGGATTATGTAAATAGTAAAGAGATAAAACAAGCTGAACGAACCACAGAAGAAAAGAAATGGTTCCAGGTTGATCCTAAAACTTGTGCTGATATAATGTTCTTGCCAACTTTATCATATTTCAAAATATTTGGGCAAAAATATTTTGTATTTAATAAAAGAAAATTTGAACCCCAGTCAGAAGAACACATTTTTGTCGGATACTGTAATGAATTAAAAGCATATGCTTTTAATTGAAAGGTATTGAAAGGTAGGTTATGAAAAAAATATTACAGGAAAATTATTATAAGCTGGCACAGTCAATTTATTGATGAGTTTGAAAACAATCTCATACGCAATAGTAAACTAAAATTAATTTTCCCTTTCTCTCAAAACAATGAACTATGAATATAAACAATAATTATGCAAGAGCTAGAAATGTTTCCATTCATTTAGAATGAGACAGGCAGTGGTGGCGACAACAAGGGAAAAACTGATATGTAATCTGAAATTAGCAACCCTTACTTCCAGAGCTTGCAGAAGATTCAGAAAAATAAAAATAGGTAAAAAAGGTTGACCAAAAAAGGATATAAACTGATTACCCCACTAAAGGGTATTTAAGTAAGGGAGAAAGGAGGTGTGTTTCATTATTTGTCATCATGATTGGCATATGATCAGGCATAATTTGTTTGATAAGCAATGTTTTAATGACTTATTTTGTTATCTTGATTTAAAAACCGATTTTACTTGAGTCATCAATGTTCCAATACTCAAAATAATAGATTGAATGGCGGAATCTATTTAAATTCTTCTCTGTATTTTTTTATTCTTAAATTGATATTTATTTAACTTACTGAAAATATTATTTAGATTTTTTTCTTTATTATTTTTAGGCAACAGAATTTTGCAGTTGTAAAGGCTGGAAAGATTCAAATAAACAGAATGATTCTTCTGGAAGTGTTTGCTCAGAGTGCCAACATTCATTTTGTATGCTATTCCAAGCTTTTTTTGAAAGAATATTAACATTTTACTTTTTATTAATTATAAAATTCCATTCAATGAATTTTCTTATGTATTTTAATTTTTAAATTCAGTACCAAGATTGGTATTTCCATTTTATAGGGCCTTGACAAGATTGTATGAAGGGCCATAGTAAGAATTAAAAAAAAAAAAAAAAACTTGCACATCTTTTCTAGTAACCTATTCAGAGTTCCATACATGCAAGCAATTTGTTCAATATTTGCACAATTATTTTAAAATTGAATAAATTGCCTTATTTAATAACAGAAACTTTGCGATTAAAAATAAGGCAGAGATTACTACTCGACAATTGTGGTGACAAAAGACTTACAGTCTAAAAGGTTGGGCAGCCATTTTTATAATAATATATTTTCAAAATTTAAAATGGATTAAATTTAAAAACAAGTTGGATAAAATTGTGGGGTGAAAATAAAATTTATTATTGAATAGGCGGAGAAAATATAAATGTTTTGTCAGTTTAAAAGCAAAGATGAGAGATGAACTGTTCATTTAAAGTAGATGATGATGATCATTGAGAATGCTTTAATTTTAAAATCGTATATATTTATTTATAATGCATTATGAAAAATTTAAAAGGTGTGAATAAATTTTTAAAAACAACAACCGTGCACCAAAGTACACAGTTCTTTTCTGTTTAGTAGAATAGAAATTGTAATTAAGTGTTTTACAAAAGTTCATGACGCAAAAAAGAAAGAGACAGGAATGAAAATATATTTGATTTAGTTGAAATCTTTGTTTTTATTAGAGATAAATGTCCACTTTGACCATAAGCTTGAAAATCTTGTTAAGTTAATTTCAAAGAAAAATTCAGATGAATTATTAGAAAGCAGGCGATCTTTGAATCCCATCTTTGGATTTAAAAAAAAGGAAGGAATGACTATATCTTAATTCTGACATTAGACAAAAACTAAGTTAAATTTTAATGGCCAGACTATAAATAAGACATAGATTGGGTTTAAATCATAACAAAAAAGTAATTTTTAAATTTATTTTTTGAAAGGAGATAGACGAGGAAGCAATCAAACATTCAAATTGAAATTAACCTATCTTTTGTTGATATGCAAACAAGGCACACATCCCTCTGTGACATAAGAAGTCAAGCTTCTGCAGGATGGAGAGAGCACTCTCATAGGGCAAGATGGATGTTGTACGTGGATCTGAAGATAGCCACACCTCAGAGCACAAACTTCACACGTTGATGTGCAAGTCACACCTTTAAAGAGAAGGAGGAAAAGGTTATCAATAGAAGAATCTGCCGGTCACTGGGGAAGGAGGTGTTGCCTGCATGGCATCAAAAGGCATGTGCTGATTGGTGGTAAAAGCCAAAATCGAGTTTCTGTGCCAGCAAAAACAATGAATTAGCAAAGTAAAAAAATTAGCAATTTGAGAATTACTAGAATTTCTTGCAAATTGAATCTGTGGCTGGAAAAGCATAGTGTGAATATTTTTCCAAGGAACGTTACTGAGCACTTCGAATTTTGCGAAGATGAAGTGTACACTTCTGGTACCCCTACAGATGATGACATTGTATCTGAAGTTAAACAAAAGAACAATGCTGAAGAAGACTTAGAAGACGATGTTGAAGAAGAACTTGAAATTTTGGTACCTTCTATCTCAGAAGTGAAATCGGCAACAAATATCCTGAACATATTTTTTTCTACCAAAAATGTGGACCAGATAATATTGGATTCTTTACTAATTGTTGATATGAAAATTGAAACTCTACTTAAAATGGAATTGTATTCGATCAAAAAATCTCTAATTTCTTCCATAGAATGTAAAAATATAATCAACTTTTTGTAAGTAACTGTTTTTCTTTTTAATAGTTGATTTATTATCTACTTAATAATTTGTAAGCAAATTACGTATTATTGCAATAACTGTTTTTAACAACACTATATCATATGCTAAAAATATTTTTTTCAAAGAATTTGGATATAGTGAACCATCAGTTATAGTGGACATATTGCTGGGTCTGCAGATGGTTCATTATAGTGGAGTTCGACTGTATTACTAACACTGACTGTGCAAAGGCTCCACAATCATATAGAGAGAATATTCCTTTTTATATCCCATCAATAACAATTCAATTCCATTTCAAGCTGATTTTTAAAGAATTGCAAAACACTTTAATAAACTCAAGTTAAATTTTTGTTTCTCAAATAGCAAGGTTTTTTTTTTTTTTCCTTTCTCCAATTTGTGAATAAATTAAATTTTTACTTTGAACCCAAGCCTGAAGACTGGTGTAAAAATTTAACCTGTTCCTATTTCGTGCCCGGGATTGAGCTTGGAATGAGCCAATCTCATTTCTAATATGTCATTATTATGAGCCCATCTCATCTCTAGTATGTCATTATCTCATCTCTTACCTTTGTTATGGGTTGTGTAGGAAAGAGAAAAAGTAGGTCACATGCTTACTCACAACATCTTCGATTGGCAGGTCACTTAAATTATTGATAACAAACCTTTTTATGTATGTATGCCAAATATTTACAAACAATATCCATCAACATTCTAATGTGCCAGTCATTTACATTAAATTGATATTGCAGTGTAGGCAGAGCCTGATTAAGGGTGTCTGGGGTCCATGACCTGGGTTAGATGTTTGTAGTTTCCAAGTTAACTCTTTTAGTTTTTGAGTAAATTGCAGAAAAGTTCATTTTTAAGAATGCTTTTCTGAATTATTTTACTCATTTTAGGGCCCCCATCAACAGTGGGCCCAAGGCCACAACCTAGTTGGACTGTGCAGTAATCAGGCCCTTAGTATAGGCTGCTTATATGAAACACTTCACTAGTTAATAAAAGCGATCACTTTAATGCATTAAATAACAAAGAACAAAACTCAAAGTGTGATTTTCTTGCTTATTGGAATTAGTCATTAATTTACTGAAATTTTAATTTAGAAATTTAATTTGTTTTAAGTGGTACATGCTATATATATATAATAAGGAAAAAAAATAATTGATTTTTATTTTAGTAATTTTTAACTTAAATGATTGATGAAACATTTAACTTATAATAATCCAAATTCATTTTTAAAAAATGCAGTAAAAATTTATAAATGATGTCTTTGTTTTTTAACCTTCGATGGAGAATGCTTTTATACTCGACTCATATGTTGTTATTTTAATAATAAACATAGCAAAATTGGGCCACTTGTCATTTTATTGCAAGGTTATATTATGAAATTAATTTGAAGAAATAAACTTTTTAAATTCTTATAGCAAGACAAAACAGTTACATGTTGATGCATAGCATCATAGAAAAAGAAATTTTTCTATTGTGTTAATTCATGCAAAAATAATTGTATTATTTTTGATACATATCAAACAAAATTTTATTTATTATAACAAAAAGAAATATAAATTTTATCTATATAATGATTATAAAATTTAAATTATTTGTATGCCAGTGAAATTATTTCCTTAACATCTGGCATGTGTTTTGATTGGTTGGGAACAAAGTGCTTATAGCAAAGAGTCATATGTGCAATGTTTGCCCCAAAGGGCTTTGAGACAGCCTCAGTAAAGAGGAAAAGCTAAGCGACTGCTTGAGGAACAAAAAATGCACAAATTACATGGGCAATACTTAATGTAAAATTCTGAAAATAAGCCCCCACCCAAATATAAGCCCACTCCACAATTTTCAACAAATTTAATTTTTCAAAAAAATTTCATTTATAAACCCCCTTTTAAAAATCGTTGGTTACAATGTGTTTTCATCCACTGCTTGATGACAAAATTTTTTACAGTGTTGATAAGTGTACCAAGGTTCTTTGTTTTCATTCTCCTTAGTGTGCCTGTTTGATGTTTTTCAAAGATCATTGCGAACTGCGTTTTTTGTTTTAAGTGCCAATGCTACCTACAGTTTTTAGACATAGAAAATACACCCTGAACCCTTTCCATGTGACTTCTTTGCGCCCTCTATTTTTTTCCAAATATTTTGCCTTTTTTTTCTTTTTCTTTCATTTTTTTTTTTTTTTTTTTTGAAAAACATGTGACATTATTTTTGTTAATTAAAAAAGAAAAAGCTATGCATGAAAAGAAAAGGCTATATATTTTTCTTTCTCTATAATGAAACATGTTATCCATCCAAAGCTGATCATCCTGAACGTTCCGACTTCATGGAGTTGAATAAACAAATCAAACTGCAGATAATTCACTCCTTTTCCTTTGCAGTGGCTCTATAGTGTGTTTTTTTTTCTGGTGTGCTCAAATTTTCTAATAACTTATTATATTTTAATAAAAATTTGTTACACAACATTATTATTGCAACTTCTTAAAAATTTTAACAAAATTGGTCAATTAACGACGGATATATAATTTTTTTTATATATATATAGTAGGGAAAAAACAGGTTTTGCTTTTCAATTTTTATCTTTTCATTTTTTTTCTTTTTTCTTTTTTTTTTTTCTTTTTTTTTTTTTTGCTGCTCAATAATTTCTTTTTCCTGCACTCAAACACATACCTGCCAACTGCTACGAAAAAATCGTAGTTGCTACGATTTGAACCTGTTAACTACGATGCTACGAAAATCGGCCTTAAACTATGATTTTTTTTTTTTGCAAAAAATACAAATGCATTTTTTGTTTCTAGTTGCGATTTTTATCTCGCGCAGCATATTTTTCAGGAGTGATTCTGTTCAGAAATTTTCTAAATTTCAAAGTATTCATTTCTGAAAGTTTTAAAAAATTGGTCATTAGTCCGAAAATTCAGACATTAAAAAATGCTCATGGGGGGGAGGGGGGGGGGGGAATCTGGGCTGCAAAACAAACTTCTTAACATAAAACCCTCTTTATGTATCTTAACCACCAGTGAATCGTGTTTCTGTAAATATTTATACAGGAATTCCCTTTCTCAGAAACAAAGGTGCCATTTTAAGAATTTCTGGAGAGAGAAGGGGGGGGGGGTGGAGGTGGTTCTTTGAGAGTCACGGTATGAAATAGTGTGCAAAATCGCACGATATGCACACGGAAAAGGAAAGTCCTGCATAACGAAAAATGCTGTCCAGTATTTCCCACTGCAAATTTTTCCACAGACCTATGACTCTTTTGTGAATTTTGAATTTCTTGGAAGACCACAATTTTTTTTTTTTTTTTTAATGGAATTTCCCCAAATTGATTCGTGAATCGATCGCGGAAAAAAATGAGATTTTCTTCAAATGATCGTGTTAAAATATCGGGTATTTTCATCAAAGATCTCAGAAACAAATAGTGATTATCTTCAATTGGTTGCTGGATAAAATCGCTAATTTCGTTAAGAGTTCAGAAAGAAATTGCGAATTTCGTCAAAAGATATCGCAAAAAATCACTAATTTCTATAAACTATCGACGGAAAAATATTGCAAATTTCTTCAAAAGGTCACAGAAACGAGTGGTGAATTTTGTTAGTTGGTAGCGAAAAGATATAAAAAATTTTGCCAATCGGTTGCGATAAACTATCGCGAATTTTGACGAATGAGCATGTAAAAAAAATCAATTTTGTCAATTGGTCGCAGAAGAAAATAAATTTCGTTAAAGGATCGTTGTAAAAACGTGAATTTTGTCAAAATATCGCTGAAAAAAACCACTAATTTCGTCAAAAGATTAGTAAGAAAACGCAAATTTTACCGAAAGATCGCACAAAGAAAACACTAATTTCATCAAAGGATCGTGGTAAAAAACGCAAAACTTTTTCAAAGGATCACGGTAAAAAATGCGAATTTCGTCAAAAGTTTGTGGTAAAAACTGCAGATTTCAACAAAGAATAGTGATAGAAAAATGTGAATTACGATTGTGGGGAAAAAAAAATTGAATATCCTGAAATGATTGCGAAAAAAAATTGCTAATTTCGTCAAAATTTACTGCACTGGTCTAAAAAACTGGAACCAGGCTAAAAAAAAAAACGCTTCGAAACGAGAAGAAATTTAAAATTCTAAAAATCGTATAAAAATTTTCAGAGGAAACAATTTACTGTATTGAGTTCAAAGACTGAAACCTTATTTATTCCTTTTACGAATGCCAAAAGATGGCTGCGAAACCCGAAAAACCAATCAACCAACCTCCAGATTAATTTTAATTTTGTGTGCTACGATTTCTCATTTTCAAAGGTTGGCAGGTCTGCAAACAACGTAAACTTGCTCATACAATCACATGAGTCTTTTAACACATAAAAAAAAAAAAAAAATACAATTTGAGTAGTTTCTTTCTAAAGAAGAAATATTATTATTTAGTGGATTATTTAATGTTTTTTGTTTTTTGTTCTTTTAAAAAAAAAAATTAAACTTTCTTAGAACATTTTACTTGAAATATTTACAGAATATACTTTAACATGAACCAATTAATTTCTGTTAGTAGAAATTAATGTGAAAAATATTGAGGAAATTTTCAAGAAAATTCCGTTTATAAGCTCCCCCCCCCCCCCCCCACACACACACACACTTTTGCCAATATTTCATGTTGTCAAAGGTGGGTTTATTTTCGGAATTTTCCTGTAGTTATTTCCTAAAAGGCTTTCATTCTTAGGGAACTTAAAAAATGAACTTGTCCTGGACATCATGGGTATTAAAGATTCCTTTAACCCTCACAGTACTAAGATGGGGGTCAATTTGACCCCATCTGGACATTTTGCAGTTTTTTTTTTCTTTCATTTAGAATATGTATGCTAAAATTATTTTCTTGGAATTCTCCTTTAAAGGTCTCTCTCATAATTTTGTCTACAAATTTCACACAGTTAATTTTTTTTTGTTGTTGTTTATCCGTAGGAATTGTGAATAAGGTCATATTGACCCTATCTTAGGCAATCAGGAGATAAATGAAAACTTTCTATCATGACACCAAATATTCTGAGAAGTGCAATAAATGCAGACAGTTTATGTGTAAGAATCATATTTCAATTGTTATTCTGTGTCTTAATTGCCAGAAAGATGAGCAGCAGAACTGAAGGTAGTTAAAAAAAATGCATTACTACCGTTACTTCTTATAAAATGTTATTATTTTTTTTTTCTACTTGAGTTTTTGTCTTAATTTAAATATTCATAATATTGTGGAAATTACATTTTCCCCTTTCTAATAAATTTTGATTGCCAGTATTATGTCGATATTTTATCTTTGATCAGTTTTCCAGCCTAAACATTATAATTACCTATGGGGTCAAAATGACCCCCATCTTAAGCATTTAAGTAATATTTTGATCTTAGTACTGTGAGGGTTAATCCCCATATTTAATTTTATAACTATATAATATGTTTTATAACTTGTAATTGGAATTTTATATTTACATTATTAAAATTGTTCCCATTATTATTTTTTAGTGGATCATACTACAAAAAAACTTTTTGATTGTGAAGAATCAAATATAAATAAAGATATACAGAGTTTAAATATGTACATTGACTTTGAAGATGATTTTGAAACCAAAGGAGTGTATACTACTATATCTAAAGTGAGTTTGTGTTATTTTTATTTCATTCATCTTGTTTACTTTTATTTCACGCAGTAGCACTATAACTATACAGAGTGTGTCATAATTCCCTCGAAGATTTGGAAAGATTATTTTTTAAAAACTTATGAATATAGCAGAAAGCTTCATACCACCATATAAAGAATCCCTACAAGTTATGTTAAGCTTTACAAGTATACAATATGTGCCCCTTTGTTGATGCGACATACTGTAATTATAAAATCAAGTTCTTGCCATTAAACTTTTTATACCACGGCATGAATTGTCTTGTCCATTTGTTCTTCAGTTTTGCATTTTGTACAAAATTGAAGTACCAGCAGTGTTGGTCAATTAAATTATTATTATTTTTTTTTAATTCACGAATAACTGCACATTCCGTGTATGATTTTTTTTTCTTTTGCCAGTTCATTGTTTGTGCTATTCTTGGTCATTTTATACATAATAAAACAAACAAACAAACAAAAATGCTTTAGTACTCCTATTTATGTATTTTCAACATTGGTGTTTCAAAAATTTTACTATCTCAAGGATCGTAATACAAAAAATAAGAATGACAGGAAAACTGGTGTTTACTGTCTGTAGTCCATTTGTTTAATGATAACTTTATTTTTAGAAAAATAAATTATTCATATAAGCAACTAAAGGTGACATATTATACAATGAATTGTCTAACAACATACAAAGACCAATAAGCACATTTTAAGATAAATAGATCTGAAGATCTGTTCTTGATCTGCATCATGTGTGCTACATGAATTGTCTTGTCCATTTGTTCTTCAGTTTTGCATTTTGTACAAAATTGAAGTACCAGCAGTGTTGGTCAATTAAATTATTATTATTTTTTTTTAATTCACGAATAACTGCACATTCCGTGTATGATTATTTTTTTCTTTTGCCAGTTCATTGTTTGTGCTATTCTTGGTCATTTTATACATAATAAAACAAACAAACAAACAAAAATGCTTTAGTACTCCTATTTATGTATTTTCAACATTGGTGTTTCAAAAATTTTACTATCTCAAGGATCGTAATACAAAAAATAAGAATGACAGGAAAACTGGTGTTTACTGTCTGTAGTCCATTTGTTTAATGATAACTTTATTTTTAGAAAAATAAATTATTCATATAAGCAACTAAAGGTGACATATTATACAATGAATTGTCTAACAACATACAAAGACCAATAAGCACATTTTAAGATAAATAGATCTGAAGATCTGTTCTTGATCTGCATCATGTGTGCTACTTAAAAAAAAAAAAAAAAAAAAAAAAAGTTTTTTTACACAAAGTATGCCACCGTGTACAAACTTTTTGTGTTTGTAATCACTTACTACATCTTGTGGATCACTGTACATATAATTTTGTAAAAATTTGGTAATTTATATGAGAAACATTGACACGCAAAGCTCAAAGAAAGATGAGTATTTTTATTCATTATCATGAGAGTTATCTTATTTTTTAGAAGTAATTATCAGATAAGATATTAATTTTTTTATATGTAATAATGACATAAAGATAAAATATTTATTTATTGCATCCTATAAGTCTAAACAGGTTTTAACGGGATTAAGCCTAACAGATTATGTCTCTATTGTCTATATCTCCTGAGATAAAGTTAGTGAATTATAGTTTTGTCATGACGGTTACTTTACTCTGGGTAATAGTCATGATAAAATTGTGTTTAATCAGTTTTCATTGGGTTTAATTTTATATATTTGCCTAAAATTAACAGTAACAAATGTGGCATTGTTTTAAATTTAAATATATGATTGTTAAATTATAAATCTGCTTTATATTTGCTATTTTATTATTAGTTTATACATCTAATCAGTGCTGGGCAACATATAACTATGATATGTTCCCGCACCATGTTGGTTAAATCAAAGTAAAATTGCGTAATTTGTTATTTCTGTTTGTATAAATATTTTTTATAAAATATAATTATGAGTGTAAAATTATAATGTTTATATATTTAAGTAAAATAAGAGTGTAAGTTCATACAAAAATTATTAAGTTGATTTTAAATAGTAAATATATATTTTTAAAAAATTGTTGTATTGTAAAATGAATGTATAATATTGAATTGAGTTCGGATCTCAGACAACAACTAGCCAGATGCCATGGTGTCGTTTTATGACAAGCCAATGGAAAGTGGTGTATAATTAGAAATCGTAAAATCATAAAAACGTTGGAATCAATTTATGGCCTCAATAAAAGTGTTGGGATAAATTTATGACTTTTCAGACCACCCAAACTTTAAGGCAGATAATAATATTAAAGTATATGTTAGGGGCCATTTGCAGACTGCTAGCTAATAGGCCTATCGAAGTATAATAAAAAAATCTTCTCACATCCAATAACAGTGGACTAGACAAAAATAGTTCCTCCCACTGCAGGAGCTGGTGTGCAAGAAGAATAAGTTTTGAAAAAAGATAGTCTGAAAAAAGATATAGAGGATGCAAGAGCTCTCCTGAAAGCCCGTGCAATGAGTCCCGTAAGCCCTAGTAAAGCCCAGGCGAGATGGACCTATCGGAGCGAGCCTAATCGAGCCTAATCAAGCCTAATTGAGGATGTCTTCCTGAGGTACCTATCGGAGTGAGCCTAATCAAGCCAAATTGAGGATGTCTTCCTGATGTACATATCGGGGTGATCCTAATCAAGCCAAATTGAGGATGCGTTCCTGATGACACTTTGCCATGATCCTAAGCAACGCATCAACTCGGAATTTGATGAATAAAGGCCACCATCCCGTATATTAAAAGAAGGTACTATTTTAAACATTTTCTTTTACCACTTAAGATCATATGAAAAACCTTAAAAATACTTTTCTGATATTTTACGGTAGAGAGTTATCTGAGATCCGACCAAACCAATAATTAAATAAGATTAAGGTAATTTTAAAAATGAAAGAGAGTATTTCTTTTAGCAAAAAGAAACAATTATAATAATTAGAGTACGTGAAAATATTGTCTTTTTTTTAAAAAAGATTAAACATACTTAAAATAATGAGAAGCAAACAAAAGTGTTGCTTTCTATTTTTTGAATTAATATTATGTTTTTCTGTATATAGATATGTTCAATGTAAATAAAATATTTAATCAAGTGTTAAAAAGTTTCTGTAATTATTTAATTAATGATATTTAAAGTGTGTCAATTCCTTTTTTTACAGCTTAAATTTTAGTTTAATTCATAAGTGGAAGAGTTCGTCTAAATAATTCACAACGCAAACTCTTAATTTTATTCGTAATTATTCAAATTTAATAATTACTTTTTGACGCGAATTATAATTTAATTTTATTAATGCTTCGCGTTGCTCTTCTACTAGAATGTAGGTAAATACGATCACTTATATTATTTAAATTTATCTAAGGTATATAAAACTATATACCAATTTGCTATGAGGTTGCTTGGATGATTTGGACCAATTAACAATTTTGAATATATTTAATAAAAAATAAACAGGTGTAATTATCTGTCCAGCATTCCCCCTTCATAAGTAAAATGGTGCTCTGACTCAGGAACGATCATCTGAGGTCATTAGATAGGTAAATGGTGCTATGACTCAGGAACGTTCATCTGAGGTCATTAGAAATAATAATAATAATAATAATAATAATAATAAAGGAAAATAAATTTAAGTATTATTTTAATGTCACAATTTTAAAGATATTGTAGGTATGTAAGTTTAATTGATTAAAATTTTATTAAAATTAATTTTATTATTGTAACAATACTGACACACATATAATAATTTTATATAAATAAAATGAATAATATATGTTAGTAAAAAAACCAAAAAGGAAATAGAAAAATAATTCTGGGATTTATAATAGGTAAATTTAGGAATTACAATTTTTTTTTTTTTCTCTCTTTTCTCTTGTGGTTGGATCTCAGTTACCATTGAGAAATAATGGCATGCACATCACAGATGACACATTTGTAAAAATAATTTTTTTTTATATACTGTATAAATAATAATAATAAGAAGAATAATAAGTAAAATTTGATAATATGTCTGGTATAAAAATGATTGAAATGTCAATAGATCATGATTTTTGAAATTGTATCACCTTGATACAAAAGAAAATTTATGAGTCGTACTACGAAGTAGTAGTACAATATTTACAAAAAAAAAAAAAAAAAATAAGATTGTTTTTTCTGTAGAAAAAGACAGATATTTTTCTGTTAAATGAAATTATGTTGTTTTTTATATATACGTGTATTATAAATATTTTAGGGGTATTTATGTGTGTAAAAGAATAATCTACAAAACAACTTCATCTCCTAAGAAATTTTTTTTTAAATTTTAGTGTTGTTGTTTTTATGTATTTATGCAATTTAGAATATTTTCATACATATGTGGTAATATAAAAAAAAAAAAGTATGATAAACAGAAACATTCTGTTAAAAGGTTATGCCCAACAATAAGCGAAAATTTAAAAGGAGAAGTGTAGATTTAAATACCTCTGGAGTTAAAACCAGAGGACAGAAAAATAAAATTATTTCTCTAAATTATTCGCTACAAAAAACTAAAAAGAATACAATGACTCAACCTAGTGTTGATACGCTGTTGAATTGTATCCCCGTCTTTGACGGAAAGAAAGAGTCGAATATTAAATTTTTTTTGAACGAATTCGATAATCTAATTAAACAAACGGAATTAGAGAATGTTTCGAAACTAGCGCTCTTGAAAACGAAATTAGTCGGTAGTGCTAGAGATAAATTAGCTAACGAAGAAAATCTTAATACAGAAAAGGACTATGGTCAATTTAAAGAAAAATTAATCGATACTTTTTCTACTAAAACAAGTTTTTCTGCGGCTCAAAGCAATTTTTTTTCTCTTAGGCAAAAA
This sequence comes from Maratus speciosus, assembly GCA_963932465.1. NCBI lineage: Eukaryota > Metazoa > Arthropoda > Arachnida > Araneae > Salticidae > Maratus > Maratus speciosus. Next base: position 373,365,481 of record OZ010792.1, on the reverse strand, counting down.
CCTGCGCAGGCTATCGCTGATTTTATCAGTGAATTCAATGCGGCTGCAAAACTTTACCTAGATAAAAGTGGCCAAAATATTGACAACGGTAATGGTAGTTTATTTGAAATGATAAAATTCACAAGATTTTTAGAATCAGTTAGGGCAGATTTAAGTTTGGACATTCGAAGAATGGCGCCGAAAAATTTCAACGACGCATGTAAATTTGCGAAACAAATGGAAGATGCATACAATCAAGTTGCATCAAAGGAAATTAATTCGATTACAAAAACCTCCACTGAGGAAAATTTGGACAAATTGTTAAAATTAAATATGGAAAGCGCGGAGCAAATTAAAATTTTGACTTCCGAAATAAACAATTTGAAAATTAAAACAAAAGACACTGCATCAAGCAGATGGTGCGAATTATGTAAAAAAAATTCGCATACTTTAGAAACGTGCTGGTACAAAAATGATAATAAAAATACTTATAAGGATAGCAGAGATTTCGCAGGTCGGCATTTTAATAAAAGGTACTCTTATAATGGACAGTATCAACCGAGAGCGAATTTTAATCCTAGATTTGTTAACCCAAACCAGCAGTGGCATTTTCAATCTTATGCACCCACAGGTGGTTACTATGGATATTCTCCATATCCCCCACCCCCACCAAATTACTTCCCTCAGCATGTGCCATATAGGAATAGTCAACCTCAGAGTCATGCCAGTTATTATCCAAATGAGGATAAAAATGAGAATTTAAAAGACAATGCTCAAAAGTATCCAAAAAAGTATAAAAATAAGGGTAAAACTGATGATCAAAGGGACAAGTAAGGGATATGAATTGGTATTAAAAATAAATCAAAATACATAATTAATCGAATTTCAAAATTTCAAAATTTTCAAAATTTAAAAATAATTTTTTTTCTTTTAGGTAAAAAAAAAATTGAAACAAAATTAATAACTTGCCTTTTTAAAATTCAAAATAATAATAAGAAAGGATAGGAACATGGGAACGCCAATTTGTCTCAGGGTTACAATATTGAGCAAATGTGCAGGGCGCACCCGAAAACATACTTATAAAATTATGTAATGTGCTTCACAAAACTTCAATGGAGCAGTGAAATATTTCGCTCCAGGCAAAAGTTATATATTTTTTTTCTTTTCGAATATGAATTAGAAAGTATAAATTCTTAACAAAGCCAAATAACATTAAAACTTAATTAATTTCATAGTAAATAATGTTGGAGTAATTTTCAAAAAAAAAAAAAAAAAAAAAAAAGAGAGAATTTTTTCTGTCTTCTATAAGGGTAGCCTTTGCTAATAGCCTTACAATTTAGATGACAAAATTTCAGAATTACTCTTTAAAATGAGTAGGTGTAAGCTATAGGTTCAGGGTAGTTAGAACAGCTTTATAGCATACTCATATATATATATTTTTTTTATATAAATATATGGTTGACAAGGAATAAATTATTAGTGCACTCTATATTAGGATAGCGGTCAGCTATAAGCCTAAACATAATAAAATATACAAAAAGTGCTAAGATTTATTCCGGTAGTTCAAGTACAACTTATATGCTAAAGTCTAGAATTTAGACAGCAGGGATAAGTTTTATGAACAAAAGTGTTATAAAAAAATTTAAAAAAAGGAGTTTGGTGTAGCACATTGGTTTTAAAAAAAACATATATATGTATAACAATGGACAAGGCAAGTTATTTCAACATGATTGCACACAAAAATTATAAAAAAAAAAAAAAAAAAAAAATACACAAATAAATAATTGAAGTAAAATTAAAATTTTCTCACCAAAGGCTTTCTGTATGGGGTGCAATTTTGGCCTACGGCTGGGTATGCACCAACACCAACAAAATATTTGTAGAAAAATTATTCACAAATACATCAATATAGTCATCACCTAGGCATAAATTTCAGGATTCTTGGCTGAAAAAGGAATCGAAAAAAAAATTAAGTATGGTATAATTACTAGATGTTATGCTCAAACAATAAAATTAGTAATATTATATTGTAAAAAGCAGCATTTTGAGTTTTCTTTAGGAAAATTTTTGATTTTTAGGTTTTACACATTTATGGAGTGTCTAGCTCAGTGTATAGTTCCTAGATTTAATAAAAAAAAATAATAAATAAAAATATAAGTTCGTGTTGTTTTCAAAATAAATAACAAAAGTATAGCAATTAGCATTTACAGTTAAAATTTATGGAATTTTCAGCAAAATTAACATTAGACAAACATAGTTTATATTATATTTAACTTGATAAGCTAATTTACTTTTATTAACGGTATTCAATTAGAATTAAAGTAGGCTTAAATTCAAGTTAAATTAATTAATAACATTGTTGTAGTGTAAAATTTTATGTAAGACTATTATATTTTTATTGTATATATAAAAATATGCAAATTTAACAATTAATAAAATGTATTAGCAAAATTATTTAATATAAATATTAAATGACATCTTGCTGAAATCAGCTAGAAATTAGATTTTTTTTTTAAATAAAATATTTTATAAATTTATGTTAGTTTAGAATTTAAGCATTTTTTTTTCTCTTTACTTTCCCTTAGAATTAAATGCAATTCTAAATTTAACACATATAAATATACATAGTATTGATAAATTTGAGTGTGTGAGTTCATAAATTTTTTTTTATATAATTTGGCCAATTTAACATAAGAAAGCAAAATAAATAAATAAATATATTTATATATATTGGCCTTATTTTTATTAAAATAGGTAGTATGGCTTAATAAATTTATTTACTTAATTTTTTTATAGTACGTACAATAATTATTTTAAAAACTTGATCTAAAAAAAAAAATTGGATGTGGTTGTTTGTGAGTATACAAAGATTTTTTCTGCTGGCAGAAGTTCTTTGGTCCGGCCGGGTACTCATAGATGGCTGCATACGATGTTACGTAGTAATTATCATTTACTTTTTTTTTTTTGTTTTTTTTTTTAAATTATACAAGTGTATTAAGTACATTTTTTTTTATAATTAAATAATAATTATTAATGTTGGATTAATAATAATAATCTAGTATCTTTTACTTTTTAAACATATCATTAAAGTTTAGACAGTAGAATTCACATACGGAATGTTAATGATAAATAAAATTTTGAATAAATAAATTTTTATTTCATTCAGTAAAAAAATAAATAAATATGAAAATTTAACAATCTTTTAAGATAGAATTGTTGGCTAAATAAATAATAATTTAAGACAAAAAAATTGTTCTCTTCTTCGTCAATGGCATTTTCTGACAACACTATTTAATAGTATTAAATGAAGGTGCATTTTTAAGGTCAGCGTAATGCATACTTTGCATTTTTGAGAGGCCGTAGAAGTCATTTTTCCGTGTTGTTTACATTTTAATAGTAAACAATATCATGAATCAAAATTTGTGTTTGTTAAAAAGGTCTAAAAATATACAATGTAATCAGTTAAAGAAAATTATATGCATTTTTTTTTAATCCTGAAAGGCAATTTGGTTTAGTTTAAACCTGAATGCATAAAAAGCCACCCTCGCTTCAGTTCCAATATGAGGCAGGAGAATTCCGATGATAGAATCGCCATTTTTCCCCTGCAAAATAATAAAAAAAAAAGCAGAAGGTTTACATTAGATACGATACAAATACATACACTGTTTATGCATAGATTATGTTTAAAATTACATACAGGCATGCACAGTGAGTTAAGAAGAAAGTATATCAAGAAATTATACTAATTAATAAGGTAATTACAAGCATGAAATGGTTTTAAATACATACCTTTGGGAAGTCGTAAAATTTTGTCACAGCACAATTCACCTCACAGAAAGCGATTAGTAGCTTGACCAACCCCTCGTTTCGAAAGAATCGGGGACGTTCAAAACTGGTTTTATTCAATCCTCCTCCTTCTTTTTTTTTTTTTTTTTTTTCTCTCTTTCTCGTATCGGGTAAAGTTGGAAAGCATTGCGTAATGATATATTAAAGGAGATGAATTAGCTTGTACATTTTGACAGATCATACATGTTAGAAGTAACAAATAAATAAAATAATGTAACAAGTTTGTATACAATATTTTTCTGATTATAATTTGAATACATCAGATTAATTATGTGAAAATATAACATGTCATATTACAAGCATTGTATTTACTTTTATTCAGTATAAAATGTGTTTTAGATAAAACACTGTGTCATAAGGTTGTATGTGATGAAATAATATGTCAAATGCGTATGCCATTATTTTTCTTATAATGAGGTTTATTTCGGCATATTAATTTCAGACAAAATTATAGCTTTGAATGTATTTTGGGCACTTAAACTGTAAAGTTACAAAATTAGTAAACATGTGTGTGGTAAAGAAAAAAGGCTTCGAGAAAGACGTCTGATTGTCAGTACAGAGGTCTTATATAAATGTGAATGTCAACAGACAACTATGCTATCATGTGTTGAACTTTCTGTTATGAAACAATAGAAGAACTTCTTATAAAATATACCAGAACCATTGATAATTGAACTTTACAGTCTTCGCTCAAAAACTGTGTAGATACACAGTCATATGGACACGTACATTCCTTCAAGCTTTACAAAAAAAATAAAACCAGCAATCAGTTTTTATTTTTTTTTTCTTCCGATACCGGGAGAGATGCTGGGCAACATATAACTATGATATGTTCCCGCACCATGTTGGTTAAATCAAAGTAAAATTGCGTAATTTGTTATTTCTGTTTGTATAAATATTTTTTATAAAATATAATTATGAGTGTAAAATTATAATGTTTATATATTTAAGTAAAATAAGAGTGTAAGTTCATACAAAAATTATTAAGTTGATTTTAAATAGTAAATATATATTTTTAAAAAATTGTTGTATTGTAAAATGAATGTATAATATTGAATTGAGTTCGGATCTCAGACAACAACTAGCCAGACGCCATGGTGTCGTTTTATGACAAGCCAATGGAAAGTGGTGTATAATTAGAAATCGTAAAATCATAAAAACGTTGGAATCAATTTATGGCCTCAATAAAAGTGTTGGGATAAATTTATGACTTTTCAGACCACCCAAACTTTAAGGCAGATAATAATATTAAAGTATATGTTAGGGGCCATTTGCAGACTGCTAGCTAATAGGCCTATCGAAGTATAATAAAAAAATCTTCTCACATCCAATAACAGTGGACTAGACAAAAATAGTTCCTCCCACTGCAGGAGCTGGTGTGCAAGAAGAATAAGTTTTGAAAAAAGATAGTCTGAAAAAAGATATAGAGGATGCAAGAGCTCTCCTGAAAGCCCGTGCAATGAGTCCCGTAAGCCCTAGTAAAGCCCAGGCGAGATGGACCTATCGGAGCGAGCCTAATCGAGCCTAATCAAGCCTAATTGAGGATGTCTTCCTGAGGTACCTATCGGAGTGAGCCTAATCAAGCCAAATTGAGGATGTCTTCCTGATGTACATATCGGGGTGATCCTAATCAAGCCAAATTGAGGATGCGTTCCTGATGACACTTTGCCATGATCCTAAGCAACGCATCAACTCGGAATTTGATGAATAAAGGCCACCATCCCGTATATTAAAAGAAGGTACTATTTTAAACATTTTCTTTTACCACTTAAGATCATATGAAAAACCTTAAAAATACTTTTCTGATATTTTACGGTAGAGAGTTATCTGAGATCCGACCAAACCAATAATTAAATAAGATTAAGGTAATTTTAAAAATGAAAGAGAGTATTTCTTTTAGCAAAAAGAAACAATTATAATAATTAGAGTACGTGAAAATATTGTCTTTTTTTAAAAAAAGATTAAACATACTTAAAATAATGAGAAGCAAACAAAAGTGTTGCTTTCTATTTTTTGAATTAATATTATGTTTTTCTGTATATAGATATGTTCAATCTAAATAAAATATTTAATCAAGTGTTAAAAAGTTTCTGTAATTATTTAATTAATGATATTTAAAGTGTGTCAATTCCTTTTTTTACAGCTTAAATTTTAGTTTAATTCATAAGTGGAAGAGTTCGTCTAAATAATTCACAACGCAAACTCTTAATTTTATTCGTAATTATTCAAATTTAATAATTACTTTTTGACGCGAATTATAATTTAATTTTATTAATGCTTCGCGTTGCTCTTCTACTAGAATGTAGGTAAATACGATCACTTATATTATTTAAATTTATCTAAGGTATATAAAACTATATACCAATTTGCTATGAGGTTGCTTGGATGATTTGGACCAATTAACAATTTTGAATATATTTAATAAAAAATAAACAGGTGTAATTATCTGTCCAGCAATCAGTATAGACAGAAAAGAACTTTTATCATTTTACAACACGGATATTTATTTTTGGACTTAAAGCATTTAGTTGGTCTTTCTTTAAATCTGGTCATGCAAAGAAGCTGCATCGGTAAAACTTCGAAACGATTTTCAGATCAAGTTGTAGCGAAGTTTGTACTGAATGTATTTATTAAAAACTTATATGTAAAAGATTATTAAAAGATTTATTAAAAACTTATATGTAAAAAGTATCTGTAAGAATCCTTGCATCTTTTATCTTACAATCTTGCGAATTCTTATAGGATTTCTTTCGGTAAGTTATCTGATCCTAGATTAGTATTGCTTATTATTAAATCACATATTTTTATTTTAGAATTTCTAGAAATGAAAAAATATTAAATTTGAAAAATTGGCTGATATTTGAAAGTGCTAATGTTCTTATCATTAAATTTCTGCTTAAATATTATTGTTCCATGTATCATTATCAGTTATATAATACTTTATTAGTTCTTACATAGTGTTCGAAATTATCATTAAAGTTATTGTTAAATTAGCTAATAAATTTTAATTTGTCCTCCTCATTTTTTTTTTTCTTTTTAATTTCTGATTATGTATCATTATTATTCCATGCACAGTGAATTTTCTTTTTTTTTTTTTTTTTAATGTTTAGTGAGATTTTTTTTTTTTAAACATAATTAAAAATTTACTTGTTTTCCTTAGAAGATTAAATTTAGATTTGTGATTTTTTTTCTATTCTCTAAGCCCTAAAAAAATGCAAATCAGCGAAAATGTATTGTATATTATAAAGCTCATTTTCGAAGTATGTAAACAAGTTAGTAGAGATTGATTTCCTAATTCATAAGTTTTATTCACATTTGGTGAAAACTTTTGTTTTGTGTATTTTTTATGTATCTTTAACATTTTTAGATGCTTTCTAAAAGTTTGCAAGATAAGAAGAAGATTAGTTTTTCATCTACTTATGGATTGCCTCCTTTTGAAAAACCATCAATTTCTCAGGTAATTGCGCCAGTTTTTGTTTAATGGTTTTTGTTTTTGCGACTTTCTTTTTAATTTTCATTTTATAAGGATGGTAAAATTTACTAATAACGTTTACCTATAATTAACCAATATATTTCTGAATTCTTTGTGTGGTCCTGTGAAAAAAACTAGAAATGCATCATACAACAATCTCTCATTGATATCTCCAGAAATTCATTTCCAACCCTCAAATTTGACAGTATTTGCTGAAAGATCTTTTACGTTTACCAAAAAATGGAAAATGTCTTTCGATTATATAGTTTCTAAATAAGAATACCCGCCAATTCTGAACAAAAATGAATTTAAAAATATGTCAGAAAGTAACCCATTTGGAATTGAGAGCAGCCTTAAGAATGTAAAAAGTACCCTTTTCCACCAGTAGCACCCTACCGTTTTTTAAACCGGGGGGAGGGGGGGGGGGAGCTCGGTAATATGTGAGCACCATATTATAGAGGGAACTTCTGTATTGAAGCTCAACATTTATCAGCATCATTCTGCTTGAAATAGCTTACAATCAATAAAATACATTCCAAATAATTGTGATCTATAGCCTTTAATGTATCCAAACCCTTTTGTGTACCTATTAATAGAACTATAAATGTTCTATATGCAATTTTCAACAAGAAACATGCTGTAATAAACCTAAATCACATATACCAGTTTCATTCTATTTGCAGTAGTATAGTGCCATTAAAAATAACTTCAAAAATAACCACCCATGTACTATCATTGAAATTCTTTTGGGTGCATCTGAAAAAACTATAAATGGTATGTTTACGCTTTTCACCATCATATAATAGTCATTAGATACAGTAAAATCTGTGGAAGCAGAGCCTACATATATAAAAGAAAAGTTTTATGATTGTTGCAAAAAAAATGCAGTGCAGTTATACTTCCTAAAATGAAAACATGTCTAAAACAGAATTAATTTCCCAATTCCTTATGATTCTGCCTTAGCCGGTTTTACTGTATGGTAAATTTTAGGAGAGACATTTAATAATATTGCATTGCTTTATTTCACCTGTGCAAGTATGAAGTGGCTGAATGATTAGAGTGCTGAGCTAATAGTCTGAAGGCTTCGATGTAATACTCAGTCATTGAAATATTGCCATACATAGTAGTAGTAGTACGGGGGGGGGGGGGATGTCAAACATGCAAGGTGTGGCTATTAAATAACGAAACTAATGCTGTAAAATATTTTATTTTAAATTTATACATATTTAGTTATTATCTCCTTCAATATACACCCCTCCTTTATCTCTACAACACTACATGCGTATTTTCCATTGTTTGAAACAGTGCTGGAAGTCTTCTTCTGTGAACTCTTTCATGACACGTACCTCTTTTTTGTTCACAGCTTCAACGATCTTAAACCTGGTTCCTTTTAATGCAGATTTGACTTTGGGGAACAGATGTCACATGTTGCCAGGTCAGTCAAATAAGGCTGATGGTCCAACACTGGGATGTTATACTTGGTTAGAAACATCTTGACAGACAATGCAGTATGGGTTGGTACATTGTCCTGATGAAGCACCCATGACTTAATCTTCCACAGTTTGGGTCTTTTTTTTTTTTCATATTTTATCACGGAGTTGAGCAAGAACCTCACGGTAGTTATGTTGATTAATAGTTTGACCTTCAAGAACCCAGTGAAGATACACAATCCCAGTAATATCGAAAATTTTCTCTGTTGTTGATGGGGAAGTGCGACACGAGCGAACATAATTTTCAATGTTTTCTCGACAGGGTTGGATTTTTGACATAACATGTTGAAAATCTGTCGAAACTGTCACAAAGTGTCAAAAACCTTATAGACTTTTTTAGCAACATTAGTGAAATTGTATGTTAAATCAAGCTCAAAACTGATTAAGTAATACTTTATATGTTATATAAATAATTTTTATTTAGTTATATACAATAATTAAGTTGTAATAAAATTATAAATCATAATTCAAATTATTTGTCAATGTCATGTCAGGAAAAATGGCTAAAAATATTGAAACTACTATTAAATTCCTTTTAAAAAGTATTATTTATATCTTTATTACTATTAAGTGTTCAGTTTATTATAAAAAAAAAATTAGCATCTTATGTAAACAAAGCTTGTGTAAAGCTAAAGTGACCACTACTCAATGACTGATCATAAGTTACCTAGATTTTTAATGATTCTAAATGTTTGTTTTTGTACATAAGCATTAGATATAAACCACAATTGCAACACACAAATGTTCTCTGAGTAAATGATTTGTAATATGAAATCAATATAATTAAACATTCTTTAAATCAATAAGTTAAAAGAAGATGATTTGTTATTTTCAATATATACATGCAAATAATATATCTTCATTTTATTATGTTAGTTTCAGTTTAATTATTTAGGACAATTTGTTTATGTTAAATTTTATTTTTATGCATATTAAAATAGTCACTTTTTTTTTTTTTTTTGGAGCATATTATTTCAAGTTTGTAAATGATGAACAGAGGGAAGCAGCTTGAAATAAAGCCAAATTTTCTAACTTTGCTTTTGAAGCTGAATCTCCACCATACCCTAAAAGTTTCTTCTCAGCTCAGATTGTTCCAGAAACGGTATGGTGGAAAGGCTTGAAAAAAAAAAATATATATATATATATATACCAAGTGAATTTATACAGCTCATGGTACATTTGCACTCCATTCCATGCAGTTCAGCATCAATTGAGGAGATATTTTCAAATTTTGGATTTATCCACTCCAAGTTACGAAACAAACTTGGAGTACAAAAGGCATCAAATGTGGTTTTTTGCTACTAAATGCTCTGTGGAAAAAAAAAAAAAAAAAAAAAAAAAAAAAAAAAAAGCAATTTAACAAATTACGACGACCATTTGGAAAATGATTTTTTCAAAGACTAAAATTTAAGACATACAAAATCGCACGGAGTTGATCCTACATTACGTACGCCATGGATTAAACGATAACATTCCTGGACCCATCATGAACAAATTTTAAAAGAAATTTCAGTTTTACAATTTTCGGTACTGTAAATTTTTAAACTTCTACGGAGCTGGTCATACATTACGTACGCCATGAATTAAAGATTAATAGTGTTATTACACGTAAAAATTGCAAGCAAGAAAAATCGTCTGCGACTCGTCAGATTTCCTATGAAACTTACATAATAGCCAAGCTTCTCATTGGCTGTTCGGGAAAAGGCTTTTCTATCATCAGATTTCCAAAAAATCTCACAACCAATTTTAAATAAAATTTCATTCTTAAACTTCTAAACATCCGACAATATTACTTTTTATACCATCGGATAGAGAAAAAAATGTACTTTTAAATGCAATTTGTTTGAAAGCTATATCTCAATTTGTTTCTGATTATTTAACTTTTTTTTGTAGTTTTTATTACTTTTTTGTCATACACTCTGTTGTCCATCGTTGTTGAAACCAAAGGGAAATACAGATTACTGTATATACCAATCAGATAACGAATAAATGGCAGATTAAACCAATGAAAACGTTCAGATATGCTTTTGATTTCCTACCCTGACGAGAACAATAACCATTTTTTCAAATGGTTAAAAAGTTAGATTAAGACTAACGTTAAAACAATATAAAAATAAAAATATGTATATTATTTATATGTAATTTCATACATTAAATTGTACAAGTATTTTCACCATGCAACTTTCATTTTCAAAAATTAAAGTATTTAATAGTTTGATTAGATTATATTTTCAATGTAAAGATACTTTTAATTATTTTTTATTCTATATTTATAGCTTACAATTATTTTCTATTTTCTAAGCAACTTGTTGAACCAATATCGTGTTTTGAGTTTTATACAGGGTATGTGGTTTTTAATGTCTATAACTGCCAAAAAGTTTACTTAAATGTCTAAAACTAAAATTATGAAAGATTGTAAATTTAATGTTGTTGTAAAAATAATTTTAAACAGTTTTTGGACTCAATTTTAGGTTTTTGACACACAGTCATTGTTAAAAACTATGTCAAAAAGGGGGTTTTGACATGACGGTTAAAACCGGATAAAACTGCCACACTGTCAAAAACTTGCCAAACCTGCTTCTCGGCCATCTTGAAAATGCTTAAACCGTTCAAAAACCTGCGCATGGGATAAACATTCATTGCCATATACTTTTCTTAACAAATTATGAGTTTCAATAGCAGATTTTTCCAAGTTTAAAAAGAAATTTAACATTAATCCATTGCTCTTTTAAAACACGCAACATTTTTCTGGAAAAACACTAAAACAGGGTCCAGAATAAATGAAGGTCATGGCCAGATTAATCACAATACATCCAATTTAGAGGCAGTAATTGATACAGGAGGCTTTGCACTACACAACTATTGGTTGTTCAAATTTGGCACTTGAGCAGTTCTTCTGTAGAAGCATTAGTCTTGTTACTGTATTAAATAGCCACACCTCGTATAAATGAACATAACTTTTTCTTAAAAACATTTAATGCAACAAAGTTTTTTAATTCATTCTTTACAAAATACACTTTTGTCCAGGAAACTCTTAATTTACGAAATATGTATAGTCTTTTATTTTTAAATAATTTCACCATTTTGAGAAATACACTTTTGTAATCCTCTTTTCACACCAATGAAAATAAGATTCCAAAAGATAATGAGACATATTGTCCCATAAATCTTCAACAATAGGTTTTCATTCCATAATATTGGTGGAATCCTCTTTATAAAGAGTTTTTTTTTACTGATAACTCAATAAATTTTATTAGGAATGAAGTCTGGAAAGTTTAAGGCTATTAAAGAGTTTTTTTCGGTGATGCTTGAGAAATTTTACTGTTTGGTACTGTAGGTGGACATATTTAAAATAATGAGCGAAATTCTACCAACATTCCATTGAAAGACTAAAGCATTGTGCTTGTATTTGCAACCTTTTCAATAACTTTCAGGCTGTATTTTGTATGAAAAGCTACAAATTGCACTAGACAACAGTGAAATGTTCTTCCACCATGTTGTAGCCTTTAACTAAATGCCTTCATTCTATTCAAAACTTTGCATCACTCAATTACTAAATTCCAAGAAGTATCTCTGTTAGCAGACCAGCCACTTTGTTTTGATGTCAGACCAGCTTTAGAAATTGGAGTTTGGTTTAAGATTTCTATTTTTTATAACATTTTAAGTGTAATTATACATTTATAACAAATATCCTATTTTACATAAAGAAAAATACTGTACACTGTCATTAAGTTTGTATGTGTCATGTGTTTGAATATTAAAAGCAAAGGTGTAGCTGCATTATTTATTTTACAAGTTTTGATATTTGTATGAAAAAAAATTTTGCCAATTTTCGTTCCTACTATAAATACTATAGATGTTTGTGGAAATGCAGAAAGAAATCGTGAGTTCCATGGAAATACTTTTATGGTTTTTCTATAAAAAATAACTCTAGGTAGAAAAGCTTATTTTCTCTTTTTTTAAAATAACCTTTTCTTATTTCTGACCCTTTCCTTGAGGCCATATTCTGGGGCTTCAATCTTGGCTGCCTCTCTCTCTTATTATTTCTGAACGTGTTTGCTAAATTTGTGGTATAAAAAGTTCTTCTGCATAATTGTTGGAAGGTTGCAAACTATAGTGCCAAGAGAGGTCTCCCTAATTTGTGATGTACCTAATTGCTCGCTGATGGAAGTAAGTTTAAATAAGGATTGAAGTTGGCAGAGATTAAAAGAATGTGCAGCAGAAACATATTTGCTTAACGTCTCTAAACCTATTAAAATATAAGTTGAAATGTGTAAAACAAACATATTAAATTCAAATAAGTAATATAAATAAAAACTATATTAATGTTTGGTGGTGAAAGAAACACAAATAAGAGTAAAAACATTTAACGTTTATTTAGTCAAATAGAATATAAAAATAATAAAGAAAGATAAAACAATTAATAAAATTTAATAGAACTAAAATAATACTTTAATGTTAGTTACTTTAGCCATTTTATAATACATTTAACTCTTTATAATTACTTTTATTAGGATGAGCGAAACGAATCCTCTACTAGGCTACACAAATTACATTTTGTCGTGCACTTAACAAAAAAACTATTCAGTATTTTGACTTGAAATTAAACATAAAAATAAATTATGATCTGCAGATTTGCACAATATTATTATTTTTTTTTTTTTTTACAGAATAACCATAAAAAATTTATTATTTTAATTAATTTATTTTACATGTTTTCCATTACGGACACATTTTTGCAAATAAAAAATTAAACATGTATATTTTCAGAAGAAAAAATAAATCATGGAGTTACGATTTATTTTATGAAACTTTTAAAATACCCTTTTTTATGAAAATTATAGCTTATTTTTAATGAATTAAAATTTGTGAAAATTCAATTATTTACATTCAATTATAAAAGTATTTTTCAGTGTTAAGAATTCAAATGCACAATTTATTCTTATTATGGTAAATCATTTATGCAGACGATACTTACGCATTTCAAAAGCGTAATATGATTTTTTTAAAGCATATATATAAAAGTTTTGAATATAAAATATTTTTTTAAGCATATAATATAAAGCATATTATGATTTTTTTTTTGTAAAGTGGCAACAAAAGAAATGTAAACAAATAAAATTAATTGTTAAATTCGTTATATAAATATTTTGCAAAATTTTGCTTCGAAAATATTTTTATTTATACCAGTCTTATATCATAAATAAAAAATTCCGAGGAAATTCTTAGTTATTTGGCTGAATTTACATTTATAAAATTAAAATGCACCAAAATATAAAATAACGTTTTTACTTAATAAAGATGCAAGAATTATATAAAAAAATATTGTTACTTTCAAATATTTATCTTATTAAATAATGCTTCGCAAATCCAAACAAAGCATGGCTTTTGCTAGTAAAAGTAAAATATGAAAAACTTCTTATTTGTACTTAATTATATATTTAACCAAAAGAAGGAATGAAAAATAAACTGACTTCATTGGATGTGAAAAAGCAGACAGTATATTATTGAGTGGCTGATAATCAGAGCACTTTATACTTTTAATATATGTGCGTGCGTAATTATTCACTTGAGATAGGAAAAATATATGCTGAATTGAAATATTATGTAACACTTAAACAGAAGCTGAAAGCAAACCAAAGCTGTAACACTTTAACAGTGAATCTACTTTCACTACGTGAACTCCATAAGCTTGAAGCTGTAGTAAACAACCATTGGCTTTACTTCAAGATGAATGCAGACAGGAACTAAACTTGAGGTGACTCTCAGCCTATGCTCTACAGAAGTATTTCAGAACTAAATATGCATGCAAACAGTCTTAAATATCCTAATTTAAATGGCTATGTATTTCAGTAAAAAGACGAGTAAACACCAGGGCTGCGGAGTCAGTGGAAAAAATGGACAACTCTGACTCCGGGAATTTTAACAGATCCGACTCCAACTCTTTCACTCAAAAATGGACAGACTCAGACAGCACAGATCTGCTTGTAAAATGGACGACTCCAACTCCGGGAATTTTAACAGATCTGACTCAGACTCTTTCGCTCAAAAATGGGCCCGACTCCGACTCTGCAGCCCTGGTAAATACTTCATCAGCATCCAAATCGAAGAAAAACTTATAAACTTAATAATATAACTTATAAACTGAGCTTTAAACAAAATAAAAAGATATGAAAAGATAATAATGTAACTCATAAACTGAGCTTTAAACAAAATAACAAAAAGCTATAAAAAGAACTTTTAAAAATATGCTTAGGTGATGTCAGCTTCCATAGTTACCAAAGGTTTAATACACCTGCAAAATAATAAGTTAACATAAAGAAATACAAGGTAAGGAGAGAATGAATTTGATTGTATTTCAGATAAAGGCTTATTACATAATACAAGGAGCAGCTGCCAGCGATTCCCTCAAGAGAGCCACTGTGACAAGAGGTGTGCAAACGATGTGCAATAAGAACAAACAGTCAACGCCATCGTGGCTAAGAAATACTTGTGTCATTCAAGAGAATGTCGTGCTCCTGAATCCATAGAAGTTGTTGGCTGAAATTTGAAAGAGAGAGGCATGTGTGATGTATGGAATAGGAAACGATAAATAACTTGAGTAGCTTTAAAGATGAAATGATAAAAACTAAATAGGTAAATGGAATAAATATTACTATAATATATAACTGTAAAAAAAAAAAATAAATAAAATATATAGTTTTTTAAGATAAGGTAAGTAGATAATGAGGTAAGTAAACAAGAGATGATAAAAGATACATAAATGGACATGCACATGTATGGTGATAAGAACCAGCATACCGCATTACATGTCACTTGTCAATATTATGTATTTTATTCAAGTCGCATACATTTCTAATGTTGTTAATAAGACAATGCCTTAATTAGAAAGTACTGTACCATTGGCAACAACAATAATATTTCAGCAATTTCAATTTGTATTTGATATAATTTGTAATATTCAAATAAATCTTTAGTGGAATTTTGAACCTGTGAAGCCTAAGATTCATTGTTGTCTTTTTCGGTATTTCAAGTATTTGACTGGAAGAATTGTTTATGAAAGTTTTTGAAAATCGTAAAAAATTATAGTAATCTTTAGAATTTTATTTTAATTGTACAGGAATAAACAGATATATATATATTTTTTGTTTTGTACAGATTTATTTGAAATATTAAAATTGCTATTGTTTTTCAGGCTATTATGAATTTTATCCATACATTTGGTAAACCTGATATTCCAGCTACAAAGAAACTGGGCAAGTTAGTAATAGAAGGTATTAACTGCACTAAGTTTCCTAAGATAAAATGTTACTTGGATGTACATCCAGAGGCTGACCCAGCTGCATACAAATTTACTTATATTAGGTATAATCTATTTTCATATTTCTTAGTTGTAAACAATAATCCCTTTTGTTATATAAATTTAATTTAGTTTTTGTCTGAAATTAAATAGTTATCTTAATTCTAAAATATAAAAAAAATTCTTTAATTTATTAATTTTTATTTAATAAGTAAGTTAGTGACAATTTGTTAATATAAAAGAATAAATTACAGAGAAATATGCAAATTTAATTGCCATACTTATATGATTTTAACTTTAACTAAAGTAACCTCTCATTTTCCTTTGTAGTACATGAACAAATAATCTTTTTACTGCATCATTTTCCAATTATGTGACATACTCAAAAATTTTGTCTGTTATATCACATTTTAATTACTAATATCGGTGAACAGCCATTAGCAATTTTTTAACCTCTCATGTTTTTGCTTGTAGAAAAATTTCTTAACTTCATTATTGTCGCTGACAATTTCTTAATCTCTCAATAATCAAAGTTACATTAAAGCATAGTTACATTAAAACAAAGTTACATTTTGAAAAATAATGTACTAAAGCAGTTTTGATTCTGCTTCATCTGAATTAAAAGGACAGTTTGTAAAAAAATTATCCACATTATCTGATGAATAGTATGCTTTAAGTGATGTCTTTAACGTTAATTGCAAATAAGAAATGATGGAGAAAACAAAATTGACCTCATTAAGAACTTAAGCAGAGATGCATTAATGAGAGTCCAACTGTAATCTAAAATGCATCTTTCTTTTTTATATAACTTTCCAACATGCTTGAAAAATATTTGTGACTTCAATTCATCTGTCTTTCAGTTCACAATCATAAATATACACAGAGAGCCAAATTTATACATGTTATTGGAATTTGGTATAGCATATTCACTATTGAAAATGATAGCATTATCATACATTTATTGGAGCACATTGTTAAAAAGTAAAAAAAATAAAATATAGAAAAAAATAAAAAAGTTATTAACTCTGAATTGAAAAATTATTATTCTGTGGAAAGAATTAAATTTAATATGGATTATAATTTTTTTACATCTTCTTTAATAATTATACTTTACTTGCAATAATAATTAATTAAAATTACACATAATGTGCTTTATTACTTGAAAGATGATAAAAATATTAAAAGATGTTAAATTACATCAACAATTAATCAGTAACATTTCCTATACAATTTAATATTTTGAGTGTGTTTGCATATTTTATACATGCATGTGCATGTATAAATATTTGAATATTTTCTTTTATAGTTTGGAAAATTGAAAATGGATCAAAATAGCCAGTTCAGTGACAAATTGAAAGCAAAAAGAGAATTGGCATGCTTCAGATAATATATATTATTTTGAATTGATCATTAATGTAGTTTTCACTTTGGCTGTGCTGTCTTAAGCGCACATATTTTTAAAAATAAAGTATCTGATACTGTCTGTATTTTTCATTCTGATCTTTTATATTATTTTTTTTCATTAAAAATACAACTAACAAGGAAGGTCTCCATATGGGCATATTCAGAAAAATCTAAAAAAATTACAGAGTGTTCGTCTCATGTGGATATATATGTTTATAAAAAAATTTTTGACGGAACCCCGATAGAACGTTCGTAAAAAAATTGAAATTTTCGTTTATTTGGCGATTTATCATCGGTTGGCGATGAAATGAAATTTCGAAAAATACTTTTTCAAGTCGAATACCCTTTAAGATAAAAATATTTCATATTGAACTTGTTTAAATAAATTTAACTTAAATAACTATAGTTTTGTCAGTTTTAGTTTGATTTAGCTATAGTTTTATCATATATGTATTTATAATGGAAGTTAAATATCAAATTTTATGAATTAAAACAAAATTAAAATTGTTTCAATATCTCAAAATTAAGTCCAATTGAGCACTGTCGGTTCAATTTTGTTACTATGGAAACGACGAATTCCTTGGTTTGAAATGAATAACTGCTAAATGAATCTTGCCTTTATTTTGGAATACGCTTAAATATATGAAAGTATTTTTTATAGATGAAATTGTTTCTAAAGTAATAAAATTAAGTAACAAGCAACATAAATATGTAATACGAAAAAATGTATTTATTAAACTCCTTCATTGTTTATGATTAAATTCATGAAATACTTTTTACACACATTCTAAAAATCAATTAAACAATTTTCAGATGCATTAAAATCGTTTGCTTTTGGCAAGGAAAAGTACTGCTCGCCAAATCGCGTGACGCTTGCGTCTTTTCGCGCCAAATACTCAGAAGTATTTTATTTTTTTTACAGACTTTCTACTGTAATTCCGCCGCTAAATTTGACTGATCTTTATTACATACATAAGTAGTTTATTTGGTTTTTTTTTTTTCAAAATATTCTGAGTATGCCCAGTATGGAGACCTTCCTTGTAAGCATGTAATTGTGCTATTATTTTTTAGATGGCTGGTTTTCTGTCATGCTCCAACATTCTGCAAAACTCTGCAATATTTCAAGTCTTCAGATATATTTGGAGTTTCAGTACTAAAAAATATGCTTCCATTCTTCAAGCAGAGCATATTAGACAAGTTTAATAATGTTAGAGATTCTCCCAAAGACAAAGGACAAGCTGTGCATTCTTTGTTGAAGTAGTTATTATTTTATTTTATGTATGTATTACTTGTGCAAACTGCATTTGTACTTATTGCACTTCTTAAATGAGTTATATTATTCATGATTAAAATTGGTTTATATCTTTGTTCAAGTGCTTGTGTTAAAATATGCAATTCTATGGACTGTGGCATAAACAGTATTTACTTTCAGTTAGGGTATAAAACTTTTCAAATGAATGAAAATTACTTTCATTTTATTGTGATAAGAAATAAGTTTTAGCTTGTGAATATTATAGCAGTTTTGTGTTTGTGATTATTTTTAAGTGTGCTATTTTTGTTTAAACTCCTAAAAATATTCTATATTAAAACACCAAATAAAATAAACTAAGACAGACTTGAGCACAGTTAAAAAATAAAATTTATAAAGACAATAAAAAACAATTAAAAATACAATATGTAAACGTTTCGCCAAGCGACATGCAAGGCATCATCAGTACAAAAAATATCCATTGCATTTCAAACGTCAGAACAAATCAAGAACAGTTACAGTTAGCTATTTTAAAAACAAACAATATTCACTAGGGACAGAACGAGCATCATTCAAAGCATGTGACCGCAATTCAGTGAACCAAGCCTCAAGGAGCAATCTACCATGGTAGTTGTTGCAACCAGATTTCAAAATACTGGCGTTCGCAATGAGCGGAATGTGATTCGTTTGAAGTGAATGCTGGACAATTTTTGAATTCAAATTACTCTTTTTTAAAGCACCAGTATGTTCTTTT
This sequence comes from Maratus speciosus, assembly GCA_963932465.1. Taxonomy (NCBI): domain Eukaryota; kingdom Metazoa; phylum Arthropoda; class Arachnida; order Araneae; family Salticidae; genus Maratus; species Maratus speciosus. The sequence continues at coordinate 373,345,987 of OZ010792.1, read as the reverse complement.
AGGCAAATTTCCAATGATCTACCAGTTTCACCAATATAAACTCAATTTATTAATAGGTTTCAAAGAAAGAAAGTTCCTTTTTCAATAAGCATAAATTTCAATATGATACGTCTAAATTACCCGGTGTTGTTTACATTATTTCTTGTAAAGATTGCAATAGTGTTTATATTGGTGAAACTGGTAGATCATTGGAAATTCGCCTAAAAGAACATACTGGTGCTTTAAAAAAGAGTAATTTGAATTCAAAAATTGTCCAGCATTCACTTCAAACGAATCACATTCCGCTCATTGTGAACGCCAGTATTTTGAAATCTGGTTGCAACAACTACCATGGTAGATTGCTCCTTGAGGCTTGGTTCACTGAATTGCGGTCGCATGCTTTGAATGATGCTCGTTCTGTAACTGTTCTTGATTTGTTCTGACGTTTGAAATGCAATGGATATTTTTTGTACTGATGATGCCTTGCATGTCGCTTGGCGAAACGTTTACATATTGTATTTTTAATTGTATTTTATTGTCTTTATAAATTTTATTTTTTAACTGTGCTCAAGTCTGTCTTAGTTTATTTTATTTGGTGTTTTAATGGTTTTTAAATTCAGACGTTAAATGTATATGTACTGTAAATTACGATACGGTAAATTCATTGTTGATGGACTCAGGACATGTCAAGGACTTTCTTCAAAAATTATACCTACTTTAAAAAAGATTGACTTTTTACTCCGATGCAGAAGATCCAAGATTATACCCATTTCTTTCCGTGTTAAATCTTTAGTGAAGTCGAAGAGAAGTTTTTCTGTTTCTAATTCAGCAAGTCTCCAGTTTCTCTCTGCTGCCATTGCTCTTAACTACGGCTTATTACATTCTTACCGTCGTTTTCTACATTATCACCACACGAAACTTTTTAGCTTTGTTGATCCATATGATTGTCTTCGTATCCTGGATTTTTTAAAGTACAGTAATTACCTTCTGAAGTTGAACTTGGATAAGAAATATGCCAATAAATTTACTAACCTCCTTATGAAGGCTACTCCTGAATCTTCTACTGTTACATCGATTAACGATAATTGGGTCATGAATATTTCGTCTAAAACTTTATCAGTGTCTGAATCTGCTTTACTTAATAAAGGCTTGAATTATTCTCTGGGTTCTACGAAATTAGATATTCCTGATTTACTTGCTTCTGCTGAATCCGCTATTATGGGTTCTTGCCCATTGGTAAGACATGATATTAGACGTGGTATTTCTACATCGATCTTAAACTCTAATTACTCCATTCCTGCTGGTGCTGAAGATTCCTTGCGTATTATCAAGAGACTGAGATCGGACAATTCGATTATAATTACAAGAGCCGATAAAGGTAGAACTACTGTTGTTATGGATAAAGATGCTTATGATTCAAAGGCTCATGAAGTACTTGACGATGTAAATACATATTCTGTACTTAAGAAAGATCAAACTCCTTCCATTCAACGTAAGATGAACATTATTATTTCTAAATTTGAAAAACTTAAAAAAATCTCCCAAATTCTGCTTCGAAACTGAAATGTTACACCGGTCTTGTCCCTCGTTTTTATGGGTTACCTAAGATTCATAAACCATCTATCCCACTCCGCCCCATTATTGATTTTTCAAAATCCCCTTTATATAATCTTTCTAGCTACTTATCCGCACTTCTTAAACCTCTTACTTTAAACTCCAATTACAGTCTTAATTCACCTTACAAATTTCTTGATGATTTACAGAGTTTTGTATTCCCTATCGGTTACATCATGGCTTCTCTCGATGTTGTTTCGCTATTTACTTCAATCCCTTTTGATCTTGTCTGTAAAGTTATTAAAGATATCTGGCCTACTCCTACACACCCTACTGATTTTAATGTTGAAGAGATTGTTGAATTGGTTAAGTTTTGTTTGACCTCAAACTGTTTTGTATTTAATAACTGCTTTTATAGTCAAATTTCTGGTACCGCTGTGGGATCCCCCCCCCCTCTCTGTTGTAATTGCTGAACTTGTAATGCAGAATATTGAAAATATTATTAATTCTGAACTTGGTCCACGTATTCTTTTTTGGAGACGTTATGTCGACGATATTTTTTTGATCGTGAAAGAAGCAGACTTAAATGATATTCTCACGATTTCTAACTCTATTGGTAACCCTATTAAGTTTACTGTTGAAATAGAAAATAATAATGAATTACCATTTCTCGACATTCTAATCCGCAGACTCACGACTGATATCTCTCAATCTGTCACCACTACTGTTTACAGTAAACCTACTTCTACTGGTCAGCATACTAATTTCAATTCAATATGCCCTTTCAGCCATAAAATAACCGTTATTAAGACTTTAGCCTTCAGAGCCATAAAATATTGCAGTTCCAGTAATGATTTTGAAATAGAGAAATGTAAAATTTATCGTGATTTGGTTAATAATAGCTATCCTATTGGTCTTATTAAAAAAATCTTTAAAAATACTTTAAATTTTGTAAATTCTACTCCCCCCACCCCTTTTCAATGTAGTAAACCTAGCTCCTTTATCTGTATCCCTTATTATAAGAACATTTCTGAAAAAATTTCTGGCATTCTAAAATCATTCAATATTGGGGTTTCTTTTAAACCTATTAATAAATTGAGTTCCTTTTTCAATAAGCATAAATTTCAATATGATAAGTCTAAATTACCCGGTGTTGTTTATATTATTCCTTGTAAAGATTGCAATAGTGTTTATATTGGTGAAACTGGTAGATCATTGGAAATTCGCCTAAAAGAACATACTAGTGCTTTAAAAAAGAGTAATTTGAATTCAAAAATTGTCCAGCATTCACTTCAAACGAATCACATCCCGCTCATTGCGAACGCCAGTATTTTGAAATCTGGTTGCAACAACTACCATGGTAGATTGCTCCTTGAGGCTTGGTTCACTGAATTGCGGTCACATGCTTTGAATGATGCTCGTTCTGTCCCTAGTGAATATTGTTTGATTTTAAAATAGCTAACTGTAACTGTTCTTGATTTGTTCTGACGTTTGAAATGCAATGGATATTTTTTGTACTGATGATGCCTTGCGTGTCGCTTGGCAAAACGTTTACATATTGTATTTTTAATTGTTTTTTATTGTCTTTATAAATTTTATTTTTTAACTGTGCTCAAGTCTGTCTTAGTTTATTTTATTTGGTGTTTTAATGGTTTTTAAATTCAGACGTTAAATGTATATGTACTGTGAATATTCTATATGTTTATTTTGCTGCTAATATTTCCCATCAATGGCTTAAGATTTTTCCTTTTTCTTTTTATATCTTGTTTTGGTTCACAATAGACCAGTTGGCAGATTATTTTAAAATTTTAATATATTTATTTTTCTTGCTCACCAACGTTTTTACCTAATTTCAGTTTATTATTTACATAGTCTCATTCATTGCTAATCAAGCAAACTTTTACTAAAATGAATGTAAATTAACTTCATTTTATTAAATTACCGGTTTGAACCCTCTTTATTTTTTTTTTATTAAATTTGTTTCTATTTTCTGACTTTAATTTCTTTTTTCTAATTAAAATTGGCTTTTAATTGGTATAGATCACTGGCAATTAAGTTTTACCTTTTTTGTTAAATGAACAGTAATTTTTAAGAATGAACTATTGTGAGAAGCTTATGCAAGGTTGTGTGAAAGAAATACAAATTTTAGAACTAAAAATTGTGGGAAAGAAAAGAAATGTATAGTAGATAATATTAGGCTTAATTAATTGGATAATCTTTTTATGATAAGGTTACAAAATTAATTAAATTCTAATCAGATAATTTTTCTTCATTAAAATAACATAAACTTGTGATAAGCCCACCAATAGCAGTGTTTTCTTAATTAGATAAAATTACAGCAATTTTGTTTTAAAGTGGGTTTTGTTTTATTTTTGATTATTCAAGTTTTTTTTTTCTCTTTCACAGTTACCTGCTTTATAAACTATCCTCTTTTCGATGCTTGTGTGCTCATAAATTCTAGTGTAACTAACAAAACAAAAAAATATATTTTATATAATTTTATTCTTTTTTATTTTCTAAAAATATTGAATAATCATTTAAAGGGTTAAGTTATCAGGGTTTTTAGTATCAACAAGGAGTCATTTCTTCTTAAAATACAAAAATCTATATTAAAACCTAGCAAGCACTTGTTTTCCTGACAGGTCCTGTTAGTCATGCCATCTTGAAGCACATATTAACAATAATTGCAGAGAAAATTAGTACTTGGTAGATTTTAAGATCATTACCCTCTTTTCTGAAAGGGCTTCTAGTTGATATTTGAGCCACCCGTCCTGAAAAGATTATTTTATATCCAATTTAGTATCATTAAATTTTTATGCATCAGAATTTAAAAATTTTTTTTTTTTATTAGCCTTCGGTATGCTATTTCTTTCTCCCCACTATAAAGTGTCGTCTATAAAAAAAGTTACGTTGTATAAGCCAACCGCACAATAAAGAAGATATATCATTGTACTGTTAAAAATATTCTAATTTTTTAAACTTTTAAGCATCGTATATTTTCAATTTTTATACTGTTGTATGGGGAAAAACGTTCTTTTTAATGCAATTTGTTTGAAAACTGCATCTCCATTTATTTTTGAAATATTAATTTTTTTGTAGTTTTTAGCATCATTTGTTTAATTTTTACAACTCCAAGTATTCCATTTCTTTAGATAGTAAAAGAAAAACAGCAATTATATCTTTTTGTTGCCATTTTCCCATAAAAACTGAAAAAATTGTACTTAAAATACATGCTATTTTGAAAAAAATATAAATGAAGGATTTTTGATAAAACATGGAGCTATTATAAACTAAATTTAATTTTAAGTATCTATTTCTATGTTAATATTACAAACAAATGAAGGCATATGAATCTTTAGATAGACGATTTTTTTTTGTCCTGTTTCTTGAATGATGAAATCTCTTTTTTTTTTTTTTGGATGTGTGTATTATTCAGCGATAGTGACGTCCTATGCGTACTTTACTGTAGATGTTGTTTAATACTGGAAATGAGGAATTCTTCTGCAGATGACATCATTTTATATAAAATAAATTTGCATGTTTTAAGTCTTAAAACTGAACTACAGTAGAGTCCCGCTTAACTGAGTTTCTGCTTTAACTTAGTTATTTTTCTTTTTTTTTTTTAATTATGGCCATTTTTTTTCCCATTCTGACTACACTCTATTCCAACTCAACTTGGCAGCACTGTGAAAGGTAGAAACAGTAACATTCTGCCTTGAAAAGTAGTTCTCAGTTATTTTTTAATCTTAAATGGTGAAAATGCATACAAATTTATAAGATTATGTTTATAAATTACAAATTTTGGTATTTTGAAGCATATATTTAATGTAATTTCTCTGTTAAAAGTATTTAATTAAAAAGTATTTTGTATTTAAAGCGAACGTATAAACTAAAAATCTTGGCGTAAAAAAATCTCCTTTGGCGAGGAACAAATCTTCAAGGTTAAATATCTGGCGCGCTTTAGTGAATTGCTACTCCGCACATTCTTATTGTTCTTATGAATAGTTTTAATAATACTCGCTGTTTGCTTTTGCTTTTTCTTTTCTTTTTAACGTGTTCATAGTTTTTTATTTTTACTGTTAATTATTGTTATTATTTATTCGTTTATTAACTGAGTATTTCTAAAATTTGTTACATAATTAAATATTTATTTGAATCATACTTATTTGAATTATAACATAGAAATTTGTTACATAGTTAAATATTTATTTGAATTATAACATGTCTGATAAAATATTATCTCCATCCACGCTTTACACACCTTCAAGGCGAGGAAAGTCAAGCAAAAGTGCAGCTCGCAGAAATATATTAAATGTTTATTCCAGACTTCGTTAAGGAAATCCCCAACATTCAATTAATGAAGTCGTAGAGGAAGTTTCCCAACTTACAGGTGTTTCGAAAAGAACAATTTTTCATTTGAAAAAAGAGAAAAAGGCATCTAGCTCTTTAAGTACACCCGGAAAGAAACGACCTGGTGCAGTGGGTAAACGCAGAAGGCTGGGAAAATAGGACAAATTCACGTTATCTTGCATTCGACAAAAAATCCATAGTTTTTTTTCGCAGAAATGACATACTAACTTTGGATAAAGTTTTACAAGTTGTAAACAATGATAAAGAAATTTTTTCGAAAAATATTAGCCGGACTAAATTGTACAGAATATTAAAAGATTTGGGACTCTCTTTTGAAAAACGAAAAAGAGAGGCAGCTCTTCTTGAGTGGCAAGATATTATTTTGTGGTGCAGAAACTATTTGAGAAAAATTACACAGTATAAGAAAAAAAAAATGCTTCTATTTATTATCTTGAAGAAACATGGGTAAATGAAGGGCATACTCAGAGTCCCCCCCCCCCCCTAAAAAAAAAATCTTGCAAACAAAATCGAAAAGGTAAAAAAGGTTATTTGTAGAGATCGACCTCAGCTATCCAACGCAAAAGAAAAAAAATAATTTAAAAATACTGAAATGCAAACGAGAAATAATTTTTTTCCTCCATAGGATTAGAATTAGCAAGCGGGTGTTTTTGCGTGAGTGAAATAGTCCCTTAATTTTCAGCAGTGTTAACAATTTAATATTAAATGCAGTTTTTAATTATTTAAAAATCAGCTTATTTTGATTTTAAAAAATCATGACTTTTTTACACCCTAATATCTATAATTAAAAATGAGACGGGCTCAGTGTGAGATCTAGCCTTTTCCGAATTTCTGCCAGAGGTTTTGGTATAAATAACAAATTTTCTGTTTTAAATAGATTTCCGGATAATTTGGTTTTAATCTTTTAACCCAATATAGATAATACTGTTTTGTTTTCAGTAAATTTCATTCGGAATTCGTACAGCGATTTTTAAAATTTTCTCGATTTTTTTTTAATCTGATATTTTTTTTTTTTTCTTTTTGCGGCAATTTTTTGACATTTTTAAGAGGAATTCTGTTTTAAACTTGGAGCTTAAATATAGAAAATTTTGCCCTTCGCAATTTTAAATTTCTTAGACAATTTTCGATGCATTTTTTTTCTTTCCGATGTGATTTTTTCAACATCAGTACATGGAATTCGACTTCAAATTTTTAGTTTAAAACTATAAATGTTGACAATTTTTCAATAAAGTTTTTCCACAATTCGTGCCCCCTTTTTAAAAGTTTTCGCTATTTAAAAAAAATTTTCGCATTATGCGGGCCGGGCGACGTCGGACGGATCAGCTAATATAATATAAGATAGTGCTAAAATCAGTCTAAAAAATGTAAAAATAAGAAAAGAATAATAATGCAATTCGTTATTTTAATAGATTATGTAATTAATTTCATAGGAACTTCCAAAAGTACAGATTTTTGCACACGCATTATACTTTTCCGCCAAAATGGCGCTTTTCCTTGGTTACTAGTGATCCTTTGCTCTTCAAGCAAACCCTGGTTGCTACGGCAACGGCTGCGATTCGGCTTTCGTAGCATAACTAACGCTGCCAACTTAAGGTGGAATCAAGTATAGAAAATCAGAGTTCTAACTTTTTACAGCTGCTCTTTCATCTTCACCTAACACTTCATTTATAATGGCTGTTCATAATAATGTAGTCATCCATGCATCAGAAGTAAATGATCCATTCCAAAGGTATAAGTTCGATTGAAAAAAACTATTATAATTTTTTTTTTCATCGGGGACGACACTAAATTTTGAAAAAGCATAATTTCTGTTCTCTAGTATATATATATATATTCATTCACCAGTCATTTAATTTACTCTTTTTTTAATTCAATTTCTGTTATTTTTATTTAAGGCTTTTCATTGTTATCTTGTCTATATATTATATACAGTCTTGAACATCATAAAGTAAATTAAAAAATTGAAAATTTCAACCTCTTTAGTTAAAAATTACATGTTGCTTTCAAATACTCTTAAAATTATTTACTATTACTATTTTTTTTCTTTTAGATTTATGTCCAAACTAGAGAAAGAATTAAATAATAGCAACTCATATATATGGGACTCCAATGTGAAAATCAAGAACTGTTCAAGTATGATTTATTGTTATTATTACTATTACTATTATTAATATGGATAAAACCAGTATTTAAATGCTTATTAAATGCAAAAATCATCTCATTTACCTATCTCCATCAGACAAAAATGTATTATTAAAATTAGTAATTTTGTTTTTCTGTGGAGGAGGGGGGGGGGGATAAATAAATATAACTAATGTCCTAGATATACCAGTATAAAATACAACTGCATCAACTTGCTTAAAATTTGTTCTTAATTTTTTGTATGAGAAAAATTACTATTGAATCAAAGCTTTTTTAATTAATGCTTCAGATTTTTAACCGTCCATATGAGTATGTGTTTTTTGTAGGGTGTCAACGATTTTAATCAGTTGATTTAAATCAGAGATTAAATCATGATTTAAATCAACCGATTAAAAAAAAAATCATTGATTTAAATCAAAAATTTTCTAAATGTTTAAAATGTCAAAAAAAAAAGTATTAAAATCTAACATGAACATAATTTGAAAGTTTCTGCAGATACTTTGACTTATGAATAAACATAAAAAGAGCTTTAAATAATTGTTTCTAAGCTTAATTCATGAGTATTGTAAAAAAATTGAAAACAGTTGAGTTTGTAAAAAGCATTGTTTTTAAGTTTTTATCCAAATTAAAACAGTTTCATTTAAAAATTATATCTAAAGCTAATATAATTTGCAATGCCTTAATTTCCTTTAGGTAATCAATTAATGCATTATTTTATATAAAATACACATAGCCAGTGTAATACATTTCTACAAGTAAAAGAATAAATAGTAATTAATAGCAAATCTCAAGTTAAATAAGAATGAAAGAATGACATCTGCTCAACAGCTAAATTGTAAATGAATGCATAAGAGAAAAAGAAATAATTGGTATAAAATGCTAAGCACAGCAAGAGCTTCTTCGGTATAGGTTGCATATTTTTTTTTTTTTTAACTTTGTAACTCATATAAACTAAAAAAAAAAAAAAAAAATAGGGATTGAAAAGGCAGCAAAACTTTTCTTAACAAGAAAAATTTGAGCCATTGAAAGCTAATAATCTACACTGAGAGGTAATAATGCTGTTACTTAAAGATTTTGAGGATTTCAGATTTCTGGGCTAACTTATATTTATTCTATATGAATGGGTTTAACTCATTTTCATAATTTTTTTGGTTAGCATAAACATACATGTGTGTAAGTTTAGATTTTGGTGGTTTACAGTAATTTTCCTAAATATAAATGAAAAACTAAAATGCAAAATCCTAAATGCAAATAATATTTGTTAGTTTTGTTATTTGTACTACTTACTAATGAAATTACTTATCTGCAGTTTTTATTAATTCTGTAATTACTCATACTGTTTCTTCTAGGCCATTTTTTTAATGGTGCCGCACCATGCGCCTTTTGAAATTGGCAAAATGCACCCTGCCTTTAAAAAAAAATAGTTGAAATTCACCTGTAGTTGTAGCCACAGATTTCTTGTAAAAAACTTCCCCATTCAGCAGTATTTTTAAATTCATGTGGCCAAGATCTTGCAAAAATATAGAACTTTATTTCTTTTGTAAAAACAGGATATTATTAAAATATGTATTTTAATTGTATTTTTTAATTTGTTATTCATAAAGTTATTAAAAATTAAGGACACTTTATTTATCATACTAAAAATTATTCTTTTTAGGGTTCTGTACTTAAAAAGTAAAAACGGAACCATTATAAGATCACTCCTGTGTCTGTCTGTCCGTCTGTCTGTCTGTCACAGCCATTTTACACTTAAACTATGGAACTTTGAAAGTTCAAATTCGGGGAAGTAATAAAGACCATTGACCCACATATTTTCAGATTAATAAACATTTATAAATATATTTAGTAAAAAAGTAGAGGGGCTAATTATGCTACTTGAAAAAAAAAAATATTTTCTTTGTATATCATGTGGGGTATCCTGTGAAAGCTTTTGTAACGCTGAACTCAAAAATACATTTCTTTTAATTTTAGGTATTACATTTTCAAAGATATTGTTGAAAATGTAGCGCAAAAATGTCCCCCCCCCCCCCCCCCCCATCTAATTCCGAATCTACTGAAACTAAAATTATGAAAAAATTACAGTTAGTAGACGTCAATATAAACCTTGCTGGAAAATTATAGCGATTACCCTAGGTCACATTGTTTTTGAGTAATTAGCATTTTTCTGTTATACACAAATTTCGATTTACGGACATTCAGAAAAATTGTTGAGCATCGCTGAATATACCTATCGTTGCAGAAGAATAAAAGCATTGTTGATAATGATTTTCGAAAAAAATCATCATTAATTAGCCGAGATATTAACCCTTAAAGGTACGGTCAGTTTGGACATACACAAGGACAGGGGCGGCGTACTCTATGCCTAGTTAACAACTTTTAATGATATATATGTGTAATGTAATGTCCAATAACAGTATAAAAGCAATAAACATCAAATTGTTAAAAACATACTAATTTAAGGGGTCTCAGGAACCTAAAAAATGGAAAAAATGAAAAAAAGACCATTTTCAACATTTAATGTCTTAAAATGTATATGATGTTTTGAAAATTTCATGAAAAAATATTCAGAAGTTTTTGAGGTATCCTGCGCGTTATGCCTAAAAAACGCCATTTGGAAAATAATGACTTTAAAGTTTCGGAAATGCCGCTTCAGCTATTGAGCGGGTATAATTCTAAAAGCCAAAACTTCTGTTCTAATGGGAATTTCAAGGAAACAATTATATCAAAATATTCAGAAAAGATAGGAGTTTAACATCTAAAAAAAATTTAAATTTCTTAAATTTTGAAGCTTTAAAAGTCCTGCAACCACTTAATCCTTTCTGGCACTGAGTAATTCTATTTATAAACTTATGAAAAAATGAACTGACACCAGAATTTATAAACGAATTTATTAGAAAATGCGAACTTGCTTATTTTTGCATACATGATAAAAAGAAAATTTTAATTAAATATTCTTGGTGCTGTTTGTCTGTTTTGGAATTAAAATTAGTTGTCCATTTTTAAAGGGCATCGCCCTCGAAAGATTTAATTAGAATGAATCGCATAAATACTGTGGGATTCGCGATAGTTTGCATTGATTGTATCTCTCAGTACGCCTCAAGTGACTTTAAAAGTTAATTAAACACCTATCTGGAAAAACGTGGCCCTGACCAAGGCGACGTTGCAACTTTGAGACCTCAATTCGAAGCACGCTTAGCAGAATGCTAAATTTAAACTTTGAACAAATGTTTTGTTTTAGCTGCACTGTAGAAATAAAGGTTATTACTACGCTGAATTTAGTTTCATGAAATGCCAAATGAAGTTTAACTATGCACTGCTTTTAGTATCCGTGCCGAATAAAGTTCATGATAAACAGATTAGGATAATATTAAAAAAAGAGTTACACGAATAACTATATTTGATATTATTTAGGTTCCATATCTCTTTGAACTTTCATGGTACACCCATTTACACTTTTCTGATATATACAGTTATACCCAACCCTACGTTGTATAGTTATTTACAAAGTCTTAGTATTCTTTTAGCAATTTTTTTTTTTTTTATAATACAATTACATATTCATATATTTATTCTACGGAACCCTCTGTGCATGAGTAATGCTCACACTTGACCATTTATTTTTCGATATTATTCGATTAGAAAAATAATCGATATTTCGATTATTTTTCTTATTTGCCGATTGATCTTTCATACCTGTAGAACTCATTATTTTAAAAAAAGATTGCAAAAATCTTTGAGAATAATCCCAAATAAAAAACGCTAACATAAATCCACCGCTTACAAATTTATGCAAGTTCAATACACATATCGACAAAACATGCACTCCGAAAGACATTTAGCAACGAAGAAGAGGTCTAAGAAAGAGATCTACGAAAAAACTGACTAAAACCATCCATAATCGGTTCAAACGGCTTTCGTGTGCAGTATTTAGTACTTTAACGGTTAGACAATCGTTATTCTATAAAGTAACTAGTTAAATCAAAAAATTCAGCATTTTTACACACTTTAGCGGACCTGGTTAGTTATTTCATAAAATAACTAGGTATTTTATGCAATAACGGATTATACGCTTTAACGGTAACATATGCATAATTTTGATTCTTATAGTAAGAATTCTGAGACTTAAGGGAAAATGTTACATTTTTGTGCTGTCATAAACAAAATGCTTCAAATTCATGTATCCTTTTAAAAATTACTCAGTGTCAATGGCAGATTTTTGCCATTTACTCCTTTAATAGTTTCACTAAATTGATTTAACCATGAAAATTTAAAAAAATTTCTTTGTGACCTGGGACTTTAATCTAAGTGTAGGCTAAAAATAAAAGTGAAAATTATATCCCTTTTAAAAAATCAATGTAATGTGTTTCATTTTTATGGATGAAATTGTCTACGTACTTTCGTATCTCATATTCATCAATAGAAATGTTGCGTCTTTCTATGTGTAGGGTTAATGAGTCCTTTTTTTATTCTCTCCATGCAATGTACATGTTTACTGCTTTTGATTGCATATAAATAATGAAATTTATCACTAAGCAATTTTCATTCAAAATTGAAGTATTTCATTATTTAAAGATAATAAACAAAAATATGCGGCACAGATCAGTTAAAGCCAAATAAAGCAGTTGTTATATCTTCAAAATTTAGCTGGCTTTTCTGCAATACGCGCTACAAATGGCATGTCTTTTTCCAATATTTATATTTTCAGTATTGTGAAATGATACTATATTTATTAAATTCTAGCTCAATAAAATTTTAATGTTGGTTAATTGCATTTAAGTTATAAAGATTTATCATTGAAAATTGTAGTTTAAAATAAAAAAAATCAGTATTTAAGAGCCAAAAATACTTGAAAAAATCTAATTATCAGCAAAATAAACCTAATTAAAATCCATAAAAGCATCAGTTATTTTAATTTTAACCTTTTATTTATTTATCCTTTGAATCTTGTTTACAAGATTATATTCATTCATGCTTAGGAATTTTTAATTATTTGATTAATTAGGTGACAGATTTTCTTTATATTTGCATACCTGTAAACTTTAGAGTGTCTGTATTGAATTTCCTGCTTGACAAAAAGTAAAAATTTCCACAAATCTGGTAACCTCGGTATCAAGTATTTATATATTTTTTGAAGCAAGTTTATTCAAAAGTTCTAGTATTTTGTTTTTTGTCATTTTCAGTTATAAAAATTAAAACTACTGAATTGGACTTTCACTGGAATGAAGCTTGGTACCCAACTTAAAATATTGGTTCACTTTAGCGCAATTTGGTACAAAATTCTGGGTGTAAATGAAAGTAAACATGCTTCAGCTGTCTTTTAAATTAGCATCTTTCAGTAAAGCTTTTTCTTCACCCATCATGGTTCTGTTTGATTTTTTCATTATATTCTGATATGTACACATGTGTTCTCTTTCTTTTATCCTTAAACTCCAAATTGTCCAATTCCCATCAATTATTTGTGTGAATTATAATCAATTTCAGGCACAATAAGTGTTTAACCCCCTCACTGACAAGCCCGTGTTAATACGTTCACTAAGCTCCAGGTTTCACTGCAATACATTCAATATTTAAAGTAATATAATTCCATTGATTTAATGTATTTTTAATACATTGAACAATGATTAATACTTCCAAGGATTGCATTCATATTCGTTATTAAGTTTTTTTATAAAATGTTCAAAGAATAATTTTTTTTAGCATTTAAAACAAAATGCAGAAAAAACAACATTACAATTTTGCCCTTTTCCAAGACAGTCGGAGGGTTAATTTGTTTGTGATGTAATTCAACTTCCTTAAGGTGCCATGTTTGTTCTTCATGGAATATAGTTTAGTATAGAAATATAGCATAAAGTGTACCATACCGGTATACTATATTAAGTATGAATTTCCTCTTAAGAAGGAAGTTGGCATAGGTTCATATACCATTGGTATAGATAATTTCATGCCTTTTTTTAAGGAATTCAAGCTAGATTAAATGCTATTCTACTATGCTTGTTGGAAATACAGTTTTCACATTTTTTGTTTAGTTATTTTAATTTGGAAAGATCTTTTCCTCTTCCATTTTCACGAAGCCATTTGGAGTTTTTTTTCTTTTTATTTACATATTTTATTACTCTAGCACTATAGTTACAGATGATAAAATCCATTAAACCTTTTCACAAAACGAATTTCCTCGCATCTGGATACGTTCTTTAGATATTCCTGAGCTTCACGACCCCGGGCACCTGTACAATCTTTCTCTTTTCCTTTTCCTCTCCTTTCTCTTGCCTATTCTTTTTTTCCATTCCTCTTCGGAGGTGAGGGCAATTCTCCATTGGAAAATTGTGAACCATCCACATGTTTGCTGTGCATGATGATCTGTGTCCCTGGACAAAAGGATTATGGCAGTTGAGGGAAACCAACACACTATGATCCCGTATTCATCAATCGGCTGGTCAGCTAATTTGTCACTGGCTAGGGATCAGTTGATTGGTCACTTACTACTCATCTCGTTAAAGGTGGAGACTGACATAGGAGTGTCTTCTGAATGTATGGGCTCTGGTTAGCACTGGTGCACAAATGTGCATTCCCTTGTTAGGCTTGGTAGTGGCTGGTATGGCCCAGAGTCTGAATTGTATTTACTTTCTACTATGGATGGAAGTTCTTCACTTTCCTCTATTTCTCTCCCATGTGGAGAGAAACAAATTGTACAGAACAAATCATTTACTCACTTCTTTGTAAATGAACGCACTGATAGTCTCTCTGATAGTTCTTTTAAGAGAACTTCACCATGTTTTATTACAAAAGTATTCCAGTCTGTTTTTGGAGATGGGTATTTGCTCAAGAAAATACAGTCTGGAGATTTGCTGGTTGAGGTTTCTTCAGCCATCTGGTCATAATTTCTCTCAAATTGCACAAAAATAGTTTTTTTTTTTCTTTTGCTGTTCAACTACATCAAACTAAATTAAAGATGTGGTGTAATATGAGAATCAGAACTTTTATTCTCTACAAAGGAAGAACTTCTTCAAAATTTAAACGATTAAAATAAAATGTCATAGATGCACACTGTATTATTACCTGTCAGAATGAGCAAGTGCTTCCTATGAAGCACATTATTTTGACTTTCCATAGCCCTGCTTTAGCAATTAGAATTAAAGCTGCCTACCTGAGTTGTCTGTCCAGCCTTATATTCTTAACCCTCTCCATTGTTTTAAATGTCAGCATTATGGCCATAATATAACTACCTATTGTGGTTCCTGTACTTGCATGTGTTGTGCCAAATCCCGCCATGACAGTATATATTGAAAAGGGGCTGAACACTGCACAAACTGTAAAAGTAACCATGCAACATACTCTCGATCTTATCCAAACTGAATCTGTGAAAAAGAAATCCTTCCTGTTAAAATTTCTCAAAATCCTCCTATATTTTGAAGCTCACAAACTAGTTGAATCCAGCGAGAACACCGTCTATCAAGAGTTTCTTAGTCTAGTTTACTAAAGCAACATTCAAAATCCATAAGGCACATAAGCACCCAAATTGAATCCTCTTTTCCACCAAATAATTCACTTTGACACTATCATCCAGCACTTTAATTCAGGGGCGCGCCAGTGGTGTTCGGCGCCTGTGTGCAAAACTTCAACTTGCGCCCTATGCTCCTCCGCAAAAATCTATCATTTTATAAAAAACTTATCAGCGAGTAGAAATGAAATATTACAAAATATATTAATTAAAAATACATATAAAGAAATTATAAAACGAATATCTATGAGAAAAAATACATACAGGGTAATACAAAGGTTAGAAAATAAAGCAATTTATGTCGCGTATAAAAAAACCAAAAAATCGAAAACCATATTTCAGATTTCATAAAGTGGCTTCATGCTGGTTTACAGCTAAATGAGCAGTTAAAATATTTCGCTGATAAACAGAAAAGAAAAAGAATATTTCTCAGGGTATAGTAAAAATCAGTATCTTCATGCTTCATGATTAACGTCATTGACTATCAAGCTTAGACTACTATTTAAACATGGCACATAAAATGCACGAAAACTTAAAACTAAAACTCTTCTTTTTTTAAGTATATTTTTTGCTGCACATATTAGATTCATCCTAGTATTCCAATCTCTTTAATTGTCTAATTGTCTAAGAGTCTTTATGTCTAAATTACTTTTTTTTTCAATAAAACAGTTAAAAATAGTGTACCTGAAATAGTGCCTTCTGTGGAATCTAAAATTGGATGGAATGCTAACAAATGCTCAAGTTTTTTGTAATGTTTCACTTTAAATTTCAAGTTAATTACGGTCTGAATTTAAATTGATTAATATATCACATTCATTTTAAAGATTAATAACATTTAAGTTAGTCTAAGTAATTTATTTATATGAGGTAAATCTATAAAATATAATTAAAATTTGAAGAATAATTTTAATAAAATTAAACATATGTATTTTTAAATATTTATTATTACTTGAAATGCTTAGCGCCTTTACTGTCCTGGCGCCTGTGTGCGCCGCACACATTGCACAATAGGTCGGCACGCCCCTGCTTTAATTAAAAAAAACATGATGTGTACTGTACTGCTAGTATAAGACTTATACCTGCATTAAAACTTTTGTACCCTGATCAGAACCTGTTAAAATGGAGTACCTCAATCCTGCTGAACATTATTACCCTTTAGTCAGTCATTAAAACTTTCTTGTCAATCTAAACAGCCAACTGAACATGAGACTGAGCAAACTTCTGTTTCATCTGCACACAAATTGCAGAAACCTGACTCGGAAAGCAAAATAAAAATCCTGTACACAGAAAGGGAGAAAGACATCGTCAACTCAAGCTTCTTCGCAATAGAAAACTGTGAAGGAAAAAAAACAAAAAATCATGTCTTAGCCCATCACTTGCCTTAGCTCATGAAAGATTCCCAAATAGCTGCTCCACTATGTGGAAGAGGCTGTAGAATCTGACTCTTGTAATTATAACTTGAGTGCAGATGAAGAAAATACTGTTTTTGAAAAGTTTGAGCCTACTTATTTTAAATTGTTTTTTAATAATCTGTGGTTTATAAACTTATTTTAACCAGTATCATTACGACATTTTATACTTTTTTTTAACAATCGTTACTTTACAGATTTTAATTGTAAAGTTTGTGTCTTTTAACTATGGTATGTTGACTTTATTAAATGGTATTAATTATACATATTATCACATTACTTTTTTAATTAAACTGCATTGTTTTGTTCATCTTGTTTTTATGATAAGCTTTTAATATAACTTTTTAAAAATAATTGTATTCTTTTATTTTAATTTTTTCTTTTTTGGTGCATTATTTCCGTACAAGGACTTTGTGCCATTAAACCCCAACCAATCAAAGAACGAATTTTGTTCCAATTACTAGTATATAACCTCTGTCAAAAATGACGGAAAGTGATAAATCTTCAAAACAATAGTTAAAAAAATGTTTTTCTGACTTAAAAAAAAATGCCTCATGCATTAAGTTAATCAAAAAGTATTAACCTTTGATTTTTTATGATTAGAGCAAAGAAATTATGTAAACTACAATTTAGTCACCAGCGCTTAAATGCGTCATTTCCAGCTACACATTCTATGACGAAAAATGACAGAAAGTAAATGATAAATCTTCAAAACAATAAAAAAAATATTTTCCTGGCTTAAAAAAGAAGAAAAAAAAAAGATGCTTCATGCATTTTGTTAATTAAAAAATATTATCCTTTGATTTTTTATGGTTAAAACAAAGAAATTATGTAAACTTCAATTTAGTCACCAGCACTTAAACGCGCCATTTCGAGCTACACATTCCATAACGAAAATGCTTGTTTAGGTTCCCTCTACATTAAAAATTTGTTGTTTTGCGGGACTTTATTTTTTTCTGCTACAAACTATGTTAAATTTCATAATTATATCTACAAGATAATTAAAATATGTTGTACCGATAAGAAATATTCATTTTATTTGCAATGTCTTCAAATATGATGAAATGTAGAAAAAGTACAATTACAACAGAAAGTTGATGCCAAAAGAATTAGCAAGAAACATAAGCTCCTAATTTATTGGGAATTAACACGGCCTACAGAGGCGCTGCTCCCAGCCTTCGGTACAGAAAAAAATGTCTCTTTAACCCTTTATCTACTGGCAGTACTTATAAGTACCATTAAAATAACTTGTTATAAAATTAATTTAATGCATCGATTAGTAGTAATACAATTTAGAATGAGCTATAGATGCATTACTTTATGGTGTTCCAAAAGCATTATGGATTACACAAAACAAAAATATTTTTTAAAGGATGATTTCTTTGGCCTTGGCACCTTTTCAGCTTTCTTGGCGTTGGAGGGGGGGGGGGGGGGAGGAATTTTTTAATTCAGAAATATTTCTAACATTATATTTGTTGATTTCCTAATTCCTAAAAATATTTAAAATAAAAGAGTTGAGTGGGGTTATAGATATTACACAAAATCCCTATAAATTCAAATTAATGAATCCTTCTAAATCCTTCAATCCTTCTAAAATCTATTAAATGATTATGTAAATCTTCTAATTTTGTTTCAAAAATTCACGAAAAATGCTTTAGAAGATGAAATTTTCATGAATTCACAATTCAGTACATAAAGGGTTAATTTCCCTTTAAATAATGCTAATGTACCATTGAAATAATTCTTTATTGTAAATGCATTTGAAAGTTTTAAATATTCAAATTCAGATAATTTTTACTTTGTCATATAAGACAGAAAACAAAAGTCACAGGAAATCTGAAATTGTGCAAAAGAATAATCATTCTGAATAAATTAAAAATACATGTAATGCAATATGCTTGCATGGACCTTTTTAGAGCAAAAGTTATATATTTTCCACCAGATGGCGATAGTTATCCGTTATTTTTAATTTAGAACTTGTTGTTGTTGATGATGATTTGGCCCTTAAACTTAGAACTTAATTGGATAGTTTTTAAAGGTTTTAAACAAAGTTAAAATATTTTAAGGTTTTAATCTACTTATATATATAAAATCCAAACGGAAATTTCGTTCCGAACGTCTATATTTCGAGTTTTACTGCATGGCTTTGATGAAACTTATACTGTTAGATAGGTATCATTTCAGGGAAGGTTTTAAGCAATAATACATCGTCCGACGTAGATTAGTTATAGAATTATGATGGAAAGTTCTGTTATTTTGGACAAAAAGGTTGCCATTGGCATATGATTTTCATCTTGGCATATTAAGATATCTTTTTGTTAAAGAATTGAAACATCTATATAATTTTGAAATTAAAATATACAAACAGCATGAAAAAAACTATTGCTGATTTTATTAAAAATAGAAAGAAATACGGTTTTAATGAGAAATAACAGTATAAAAAGAAAATATTTAATTTAAATATGAAAGAAATGTGTTTGTATGGCTTAAAAGAAGATTCATTTTCAAAATCAATCCATTGAAACAGTACTTGGCCATTTATCATCTTTGTAGTTTATATTTGGCACATGGATAAGAAAATAGGCACAGATATCAATATTGGCGTGATTTTTTTCCAACGCCAATTTGGCGAAAATATCAACAACATAAACAACAACATCAGGGTTACCATATCAAGCAAAATAACGATACTTTGGCTCCAGTTAAGTACCTGTTGCATATATGACTTTGGCGTCAGAAAAAAAACCGCGCCAATATCGGGCGTATATGACATCTGTGCCAGAAAATATTTATTGAACTTTTATTTAAACAAAATAGCAGGTTTTTTTTCTTTATTTAAGTTTATCAGGGTTGATTTCAAAAGTACTGGATGCATTTTGTTTATCATTTACACCATTGGATAAGTTTTCGGAATCATTTGTATGCATGATTTACATATATAACCATTATTATTATTTAATTAAAATGTGGTGTTTCTCTCTTTTTTTTTTTATGGACGTAAAGGTTGCTGTTGGTCATTTTTTGTCATCCTGGTGACGATATATTATGCTATTATTGAGGAATTGAAACGGCTATATTATTTAACAAAAAAAAATACAAATTGCATGGAAAACGATTTGTAATTTTATTTAAAATATAAATAAAAAAACGAAATTACGGAAACTTAGAATTATTCTTACGGAGATTTGTGTAATTACGCATTATTAAAAAAAAAATTTCATGGTGAAATAATTGTTTTTTTTTTTAACTTCATTATTTTTTAGTATAACTGCATATACACCCCCATTTTTCTGATAGTTAATTACAGGATTTTTGAAAAATCTTCCGTAATTGAGTACCCCACCCAATTGGAATATAAATTATGTTATTGGAAGCATTTTTGATGTTTGAAGAGAATTATTCAAGATTAATCCTATTAAAAAAGATGAACCGATTTCACAATTAGTAATTATTTAGAAATTTGTGGTTTTTATTTAATCAGTTTTCACATTGGCACACTTAATGCTGTAATGAACAATCTGGCTGAGGAGAAGCTTGGGCCGTTATTTGTGGGTTCGAATTTATATAATTATGATTTTAGGTAATAAAATTTGCTTTTTTTTTCTTTTATACAAGAGCAAATGTTTCCAAAGATGAATTTCTTTCATCTTGGTGACAAAATATCTCAATGTCCTTGGTTAAAAATTTTAAACTTCTAAACCAGTTAGGTAAATAGAGGGAACAGTTCCATATCCTGTTTTTATGGTGATGAATTTTTCAATGTGGTTGTTGCAATCTTCAGCAATTGGGATTGCTTTTTTTATTACTTGAATGCTTGAATGCTACTGGTGGATAAGTAAAAATTATGAATACTTTTCTATAATTAATTTTTTTTAATATATATGTTTTTTAATTTATAATTTTCTGGAGTTTTTTTAAACAATATTTTTCAGTACATGCAATATTATGTAAATATACATAAAACTAATATGTATATATATTATTTTCAATTTAAAAATAAATATTTATAAATATTTATAAAACATATTTCCGCCATCTTGAAAATTTTGGTAAGATGCCAAATCGGCCTATTGGTGCCATTTTGGATTCCTTCGCCAACCGAGACAAAATGCAGAACTTTTCTAAAAATATACAATCTCTCCTCCTGCTCCTCCTGACCTGTTTAGCTTTTTCTTTTCTTTAAATTTATTTTTGTTTTATCTTAGTACTAACATTTCAGGAATTCGGAATTCAAGATTATTCTTACGGATATTTATGCAATTATGTATTAATATCACTTGCATAAATATTGCTATTTTGGAAAAAAATATGCTTCCTAAAAGAAAGCTTAGATCATCTGTTTATTAGGTACAACTGGATTATCCTGCCGACCAATTTCGCCAAATTGTACAAATCGCCAAACTATTTAGCCAAATTATACAAATGGAAGAATGCTGCCATTCTAAAATTTTAAGATAGGAAAATTAATGAATTTAAATTTTAAAAAATTTCTAAAGAATAGGATTACTTTAATAATTACTTAACAATTGACTGTATTAAAAACCACAATAAATATCAATGATAATGAAAAAATGTAACGAACCTAATGCTTTTTATTTAGTAAAAAAATGTAGATGGATATATTTAAAAAATGCATGTAAACATTAGATATAGAATTGAAGGAAAAAAAATCAAAATTTGCAGTAATTTTAAATTAGGAAAGAACAAATAAATTCGTAAAACGTTAATAAAAATGCAAATAAAATGTCGAATAGACTTGATGATGTAACAAACACGTGTATAGTATTTAATGTCAAGTGAATGTGGCATTTACGATCATCCATTATAGGCATTTAATCTCACAGTTTGCGACAGTTTTTAGTCGACAGGATTATCAAGTAGTACCGTTCATAGCATTCTGGACTAATATTTTATAGCTGGATATCTCGCAAATTGACGTATTAAATATGATTTTGAAAGCATTGTTTTTGTTTGAAGCAAAACCTTCATAATGTATTCCATTACAGAAAATTATACCATCTTTTACCATATTCATTTGCATTTCAACTGAACGGTTTATATTATGTTGATAGAAATTACAATGTTAGTTTTTGGGGTTAGGTATACAATACATTGTTCTACAATGCTTAGTAATAGAAATACGGGGAATTTTCCTAATTCTGTGAACCCGATTATTAAAGATTACCTTTTTTAAGAATTTCATGCTTTAGAAGAAGGTTTCTTTTTAGAGAAAGCTTTTTATGACGTATTAAAAAGAGTGCTGCATTTTAACGAATGATGGAAGCTACAGTATTATTTACTGCTGTTACAGTTTTAACAGCATTTTTTCTGCTACAATGGAAATATGAAAAACTGTGACAGAATTGCGTTTTACGAAATATAACAGAACATAGAGCGATATAGCATTTGAACTACCAGAATCACACATGGCGCAAAACTGAGAAGCTCGGAATTTAAAAGATAACAAATGAGAATGAATCACCTGAGCACAAGGGCGCCCATATGGGGGGGCGAGGAGGGGCTTGAGCTGCCCCCCTCCCCCCCCCCCCCCCTAGATTTTGCTTTTGTCAAACTTTTTTTAAATATAAATCAAATATGAAAATTTTAACTTTATCTTGTAAAGACAAAGCATAATAAAACCTGCATCAACAAGATCAGAAGGCACCGGAAGAATTATCCATTTTAGACGGGTTTCCGTCTTAGCAGGTATAATTGTTGGGAATTTATTTTGTCATAGCCATGTTTTTTTTTCTTTTAAAGCTGGATTCTGTTTTAGACAGGTTCTGTTTTCATGAGTTTTTAATTAGTGCTTTCGAATAGTCTGCTTCTTAGAAAGAGGAAAAACACAAGATAGGAAACAAATTCCATTTTAGACAAATTGTATCTTAGCAGGTGTTAACTGTGAAGGTTTTTTTCTCGTACAAGCCGATAACACTTTTTCTGCTTAAGGAAGGATTTCGTTATAGACAAGATCCATTTTCACTAGTAAAAATGATTTTGCGTAAACAAAACGCTGAGAAATTAGAGACAGGTTTAACAATAATCAGTCATCAATCCGAAAATTCGAACATAAAAAATATCACGGAAGAATATTGTGAATTTTGACAAATAGTCGCCGAAAAAATCAATTTCGTCAATAGTTTTCAGAAAAAAATCACCAATTTCGTCAAAGGATCGCGGAAAAGGACGAATTTCGCAAAAGATTGCGAGAAAAAGGAAATTTCATCAAATGATCGTGAAAAAACGGAAATTTCGTCAAAAGATCGCGAAAAACCAGAAATTTCGTCAAAAGATCGTGAGAAAACGGAAATTTCATCAAAGGATTAAAAAAAAAGTGAATTTCATCCAATGATCACGGAAAAAATGCAAATTTCATCAAAGGACTGCGAAAAAAGCAAATTTCGTAACACAGTAAAAATGCGAATTTCGTTAAAAATTTGCGGAAAAAATGCAAATTTTGTTAAAGAATCATGGAAAAAACAAATTTTGTCAAAGAATTGCGAAGAAAAACAAGTTTCAACAACGGATTGCGGGAAAAAACTCAAATCTCGTCAAAAGATCACAAAAAAAAGTCAATTTTGTCAAAGAATCGCGAGAAAATGCGAATTTCGTCAAAACCCGAAAAAACGCGAATTTCGACAAACAATTGTAGAAAATACGCAAATTTCGCCCAAGAATTATAGAAAAAACAAAAATTTCATCGAAGAATAGCGGAAAAGATGCAAATTTCGTTCAAGGATCATGAGAAAACATGAATTTCGTCAAGGAATCGTGGGAAAATGCAAATTTCATATATGGATCACGAAAAAACACAAATTTCATCAAAAGATCGCAAAAAAACACAAAGTACCTTAAATATTTACTAAAATGTATGATAGCTTTGGAGGAAGTTGAGATTTTTCTCACCCCCCCCCCCCCCCTAAAATTGATCATATGGGCGCCCTTGCCTGAGCATTATTTCAATGCGACGGACAATCTCTGCAATCATTGTAATGCACTTTATTTCAGTAGTGTAGCTATTAAAGGACATTTTGATTCCTGTTGCCATAACGGCTTCATTTTCCTGCTAAATCAAACTGTAATTTATCAACTAAAATAGTAGTTGGTGCTTAATAACTCAAATTTTGTCCCAACACATTAGTAAATATAATACTGCAATGATACATCATTTACATTGTTTCTCTAAATCAGGAAATACATTACCACAGATATATTTTCTTTGATTCAAATTGAAGAAATAGGACCAGCGTAGCTGGTGTAGCCTGCTAGTATACCATTACAAATATTTTAAGACTAGCATCGGCGTTAACCTGTATATATTTTTTTTTAATGAAGCGTTCAAAGAGTCATTCATTTGTTTGTAAATTTGCTGGAATTTGAATCTGAATGGCAACAGTATCGTTTGTTTAGACCTGATTTCTATATCTATAATAGCTTAATTTTAATTTAGAACTTAATACATTATAAATGGATATGATACACTTGTTTTATGTGAAAATATGCTGAACAGACATGATTTCAAGTAGAACAAATTATCATTCAGCCGTCATATGCTAGGATATGTTTTTCATCAAGCCTAACATGGCGTTTACCTACGGTCGATTCGCAGACCAGAGTGGTTCGCACCAGCATGGTTCCGACAGTTTCCTGCATGCAGATTTTATTATAAATAGATTGGAATGTACTCATATCTTGTCTGCCATATTGGCAGACAATAACAAAAATTTGTGTAATGAATGAATGTGAGAAAATACCTCTTGGAACATTCTTTTGATGAGAAGCAAAGTTACTCCTTTTCTTCAAGCATGCGAGGTAGAAGTCTGCATAGGTCAAAAATTTCAGCAGTCCGGTGTAAAAATTAAAAGTTTGGCCCAAGCCCATCTTATTTATAATTTTGCAGTTCACGGCCTGGCATTGTTCAAAAGTCAGTTAAGTTAGGTCTGACCCAACCTGAATCAATTTCTACAAAAAATTTGATTTTTCTTAAAATACAATAAAAAAATTTTTTAATGAATACTGCATACATATTTATGGGAAAATTTTACTGTATATTTTAGATTACTATGTGTTCGCAAGTCATAGAATACAGAATAGCAATATTAATGATCACTTAGACTCATAGACCATTACATTAAAAAAGAAGACAGTAAAAAAATTAATGTAGAATAAAATAAAAAAGAGGGTTAAAACATCATAAATTTAAAGCTGTATAGTAAAAAAAGTAGATTTTTGAAAATATTTTTTTATAATTAATTAAATTATATTTCTAAGGATTCCATTAACAGACGTTTATTACCACTATTATTATTTTTACGAATCAAATTCCACACTTGACACATCCTGGGAACAATTAAATCCAGTTCTGACTAAACTTGAGTATGTGGAATAAATAAGCCTGATCCTGGCTTGGCCCGAGTGTCCTGAAAAATTTAAGCCCAGGCTGAGACACAATGTAGCCATCTGATACCGATCTCTATGCTGGACACGTTATATTTCTGTATTCATGTTGTCAAGTTAGCATCGGCTCATGCAGCAAATTTGCACTTATTTTCATCCCAGCCGCATCCATGAAAAGTTGTTCATATTTTATCAGCTTAGTTTGATCCTATATTGGGCCAGTCAGTCCACTTATTTTTTTAGCATCTCAGCCCATTTGAAAATTTGCCTTCGTGTTGTTAGGCCTGGGCCTATGCAGACCTCGAATGAGAAGGCTTGTGAAGTGGTAACTTTTCATTTGTCAGCAACATCGACATCACTGCTTTTGTCACTTTTTCGAACTAGCGTATTTTAAATGGACAAAATGATATCTTCATCAGTCACTTCAGAGTATGTTTGAATGTTGTCATCCACAGATAAGAAATCCTCCACTTAATCAAGTCTACTTAATTAGGGCCTTAGATTAATTTTTTTACACTGTTTCACATATGTTTAGCTTGAAGGACTCATCCAAATCTAAAGTTGCTGATTCATTTCCTTCAGTCTCAGTTAATCGGGCATGTTTCCAACAGTTATAAATTGTTTTCTGGCTGATTTCTTGCCACGAACCAGAGATCATTTCAATAGCTTCTTTGAGATTTATTTTTGGCCTCTCACCATTCTTCAAGCTACAAGGAGGTTTTTTTTAGCAAAAGAATTCTGTAGTGAGATTTTTACAGCATGGATAATGCCTTGGTCCAGAAGCTGTAGAATAGAAGTGCAATTCGGCAGAAAGTACTCAACTCGGACACAGTCTAATTTGGAAGAATTATTATGAGGCTTGTAATTATCAATCAGAAGAAGAATTTTCTATTTTTTAGCTTTCATCTCTTTGTCAAATTGCTTTGAAAAGAATTATTAAAAAAAATCTTGGGTCATCCATGCTTTTTATTAAATCTATAATTGCAAAGTAATGAATGACAGTTTTTAAAGCAATGGGACTTGCCAGAGTGACCAACAATTAAATTTTTCTGCTTTTGGTTCCAGATTTGTTACAACAAAAGAATGCTGTAATTCGTAGTTTTGAAGTTTTTTCTCCAATGCATTCGTCTTCTTTAAATGTTAAAGTTTTCCTTGGTTCAAGTTGGTAAAATATCCCAGCCTCGTCAGCATTAAAAACATCATCAAAGCTGTGTATCTTTATAAGGGCAACTACTTCTCCAGCTCTCCATTCATTTATAATCTTTGTAAGCACATCTCTTGCTCCACTGCAAATCGATTTCATTACAATTTCATATCGACTATGAAAGTAATTGAGCCATTGAACAATGTCATTGAATTTTTTGATCCCAAGCATTGTCTTGAACTCTTGGGCTTTCTCCCTTATCAGAGAACCACTTACAGGTATATTGCTTGAACAAACATCTCTGAACCACTTGAACAAAGCTTTATCGATATCTTAAAATTGATATTGCTGCATTAACTTTCTATGGGAATTGATGCTTGGATTTTGCAATTGTCTCTGAATCTTTTCTCTATCTTTTAGAAAAGTAGATAAAGTCAATGGTGTTTTGCCCACATCACTTTTTTGTAATCCTCTAAAAATCGCAGAAATTATTACTTTATTTTCTTCCAAAGAAAATTGCTTTCACTTCACACAAGCCATTTTATCACCAAACGAAGTAAGAAACAAACTGCAACAGATACTGGCAATAGAGAAATTCCAGAATAAACACAAATATTTCTTCCACAGTGACATCCACCTGCTGCCTGTCATGTGCTTATTTTGAAGCATGCAGGGAATGAAAGAAAAGAAATTTGGGAACAGAAGTAGGCAAAATAAAAAAGTTGAAAGGGGAGAAAAGCCTGTTAAAATGGCACCTGTCCTCAAAACAACAATGCTACACTTTATCTTCTGCATCCTATTCGAAGAATATTCTATTTCTGTTAAGCAATTTAAAAAAAAAAAATTGAGCTTGATGAAGATTTTTTGGTGTAACAGAGTTCCTAATAAAATGTACTTTGTTAAATTGGAATTCTTTGTGGTTAATGCAATTTGAAAAGGGGATTTGTCAACTTTTGTAGTAACAGGAATTTTCATTGTAATGGGAATCTACTGTTTTAACCATATCTTTGAAATACAAATCACCTTTTTCTTGATAAGATTCAAATTTAGAATCAGCAGTGCTATATGCTCTTGTTTCAGATATGTCTAGATAAACTTCTTGTCTGAGTTCCTGATTCTTGTATGTATAATAAGAGATTATAGCAAGAGCAAATAAAAAGGTTGCAGTTTGTGTTGCACTTGCAAGATGATTTATTACTTCAGTGGTTAGATATTTTATGAATTATACTTGTAATGTATTCTAAGAAGTAAAGTTTTCATTAATCTGAAAACAATGTATGACAATGGACATTTGTTTCTCGTGTCTCACATCTGATGTGTAATGTAATATGATACAACATACACTATTCTTTTTTTTTTTTTTTTTTTTTTTTTCAATATTTGTGTGACACAGTTTGTGTTTGCTTTCTCAAATAATGATCATGAATCTCTTCACCTTTTTTCTCTTTTGAAGTATTTTTTCATAAATTGTTCAAATGTCTATTATTTGGGCAACGCTTAAAAAAAAAAAAAAAAAAAAAAAAAAAAAGATGGCTGGAATAACTTTTTAAGCCAAATTTAGTTATGTTATGGTAAATACTTAGTAAAATCAGAAGATATTCAGAAACAGTCTTCTAATGCATTTTCTGCCTTTAGTTTTTATTGGTATGTTTTACCTTGTCTAAAGTGTACTGCTTTCGTAATCTTTCCTCCATTTCTATTAATTTCAGTAATATTTCTGTAGGTCATTTTGACTACTGAAGTTCAGCCAACCACTGGATTTACATAATTCCTTTTTTCAGTACTTCTCAGAATTGAACTAGTTACTTTTTTATTTTTCATACTAAAATGATCTTACAGTAATTTTTAATTTTCAGATGGTCAATAAAAATTTAATGTCAATCTTAATTGAGAATAAAATACAGCCATATTCTTTTAGAGGAATCAATCTACATATTTAAAATTCAAGGTGATTATTTTTTTACAGTTTGTAAAAGAAAACTACTCCAATTCACTTCATTTTGATCTGAAATGAAAGGTTTTTATCTGTAGCTTTTCCAAATTTAGTTTTTCTGAGTGTAATTCCTAGTAATTAACTATAATTTATAATTAAAAATTATTTTCTGTACATATTTTCTGCACATATGAAGTTATTAATTTGAAACTCACATTAGGTACATACTCAAAGAGCTGTGTTTTTCAACCTTTTTTATTTCACGACACACTTAAACCCATGGTTAAACTCTCGCAGCACAGTACATTTGGGATGATTTAAAAACATATGAAAAAAGTGCTTTTTTTAAATTTATTTAATAAAACAAAGAAAATGCTCTATCACAGCTTAGAACAACAACAACAAAAAAAAAAAAAACTATCTTATAAATTGTAACAAAAAGATTATTTTGGAATATCTTCTTTGCAAGCTAAAATTTTTGGATAGGCATACTTGAAAATCTTCTATTAACAATGTATCAGAGATCTGTTTTGTTTTTAAAATTATTTGCTTCAAAAATCCTTATTTCATGATTTCCCTGCATGCTCTTATTAAAGGTATTTAAAACATTAAACATATTTGCAAGAAATGTATATTTATGACACTAAACCTCATTTCAAAATATTTTTGACATTTATGAGAAGGACAGTATACCTATGAAAGGAGATGGAAATTTTCTATTGCATGCTGTTTCATATTGCATTTATAATATCAAAGACAGGCATCTCAAAATCGAATGAGGCACTGAAATTGTGAATGAGTTGCAGTTTTATAATGATTTTGCCTTGGATCTATCATATCGATCAGTAGTTATCAGTGCTGGAGATTATAAGAAAAATTCTATATTAAATTAAGGATATGCTTAAAGCTTTATTTTAATGCTGTAAGTGAATTATTGTTTAATCTTGGATAGTCATATGTGCTGTATCTTTAACATAGCCCTGTAACATTTTCATGATTTCTAATTTTTACTCCAATAGTCATGATTTTTCTATAATTTATGCAGTAGCACATTTATATACCATCAAGTCGTCCAATTTTAATGGGTATCAACTACTGTTTTATGAATATATTATGAAACAAAGTAGAAAATATCAGAATCATCAGTTGCATTGAAAGTTTGTTAATTTCCACACTTTCTAATTCTATCTCTGTATTGTAAACAGTCGTGTCTCTAAGTATATTTAGAATAATGATTCTCAACTAACATATCATGGCACAGTGATGTACTGTGAAAGAATTTTAGATGTGTTGTGAAAATTCCCAGTAAAATTCTATCAATATTTTATGAACAAAAGTATTGTTGTTTAGAACAAACTTCTAATATTATACAATTTCTAATTAGGTTTAGTGTCAGAAAGTTGCATTTCTTTATTACAGTAAGAAGTTTATTACAGTATTTGTGTTCTGTTTATAGGAATATCTCGAGAAAACATAAAAATGGTCTTACGTTTTTAGATAAATTTAAACTTTCAGAGAAAAATTATTCCTGTGTAAGGAAAAGGGCCACAATATTAAATGCAGCAGAAGTATTTGAAGCAAAGATATGGTGTAATATATATTAAAATATTACTGAAAAAATATTATAATTTGGTACATAAATTTTGAAAAATGCATCTGTCCTTGCTTGACGCATCTTCTCTAGATTAGAAAAGAAATGTCTTTAAGTGTGTGTGCATGTATGTTAGAAAAGTTATTATTACAAAACAGGAGGATACAACAGAAATAAAAAAAGATTAAGGATTGCAATTAAAAAAAAATTATAATGGATTTAATAACTGTCAGTTTTCTCTCTATTCTGAATTTTATAAGTATTGAAAAAAATCCCTGTTCTCTTATATTTATGAGATATGAGATTTTGTTTTGATTAATTATTTTATTATTTTATTTCTGTTAAAAAATAAATTAAATATGACATTTTTAATGTGCCATGAAATCTTAATTTGGTGTTTAGATGGTACCTTGAAGTAGAAAAGGTTGGAAACCACTGTATCATTGCTCTAATTTAGGTCATTGCTGTAATTTATTATTCAGGATAAGTTTGCTATTTAGCTTATTAGTTGATTAGTTGTCTTTCCTTTTAAAATCACAATAAATGAAATGAAAGAATTATATCATTTTATTACTCTGTTTTTTTCTATAATGTGACATAAAAATTGTCAGAAAAAAATATATCAAAAAAGATATTTTAATCTATCATTAAAATCCTGTAGTTTTCCTCTTTCTGGAAGTACTTACTATTTATAAAAACCTGTTATAACATTTCAGTTGATGAGATATCTCTCTCTCTCTCTCTCTCTCTCTCCTTTTTCATTTCTTAAGTGATGTTTTTCATATGAATATAAGAAAGGTGTTGCACGTGCTGCTGGTGTATAGTGCTTCATTATCGTCAAGGTGTTTTTCCAAGGAAAGGAAAAACTTCAATGTTTCGTAGAATTCTATTTAATGGAGTTTGACAACTAACAACACATTCATATTTTTCTGGATTTCTTTAGTTGGTATAATTTACAATTGAGTTTAATATTGACAGTTGTTTTCCCCTCTCTTTCATTGAAATGATGTTTTTAATTTTCCAGTTTCTATTTCTTACTTTCAAGGTCATACAGGTCAGAAAGTTAGGTGTTATGGAACTTCACTTTTTAGAGTTTTGGCTGAAGATCCTGCATGTGTTTACCAAGAAATGTTTGATTCTTGATTTGATGCTGTCGATATTCTATTTGCTGGATATCCACATTGAATATCAAAGGCTTTCATGAGACAGGATATGAAGTGGAGCTGAGTTTACTATCTTTTAAGAATGAATTATGTTTAAAAGAGAGGTGGGGGAAAAAGTCAGTTTGAATATTGATGCCATCAATATAGTTTAATATAATTAAAGTTTATAAGTTGAAAAGTTAATTTAAGTTTAATATGTTTTGGTGTTAAATCTATTTAAATAATGTTTGAGAGTTGTTATTGATTTCAATAAAAATTTAGTGCCCCAATGATTAAATGCTTTTTAAAGTTAATTTTGATAAAGATATATTTAAAGTTAAAAGTAATTAAAATAAAGTTTAATGTAAATATATATAAGTTTTTCTTGAAGTTTCTTTGGTACTTCAGTTCTTTTCAAAAAGTATGTTGATATACATATAAAAGTTCTTTCTTTCAAACTTTTGTATTAGAGGAAGTACTTTTTTTATGTTTATTTTGGAACTTCATTTGTTAAGATTGTGTGATGTGTCTATGGTGATAAATTCTGGTAAACTCATGTTACATACTTATGCTGGTTTTTATTTTTAAGGTTTTTAATCTTTTAGTTTTTTAATTTTTGTCATTAAATAAAATTATAGTTAATTTTTAATTTAGTTTGTTATCCTTTAAGACACTTTGAACACTTTTCCTTTTTCAGCTGTTTGTTTAATTTGACTTATTAGATCTTGCTGAAATTTATAATCCTTTATCAATAAGCCTGGTCAGACTTAACAGTAAAATCTGCCGAATCTGCAGAATCCATATGCATATCTACTTTGCTATATATTTACTTGAAATTACCTATGGTAATTCCTGCAATATCTTCCTTTAGTTACTGACCAGAATGTAGTAGACCACAAGAGATTCCACCAGAAAAGTTAAAAAGCTAAGTTCAAGTTCAATAAGTTTAAAGCATTGACCAGCGGCCTGGAGCATTTAATATGTCGGGCAACCGCTATGGTTTCAAGATCATTATAGCTCTTGGAGGTGGGTAGGTGAGAACGACTGATGTTACTTTGCAGAAAATGCAGAATCGGAGGCCCATCCTTCAGTTATTGACTGGAATCATAGTATACCTGATCACAGAAGATCCCACTGGAAAAATTTAAAGGCTAAATTTAATAAGTTTAAGACATCGACCAATGGTACCCAGCAAGCTGGGGCGTTTGATATGTCAGATGACTGTGGTGACTTTGAGATCATTATAGTTATTTGTTTCAAAAAGTCCTACTTGAACATGTTCCTTCCCCGATGCTAACATGGCTAAACCTGGCCAATGCTTAATAAAATCCTGTCCCATCCTAAATTAAAATTTTCACCTCAGTTTTTTATTTATTTTATTTATTTATTTTTGTAATTTTATAATGAAAATTGAATTTTATATTCTTTCAGCTCAAGGCTTTTTTTTTTAATAACAGTTTACTCTAATTTGGATGAAAAAAATATAACAATGATTTAAAATAAATAAATAAATAAATCTTTAAAAATTTGTTCTATAAATATATAGAAAAGTCTAGACAGTTCATTAGTAAAATCACTGAAATCCCATTTACATTTTATGCCCAGTTACTATTTTTTCTGAATATTTAAATTGTGTTTTTGGCTCAAAAAAATAAGAAAAAAGAGAATATTTTAAATAACTAACAAAATTCTTTTGCATTGCTATGCATTAATTATTCAGATCTGATTCTTCAAATATGCTTATATTAAACTGATCTAATTAATTTTCTGTTTATTACTGATCTTGTCACATGACCTTGCAATATTTTCACTTTTCCTAATTAGTTTCTGACTGCTTAATGGTATGTACTGGTATCCAGGCTCTAATTACAGAACCAGTCAATATGATATAACAAAAAGGTAACAGTCACAATATTTCATCCCTTTATAGCTTTCAGATGATTGCCAATTCATTGCTCAGAACTCTTACTTTGGAAAGTAAAAATTGCATTTGGTTCACAGTGCTTTCACATTTTGATAAATGTATTATTGAGGTAATTTTACATTATCAAAACAATAAAAAGCAATTCCTACCTTAAATGAAAAGGAAATACATATATTTTTAATTTCACATATATTATTTTTCTTCTTCTGATAACTTTGAGATACAATTAGTTCATTTTCATTGTAGCACTGATCTTTTATACTTGATGATAATGCAAGTCTGCTTTAGAAAATGTTGTTCATGCTCCTACAAAGTGACTATATCAATAAAAATTATTTTTAAAATATAAATTTACTATGGGAACATCTTCAAAATGCTTATATTTGATAATTGCATCTATATAAGACACTCTTGTTCAAATTTATTCTGGCAGGATTTCTAGATTTCTTAATCCTTAATTATTATTTTTCTGATTTGAGGCCACCTTTGATATAAGATTACAGATTTCCATTCATGTATTTTCGATTGATATTCTGATTTTACAATGATCTTTGTTTAAATTTCTTTATTTCTCAACTCCTATTCCGACATAAAAATGCTTAGGTTTTTATGAAATATTTTTCTACTTATATATGACGGGGAGCATACCATTTTCCTTTTTAAAAATTGTAATCATAACCTTCTTCCTTTTATTCTTATGGACTCAAGTAACAAATTTAAATCTTATTGCCTTTGATTAGCTGTTACTTTTGTAAAAAACAAAGAAAGAAAAAAATGAATAATAGTTATGACTACATAAGTGAGTTGAAAATATAGTTGCAGTTGACAATAACTTCGAGTTTATAAAGCATTTATTGCCAAAACTTTGAGGAAACATTATTGAAACATCCATGTTAAGGTAGGGCAGATTTTTGCACATGGTTACAGTAGAAAGTCTGTTTTGAATCACAAAAAAATGTTTCATTAGCTAGATGTAGCATCATATGGAGATTATGTATAGTAATCTGATTTCATGTGAATTGTTCAATTCAGTTGTGATATTGTATGCTAGAATTTACCTATTTCCAATAATACATTTGTCATTCTGGATTCTAAATATGCCATTGAAATAGCTCCATCACACACTATTTTTAAGAAAGACAGTTTAAAATAATAAAAATTACATTATCAAATGAAAAATTAATATATTCATCAACAATGCTGCAAAAGAGTGAAAACATTAAAAATGAATTATTTTCATTACCTTAATTAAACTAGTTGGATGTGCCAATCCCAAAACTTTCTTCTATCTCATACATCTTAATATTTCAGAAAGTAGTTACACATGTTAATACAGTCAACTCTGTGAAATCCGCACACTTAGGGACCGAGGGTTTTGTGGATTATACATTTTAGCGGATTATAGATCATCCCTTTGTTTACATTTTATTTTTTAAAGTCTGACTATAAATTAGGAACAACTATAAATTATATAGAATTTTTACTGATTATTCATATTTTGGTTTGTTGTCAATAATTTTTTTCTGTAGTCTATGAACACTTATTACTTCTTGCTCCAAGATAACATTTTGTAACTAAAGGAAATTTAAATATTTATATCCAATTTATATTTAAATATTTATTCATTGGAAAATTGATAACTGAAAAAAATATGTACCAAATTTAGCTTTTGAGTTAAAATTTTACTAACAATTTTAATTGTTTACATTCCAACATGTAGTGCAGATAACAGATATTTGTGGATTATACATCGGCGGATTTCACAGAGTTGACTGTACTTCAATATTATTAGTTCAATATTATACCAACTTTGATATTAATCTTAAATTTCTGCTTCAATCAGTTAATCGGAGTAAAAACGAGTTAATCTAGATCATGATATTTATTAAAATCAATAGTTTTTCCTTATTTTGTTGTCATCAGCTGTTTGCGAATAGCTGGCTTAACAGGACGCGAGTTCCCTTCACTGCAGGAGCTGCCGATGGACAATAGAACTACGAAAAATCGAGAAAATTGTACAAAAATTGCTATCACAGTGCCCCTTTCCTGCAGAATATTTCCAAATTCAAGGAGGACCTGCTGGCCATAGCCAAAAGCATGCACAAAAAATTTAATTCAATTCTATGCATAACTTCATACACTTTTCGATGGTACAATAATGAAAATGACTCAAAAACTGCTATTACAGCACACACACACACACACACACACACACACACCCCTTCCAGCAGAATATTTCTAAATTGAAGGAGGACCTGCTTGTCACAGCCAAATACATAGACAATTTTTTTTCAATTCTATACATAACTCCATACACTTTTCGATGGTACAATGGTGACAGGCAGACACATGGATGGACAGACAGACAAACATTTTCTATAAACATGTTTTTTGAGATCTCTGACCCCTAAAACATGTAAATCTGTCGAAAACCGGAAGTTGAAAAATACTTTCTTCTATTGAAGATAAAAGAAAGTAAAAACAGTAAAGTCTGGTGAAAAAGTCATTTTGTTGACTTTTTTCTCTTGTATTGTTCTTTTGGTGTTTCCTGTATAATAACTATCAGGCAGTAATCCTCTAACATATTTTCATTCCATTTGCCACTTTATCTCTTTTGAATTTCAGGTACATCAACCCCCCCCCCCTCCCCTGCCGTGTAGAACCTTTTTCTGTGTTCATCAGAAACTGCTCCCATACTATCTATCTTGAAGAAAGTCGAGTGCAGTTTTAAAGAATATTGCATCCCAATGCACTAAATGAGTAGAGCTAGATTCTCCACAATTTCTTCATAAATGTGGCACTTTCTATTTCCCCCAAAACTTTTACATACATTTTCAAAAGTATTGCATGTTATTCTTTCTTATTATCTCATGTTATATATTTGCATTCAGTTTTCTTTTTTTTTTTTTTAGCAGGATCACGAAATAGTTTTTTTTCTTTAGGTCCAACAAGATATTTTTTTGGGGGGCCTTGCTCATGCACGGAAATTTGTGTATCAAATATCAAGTATCCTTCGCCATCTTTATTCATTGCTTTAAAAATTGTTTAATAAATTTAAATTCTATTTGAAGAAAAGGTAAATATATTTTTGTTTTGTCAACTAGTACCTGGTGTACAACATCTTTCATACCAAGACTATTTTACTCTTGCAAAGGTCTTTTTTTTTTCATGCAGAAGTGCTGATTGATCTCTTGTTTGTTGTTCCATTCACATAAGAAACAATTAATTTTGTGAAACCTTATTGTAACCCAGCTAGCAATGCTTTAACTTTAAGTTGGCACATATGTTCCACTGGTGACCTTTATAATGTATTTTTTGCAATTAATTTTGAACATTTAACTATGTTTTCCCTTATGACCTACCTGCATGAGCAGTAGGTATTGAAGATTGCTTGTTTCCAGAAGCAAAACTGCCTTCAAACTAATAACTTAAGAACCTCCATTATTCAGGTTTGTACTCAGCATGTAACTCTTCCATTAATCCTTGAAGATTATTGCTATACACCAGGTCACCTTCTGTTAAGAAATAGTTCAAAATGCCTCCTTGCCTCTTTCTATAAAGGGAAACTTTATTTGCATCTTTTTGTAGTAGTAAGTTCCACGGCTAAAGCTGAGATCCAAGTAACTGAGCCTTTGTTTTAGATAGATCTAAGTCACAAAATATGTCATCAAATAAGTATGTTTTAGGTATAAGTTTCATATATGCTACTGGGCATAGAAACAGAATTCGTACAGTCCTTGAGTCTGTATTTTTTTTTCAAAAATAATTTTTGTTCCTTAAAAGTCATTATTTTTATGCAAAATCTACAAAAAGCCCTTAATTTTATTCTATCATTTCTTAATCAGGTGAGAAAATCTTCTGAATTTTAACAGATTTCTGCTTTAAATATACCAGGTGTCCTTAAAAGGACTGACTGATTTCAAAATTCAATAACTTGTAAACGGTGACAGATATTTAAAAATTCTTGCAGGAGGGTTATGCATAAGGCCAAAAGTTTTTTTACAGTGATTTTCGATTTTAGTTCAAATTGCAAACAATAGATGGCGCTGCGATCAATAGACGCTAAATTCAGGCTCGATTTTTGGTACTTCGTGGCCCGCTTAATACATTTCCATCTCCTTTTTCCGCATGGAACAAGAGAAAGGACTAAAAATCGAGCCTGTATTTAGTGGCTATTGCTTACAGCGCCATCTATTGTTTGTAATTCGAACTAAAATCGAAAATCACTGTAATAAAACTTTTGACCTTATGCATAACCCTCCTGCAAGAAATTTTTAAATATCTGTCACCGTTTGCAAGTTATTGAATTTTAAAATCAGTCAGTCCTTTTTAGGACACCCAATATATTTATAAATTCTCCTCCCTTTCACAAAATTCAGTTCCCCTCTTTGACTTTCTCTATAGTACACAAAGTTTAAAATTATTTAATTTTTAAAAAATCTATATTTTATTGTAACAATGAATAATCAATCACCTGAATTCCTCCATCCCTTCCACCTGAAACTGCCCCCCCCCCCTTTTTTTTATCCTCCTCTTACCAAGCACACAAAATTTAAAGTGAGTTTTAACTTTTTTTTCTGTCATGTAATTTTTTTAATGTTAATTACTAATCAATCATTTAATATAATCAACCTCCTACCCCCCCCCCCCCCACACACACACACACACATTCACAAATCAAGTTTAAAATATTTAGAATGGTAATTTTTTAAAAACCTTTTCTGCTCTGTTTGTTACTTTATTGCAGCAATAAATAACCAATCACCTATTTTTTTTCCTTATTTAAAACTCTTTAATTTATAATATTTTTTCTGACCTAATTGTAAACCTTAGTAATGATAAAGAAATAACCAATTATCTAATAAACTGCCATTCGTAAGCATACTTGTCTTGTATGCACAACCATCTGTGCACTCAGAGTTTGAAATCTGTAAAATTCCACATTTTTGAAAACATTTTCTGCCTTATTTGTTAATTTATAGCAACAATAAATAATGTATCATCCAAATTCCTCATCCCTCAAAATGTCCACTGTCCTGTCACCAGAAAAAAAAAAAGGAAGATTTCTAGGCATTAGGGGGGAAAGATAAAAAATTTCCTCTTTTTTTTATATATAATTTTGCTGTTTCTATCACTGCTTCTAATACTGGGCTTCTAATTGGTCACAGATTTTGCATCCTTCAAATTCCCACAATTCTTAAAATTTTAATGCCTTCCTATTATCTCTAAAATTCACTAGTAATTCTTAAATTTTTACTTTCTTCTATCTTTACAAGAAGAAAGTATTGGTTTCATGAAAATTTTCGAATTCCGGTTTTCGACCTATTTACACGTTTTAGAGGTCAGAACCCGAAAAACATGTTTTTACAAAATGTCTGTATGTGTGTCTGTGTGTGACGCAAATTTTGTGGGCGCTCTATCTCAAGAACTAATGCACGGAATTTAATAAAAATTCATATTCAGATAGTCCCTGATACAAATTGATGCTGATTAGTTTTTGGTGCAAATCGCTCAACAGGTGGCGCTGCTATGCTGCATTTTTTATGATTTCCGAAATGGCTCTATCTCAAGAACTAATGCACGGATTTTCATGAAACTTCAGATTCAGTTAGTCCTTGATATGACTTGATGCTGATTAGGTGTTGGTGTAAATCGCTCAAAAGGTGGCGCTGCTATGCTGCATTTTTTATGATTTCCGCAATGGCTCTATCTCAGGAACTAAAGCACGGATCTTCATGAAACTTCAGAATGAGTTAGTCCTTGATAGGACTTGATGCTGATTACGTGTTGGTGCAAATCGCTCAACAGGTGGCGCTGCTACGCTGCATTTTTTACGATTTCCGCAATGGCCCTATGTCCAGAACTAATGCACGGATTTTCATCAAACTTCAGATTTAGTTAGTCCTTGATATGACTTGATGCGGATTACGTGTTGGTGTAAATCGCTCAACAGGTGGCGCTGCTATGCTGCATTTTTTATGATTTCCGAAATGGATCCATCTCAAGAACTAATGCACAGATTTTCATGAAACTTCAGAATGAGTTAGTCCTTGATATGAGTTGATGCTGATTACGTGTTGGTGCAAATCGCTCAACAGGTGGCGCTGCTACGCTGCATTTTTTACGATTTCCGCAATGGCTCTATCTCAAGAACTAATGCACGGATTTTCATCAAACTTCAGATTTAGTTAGTCCTTGATATGACTTGATGCTGATTACGTGTTGGTGCAAATCGCTCAACAGGTGGCGCTGCTACGCTGCATTTTTTACGATTTCCGCAATGGCTCTATCTCAAGAACTAATGCACGGATTTTCATCAAACTTCAGATTTAGTTAGTCCTTGATATAACTTGATGCGGATTACGTGTTGGTGTAAATCGCTCAACAGGTAGCGCTGCTGTGCTGCATTTTGCACGATTCCTGCAATAGCTCTATCTCAAAAACTAATGCACGAATTTTCATCTAACTTCAGATTTAGTTAGATGTTAACACACGTTGTTGCTGATTAGGTTTTGGTGTTAATCGTCTAATAGGTGGCGCTGCTATGCTGGCATTTTCATGATTTTCGCAATAACTCTATCTCAAAAACTCGTGCACGGATTTTCCCCAAACTTCAGATTCAGTTAGACTTTGACGTAAGTGGTTGCTTGGTAGTTTTGTTTAACATAGGTTTTGGTGTAAAGCACCCAATAGGTGGGGCTGCTAGGCTGAATTTTGCTGCATTTACACGATTTCGTAGATAGCCATATCTCAAGAACTAATGCACGGAATTTCATATCTATAGAATCCTCATGATGGGCATAGATTGCCGTTTAATTTTGTTAGTGTGATAGCTAATTTTCAAGTATTAACATGCATGAGATAGAAGAAAGTTTTGGGATTGGTATATCCGACTAGTTTAATCTGTAATGAGTTCAAGGTGTGGCCTGGGTGTATATTCCTCTCTTGAGCATCAACCCCTTCCGTCTAGGATAGTGTTTCCCAACCTTTTATTGGCCACGCCCCACCAAAGCATCAGTAAAGTCACTATCCCCCCCCCCCCCCCCCACCTTTAATATGTAATTTATGCCCCCTATTATTTAAAAAAAAACATTTAAACTATTAACACGGAGGAAGCATAATAGAGCCTTAGAACTATTATTTTCACATTTTTTAACTTATCAAAGAGGTGAATCTTCTGTCATAAATGTGTTTTAAACATAATTATATAAATGCAATGAGGTTATACATCTTCGCCTTTGTGCAAAAAGAGTTTTGTTGTACTTTTCCAACTTCACTCAGTGTTAAAGAAAAGTGTTATACGGTCTGCATTTTTATCTTCTCAAAATATTTTGAAAAGAGACTTGCATTTAACGTTAAAATTGATAACATTCAGCACACATTTTATAATTAATTTTTGTAACGTATTAAGGGTTGGTGGAAAAGCTTTCAACTCTAAATTTTCTTTCTATGGATAACACAATACACAAGAAGCATTTCAAGATTCTCATTTTTATCAAATTTAAGTAAGTCATTATTCCCCATCACAAAACATTTTCTCTGTTGTTCCTTTCGAATATCGTTAATTGTCCATGAATTATCTATCTTTAAAATATAAAATGTATATATCGTCTTGTAAATTTATTTACCGTGTGGGACACCTGCACTAAAACCATAGGTATTTACTATCTACCCATTTTCTTTCTAATGCTATTTAAGTTTTATAAAGTTGGTAGTACCACATTCAGATATTTCGAATGTTTTTTATATTAACCCCTTCGGGACGAGTGTCTTTTACAGAATTTTTAATCTTTTGTCACCGGTTTTTCAAAACAGAAATTTTTGCCTAATTGAATCAGGAAAATGCTCGGATTAAATAAGGCAAAATTTACAGTAAAAATTTACTGGTTAGAATAATCACGGATAAAAAGATGTCAAAATATATTAAGATTTTTTTGTTTAATTATTCTGGTTTCAAATTTATTTTACACTTTTAATTAGAAACATTTTAAAAATTGAACAACAGAACTGATTTTTTAAATCTTGCTTATATTCCATTTATATAATGACAAAAGCAAATGATTGTGAATGAGTGGGTAACAAATTTGAAATTACCCCCCCCCCCTAGAATGTCAAATTGCCCCCCTGTGGGGCCTACGCCCCACGTTTGGAACTACTGCTCCAGGATGATTTGGGATTTTATGCTTATTAATGGGTCTAGAAGTGCAAATTACCTCTCTGGAACTCCATAATTCCTTTCCTCTCTCCATCTCCATATCTATAGATGGCTTGATGTGCATTGACATCACATTGTTATTAGCAAAAACTGATGCTCTAATCTAGTATTACATCCGGAGCCCAGACGGAATGTCAAAACTCCATGTTTGCCATTAAAAGCAGGGGCCTCGCTATGGGGGGGAGCCCCCCCCCCCAAAAACATTCACGAATGTTATTACACTTGGTAAATTTACAAACTTAGTTGGCAAATTTGTTTAGAACTTTTATAAAAATTATATTATATTTTCTATTTCTGATATATTTGGCAAAAATTACAAAACAAATTGGGAATATTATTAAACTTTTAACAAATAAGAACTATATTACATTTTCTAACTGTGGTAAGTTGGCAAAATTATAAAACGAATTGGCAAATTGATTTGGCAATTTAAGGTTCTCTCCCCCACCAATAAAAAGTCTTAGCGATGGCGCTGATTAAAAGCATACGTCTTTCTGTTTAATTTAGATTTTTCTTATTTTTATTATTATAGTGCTAATAAGTCAAATGAAGAGCACAACATTCTCCTTATATTTGGGTGCCATATGAAGTGATGCCAGATTTTTCTGAACATGTGATGTCATGTGCAAGCCATCTGTAGAAATCCTTCTCTAAGAAAAAATTTCAGCTCGACCCTCGAGCTCCCACTTTAACACTGGTTTTAATGCCGCCAATGTTTGTTATAATGCTGTATAGCACAATGTAACACAATTCCCATTCACATTATCCTCCTTATGCTTTTTCCTTTTTAAAAGTAGAAGTAATATCCACTATATCAGGAATGAGATCATCATTATAGTTTCAGTAGATTCCTTAAAAAAAAAAAAAAAAAAAAAAAAAAAATATCCACCAACATTGCTGCCTCTCCAATCTTCCCAAAATTTCTGTTGTCCCGTTCTGCCGGCCTTCTATCACAAACAGTATCAAATATTTAAAATGCTATTTTTTTTTTTTTTTTTTTTTTTTACATTTCTTTGTCTTAATATTCTTTCTATCTCGCTTCGTTATGTTTTTACTGAAGTAGAGAGAAATATAGACAAATTTTTGTCGCTTTTTTGTTACTTATTCTTCAATCATTGCACCAGGGATGATTTTGTTCCAAAATTTTAAGGCATTCAATTCCGAAAATTTTAAAAAATCGGTCATCAGTCCAAAAATTAAAAAAAAAAAAAAAAAAGAAAGAAAGAAAGAAAATTCTTAACATAAAACCCTCTTAAAGAATATTAACTGCGAGTGAATCGTGTGTTTCTGCGAATATTTGCATCATGAAACGAATTCCCTTTAAAGGTCTGCACGGGTCGAAATTTCCAGGCCCGACTCATAAAAAAAAAATTCGGCCCGGCCTGATACAAAAATTAAAAGTTCGGCCCGGCCCGATCCGAGTTAATTTCTACAAAACATTGATTTTTACGTTCATTTAGTTAAAAATTTGTCTCGTAGGTAAGAGTTCCGACCAGAAATATTTATCTTGACTTCTTTTTCATGTTTATAATCTTCATTTTTATAGAAGTGCCACAGGCTGCGATATTTATATCTCTATTTCTTGTAAGTAAATGTTTCAGTTATCATTAATATTGTTAATCCATATTCCGTGTATTGATGTGTTAAAAATCTGAAAAATGCTATACAGTAAAATCTTTTAAGACGGAATTGCATAGAAAAGAAAACAGTGCGTTATAGACAAGTTCCCTTCTTAGCACATGTAAATGTATTATATATTCTTTTCTTACGCATTAGTATATTAATTTTGCATGGATCAACACGTTTTTCGGTTTAAAACAGAATTCCGTCATAGGCAGGTTCTTTTTCACACGTTTTACTATGTTTTAATTTAGCTATATTTTAATAAGCGTAGAAATCTACTACTCTTTAAAAAGAATAAATTTTAAGTTATTGTAGAATAATGTTCATGGCGATTTAGAAATGTAATCATTTTACTGACCTTAAGTTAGGCCCGGCCCGATCCTCCAAGGAAAAAAGTAAGTCCCGTAAAGAGAAGTCGCTAGGCCTGACCCGAGCCTCCAAGGGAAAAAGTAAGTTCCGTAAAGAGTCGTCACTAGGCCCGGCCGAGCCTTCAGAACAAAGTATGGCCCGGCCCGAGTGCCGTGAATGAAAATAGGGACGGGCTCGGGCCACAGGCCGGCCGGTGCAGATCTCTGAATCCCTTCCTCAGAAACAGGAGCGCCATTTCAAAAGTTTCTTGGGCGGAGGAGGTGAAGGCAGGCAAAGATTTCTTTCAGAGGCATTGAAATATTGTGCAGCATTACCCAAATCGCGGACAAAATAGCAAATACTGCATAATAATTTTCGTTGAAGTCCGTGATTTTCTTTTATTTTGTGTAATTTCATCAAATCAATTCGTGAATCGGTCGCCAAAAAAATTGCCAATTTCTTCAAACGATAGGGGGAAAATACTGTGAATTTCGTCAAATATTTCTAAAGCAAATAGAGATTTCCTTTCAATGGGTCGCTGAAAAAAGTTGCAAATTTCAACAATCGATCGCAGAAAAAAAAAATAACATTCGTTCATCACTCACGGAGAAAAATTGCAGATTTCGTCAAAAGATTGCTAAAAAAATCGCAAATTTTGACAATCGGTTTCGGAAAAAACATGAATTTCGATAAACGGTCGAATAAAAGTATTTAGATTTTCGTCAAAAGATGCGGAAAAAAATTAATTTTGCCAATCGGTCGCAGGAAAAAATCAATTTCAGCCTTCCTTTTCAGACTATTATTTAAAATCCATACAAATCAGAAATCTGAAAGTCTCAGATAATAGTGTCGGGCATCGAGTCGGTTGACGATGGGTTTTTTTTTCGTTGAGGGTTGGGTTGACTTTATTTCGAGTTTGTTTTGGATTTTCACTATTGCGAGTATCTTCCTATTGACCTGATT
Source organism: Maratus speciosus (assembly GCA_963932465.1). Classification (NCBI taxonomy): domain Eukaryota; kingdom Metazoa; phylum Arthropoda; class Arachnida; order Araneae; family Salticidae; genus Maratus; species Maratus speciosus. The sequence continues at coordinate 373,301,757 of OZ010792.1, read as the reverse complement.
GTTCAAAGGAATCTTAAATATTTTTCAGATGAAAAAACAACAGAATTCTTCCCGTTTTAGAAAAATTTGTCAAAAATAGCCTTGAAACGTGAAAAAAAAAAAAAATCATAATTAAAATTTATTGCATTTTGAGCTAAAAAATAGAAACCGGTTCCTTTTACGATTGGCAAAAGATCGCCGCGAAACAAAATGAAATGCTAAAAATCGTATAAAATTCGCGGACGAGAAAATTTACTATATCCAGCTGAAAGATTGAAACTGGATTTCTTTTACGAATGGCAAAAAATCGCCTTGAAACACGAAAATACTCTAAAAATCAAGTAAAGAATTCGCGAAAAATTAAAAAGTAGCTGTAGGAATTCTAAAATAACTTTATTTAAAAGAGGACAAAATTTAATATTGGCGATTCAAGCGCTCGAATACGCCATCTGGTGGAGAAATGTATTTTAAATTTATTCAGAATGATTATTATTTTGCACAATTTCAGATTTCCTGTGATATTACGCCAAGTGATGGTACGCCAAGTATCCAGGTTCGATTCCTGGTTTGGACATTTTTCGTTCTGTTGGAATAAACGTCAACTGTGATACTCCATCCTCGAATATGATTTAATCCAGTTGGAAAAAATATTCGTTCCCTTCATTATGACCTAATACATGGTATACAGGAGTTTCTGTGTTAAAACACACTTTCATCATGTAAATGCTATAGTTATAGCTCGGATGAATGAAACTTGCGCTGCAGTTCGCAGCCAAGTCCAACAAATAAGAGTGAATTATGCCAGCCAGTTATCGTCCGGATAGCCTAACAGGTAAGGCATTGGCACGGCACGCCAAGTATCCAGGTTCGATTCCTGGTCTGGACATTTTTCGCTCTGTTGGAATAAACGTCAACTGTGATACTCCATCCTCGAATATAATTTCCTGTGATATTTGTGTTCTGTCTTATATGACAAAGTAAAAATTATCAGAATTTGTATATCTAAAGCTTTCAAATGCATTTACAATAAAGAATTATTTCAATGGCACTTTAGCATTAATTAAAGGGACAATTTTCCTGTACCGAAAGATGCGAGCAGCGTCTCTATAGGCCGTTTAATTCCCAAAAGATTGAAAAGAAAAAGCTAAAAGACTGAAATTGGATTCCTTTTATTAATGTGGAAAATTCAATGCGAAACGTGATAAAATGCATTAAAAATGAAATTAAAAAATCTAATCAAAAAATAAAAGAAAAACTGTCTTCGAGGTGCATTACTTCGCTCCTGCGAAATCTTGTATCTCTGTGTGCAGCAGTCTCTTCGGAAAACCGCATATACTACAGACAAATATCTATGTTTATTATTATACATGTAGTTTTTAATCTTAAACAGCTCACTGGTGGTCAGAACAACTGAAAATTGAAGGCAAATACCCGCAGATGATGTGACGACATGACATGGGTAGTCTTCCGATTAGCGCCCTCTATAGACCTTTTAATTTCGACTTTTTTTTTCTTTTTAGTTATTCTTAATCTGTCATTTGAAACATGCACGCTTATTTAAAACCATAGACTTTTCATATAACTGGACTCAGAAATAGCAACCCTTTCTTGACGCCGGGATCATTACCCACCGTCACGTGATGGTGGGCAGAGAAAACGCGCCAAACCGGTTTTTCCCCTCTGGTTCCCGCTGAAACTTTCTTGCGTCGGGCGTTTTTCTCGCATAAATCAAATCCGACAGTTGCCAATAAGGTGATCACCGCCAAAAAAGACAACCTTTTGGCGATGAACGCGGAAACATGTGTGCCTCAAGTTCTGACCGAAATAACAATGGGATTCGGCCTCTACTTCTTATCTTTACTCTGAGTTTAAAACGAAATTCTAATTGAAATTGCCTTTATTTTGTTTTAAAATTAACATGTGCAAAGCTGGTGACGCCCATCAACTGGTGTGACGTCAGTTATGTCCCAATCAGCGGCAACTGCAGTGGCAGGATGAAGCCATAAAATCGGCTGTTTGTGTTTGTTTACATTTTTGTGATTAGTCACGTGCAGTGAATACAAGAAGTACGCTATGGCCAACCGTCCTATGAGTAAGTTGTATGAGCCGAATTTGGTGAATAGTATACCAAATGAAAGGTTCCCCGTAAATTTTATCTTCTACACCCTGCGGTGTAATTGATTTTTTTGCCTTAATTTGCTGAGAATAGGGATAATAGCGTCGGGCACAGCAATAGAGAAAAGTGCCTTACCATAGGGAACAACATCGTATACTTCAATGTAAATACGACCCTCAGAATCGGGTAAAAGTCTGCACATGTCGAAATTTCCAACCCCGGCCTATGACAAAACTCAATGAATTTCGCCCACCGGCACAACTTTATTTCTACTAAAACGGCGCAAAGGGCGGGGATATGCGCAGTGCTTGCCGAATTTTCCATACATTTGTATCCAGAAACAAAAATGCATATTTCAGATTCTTACAGCATAAAACTAGACAGTAGACTACCCAGAATTAATTTTATTTCCACAGGAAATGGGAGGGGCTGATCTAGTCTGAGCAAGTATGACCTTATGTGGAGTTATCAACTGGACTAAATTGTGGTCATGATAAGTTAAAAAGTATCAGTTTTAACTGATTTGGAGCGATTCCGTGCCCCACCCCTCTCTCAGATACATCCCTGGGAAATAACAAATAGATGTAAATAAACATAACTTTTATGTTTAATGTAAGCATTAGCAATAGTAAATAATTTAATTTGACTTGTGTACCTTTGCATATTTTATGACTGTTTGGATTTAATCTACTGAGATTGAGTCATCACTCATCCTTCTCTGTTTAAGTGGCCATGTGATCTTAGCCCAACTACTAGCGTCTCTTTCGTGCGTTATTCCCTACCTGAGCGATGGATAGCGGTTAAGTCCATTCTAAATGCAGGTGGGAAGGTTGGGAGAGCTCAGAAATTTGCTTCGCAAACCACGTGATGTTTGCGTCATCATTGTTTATGTTCATATTTACTACTCTGATTTCGGCGTTAAGATATGCAGCTTCTTAAAATCTTGTATATTGTCATTGACGACTATTTTATTATTAAAAACATCATAGATATAGGAAGGTGTATTCCTTATTCCAAGAAAAACATAATTTATAAGAGTTTAGAAAATGCACATTTAAATATTCATCCTCATCAAATAAAATCAGTCTTCCATCTTTTTAAATTTATATGCTCTAGTATTTTATTTTTGCAATTTTTCTGATCATAAAGATATAATTATATTTAGATGATGATAAAAAGGTATGATTGGTAAAATATTACTGTTAACTTTTATGCCGATCTAATTAATTTCATTAAAATCCTAATTATGTAAATATATGCTTAATAATAAGCATTTCTTAAAGTGATAAAGGCTGTTGTTTTTAAAAAGTGCTTTTAAAGAAAAAATCAAATAAATATTAGTTATTTGTGATTATAATATTCCAATAATATTTATTTCAATTTATAGAGTATAACGTGGTTTTTTGTGAATAATACAAATAGCTATTTTATTTCTCTGTTAAGGTGGTGATTTTAAAACTAATGTTAATAAAATTATTGAATTAAATTAGTAAATTAATTTATAGGGTTTGAAAAAAGTTGTAAATGCGAAATTTGGATAAAATTTTTAAATATATTTTAAAAAACAAAAGGTTTTTTTTAAGTCCATATTGAAGAGCATATTGTAGTTGTTTTTTTATTTTTAACACACTCTTAAATAGTTATCAAAATTAACTTAAATAACTGATAGCTTTTTTTTCATTAAAAATATTTATTTTTGCAAATTATTAAAAACTTGTGAATGGTTATGAGAAATGTTTTGTGTATGAATTGTACTATTTTTATATTTAAAAAAAAAAAAAAAAGAAAAAAATCATTTACATATTTAAGTAAGATTTACCTAAAGGTATTGGAAAGTAATTGCTAGCTCAAATTATTAGAATGTAACTGTCAATATTATTGTTTTATTTTTTCTCCTTTATTAAGCATAAATTTAAAATCTTATTATGAAAAATAAGATTCTAGAGAATCTTTAAACATTTCTTATTTTTTAACAAGATGCAAGAAAAATGCATAAAAAAACAAACTTCCCTGAATTCTTAAACAATAACTAAATACCATTTTTCAATGACTAGCCTTAAAATTTTCAGTATACACACACACACATATATTTAAATATAATTCAACATTTATTCGGTATTCAAACATATTATCACCCCCCCCCCCCCACATACACACACACACACCTCTATCTTTGATACCTTATAAATTGAATCATTAACTTAATTCAATTAGTATAGTATAAGAAATTTAATTCTCCAACAAAATATGGTTCCACACTGTCATGTTTTTGATTTCATGTCCATACAAGGCAGAATTAGAAATCTGTCTTTATCTTGATTTAAACTAGGTCTTAGCTGAAAATTTGCACTCTTTTTCTAAATGTTTTCATCATTTGAGCAGATCTATATGGCAGAATAGACTTTAAAATCCGAAGGATCAAGAATTAAAATTAAAAATTCAGTTCTTAATTCACGAATTTACTATTTTCAGTATCTTAAGTTCAGATTAATAAAAGATTTTAAAAATAAAATTGAAATTTTAAAATAAAATTGAAAAGTAAAGTTTAAAAAAGAGAGAGGGAGAGGGGGGGGGGAGGCGGAGGAGATATATTTTAATGCCAAATATTAAATTTATATGCTTTAACATTGAAGTTATATTTAAGTATATGTACTGCAATTTATATGCATAAATACTTTTCTATCCTGAACCCCCCCCCCCCCCCAAAAAAAAAAAAAAAAAACCTTCTTCTTTATCTTGATTTAGGTCAAGCATCTGTTAGTATTAGCAAGTTTTAATTTATTTGATATTTGTTTCTTTTATTGTTTTTACTTTTAAAAAATTTATTTTAGATTTACTAGTTTATGATATCATACAATAAATTGAAAAAATTACGGCTATTCATAGAAAAATCATAATTAATTATTATTTTTATTTAAGAATTCAAAGAAAAGTTCTTTTAATTCATTATTTTTGCATCTTGTTAAGAAACAAGAAGGGTTTAATTTGAAGAACCCCTTAGAATCTTATTTTTCATAATAATATTTTGAATTTATACATAATAAAAGAGAAAGGGAGAGAGAAAAAAATAATATTAAGAATTACTTTCTAATAATTTCAGCTATCAATTATTTTCCAATATCTTTATCTAAATCTTACTTAAAGCTTCTATTATACTTATTGAATTAAATTAGTGAATTAATTTATAGGATTCTTTAAATGTTGCAAAATTTGGATTTAAATTTTTAAATATACTTTTAAAAAATTATTTCTATTTTTTTTTTAAGTCCAAGTGTAAGAGTATGATTTTTTTTTTTTATGTAAGGAACTCTTAAATAGCTATTTATCAAAAATAACTTAAATTTAATTGTGCCTTTTTCTGTTGTTGTTGTTGTTTTTACATTAGAAACAATTTTTCTGCACTAAATTATTAAAAACTTATGAATGGCTATGAGAATTCTTTTGTATAAATTTGTCTTTTTTATTTATAAAAATTTATTATTTATTTAAGTAAGATTTAGCTAAAGGTATTGGAAAGCAATTGATAGCTAAAATTAATGAAAAGTAATTGTTTTTTTTTTTTTTTTTTTTTTTTTGTCTTCCTTTCTCTTTCATTTAGTATAAATTCAAAATATTATTATGAAACATAAGATCCTAGGGGGTTCTTCAAATTAAATTTCTCTTCTTGATGCAAAGATGCAAAAATTATGAATTAAAAAAAGTTCTTATTTAAATTCTTAAATAATAATAATAATTAAATAAGATTTTTCTATGATTAGCCATAAATTTTTCAATTTACTGCATAACATCATAAACTAGTAAATCTGAAAAAAAAAAAAAAAAAAAAAAAAAATAAGTAAAAAAGTAAAAGAAATAAATAACAAATAAATAAAACATGCTATTATTAACAGATGCTAATCCTAAGTAAAGATACACACATATATTTTAATATAACTTCAATGCTAAAACATTTAAATTAAATATTTGGTATTAAAATATACCCCCCCTCCCCCCCCCCCCCCAAAAAAAAACTCTATTTATTTATTTATTTATTATTATTTATTTTTTTTGTCACAGAAAGAACATATTATAATTTTTATTGTTATTATAATTTTTATTGTTATTATTATTTTAAGAATACAATGAAGAATATTTTTTATTCGTTGTTAAGAAGAAAAAAGAAATACAAAATTAATTAAAAACCTTTCTACATGTTATTTTTAGAAGATTAGTCAGTAGATGGCGTTCGTTTCTAGAGTGGGAGGAGCCTTCAGTTTCTTTATACCTAAGCGTTGTGCGATTTACCGCTGACCGCAGAATTCTGTCTACCCTTCCCACCTGCATTTAGAATGGACTTAACCGCTATCCATAGCTGTCGTAGGGAATAGCGCACGAAAGAGACGCTAGTAGCCCAACTGGTCTGACTCACTTATCTGAGTTCTAATGTATATTGATGTTAACAATATACAGCTTATCATGTACCCCCTAAAACCTTTTCACACGTCCACAAAACATACATGTAGGGGAGAGTGGTAATGAATGGGCCAATTTTTTGTTTTTAATTTTTGTAATTTTTTTTTTTTTTTTTTAAAGCTCAGAATTGGCTTATCAGTTACTTTACTTATTTGATTATATAAAAAAGCCATAAAAATTGGATTAGAAAATGTCTATAATGAATGATAATAGAAAATAAAAATATAGGATATTGGCCCATTCATCCCCACCCACGAGGCTGAAAGGGCCACTAAATGATTTCAATGAAAAAATGTGGAATTAATCTTTTATTCACCAAATATGACAAAATGAATGGCACTTGATATGATCAAAAGCATACTGAAATAATAAGTAATACACAATGCTTATCAAAATTTATAAACATCGAAAGTGATATTATTAAATCACATAATTGTAGCAGAAAATTGACAAAATAATGAGATTATAAGAAAGAAAGAACATAAAATAAGCCTAAAAATAATAGATAATACACATTATGATTTAAAGAAATTTGTCTTTGGCTTAAAAATACAGTCCATTTAAAGGAAAAACTTTTAGTTAAATTTCATTCAAGTGAGCTCCACCAGTGGCTGAGAGGTTCTGCTCTCGAAGCTGGTAGACGGGAGGTGCTGGGTTCGATCCCAATCGCGCCCGTCGGCCTAATCGTTCGGAGTTTTCGTGGTTTTCTTCGAGCCGTGGATTTTCCATGCGTAAATACGGATTAGGTTCCCTTAGAAAGACCCCCCACGGAGGGCACTTCCCCCCGCGCCTATATCCCTCGTGAAGATAATCGGCCGTCAAAAATCAACCCAACCCAACTCATTCAAGTGAACTGCCTATTGACTATTTGGTACTACTTGCGGATTCGCCCGGAGTTCGCCATCTTGTTTCTTTGTTGATCATCACCGATTTTAAATTTCTTTATTAAATTGTTGCTTATGTTGTTAAATTAAGCATAAAGTGGTTACATTGTTTATGTTGTTAAATTAAGCATAAAGTGGTTATAAATGACCAACAAAGAAACAAGATGGCAGACTCCGGGCAAATTCGCAAGTTGTTTCGACTATTTAGTGTAAATTTCTGATATTATTTATTCTATCCATCAGATTCAGAATATAAATAATTATTCTAGTTTTATATCAAATGGGAAAATACTGGTAGGTGTGGTCAACAACTAGACAGTTCAGATTAATCATTTATACAATTTAACTTATGTTTCTAATAAATAACTAATATTTCTTAGGGTGAAAATATGCAAATTATTTTTTAGACATCACTATAAACTTATTCTAACTAGACAGTAATTTAATCTAAATCCATGGTAGCCAGTTATGTTTCATATTAAAGAGAAAATCAGAAAAAATGAATGAAAAACCATATTTTCATGATCAGGGCAAAGGTGGCCCATTCATGACCATGATAAAGTGGCCCATTCTGCCCCACCTATACTTCTGGAATATATATAGTATATATATATTTTTGTACATTAAATTCAAATAACGCCTAAATACATCATAAAATTAGTTTACAGGTATGCAAAGACTTGCATATATGCATTTCATTGCATATCTGCAATGAAATAATAGATACTTTTTAGCTTATTTATTTTACTGAAAAAGGGAAATAATTTACTTTTCAGATTCTTGACCATCCTATTCCAAAGGGAAAAATGGCTTCTCCCGAACAATGAAAAATTTGATGAGTTTAGTAGAACAAATAGTTCCATCTATTGGTGCTATTTAAAATAATTTTATGCAAATCCTATTTCATATTTTGTTAATGGCCCATTCATTACCACTCTCCTCTACTGCAATTCTTGAAACACTGATTTAGATAATTACATGCAAATGAAAATGATGAAGTTAAAAAAAAAATATATATATATATAATTTTACAGCTTGATAAAGAAAAAGATAAAAATATATTTCTCTCTTTTTCAAAATATTTCTCTGTATTTTATTGAATTAAGATCTGTTCATAAATAATAAAGATTATGTAAAGAAACTTACAATGGTATTCTATAGTATAGAACCATTTATCCAGAATGGTCAGAACCAGGTGTATTCTGGATAACTGGTTGAACATCAAAGCCACGACCATTTGATCAGATTTGTGGAATACATCTGGCTGAGCCATTGTTTCTAATTTGAAATTAATTATTAGAATAATCAGATTAAGAACAAGATCTAATCTTGATCAAAGATTTATTAGAGTTTGAACTTTGAAGCAAGGTTGGGTTTCTTCCAGATTAAACTAGTTTCTTCCCCAGTAGAAGAAACATTGCAGCATGGCAACAGGTACTACAGATTATTTATAGACCTTGCAGATTAATCTAAAAGCTTAAAAAGAAATGCTAGATAAGGCTTAAAATATTGCTAAAATTTACTTTTAAGTCTAGATTTATTGTATTAATTACTGATACATTTTTATTATTTTTTTCTTTCTAAATTCAAGTTTTGCTTATTTTAGAGGTTAATATTATACAGTTGACTCCCTTAAATCCGCTACCCCAAATTCCGTGTATTTTTTCAGATGTAAACAATGAAATTTAGAGTTAAGTTGCAGGAACAAAATTCAAGATGGCGCCAAAATCAGCGACTACCGCAATGTTTTTTTACTAAATTTTTTGTTAATCATTCTCTTTTGGTTATTACAGCTGATTTATTATTAAATAAATTTACATTACTTTTGATTTTGATATAAATTAGCATATCTATATCAAAAATTCCAGGATTCGAAATGGAAAAATAAACTAACTAGAATGCTATTTTAAAATTATTGTTCGCAGAATTTTTTTTAAAAATTATAGACAAATTTATTTCTAAACATATAAAGCAGTCAAGACTCTAAATAACAATGAAAAAAGTTACAGAGAGCACAATAAGCTTATACTGATAATAGCATAATGTCGCATCGATCTTACGATCGCTTAACCACTAGATGGCAGCATAGGACTTTTGGAATCGAATTGAATCAATTTCATCGGTAATAATTTAATATTTTTCTAAATTTCTATTTTACATAATTATTTTAATACTTACGTTTAAACTGATAAATTATTTTAATATTTTACTTATTTTAATGTTTCCCTCTATTGTAAGCATTCATTATAATTTCCTTTCCTTAACTACCAATTAAATTAATGTTTCAAAAATATAAACAAATAAATGACCAGAAATTCGCAAAATTCTAAAATCTGCACAACCTCTGGTCCCAAGCTGTGCGGATTTGAGGGAGTCTACTGTATGTGTATAGTATATATATATATATATATATATATATATATATGAGGGGTCCACAACCATAGTAGACCAAGTCCATTTTGGAAAAAAAAAAAAGAGGGATAGTCCATTTAGAAGTTGCATGAAATCTGTTTTATCCATTTCCATAGTGATCCAAGTCTGTTTTCACATGCTTCCTCTCATATATGTAGAAACAAAGGGCTTCTAATAACACATTAAATGAGACTAACACCATTTTAGACTTGATCCTGACACCGGTAACTTTTAAAGTGTATTATATTTACAAATTAACTATGTACAAAATGAGTTATTTACATTATTAATATTGACATCTCAATAGATCAGATTTCCACTTTGCAAATACAGCTTTACCCTTCTTATTCTAAAGTTAGTACGTCTTACTTCCTGCGAACATCACAACATTCTTCCTCCACATCGTCATTTCGCTCTGTTCAGTTCAGTTTTTCTGTTTTCCCCGCTCGCAAAGAGTGTGTGCCGTTCCAAAGTCTGTCCCTCAAGCGCATGCGTGCTGTATCTGTTCAAGGAGAAAGGAAATCAAACAGAGGAAGGCGTTTTGATCGGCAGCTACATAAGCAGTTGATGGCGGTGTATACACCAGGAGGCACGCAGGGAAAGCTATTAAGGGGTTTGAAAATGCTTTCCTACAGATCGGCCAGACTGACCGGTCGACTGCCCTTAGTGACAATGTACATCGGCTGGTAGGAGCAACAGGAGCACCTGAAAAGATAAAGAGAAAAGCAGCACCCAAAATTCTTTAAAAAAAAATCATCAGTTCATTGTGAAGCGTCAAAAAGTTAAGCACATCAGCTTCTAAGAAGCAAAGTTTGGCATAATAAAATTCTTTGGACATCTAAGGGTTAAATTTTTAAAAGTTTGTCTTGAAGAAACAGATTCGTCGTAAAATGCTTCTCACGTCATAAAAATTATTTTTTTCTTCATCTTTATCTTCTTTTTTTTTTTCATTACGTCTTTTTCGTCTTATTTATTTTTATACGTCTTTTTTTTTAAACTGTCTTTTCGTCTTCTTTCATTCCATTTCATAGTCACTATCATATAAGGATTTTTTGCTTCTTCGGAATTCAGCATAATCTTTAGAATCAATGAATTTATCAGGAACGATACCATATTCGTCAACATCGGTCAAAGTGTCATCTTCGGAATTTAAGTCAAATTTACTTGTATTTTCTTCTAAAAAGGATCTTCTATAATCAGGTCTCTTTTTAGTACACTTCTGCTTAGGTTTCTTAACTTCATATTCATTTATTTCAATTTCATCCGACGACTTAGGGATATTCTTAATTTTCTTAGAAATATTTCTCTTCAACTTCTCGTTAGACGTTTTCTTAAGATTTTCTTTTCTCAAATTTTCTTCATTTATTACATCAAATTTCTGGTTATTTTCATTTCTGGAAGAATACATCATACTAGCTGACCCGCCCGGCATTGCCTGGGCAGAAACTGTGCCGGGACTGTCATTGAAAAATATAACACTGGAGTGGACTTCATAAACAAACAATGAATAATATTTATTTGGCACAGTTGTCATATACACACCACGCCAATATAACTATAGATCCACAGTTATTCTCCGGAACGTTTAAATTAGTAATTTGGATTTCAGAAGCTACGTGTTTGCCCATGCGACGGTTATTAAGCCTATTTTGCCGATCGCTTATGCTGTGTGTTTGACGCCATTCTCGATCCAATCTAGCAATTCAAGCATTCGCTGAGATCGTTTACGGGCATTTCTAACGATATTGTGACGTTCCATAACTGCAGCGAAAAAGAGAGCGTAAATAACTAAACGCGAACGTAAATAAACCGGAATTACCTCCGCCTAAATCCTGCCAAATTACTTTACACAGTAACCAATGAGATGCGTTTCTCGGATGTTGCCATTAAACAATAACAAATAATCACGATTTCTGTGCCACGTACGTTAGTGCAATATATATAGATTTTTTTTTATCTTTGAAACAACGCAATTCTGCTGATTTTCTTCAGAATTTTATAGCAGTAGATAAAACATGAATTCACCATTACACACCAGAGACGAAGCGGCAATCTAAACAGTGGATACGAGCAGGTGAAAGTGCATCAAAAAAGCAAAAATGGTTCTATGTACTGGAAAAGTCGTGGCTACAGTTTTCTGGGATTCACATGGTGTGGTGCTCATAAACTACCTGGAAAAAGGCAGGACCGTCATCAGGCAGTATTACTCTTCGTTACTGGACCAGTTGAAGAGTACTATTCAGACTAAATATCTACATCTGTCCAAAAAGATAGAACTTTTTCACCATGATAATGCTCCTGCACACACATCTCTGGTTGCTGCTGCAAAACCCATGACCTACAATTTGAAGTGCTTCTACATGCACGCCAAATTTGCTGTTTTGTGATTACTTTCTCTTCCAAAACCTGAAGAAATGACCCAGTGGACAAAGATTCACTTCATATGACAAAGTCAAAGCTGAGATCACCACTTATTTTACAGAGATATTATAAGACATTATACTGAGGGTATTAAAAAGTTGGAAAGTCATTGGTCTAAATTTATTGAGTTACAAGGGGACTACGTTGAAAAATAAAATAAAGTTTTACTAAAAATCGTGTGTTTTCTTTATCAGGCCGAGAACTTTTAGACCACTATCTTATCAAGTGTAGTTACGTATCCAGCGATTTCTGGAGTTCCATTACCTGCGATTTACTCTGTTGAGCTGAACCAAATTTCAGACCGGATGCTATAATCAATAGGGTTAGCTGGATGAAAAAGTTCCACCAAATTCGTCCGGGATAGCTCAGAGGATAGAGCATTGGCAGCTTGAGCCAAGAGATCCCTGGTTCGAATCCTGGTCCAGACATTTTTTGGCCAGTTGGAAATTTACATCAAACACCATCTTACGTTAAGTAATACGCAGTTACATAATGATACTTACATTTGGCTACAATAATATCAGTATTTTTCAGTAGTTGTTTTTGCTTTATTTAATGAGAGAAATTTTATGATTAAATAAGGCAAAGATTATTATTAAGAAATATTGGTAGTATTATTGTCAAAGTTAAGCACCACTATGCATCCTGTAATATAAGCTAAATAAAATTAATACAAAGCTTTAACAATTGTTTTATTAGTGTTTTTTTTAATTATTATTACTAGCAGGGTTGTTTGATTTAAATCAAATGATTTTTCTTAAAAAATCTTTGATTTAAATCAGTTTTTTTTTAACATTGATATTTACAGGTTAAATAAGAATCAAATTCATCATTTATTATTTTACGAAAGTAAATGCAATTGTATTAAAAATATTCATAAATGCTCTCTTTTAAATGATCAGTTCATTTTTTGCAACTTAAAGGCTTAAGCTATAGTTAAATCTATTTAAAATAATATATTTAATATAATAGTTCTTTCAGTGCAGACTTACTTTCTCTGAAACAGATTACACACAATTCACGAGTTTGTTTTATGCTTAGACCTGCAAATTACTGTATCCCATATGTTGGTGATTCAAATATTGATCAATTAATATGATTAATACTTGGACTATAACATAATAAATATTTCGACCATTTATCTAATACAGAATTATAGAATTCCAATTTCATTTTTCTTCTATAGCTGAAAATACTTTAATAGCTGTGACTAATCCCTTTTTCCTTGAATTCATTGCTTATTTCAATTCAAAATATAAGGAATATTACTGAACCTTATTCATGGGTGTGCCCAAGATTTATGTGTCCTGTTTTTGTGAAAGTTTTTTTATTGAAAAATTTAATCACATTTTTGTGAATTTGAAAAAATCATTATATATAGGTTCTTGCTTATGTTTTTAACAAAATCGTTTATTTATATATTAAAAAAAAAAGAGTATGTAATAGATACTTTGTTGACTTCTACTGTTTTGTGACAGGTTGTTTTATTTTAAAATAATTAAATTGTGAAAGTTTAAGCCTGGCGACAGAAAAGTTTAGGCAAAGGTCTTTGAAGACAAATAATTTTGTGAAAGATCCTGTTTTAAGATGTAAATTTATGTGAATGGTCCTGTCTAAAGTCTAAATATTTAAAAAATTACGAAAGGCCCTTTAAAGGACACAAATTTTTCATAAACAAATCCCTGTTCTTTCTAAGCTAAGCAGTCCTGCTGTCCATTAAGCATGATTGGTTGTTGAAACTGTCAGCGGCTGGGGAGATAACACTGACAATTGATAGTTTTAGGCTTTCAGTTATGTGATTATTTTTCATCTGGTAACTATTTTCTCAATCATTATATTAGTGTAGTATAGTGTGAATCAAAAGTTGAAACAATGTCATTTACGAATACTAGGTATGGTTACAGAGAGCTTTTGGATTTGTTGATACATAAGAAAAATGGTTCACAGAAAAAAAGTTCCAATGTGGCTTTATTTTACAGAAAAAAATACTATTTTTGGAAAAGGTGTAATAGCAATATATGCAACTAGTGTAGTGATAAAATTATGGGGATTATGGCAAGAATGTAAAACACAAAGAAACTTGCAGTTTATGTGATAAAGATAACATTCGTGAATCTGAATCGGCAATGGAATACACATATACATTTAAAATTATTTGTTACATTTATTATGTGTTTATATATTATGTATATTATTGGAGTAATAACCAGTAGCAAAAAATTCGCCAAGTGTCTGCAACAGATACTTCAGGGGCAGAAAATAATCTGCAGGTAAAATATTTTAGAATTAAAGCATTAATTAATCAAATGATCGCTTACCTTTGTTATTATGCATTTTATTAATTTTACTAATAATAATCTTAAGTTTTTGTATTAAGTAATAAAGAGCTAAACATAATATAAAGCAAAATAAAGGTTCGATAGAAAAATAATCTGCAAACGAGAAAAGAAAATCTGCGACTCCCGTCTCGAACTTTCTGCTACTGGGGAGTAATACATCAATGAAAAATAAATAACTTTAAATTAACTAGAAATTTATACACAGAACATGCTTAGATATATGTAGAAGAATTTAAATTTAATAGCAGAATAATAAAAGTTTAAGTTTTAAGTGAATATTTTAAATTTGTTTGCAACAATTTTTAATTTTTATTTACAATATCTTGAATTCTTATTTAGGAAATGTAATGCAATTAATAGAAATGTGTAAATCTGTACAGAAAAAATAAATAAATACATGCACATACATAAATAAGTACACAAATAATATTAATAAAAAAAATCTGATTTAAATTTAAAAAATCCAATTTAAATCAAATAAATCAGATTTTTTTTATGTTTTTTAAAAAATCGTGATTTTTAACAACCCTGATTACTAGAAGTTTCACAAATCTTCAAAATTGACTAATATTTCAAAATAGGTTAAAAAAAACTAGGGGGCTCTGCTTCCTACGAGCTATGCTCGCCAACTCCCGTTCAGACACCTCAGACTCTAAAAGCATGCTAATTTGACCAGCTTTAAAAAGATTTCGGAAGATTGAATTATTATTTAAAAAACAGTGGCGATCTCCCTATAAACAGGTTTCTATTAATTTCTCTTTGATTGGGGAATTTCAAGGCCAAATTAGCTGCTATTAAAAGATACAATGGCTGTTTCCATCTTTGATTAAATAAAATCAGTTAAACATTTCAAAATAAGCTAATATAAAATGAATTAAGTAAACAGAGTCTTTGTCTCCCGGTATTTTTTAACAAAGCAAAAAGAAGGTTTTTTTAAATAAGACATTTTAAATATATTGTTTTTAATCTGAAGTAATTTTCACCAAACTTTTTTTTTCTCTTTTTAATATTCACATGAAAATACTTTTGTTAGAAATGAAATATTATTTGCGCTGTCCTAACAAAAATAGTCGAAAAGATCATCTCAAAATATCAAATAAAAGTCTTGCGCAATTTTTAAATTTAAACTGTTTTGTAATATTATTTTTTGTTCATTTTATGCCATAAGTGTAATGTGACATAATTTATCCTATTTAAGACTTCTAAAGCATGTTAATGAATTTATTATTTTACAATATTCTTTCTCTTTTAAAATTTACTTGTAAATATAGTTTTTATGACGTAGTTTTCAATGAGTTCCTGCTTTTTATATATTCTGTTTATAATAGTCACGTGTAAATAAATTTTTAATTTGAAGCGAACATTATTGTTTGCGCTGTTTATACAGTTGGCAACAGTTTAAATTAATACCATTTTCTAAAATATGTAAAAAATATCTCTCAAAATGCTGAAAATTTTAATTTAAAATAGAAATAAAACCTCAAAAAATGAGTCCAATTAAAGAAATAAATCTAGTCTGCACACCAGGAAATTCTAATGCATAAAATGATTAAATTCCCATGTATAGTTTTTGCTCCCATAACAGGGTTGCCACACCACCGGGAAAACACAGGGAATTTTAAATTCCCCTCCAAAGACAAGGAAAATGCAGGGAATTTTGTTAATTTCCTAAAAAATCTGAAAAACACAGGGAATTTTTTCTTTGTTTCTGGTATTTTCAAACAGAAATTATTTTTTCTCAGCTTTCAGAAAAAAAAAATTGCTCCGCAGAAGGAAAAAAAAACCGGAAAAAGCGGCTAGAAAATTAATTTTCAACAGAGCTTCGTAAAAGCACGCTCAAAGCATCTGCACTCATCCCCCTGCGACTGCACGTAACGTTCTTTCTCTTCATTTTCTCCCTTCAGCGTGCATGCATCTGGTACCACAAAACAATGTTGTTGCAATCGGCGCGCGCTTGATTCTCGAATGTTGGAATTCTGTTTTGTTTGTGTTTTATTTGACTTAGAGGTGCGATTTAATCGATTAAATTTCTTATAAGGAGTACTTAAGTCCGTATTTAATATGGATTGACATATGTATCCAGATTTTTCTTGTTGATCTCCAGATCTTTCCAGATTTTTCTTGTTTTCTTGCACAAGTTCCAAAAAATCCATTTAGTGCGTATAGTAAACTTTGCAAGAGAATTTTCAGCCAGAGCAACATCGGAAAGCAAGCTGTTACAAGCCATGCAAAGAATAAAAGATAAAACTAACTTCATGATCAACTTCATCTGAAATGTTTGATTTTGTACCCAAAGAAAGTGTTAAGAAAGAAGATAACACTTTGTTTTTTTCGGAAATTTCGGCGTCTGTTTACTAGTGAAAATAAGGTCTATCCCATTTCGTGATGCAGGAAAATACATTCAAAGCTGATATTTTGTGGGCGATGAAGCTTGTTGCATCACATTCTTCATTAAATTCGTTCAATGAACGAATCTGCGATTATTTTGTGACATTGCTAAAAAATGTACTTTAGGACATACAAAAATGTCCTATTTGATTTGTTATGGATTAGCTCCCCTTTTCTCTTCAAAAGTAAGTGAAGAACAAAAAATATGTCATGTGCTTTGATGAAGCATTAAATCTTATTTCTCAAAAGTGTCAAATGGATTTAATAATACGATATTGGTGTGATTCAGCAAGCAGAAAAAGAATAATTAACAGCTAATATTATCTTATAATATTTTTTAAAGTAAAAAATAAATCAGTGTTGTGTATCAAAGTTGTCTTATTTTATGTGTCCTGGGTCTGTATTTCAATGTGAGTAGTATTAATTTGAATACATAAAGTAATTTGCTTTTTCCTTTTTTTTATTTCTACAGTTTTTGTGATATTATATTTGAGATAATTTGTTTTTAGGTAAGATTCTTCAAAACTTTATATTTAAATTATTAGATGCAAAGATTTTACATACTCTAACATTCATTTACAAATATTTCAAAGTATTTTTTAGCAGAATGATTGAGTATTGCTTTACTGTTTTTATTATTATTAATGTAAAATGTGGGATTTAATAATAAGTGATTTAACTAACAACTTTACAGAGTTTTTTTCATTTGCTCATATCATATAATAATATTATAGTTGGTCAAGTAATTGGGTAATGGTAAATTATAAAATGACTAACTAGTATACACACACGCATATATTTTTGCCCGCTCAGCATAGTAATAAAAACGTTGTAGTACAGGGAAAACATAAGGAATTTTTTTTCAAGATTAGAGTGGCAACCCTGTATAACACTTTTTTAATGGAACGATTTTGTCTAACTTTAGCATTAAATATCTCTTAAAATAATTCTTCGATTTGAAAACTGTCTGCATCAGCGTGTTTATCAAACATTTATCTATAATAGACCAATTTTCGTATTTTTGTATGCAATATTTTTCTTAATATTAATGAAGAAAAACTTCCGGTCACAAAAAATTCAAAACCGGCAGTGTGGTGACATCGTTAGTTACTTTTTTTTAGAATAGAGAGATTATTATTTATTTTCAGGGGTTGGGAAATATATTGTTTTACTCGCCACTGGCAAGTAGATTTACAGGCAGGGTGAGGGAATTTTTAGGCAGTCTTTAAAAAGCCGCAGGCTGTAGAAGATATGCCAAAAACTTTTTATTTTAGCTGTATTTTCAAACTTAACTCTACTAAACTTTTCTTTGTTTTATATATTTCTTAATTTTATTATTTTGTTTTAATGAAAATACATTGTAGTAATTAACTATTTTTGAAATCACATACATTTTGTTGTAACAATTTTCAGTAATGTTGCATCTTGCTGGCTGATAAAATAAATCATTGGTTGGTAAGATTTTCGGAAAGTTCCCCACACCTGTTCATTTTAGTTAAAATTTCTCTAGTGTTGCATAATGAAAAGTATTAGTTTAGTGACCTTAGTGAAAGACTGGTGTAATTATAAGTTTAAATTCTTAAAAACCTAATTAAATTTACATAAGGTTAGTATCTATAAGAAAACACACTTATTCATCTCTGAAATATAAATTATATGTAGTAAGTTCCTAAAATTCTTCCACCAGTGGAAAAATGTTATTTCTTCTCTTTTTTTTCTCCCCCCCCCCCCCCCCTCATAGATTTTTTCCACTTTGAGAGAAACTTGCCAACTCTGGTTTGAAAGAGGCCAGTTTATGAACAATAATTCTGCATAAACAATAAAAATTTAAATGCCTTATCTAAATGCTTATATTTCAGATTTTAGATTTTGGCATCAAGTTATCACATCCATGCATGTGGTAATGTATCAAGCAGTGCAAATATCAATCTGGTGGTGTTTGGTACTTTTTTCTGAAAGATTGTGAAATCAATCGATTGGAAATATGATTCAGGCTGAATGATTCAATGCTGTTTTTCACAAATTTTCCATATTTGAATAACTATTTTTACAGTATGGAATATCTTGTTTTAATATCTTGCGAGCTTTAGTGATGATCAACTATATGTAAATTGCTCTACTTCTCAAGTTTCTGAAGTATATGTGTTTATTATTATGACAAAAGTAAATTCCTTAACAGCATTTCTGTTAATATCAGAGCAATTATATCCTATAGTAATTAGTAATGCAATATCTATCCAGCTACTGTATAAATATTTTCTTCCTTTCATTTAAAAAAATGTTTTATTTATTTAATTATTGCAAAAAAGAGAAAGATTTATTTTTGTTGCTTAAAAAAGTATTTGTCTTTAATCTGTTTGCTACACATATTCTATGCAACCTTTGATTAATAAACTATGCATGTACTTCAGTATTTTCATATGTTTGTTATCAAACTTGTTGTTATATACATTTTTTTTTTTCTTATAGAAAAAGAAAAATGGGAAGATGTGCCAGTCCGGATACTGGAAATTATTACTGACCCTGGAAGCATGCTTGGTCCTGAGGTAAATTATTTTATATTTTTTGAGCTGGGGAAAAAAATAAAACTATAACAGCCATTAAAATAAACTTCTTTAAATCCTTGTAATATTTTATAAAAGCACTAATTTTAAGTGCAATATTTGAAAAGATACCTTCATCAATACTTTTGACAGAGAAACTAGTTTTTTTTTTTTATTAAGCGTATCAGATCGTTTGAAAAATTAGATTCTGTCGCTGTTTTTTTTTTTTTTTTGTCATCCAGTGTTTTAACACCATGTTCTAACTATTCCAATAAACTCTTATTCATCTACATTACATTAAACATTAAATTATTTTATTTTTTAAATACATCAAGGCGAGATGATGGAATTCATATCCACAATTTTGAAATCGTGCCGAATAGGATTTCGCAGGGAAACAGGAGTCTCATATTCAAGAAATTTTGTTAGTTTTGCTTTTTGAAACAACAATCAACTGGGAGATGCAATGCAGTGACCACTATGAAATTAAGACATTAAAACTGAATAAAATCCAATTTTTAAAGACAATTAAGCAATTAGTTAAACTTAAAAAATGGATGTATCATACTGTAACTATATACTATAAATACTGTAAATTGTAAAAAAAAAGAAAAAGCTTAGCATTTGCAGTACACCTGCTTAGTCAACTAATAAACAAGCCCATTAAAATTCCTAAGCAAGCAGTTATTGTTGCTATCCACAATAATTGCAATTAAAAAGTAGAACTGGCATAACCATAATGATGAGTCAGCAAAATTAGCCGTGCATATCAATTTGACAACAGGTATTCAATGCACTGATTGGCCAAAATAAAAATTCTCAAGCCATTGGACGGCCTTTATAATTTTCTTATTACTTCAATAATGAGAGTTTTGACCAGTGCCCCCTCAAAAATATAAATTCTTTAAATATAAAATATTGTATTTTAAGTTAAGATGGATGTTGATGGCTTCAAGCATTATTTTTCACTCAAGCTCAAAATTGCAAAGATACAAACTGTTTCAAAGTACAAAATTTATTAAAATAAATGATAAGTAACATAACAGTATTATTTAATAAGGAGAAATCTGTAACTTGCTATTTTGAGGTAATGTTCTTTACTAAGAAAATCCTTAAAAACCAGTAAAAATGTAGTATTATGAAAAGAAACTTCATTTGAGACTTTACTTCTGTTGTTGTAGTGATTATATATATATATATATTTCATCTTAAAAAAATATAACTTGTATTTTCTTAATGTTTTATAATGTATGAAATTTCTTTCCGTGTTATAGATGTAAGTTAAAATAACTTGCTGAGTTAAAATACTTTTTTCTTTAAAAATTCTCCAATGATATGTTCTCTTGAAAGTACCTATTATAATTTTTCTTAAGATCCTATACTAAGAATTCTTTGAAATAGACAGGCAATGTAATGACTCTTTGCTTTGTGTGTTATTTGTTCTAAAGCCATTTCAATGCAGTAATGTTGTGTATATCTAAACAGTCCTTTAAAATATTTAAACAAGTGCTTGAATTTTATTTTATCGCAAATGTATGAATCATGGTGACGGTGAGCATTTTTAAATAGCTAAGTAAGTGTGCCTTCATTTTTATAGACATTGTGCGTTATTTTTTTTCCATAGAGGATATTAGTTAATTTTCAATCATAAAATAGTATTTCATAATCTATTCATATAGAAATCATAAGTGACTTATGTTATGATTTTTTATTTTTAACTTGACTTTGGCTCTCTGTGTAGGAAAGAATAAATTCTTAAGTTTTCTTTTTTTTTTTTTTTTTTTTTCAAGTACATCAGCCAAGAACACACAATAAGGTTTGTAAGCATCTGTCTGCATTTATTCTTTAATTAACAGTGTATCAGTTTTGCACAAGTCCAGTTTAGGCAACAGTATTTTTCTCAAACAAACAATATTTGCAATTACTCAAGTTCAATTTGATCTGTACATTATTTGATTCTTTTATGGGAAGGATGAGTTGAGTTCATTTAACATTCATGTAGACATTTAAATATATAATTCACTATTTCCATGTTGTTGTTATTGCTGTTGGGAATGGGAGAAATCTTGCTACATAGCTAAGAAGTTAGCTGATGTCACCTCTCCTTTTCTTTAAAAAGAAGTGTAAATAAAACAAGCTAATGTGTGCTGGCTTAGTTTTTTTTTACACAAAAAGAAAATAAAATAGTGAATAATCAGTGAATTCAAAAGCAAACTTAATTCAATTTGGTGTTTTCTTTATCCTTTCTTTTTTTAATTCTTTCATTAACATAATAAGGTTTTATTAGTGCAATAAAATTTATCTTAAAAATCTTTGCATTCTTTAAAAAAAAAAAAGTTAAAAGTCAGTGTTCAAACTAAAGTACTTTCTGACTTTTTTTTTTTTTTCCATTCATCAAAATATTTTATTCATCTTATAAATTATTTAAAAATTTGTAATCACAAAATACTATTTAAATTACTCAAAGGTGTTTTTATTTTCAATAAAATACATTTAAAACAAAGCACTTTCAGGCATATTCATGTTCGTCATCAGGGTTAAAAACGATAAAAAGTCATAGGTTGAGTCCAAACCTGCCAACTGTTATGAAAAAAATCATAGTTGCTACGATTTGGACCTATAAACTACGATGCTATGAAAATCGGTCTTAAACTACGACTTTTTGAAAAAAAAACACAAACACATTTTTTGTTTCTAGTTGCGATTTTTATCCCGCGCAGCATATTTTTCAGACGTGATTTTGTTCCAAAATTTCAAAGTATTCATTTCTGAAAGTTTTAAAAAATTGGTCATTAGTCCGAAAATTCAGACATAAAAAAATCTGAGCTGCAAAACAAACTTCTTAACATAACACCCTCTTTATGTATATTAACTACAAGTGAATCATGTTTTTGTGAATATTTATACAGAAATTCCCTTCCTTAGAAACAGGGATGCCACTGTAAGAATTTCTGGAGGGGGGGGGGGGGGAGAAGGTTCTTTGAGAGGCAAGGTTTGAAATAAGGTGTGCAAAATCGCACGGTTTGCACACGGAAAAAAGTCCTGCATAATGAAAAATGCTGTGCAGTATTTCACCCTTCAAATTCCTCCACAGGCCTATGATTCTTTTGCGAGTATATTTTGAAATTTCTTAGAAATCCGCGAATTTTTTTCTTTTATGGAATTTCCCCCAAATGAATTCGTGAATCGATCGCGGAAAAAAAATTAGGATTTCTTCAAATGATCGTGTAAATATATCTAGTATTTCGTCAAAGATCTCAGAAACAAATAGCGATTTTCTTCAATGGTCGATGAATAACATCACTAATTTCGTTTAGAGTTCAGAAAGAAATTCCAAATTTCGTCAAAAGAGTGTGCAAGTAATCACGAATTTCGATAAACTATCGAGGGAAAAATTCCAAAGTTCAACAGAAGTGGGGTGTGTTCAGGTTATTCTCAGTGTACTATACAAAATTTTTGGATGGATATTGTAAGGGGAATTTAGGGATTTCAAGAAATTGATATGTTATATCATTTTTAACTTAATACTGATCAGTTATTATTTTATTAGTTAATTCTAATTAGTTAGTTCTTTCTCAAAAAGAGGAATAAAAAACTGCTGAGGAAGTTTTTTTTATGTTTTAATTCTAAATGTGGATAATAAAAAAAGGGAAATACAGTGCATTGCTCTGTTAGAAATGTCTTAAAACATTTAACTAACTCCCGATTATTTAGATTTTTTCTTGCGATATTATTAACATTTAGTTTTTACTATGGTATTTGAAATGTTTTATATTCAGCATAATGTATATTTCATGCTTTATTTTTTTTTCTCTCTCTCTTTTATTCTAGACCTATTATGGTGATTTAGTGCGAGACAAAAATGTTAGGATACAAGAGAGCAAAGGTCATATACAGCTTAAAGTGATCTCAAATTGTTTATCGGATCCAAACAATGATCAAATTCTTGTTTGGTTAGTGGGACTACGAAATCTTTTTTCACGTCAGCTTCCTGACATGCCAAAGTTGTATATCACCAGATTAGTTTTTGATCCGTAAGTATTAAGAATCCCTTTTTTAAAAACAAAAGCCGATATTTTAATTTGTTATTGAAAGCATATTATTTTTTTAAATGTACATGGAATAATACAAACTGTTTAAAGCATATTTTAATTTTTTAAACTCTGATTGTAACATTTTATAAAATTACTAAATAAGCTTTTAATATCTCTTAATTAAATTTATATATGTTGTTACTGCTCAATAAATTATCCTTTTACTCTTTTATTTTTTTAATTTATTTACTAAAACTTTTATATATGTGTTTAAACAAGATTGGTTAAAAACAGAAAATGGTTATGTTATTGTAATTTTTTTTCCTGTCAGCTGTTTTCTTTTTAATCTTTCCTAGGTCCTGCTGCTAACTGTTGTTGTTTGTTTATTTTGTTTTTTATGGTGAAGTTTTAATTTCATTTGGCTAAAGAGAGATTGGCCATTTATTTTGACTGTTGGAAGGGGTATAAGGTTGAAGGAATTGGAAAAATCTGGTTTATTTACTTGTAAGTGCAAATTACTACAAGGGCAATTTCATTGATTCTGAAACTGACATGCACAAACAGAATAATGAGCACATTTGGAAGGGCAGAAATTGACAAAGCAAAAAGCGACAGGGAACAGCTCGCTACCATCTTGAGTCCTACCTCATGGAGTTTATTTGGAGAAAAAGTACAGGCTGCAAATAAAGGGCATATGTTTTATCTTACCCTAAATACAATTGCTAAACATTTTCTGCCCTTAACAAAATGCATTTGTTCATGGTAAACAGCTCCAAAGTTCACCAATAGCATGCAGTTAATGTGAAGGTACTGATAAAATAACAGTCAGTGAAACTAAAGATATTTTGCTATTTTCCAGTTCTTTCTTGTTATGTTTCTTGTTGACAAAAAGGGTTTATATAACAGAAATTTTCTGCAAAATTTGTTAAATATTATTCATGTTAAAATGTAATGAGATGATGCAAATAAGAATGAAGTAAATTTATTTTGCTTAGAATATTTGTATATTAATTATTTAATTGACACTATTCTTTATCAAAAATTATTTTTCAATGTATTTTTATCATTTTTCAATATTTCTTTATAAAAATTATATTTTAGGAGATGGATATTTGTGTTTTAATGACGTTCATTTGTGTTTTGATGTTTGACAGTATGATTATTAATTTCTGTAAAACATTCGCAGTTGAAAATATATTTTATAAAAACTCATAGTGATGTACCTGCTTTGTCACCAAAAGTATTGTCAAGAAAATGAAACCAGAGATAAGTAGAAAATACTGATGTTTTACCTTATTACCTACATTGATTGGGATCTACTTTTAATTAATCCCGTTAAATCCATATACATTTAAAGAATTAAAAACTCTGTTTTGACTGATTTTTCATAGTGGCTTTTCAATAGTTGTTCAAGTTATGGACATAATGCAGAAGGAAAAAGAAAAAAAATGCTGTAAAAACCTGCTTGAGACAAGGATTACTAGAACTAAACATTTAGATTCATTTCTTTCTTTTGAAATTAAAACTTTTGTCGTCCAATATAGTTTTCAATCTACCCCCCCTCCCTCCAAAAAAAAAAAATAATAATAAAAACTCAAATTAATCTAGTAATTTAGAAACTATTTTTTTACTTTTATATAAAAGCCCCAAGCTTCCTCCATTCTTGTACATAGAACTGTTTGCTGAGTACTATGATTTATGAACTATTGAAAGAAAAATATTTCAGTGTATTATTCTTAAAAAAATCATTAATGAAATAATGAAGTTAGACTGAAAACTAAGTTTTTTGTTGGGCTTTATGTTTAGCCCTTATCTGTAAAAAGGTTTAACTGTACAATCTTGAAATCTTTACGTGATTCTAAAATAAAAATGAAAAGAGAAAAAAAAAGTCAGTTGTTTGTGCTTTGAAAAATTAAATAGTATTGTTTTTTTTGTTTTTTTTTTTTAAGTAAAATAAGTGTGAATATTCTTTTATTTTTATGTTAATTTTTTTTTTTTTTTTTTTTTTTTTTTTTTTGTAATGAATAATTGTGATTGTTGTCAAAGTATCATTTTTGAATAACTTTTTTGGTGTCCCTTTATTTATAAATTCAATTTCACTGCAAATGTGAAAAAGAAAGTTTGATTTAAAATACTAAATTACATTATTTATACACAAAGCATTATTTTTAGAAAGCATTATATGTTTTTAAAATATATGAAAGTATTTTTTTAAGTAAATATTTTTTTTTTTTATTTGTAGAAAACATAGAAATTTGGTATTGATAGAAAATGATAATGTAATTGGTGGCATTTGCTTCCGGATGTTTCCTACACAAGATTTCTCTGAGATAGTATTTTTAGCTGTTTGTGGTAGCAAACAAGTCAAGGTAATGTCATAAAAATATATATATGTATTTTTTTTTTTTTTTTTTTTTTTTTTTTAAATATATATCATTGTTAATAATTCATTGATTGTCACTTTATAAATTTTGGCAAACATTTTAGTTTACAATAATTACATGCTTATACTGGTGATACCTATATTGGTGAAAAGAGAAAAGTATCCACCTGTATAAAATCTGTATATTGAGAGTAATTTAATTATCGCTATTGTACAGCTGTTTATCTCGCTATCTGACTGAGATTAATGTCTTTCCCGAAAATTTGTGTTTGGGGAAGGATTCAGTACATGACAACAAACAACAAAGTGTTTATACATTTAAAATTACTTTCTCCTATAAATGCTTTTTTCAATGGTTTAACTTTTGTACTTTCTCATGCCTCATTTGCAGAGAGAAATTTGTCTTGGTCTGCACATACACTGTATCCATGTGTGGTAGTTCGTTGCTGAATAAAAATGTCTTGTAATCTTTGACATCTTTTCTAGCAGAAGTGCTTCTAAAATCATTGATTAGATGAACCAAAACGTTAAGACTAAATGTGTTAATTAAAATTAGGTATGCAAATCATATACATTTCTTCTTGGAATGAAAACTATACTTTCTTAATAAGGGTTCAAAAGGTATGGTGAGCCCCCCCCCCCCTCAAAAAGAAAATGCCCTGTACATGTGAATCTCCAAATTGTCACAACAACAAAAATAATAATAATAATAATCTTTCATCTGTAAATTGTCTACTTTCAATTTATGTTTTTAAAAAAATAAGCTTAGGGGAGCATTTTCATACTGAAATTGTACAAGACTTTGAAATTTTCAATATGAATACCTAATTTTGACATGATATTTGGATTTTTCAGTAAATTTTACCTTAGGATACCGAACAAAATGTCATTTGCTCAAGTAATTTAGGAATTATGAAAGCTTTAAACTTTAGAACTCCTAGTGTTAAATTCATTTATAATCATTGTAAAGCAGATTGCAATGTGTGTAGCTTTTGAAGCTTAATTCAAGAACTACTTGGTGGAATGAGCTGTAATTTTGTATTCTGTATTTGAAGCTTCTAGAAATAGATTTTTGTTTTTAAAAAATATATATGATTTATATTATTTACTAAATTGGTTTTAAAAATTAAATATTTTTGAAAAATTATGTTTAAAATGTATTTTATTATGTTTGAAGCCTCTATTCTTATTGCTGACTATACAAACTATTTCAATTAAATTTCTCAATTTTATTACTTTACTAAAAGGTAATTTGCAAAGTTCAGTTTATTAGCTGGTTACTTATTCCAAGCTAGGAAGTTGCTTTTATCGGGAACATTAAAATCACACGCTTTCTTCATTAGACCTATGCTGATACATTTCGTCGATCGGGCATGGAAAAATCACGAGTTTTGTCGATTGTTTGTGGAAAAATCGCGAGTTTCATCGATTGGACGTGAAAAAATCGCGAGTTTTGTCGATCAGGCGTGGAAAAATAGCAAGTTTCGTTGATCTGGAACAGGAAAATCGCGAATTTCGTTGATCGGCTATGGAAAAATCGTGAGTTTCGTCAGTTTATCGCGAGAAAAAGTCGCAAATTTTGCCAATTTGCTAAGGGTTTCAGTCAGTTAAGAATTTCGTTGACTGGGTGCGGAAAAATCGCGAATTTCGTCGACCTGGCTTGAAAAAATTGCGAGTTCTGTCAATCGGGCGTGGAAATATTGTGAATTTTGTCTATTGAGCGTGGAAAAATTGCAAATTTCGTCGATCAGTTACGCTAAAATTGCGAGTTTCGGCAGTTTATCGTAAGAAAAAGTTGTGAATTTCAACAATTCGCCACAGGAAAAAATTGAGATTTTCGTCAGTCAGTTAGCAATCATGAAATTTGTTGACTGGGCGCGGAAAAATTGCGAATTCCGTTTGTCAGCCTGTGAAAACATGGCTGAACAGGTGGTTAATGTAAAAGACTTCATTTCAAGACACCAGTTATGTAAAACAGCTATTTATTGAAGCGAGATGACATAATAATTTTACATAACAACAGTGTTACTTCACCGTCAAATCATAACAGAACTAAAATAAAATTTCAATGCAGCTACATTATGAAAGATGACAAGTGCAAAAACAATTTCTCGAAGCTACGGATCTACAATCTGTCCAGACATTTATACACTAAAAACAGCAAGTGTTTTGTATAAAACTGTTGCCAATCCGTAAGTACAAACTTATGCAAACACATTCGAAGCGCCGCTTATGCAAACATATCTGAAACGCCATTGGCTGCAAACTATGATGTTGCAAGTCAACCACTCACGGCGAAAGGCGTGATCTGGAAATCACTGCTACTGGCAGTTATTCAGTAACGGCACATGCCTCAGGAGCCAACGATATGAAAGAAACTGATGGTCGTTTCGAATATGTAAACAAGTCAAGAGAGGGTGAAAAATAAACGTGCATCAAAAGTAAATACTTTAAAACTTTATCGTTTTATTTAAACTTTACTGCACACTTAATTAAAGCTTAGAAAGTAATTGATGTGTAACACTGTTGATAAAGTATGGAAAAATCGCAAATTTTGTCGATCAGGCACGAGAAAATCTAAAATTTTGTTGATCGGCTGCAGAAAAAGTTTCGTCAATTTAACTTAGTTCATAAAGACCCCCACAAGTTAGAAAATTGAAGCAATATGCTTGCTTCTTTTTTCAAAAAAGAAACTGCTTCACGCTATGTTTTATAATTATTGTTTAATTTTATTTTAATAATTCAACATGTAATTCTTATTTTTACAGGGGTATGGTACTCATATGATGAATTACCTAAAAGACTATCATATCCAGCATAATATACATAATTTTTTAACCTATGGTGACAACAATGCTTTTGGTTATTTTGAAAAACAGGTAACTTGTTTCTTATACTGCATAAAAATATCTTACATTTTATATATTTTTATTCTTTTATTTATTTTTAAATTTCATAGAAATGTAACAAATAGTGATTTGCCTGAATACTGGATACACAGGTAAATTTTACACTGAATATGATATATTCAGTGGCCAAAAACTGGATAATTAACAGTCAAACATTAACACATATGTTAGATATGTTAACATTATATTAAATATGCATTATGCCTCCAATTCTACATTCATTTGGATAGCTTTTTGTTTAAAAATACTAGGGGGGCACCGCCCCCTGCTCGCTACGCTCACCAACCCCCGCGTAATCGCTTAGCTATTCCATTCGGTATAGCGAAGCAATTCCTATTTTCTAGCCAACTCCAGATTATTGTTTGTGCTTAAAAATAATGTAAATAGTTCAATTAAGCTCTATTCATAAGCTAATATTAGTTTTTTTTGCACTGAAATATCTCAATTTGTTGATTTCCTGCATGCAAGTAAACCCTATTGTATTTCAATGGGAGTCTATGGAAATTTGGCAAAATACTGGAAATAGCGCTAAGTTGGCGTCACTTTTGGTGACAGAGAGACGGGTCTCCCCTTGGTAACCTCCCTTATAGCGTCATAAAGCTCTGACCAATCAGTTGCATTTCACGGTATCTACGCAGATTTTCATTGTTCCATTTCCAAAGCATTACTTTTTCAAGGCATACTTAGATACTACTACCGGCAGACCAATTTGCATTTAATGTATGAAGTTGCTCGCCAGAGGACTCTGATACGCTGCCCAAAACAGAAATTTGACTCTGACCGTAACTTCAACAACGAGAACCAATCAAACCGCTCTGGGCAGGGTTCAGAGAATTCCAATGTGGTTACATTTTTTTTTTTTCCGTATAGATATGATTCAAAAGAGTTTAATAAAAATATTAACTCTAATCATCAAATTAAAAAAAAAAAAAAATCATTTTAACAATTATCGGAATAATAAATGGTGCAATCGGAGAATACTTCCAAGGTTGCTACTTAATACCAAGTTAATACTAAATACCAAGGTTGCCACTTTAGCGCATTTATCGCCAGGTTGGGGAGAAGTAGAGTATTCTACGATTCACCCCAATAAATAAAAACATGCATAGTCTAAAAACATCAATGTCACAAATTTATTTGCTATCTTCACTGCTGAAACAATAAAACTAATGGAATTTCTTTTAAATATATTAAAGTACTCATAAAATTCCTTGTAATAATTAATAAATATAATTTATTAAGTAACAAATACACTTACATGATTTAATCAAAATTGCTTGGATAACATAAAATATTGCAACGATATTTAAATCTGCGATCACCATTTCTTTCTATGATTAAAAATAAGAATATTTAATGCTTAAGGAAGATCGTTTTTTTTTTTTTTTTTTTTTTTTTTTTTTACTGTTTTTATTATTATTTAGTTCGGATGATATCAAACAAACATTTTACGGGTAGCAATAAATTCGTCAAAAATAACTGCTTCAAGCCAGTTATGAGAACTGTAGTTTGATAAAAACCAAAATTTAATTTAAGAACTTGCATATGAAACACAAGCTATTTTTATGGAAATACGGGAGATTCAAAAAAGAAAGTACTTGTTAGTTATCCCGTCGACCAAATTACCATCGCCAAATTGTAAGATTAAATGCCAATAATGGTTGATCGTAAATGTCACATTCACTTGACAACACGTGTTTACTTCATCAAGTGATTTTTATTTCGACATTTTATTTGTATTTTTATTAATGTTATACTAATTTATTTGTTCTTTTGTCATTTAAAATAAAAATGATGTCAATTTGTATAATTTGGCGGGTGGTTTGGAGATTTATATAATTTGCCGAAATTGGTCGACGGGATAACGATCAAGTAAACAATAAGTAATTTAGCTAATCTTAAAGGTATGTGAACACAAAAATACTACAAGCTGTGTAAAATATCCTTTTAAATCGAAGGAAATTGAAGAATATAAGTATTTAATTTATTATTCTGAAAATACGATCAATGATTCTGAAACTTCGACGATGAGAAACAAGCCGCTGCCTGGGCAGGATATAAAAGTAAACAAAAAAAGAGCACGTTGTTATGTTTTGGTTCAGGGTTTGAAGCTGAATCCGACTTCACTTTTTTGACGGTTTCTGGCGAAATGCATGGGCCGTGTATATCATAGTAGGCTGTGCTTTTTGGTACTTTTCCGTTATACGGACAGCATTGTCACCAAGCGCAATAGTTGGCGCAAAATGAAAATCACGT
Source organism: Maratus speciosus (assembly GCA_963932465.1). NCBI lineage: Eukaryota > Metazoa > Arthropoda > Arachnida > Araneae > Salticidae > Maratus > Maratus speciosus. The sequence continues at coordinate 373,270,641 of OZ010792.1, read as the reverse complement.
GAATTGAAACATTTGAAAAATAAAAGAAAAACATTGTCGATAGTAAAGTGAGCGTTTTAAAAATATAACATTTGAAAATTACAGAATTTTATGAACTATTTTATTAAATCACAAATATATAATTAAAATAAGTGAACAAATAACTGTTATACAATAAAGTAATAAAATAAAAAAAATCATATTAAACTGCTGCCATAAAATTACAAAACTCTTTGGCACAGATGTCATATTCGCCCCATATTGGCGCGATTTTTTTCTGTTGCCAATATCATATAGGCAACAGGTACTTAACTGGCACCAAAGTGTCGTTATTTTGCTTGATGCGGTAACCCGGATTATGTTGTTTATGCTGTTGATGTTTTCGCCAAATTGGCAACTGAAAAAAATCACGCCAATATGGGGCGAATATGACATCTGTACCCAGATGTTATATACGCCCCATATTGGCGCGATTTTTTTCTGACGCCAATGTCATATACGCAACGGGTATTTAATTGGCGCCAAAGTGTTGTTATTTTGCTTGATATGGTAACCAGGAAGTTGCTGTTTATGCTGTTGATATTTTCGCCAAATTGGCATCGGAAAAAAATCGCGCCAATATGGGGGGCGTATATGACATCTGTGCCACAACATAATCCGGGTTACTATTAGGGTAAAATCCATCTAACAAGTTTAAAGAGGCAGAGTCTTAAAGATAATTAAACATACGCTATGAAAGCTTCGCTGGAAAGATAAACTAATTTGTAATCCAGAGTGATGAAGAAATAGAAAGGTTAAGCTAAGATATGAGGTAAGCAGTATTAAACTAAAAATTGTAGTTTTGTAGAATAATTACAAAGTCAAAAGTTCTGGTGAAGATGAGCAGTTTATTATAAATAATTATTCACATACTTGAATATTCAGCTTGAGTATCATAACATTTCTTTTAAAACAGATAAAGGTTAAAAACGATGATAAAAATGCAACAGGATGGTAAATGACTAGATTTGATTTACATACCAACATTAACTTGAGTCAAGCTGTTTTGAAAAAGGATAACTAAACTAGCTAGTATCACCGGTAAACATAATTCAAATAAAACAAACTTATTTAAATAGCTAAAAGCCATTTCCCCGGCAACACTGAACGCTACCGTTTGCTTGAAACATCCAAACAAGCTTAAAACTCAGACGTGCGTCTGCGGTTGAATGAACCGACCGCGGTATAAATACCCTCTGATCAACGACACGTGCCGGGAAAACGTCCATTCGCTAGAATGTTCTATGACGTGACGTGAACACAGATTACATGAATAATTAACAAATACTGACGAATCAGACGATTCTCGATATGCTGCCATCTGGTGCCATACGGCAAACCGACTGAATCGATTACTTCGATTAAGACGTAATTGATATTGTGTTCGACTGTCATGCCGTGAAAGAACGAAAATGCTAATAAACTTTCAAAGTAAAATAAACTTAAATAAAAACCTATTGTAAAGTAAAACCTGAACAGCAAACTATTAAATGGTAAGTTATCAATTAAATATAATAATGAAAGTGTATTTTATAAAAGAAAAAGTTACTTTTACTATTGTATATTATGTAAACAAAATGAAACGATCTTTTAACTAAAAACTATGAAATTAAAATAACTATGAGGATGAATGAATATGAATGAATGAACTAATGCATTAACTGTATGAGTATATGAGCGGGGTTTTGAGCAAATGAGACTAAATACTAATGTCAAATCCTATCAAATGCCCCCCCTCTCATTATCTCAAAAACTAAATACTTCCAACAAAAATTGAAACTGGGAAAACTTTAAATTAAACAGCAGCTCAAACATCACCAAAAAAATTTTTTTGAAAACTATAAGTTAAAATCTAAAAATAAAACGCACGCTGATAATTTTGAAACAGCAAAAGCATGAACCAAAACAAGGTCCCAAACAGCAAAAAGGCAAACCACTATAGGTTATCAAAAGAGATTCGAAACTTCTTAACTTTAAACCTCAAACACCAAAAAGTTTTTAACAATTTAAATTTACTTAAAGCTTCAAAAAAACTAACAACTTTTCCCGGTTACCCATCCATCAAATCGTGACCAATAAAAACCACGTCTCAACTTCCCTTAAGGAAAACTGACCAGCAAAGTCACTTTAAACGGGCAAAAACCGTGGGAAAAGAGGTTAAACAGCTTTACCCAATTACAATAATTTTACACTTGAAAAACTTACAATAAAGATTTAAACAAATAAAAACTTGAATATGTACCTAAGCATTAACACAAATTAACACCTTCTATTTGAAGGGTCAAAACTGGCAACATTAACTTGACCATCTTGACAATAAATATAATTAAACTTGAAAATTCAATAATTTTTACAATAGAAAAACTTTATTATAACAACAACAAGTTTGCATTATGCAAATATAACTAGCAACTCGACTTGGCTCCTAATTTAATTTAATCAGACTTCTTAACTTCAAATGAAGACAACATAAAATAAAAATCGGCATCTGAGCTTGGAATAAACATAGACTTTTACAACTGTTCATTTCCGCAAACCTTTCATACGTGGACAACCAGCCAACCTTTCACTCTTCCGTGCACGGATTAGCTCACAGATTCTCACAAATAGTGAATTCTCAGATGCCTAAAATGAAACAAGTATCAGAAAAGAAAACATAACATGAAATTTAAGTTATCAATCTAAAAATTGTAAAAATCCAAAGAAAACTTTATATATATTTCTAATCCTTCAAAACAATATCTATTTTGAATAAATATTCAACTTTCAAATAATTAAAAATTTAATGTTACAAAAATTCTATTGAAAAGGAGCCAAAAAAAACTTCAATTATTTAGGTTTATGATAATCCATAAAAATTCTGCCTAGCGGCACGCCTAAGCTACCAGAACAAGAACATGGATATCAAAGAATAGAAAAAGTTACTATTACATATTAGATTTCGGAACTGGTACACGGGGACTAACGTGACACTCCTATCAAAAACTAAGTAAAAATGGGACTTACAATATTAAAATTACTTGTACCCAAGGTAGGCCCTGATACAGTAGTAACCCCCTCCCCAAACCCCCGTGAGAGTTCTCTGTCATTTACCTCCCTAGGGGCCACCCTCCCGAGACGGTACTGAGGGCTGATCGAACTCCCCGGAAAGAATGGAGAAAGAGGCACAATCCCTGCACCAGAACGGACATTTAAATGTATACCAGAACCGATACAGCTTAAACGGTCAAGAGGTCAAATACCAAGAGTACAACGAAAAATATGCATTTAATTCATTTTTACACTTCTACAATAACATACTACATCATTAAAATTACCAAGGCACGCATTCAATAAAAATTATAATTATTCAAATCATATTCTGAAAAAATAATTAATAAATCTCAAAAGATCAAACTTAACCAATGGTTTTGTGAACACATCGGAGAGGTTGGACTTACTGTGGACAAACTTTAAAATGAACTCTTCCCTGTAAACCAAGTCCCTTACAAAAAATAACCAGACATCGATATGCTTTGATCGATGATTCTCAATGGGTGATTTGACGAATTCTATGGCCGCCTGGTTATCAACGTAAAGTCTGGCCTTATTTCCGTTTGCCCGAGTGATCTGCTTATTCCTGCATTCCAGCAGTATCCGGTCATACCAAACTAGATTTTTGGAGGCTTCAGTCAGTGTGACAAATTCATATTCCATCGTTGAAAGGCTTACACACTTTTCTTTGAATGTTCGCCAATCAATGGGGGATTTGTCCAGCATGACTATTTGTCCTCCAATCGAAGTTCGGTCGTCCCGGTTAGCCGCAAAGTCTGCATCCGAATAAGCGATCAAAGAATCAGAGTTATAACGTAACTGGAGTCGATAATGCCTAGTGTACTTCACATAACCAAGCAACCTTAGAAGACCCTCCCAATGTATAAAACCTGGGTTAACCTGAAACTGACTAAAGATATTTACAGCGTATGAGATATCCGGCCTAGTGTGACTTGCAATAAAAGATAAACAGCCTAAGACATTGCGATAAGGCAGCCTAGACATGGCTTCAATGTCCGACGAGGAAGCGGGACAATCAACCTTGGAGAAAACCGTACCCTTGCTGATAGGCAGGCTTGAAAAGGCAATCTTAAAATTCTTAAATTTTTCACAGACCCCGTCAATATACCTGGTCTGGTGTATCTCTAAAGATCCTCCCTCTTCATCAAATTCCACACCTAGCAGTTTCCAAGTCCTCCCCAAGATTTTCAAGTCAAAATGATTTTTAAGCAATTTTAATACCTCGTCAATTACTCTTTTATTCTTGCCAAAGATCACAATGTCATCGACATACATTAATAAAACAATATTAGATTTTAAAGTATAAACACAGTTACAAGATATAAATTTGATAAAACCTAATTTTAATAAAACTTCATGAATTTCGTAAAACCACTCGCGGCCACTTTGATGAAGCCCATACAACGCCCGATCCAAAGATGCTGCTTTTCGGGAATGGTGAACCCGGGAGGCTGGGACATATACACGTTCTCCTTTAATGGGGCATATAGGTAAACGCTGGTCACATCACACTGAGTGTGAAGCCATCCGCAACATGAAACCAAGAGAGAAAAAAAGAACCGGATTACCCCAAAATTCACCACAGGGCTGAACGTTTCATCGTATGAATCTCCCTTTATTTGTTTAAAGCCCTGGGCGACTAAACGAGCTTTAAAGCGGGCAATCCTTCCAAACTCATCTATCTTGATTCCGTATACCCACCTACAGCCCACCAGAGAAACGTTGGCAGGCAATGGGGCCAAATGCCAAACGCCCCGTTCAATCATTATCCCGATCTCGTCCTGCATCGCTGCAAGCCACATCGTACGCTGCTCAGATTTAATAGCTTGATTATAAGTATTCGGGATGGAAGTAGGTTCATATAGTCACGCACTAGGATTCAAATGGTTAGATTCGGGACTGTCTGAATCGGCATCACTATCGGGACTGGATATAGTGCTTGAAACTGGACCATGATACAAATTTGAGCCACTAAAATCAAAAACATCAGGAACAAACCTGATATGAGAACAAACAATCTTCTTGAAACACCATCAAAAATTTGTAAATGCGCATTTGTTTTGCGCATTTATAAATTTTTGATGGTGTTTCAAGAAGATTGTTTGTTCTTAGTCATTCACACCAGTTTTAACTTATAAATCTGATATGGTTCCGGTTGCAATACCTTTCAACTTCGTTCAATGACCTAAGACGATTGGGTTTACCCTGTTCATAGTAATAAACATCCACCCGTTTATCGGTCTTTCTAGGTACAGGAGCACGTCGCCAACTAACTTCTCGCAAGGGAATAGGTGGCAGCTGATCGTCCATATCTGAATCATTGCTGACGACCCCCTCCCCACCGGGCAGCGAGTCAGGTGAGGCGTTGGAGGGACCTGGGATTCCCTCAGGTGCAACCTCTACAACCTGCTCACTCCGACCCACAATCCCCGCGGGAAAAAGATCGTCAACACCGGATTCCTGGCCCATCACAGCTCCACTGCTCTCAGGATCGTACCTAGCAGTTTCATCAACAACGACGTCAATGGATTCTATTATCTGGTTTGTCTCCGGAACCCATATCCGATAGCCCTTAGTTCTAAAAGCATAGCCCACTAAAATGCCACGCCTGGCTCTCGGTCCAAGTTTGCCATTCCTCCGCTGCTTTGGTATGCCCACATAAACTACCGAACCAAATGGTTTCAGGTGTTTAACAGATGGTTTGTGGCCACCGTACAATTCGCAGGGGGTTTTAGTCAATGATTTAGGGCAAACTCTATTCCAAACATAAACAAAATATTTAACGGCTTCTGGCCAAAAATTTAGGTCTAGGCCGCTGTCCGCCAGAATAGTCCGAGCCCCATTTGTGAGTGTTTGCATGAAGCGTTCCGAAGTGCCATTCATCTGAGGTGTATATGAATTGGTAAGCTCATGATGAATCCCCCTTGACTTAAAAAAATCCAGAAGGTCATCGTTTACAAATTCCCCACCATTGTCGCTTCTGAAATTCTTGACCCTTCTATTAAGGAAGTTCTCCGCCCTGATGATATGGTTAGTCACAATTTCATAAGCATCGGACTTAACTCTAATGGGATAAACAGAAGCGCGTCTTGAGAAGTCATCAATAATGGTGAGGAAGTAACGTTCACCGTTACGACCTTCAACTTGGTTTGGGCCCCAGATATCAGCAAAAAGTAAGTCCAAGGGTCCATCGGAACGAATATGACCTGTGGGTTTAAATGAGACTTTCTTATGTTTATTAATCCTACACTGGTCACACTTGAAATCAGTATCTTTTAACATAGGCAAACCCCGAGCTCCCCCCTCTTTACAGGTATGAATCATGATCGCTGGGCTAACATGGCCCATCCTACGGTGCTAAACCTCCATACGATTCTGCTTTACTGCAGAATTGGCCTCAACATTACTTTTACCTGCATTGGGTTAAAGAAATCGAGGAAATACCTGATAGACACCTTTCTTAAGGTATGCATTAAAAAGCAAGTCCCTTCCTCTCGCGATGGTCACTTTACCATCTCCCCCACAGAAAGTAGCTCCATATCGATCCAGTTGAGGTCCAGAGATCAGATTATGTCTAAGTTTACTAGAATACATAACATTTTTAAGTATTAAAACTTTATAATTAAACTGCAATCTGACCTCACCACGACCCTCAATCTGGAACGACATGTCCTTAATTGCTACGTCCATATCCCTATCGGATAACTGCTCAAAGTTAAATATAATAGATTTATCATTTACAAAATGGTGAGTAGCTCCCGAGTCAAAAAGCCATTTAGAGTTAACATCAAAACAATTTACATTAACATTTGATATAAAGAAAGAATAGTATATTAACTCACATGAGTTGTCACAGCTTTCTTCATCAGAGCAAACACCATGATTAACCATAGAGCAGTTGTGAATAGATCCTTGGGCTGAACGATGTGGGGTTTGGCGACGTCTGGGTCTCCGTCGACGAGGACCTGAAGGCGAAGTTCTGCTCGGCGCTGTATCTCTAGAGCTTGACCGGCATCTTTCAGTGCCAGGATGTCTCCTTCTGGGTGACAAATGGAAATTACGATGACCCTCTCGAAAACCTGGACGAGGGGAAGGGGATTCAAGTCTCTGGGCAGGCGTTTCTAAGTTATGGCGGTTACTTGATCCAGTATCAGTTTGTCGAACACGTCTATTATGGCTACTAGTATTTCTAGGATTAACTTGGTTTCTTATTTGGCAGTTCCTTTGCACATGACCAGATTTTCCGCAATTCCAACAGTTCACTAAGTTAAATGATTTCTTTTTAGCAAAATTCAAATTCAATTGATTAACCTGTAAAGGGTTTCTTGAACTGTCTAGATCGCGTACTTTTAATCTTGTTTCTTCAGCTAATAACTCGTCAACGATTTTCGCAAACTTGAATTCCTCTTTCTTCCATCTTAAAATTGATTGCACTATTCCGTCATATTTCCGAGGTAGATAACGCAAAACTTGAAAACTAGCATAACTCTCATCAAAATTGGCATCTATTCTTTTGATTTCGCCATAAATACGCAATATTCTTGAAGAGAACAATCCAATCGACTCGTTTGGGAGTTTTTACACTCAATCACAGGGTTCCTACGGGTCAGGGAAAACCTGGAAAACAGGGAAAAGTCAGGGAATTTGAAAATTTAGGCAAAAAGTCAGGGAAATGTCAGGGAATTTTTGAAATATTTGAAAAGGTCAGGGAAAAGTCAGAGAATTTTTTATGTACTACTTCCATCGGAATTTCTATTATCGTCGTAAATGAAGAAATTTTGAATTAATTATTCATCCAATCAAAAATATTTATATGAAATTTGTGCAAACTATATAACAATATGAAAAAATAATTAAAAAATCTGAAATTCATACAGCACATACTTTTTTTTTAGCATTTATCTAAATTAAAGTCCAATGTGGAGGGTTTTACAACAATATGTAGGCTGAATTTTTACTGAGAAAAGTCAGGGAAAACCTGGAAAAGTCAGGGAATTTTTTATCAGAATTGCGTAGGAACCCTGAATCAGCTCCGTAAATATTTTCATATGCTGAGATCGCGAATCAGGACAGTAATTTATTCTCAGCTTTTCCCAGGCAGATATTGGATCAACGCATCCATCCATCAATCAATCTTTTGAACTCGGCTCAGTATTCAGGAATATAATTGATAAAGCTTGATTTGATCTTATCTTATATGATTCCACTTCGGAGACATTTGATTTATCTGTATCCAATATCGGAGCTTTCTCATTTTGATCGATAATACTCCATAGATTTTTCTCCAAAAGTAGGTATTTTATATCCAGCGACCAATTTTGATAATTTGTAGAATTCAACTTTGGTATGCTTGGACCAGCCATTATTGCACTTTTTCTAAAAAAAACTGTTTAAATTAAAAGAATTTCTAAAATCTTATAAAGTTAAAAACGAATATGTCCCAAGCTTCTCATCTTCAAATTTTACTAACATAGCTGCCACCCCATCTTTTCTATCACTAAACTCTGATTTTTCTTATATTTCAATTTTTGCTTTACTTTCCACATCTCCGTCAACCTCCGGTTACGAGCCATTGCCCATAACCCATATTAGGGTAAAACCCATCTAACAAGTTTAAAGAGGCAGAGTCTTAAAGATAATTAAACATACGCAAGCTTCGCTGGAAAAATAAACTAATTTGTAATCCAGAGTGATGAAGAAATAGAAAGGTTAAGCTAAGGTATGAGGTAAGCAGCATTAAACTAAAAATTTTAGTTTTGTAGAATAATCACAAAGTCAAAAGTTCTGGTGAAGATGAGCAGTTTATTATAAATAATTATTCACATACTTGAATATTCAGCTTGAGTATCATAACATTTCTTTTAAAACAGATAAAGGTTAAAAACGATGATAAAAATGCAACAGGATGGTAAATGACTAGATTTGATTTACATACCAACATTAACTTGAGTCAAGCTGTTTTGAAAAAGGATAACTAAACTAGCTAGTATCACCGGTAAACATAATTCAAATAAACGCAAGAAACGAAAATAAAACAAACTTATTTAAATAGCTAAAAGCCATTTCCCCGGCAACACTGAACGCTACCGTTTGCTTGAAACATCCAAACAAGCTTAAAACTCAGACGTGCGTCTGCCGTTGAATGAACCGACCGCGGTATAAATACCCTCTGATCGACGACACGTGTCGGGAAAACGTCCATTCGCTAGAATGTTCTATCACGTGACGTAAACACAGATTACATGAATAATTAACAAATACCGACGAATCAGATGATTCGCAATATGCTGCCATCTGGTGCCATACGGCAAACCGACTGAATCGATTACTTCGATTAAGACGTAATCGATGTTGTGTTCAACTGTCATGCCGTGAAAGAACAAAAATGCTAATAAACTTTCAAAGTAAAATAAACTTAAATAAAACCTATTGTAAAGTAAAACCTAAACAGCAAACTATTAAATGGTAAGTTATCAATTAAATATAATAACGAAAGTGTATTTAATAAAAGAAAAAGTTACTTTTACTATTGTATATTATGTAAACAAAATGAAACGATCTTTTAATTAAAAACTATGAAATGAAAATAACTATGAGCAGGGGTCTGTCCAGACTTTTCTCACAGGGTCCTGTTTTTGTGAAATTTTTCTTATTTTTGTGAAAATTCTAGTCATAATTTTGTGAATTTTAAATTACCGATGTCTTCATGTCCTATCCTTCATGTACAAAAAGCTAAGTAATATGCTCTTTGGTCAGTTCAACTGCTTACGTGCAAGCCAGATTTTATTTTTAAATGACTAAATTTATGACAAATTTAATTTGAAAGTGAAAAAATTCTGTGAAAGGTCTATTTAAGAGACAAATAATTTTGTGAAGGGTCCTGTTTTGGGATAAAATGTTTTGTGAAGGGTTCTGTTTAGGGATAAATGATTTTGTGAAGGGTCCTTTAAAGGACCTAAAATTTTTCTAAACATATCCCTGATGAGGATGAATGAATATGAATGAATGAACTAATGCATTAACTGTATGAGTATATGAGCGGGGTTTTGAGCAAATGAGACTAAATACTAATGTCAAATCCTATCAGTTACCACATCAAGCAAAATAACGACACTTTGGCGCCAGTTAAGTACCCGTTGCGTATATGACATTGGGGTCAGGAAAAAATCGCACCAATATGGAGCGAATATGACATTTGTGCCATATCTTTTAGCATTGCAGTAAACATTTCATTTTTTGAATGAAGACGTCGCCACATAAACTCTATGAGATACGACTCTAAATGATGACGAACTGTTCCCCGATGTCTTTTGTTGCGCCATTTTGTGATGCCCCATAATCTCTCAACATTTTGAGTATAACATCCAGTATTAGGGTCGACAAAATTGTATTTGTGATTTACTATGAAATGATCATAACCAGCACTTCGCAGTTCATCTGTTTTATATCCTTTCCAGTAATCTGTATAAATAATACTTCCATCAGCTACATTATTTTCTATTGTCGCCATTAAAGTTTCAGCTGTGCGATCGGAAATAGGAGTAAGGAAACATCCCTGTGTTTCACGGCATAAACCATCTAACACCCATTGGGGAGGAAGAACACGCCCTACGTTGCTTTTTCTTCTGGTAAAAAGACTTTCATCTACTTCTATAATTTTATTAGGTCCACCGACTTTTCTATTTGGTCATGAATATAAAGCATTTGCACAAACTTCTCTAAAATAACTATTCCAGTCCACTGTTGTGTTGTGGTTCATATCAAGTTGCAGCTCACAAAGCTCAATCGATGTCAACTCTTGGCACCATAAATATATAAACCTCAAAGCATTAAGAAAAGACAACTGCGATCCTTCAAACCATGTTTTTTGTCGGGCACAGATGTCATATTCGCCCCATATTGGCATGATTTTTTTTCGGTTGCCAATTTGGCGAAAACATCAACAGCATAAACAACATAATCCGAGTTACCACATCAAGCAAAATAAAGACACTTTGGCGCCAATTAAGTACCCGTTGCTTATATGACATTGGCGTCAGAAAAAAATCGCGCCAATATGGGGCGAATATGACATCTGTGCCTTTTTGTCGTATTCCTACGCTTTCTTCGCGTGATCGTAAGCTACATCTCCATTTTGGATTTCCAGAACTCATCCATAATTTCATTTCATGGTTGTTTGAACACAACCTTTTATTATGCAGAATTCCAAATTTCTGAAACAGTTTTATCGCAACTTTCTCATCATCTGGTATTTGACAAATGGTAAAATCCATCTCAGCGTCAGCAGTAAAAGTAAATTATAACTTCATAAAAAGAAATATTTTTTTAAATTCGAATAGTAAATTAAAAAGCTTTCCAAGGTTAAGGTTAAATAATAATCATTCATGTAATTCATGTTTCATAAATAACAAATCACAATGTTTCGCATGGTTTACAAGAAAAATCCTTTTCACGATGAGGGCTGAAATAATTGGCGCATTAGCATACATTTTGGCATGCTGTCCGTATAACGGAAAAGTACCCTTAATTTTGGCGAAATACTGGATATAGTGCCAAGTTGGCATCACTTTTGGCGAGAGAGAGATGGGTCCCCCATTGGTAACCTCCCTTATAGCGTCATAAAGCTCTGACCAATCAGATGCATTTCACGGTATCTACGCAGATTTTTTATTGGTCCATTTCTAAATCAAAACTTTTTTTTATATATAGAAGGATATTATGGAAATTTGACGGGAAGCTACCATAAGCAGTGAGACCCGCAAAACTAATCCATCCGGAGAAAAATATCTGAATTCAACATTGATTTTAGGTATATTTAAGTATATTAAGGTCCCAGGTAATGTTGGGCAAATCAGTTAGTACATAAATAATTGATACAAAAATATATATATATATATTAATGACACTGCAATTGGTCCGATGGCAACCATAGTCTGTGATTTTGTTGCTGCTGATTTAAAAGTTCTTTGGATAGATCTGCATCATTTTTTTTTTCAATTTTTTTCAAACATCTGTATATTTTTCTTTAAAGTTATTTAACATTTGTTGTTCTCCACTTATTTTTGCAGACTTTTGCATTCAAAGTTAAGAAAAATACTTGATTTAGTCGACACACATTTAAATTTGTACATTTTTTCCATAAGGTAAAAAGAATATCTTTTGTGAATTAAGATACTCTTTGAGTCATTTTTGGCATAATGAAAAAGCTTTATTAGGCCAAACACATAATTTTTGTCAGGATAAAATCTACTGGTAAAGGGATTAAAACATTGTCAAGGCATTGCTTCTGCTAAACTTATATTTGTTAATTACCAAGCAACTGGTCTTGAAATAAAGTTTGTAAATTCCTTTGTCAGAGACATTTAAATAAAGCAGCACTTTGCTTTCAAATTTCTTTTTAAGTTTATATTTTATATTATGAGATGTAATTTCTTTATCTGTAGAATAATAGATATTGCTCCAGACTTTGGGATTTAAAAGAGTTATAAAATAACTTTCACCATTTAAACACAAGGGACTTTTGTCTAAAATTTTTTATCTTCCAGCATCAAGGCAACTTCATGTGTTCCTGCATACAATAGCTTCTTCTTCTTTTTTTTTTTTTTTTTTTTTTTTTTTTAGTGTTAGTGCCAATCAATATATGTTGTTGTAAGAAAATATTCAAGACAATAATTAAACTTCTTGTGGCTTCATTCTGATTTATGTTATCTTTGTTCTGAAAATATTTATTTAATTTCAATTTATTCTTTTTAGACATAATTCTTGCTGTTCCACTCCCTATCATTTTTTTTTTTTTTTTTTTTTTTTTTTTTTTTTAATGTGTGTGAGGTGTAATGTATTTTATTAGTTCATACACAGTTCCATTTTGTACACCTTCAGCACAAAATCTAATTTTCATGAATTTCTAATTTTATCATTCTGTTCATAGAATTGTCTAATATGACTATGCAGTTTCTTTTCTTTTCATTCCGTTTTTGTTTGTTTACATGACTATTTGCAGATGTTTCTTGGCTCATATAAGCTGAAAAGGAGTTGAATTTTAAGATACTTAATTCAGAACATTGTTGAATTGACTCTAAAATCTTTTTCACTGATTTAATAAATGGTGTGCAAATTTTTAGTTGTCATTTTATATATATATGCTAGGGGGCTCCGCACACTTTGTGCTCTGACCCTTGGAGCAATAAATGCTTCACGGTCTTATGGCAATCCTGCATTCCATTCATTTTTCTTGCTGTCTACATATTATCTGACTTTATACTGGAGACAGCTATGATGAAGGCTCCTTTTAAATCCTCGATAGAGATTTAACAACGGATTTACCATGATTAATCTTACACCATTTTTTATAATGTCTATTAGTCTTAATGTTAATTAAGAGCACTTTGTGAATACTTTATGTTAATTACAAATTGCATAACTCTTTCAATAAACAAACCTTATGATAATTTTATTATTATATTGAATAATAAAACATGTCTTTGGTAAAATGAAATGCATCCAAAGCATTTTCCCCTTGCAAGTCGGAGCTATAAAAACTACAATAAACATAAACTTAGTATCACGACCAGCAAACCGTACAACACAAATCAATACCTGCTTTCCTGCATGCATAAAAATTGAAAATATATCCCTTTAAAATTTTATTATAAAAAAATTAGATAAACTGTGATAAATATTCGTATAAAGTATAAAGAAACTATTGTTGGGTGTCCAGATAAATATTTTACTAAAGCTATTTTCGAAATGAAATTAATCTGTCAGGACCTTCACTTTAGCAAAATTTTCCTCTTTTTGGAAGTTATGCAAAATAGTACAAGCTTACAATTGGTCAATCTCATTTTGAAAATAGCAAAAAATCAATTTGGATGTCTATCAAAATGTGCTCAGTGTGAGGTTTCTCAAGCATTCAACATCATCCGTAACATTAAGAAAGTGACTCAAAATTTTTAAAGTGACATAGTAGTTTTCTTTGATGAAATCAGTGCAAATTTGTATGAATGCACATTTTATAAATTGGTCTGCCGAAGGTCTAGCAACAACTGAACATTGGCAGCCATCAATTTTCTGTAATAAGGCTATTTAAACTTAATGTCAAACTGCAAATTATTCTTGTGTTCAATAACATAGGTAAATCTTAAAAATAACTATTATAAAAATACTTCTGCCGTGTTTTTTTATTACATAACTTAGGATAAGCCTTTAAAAATACACCGAAAGTAGTATACATTTTTGCTTTAGGCACACTTCACTTTTGGCAACATTTGATTATTAGATTCCCCTATTTCTACTCTTAGATAAAATGTATTATTTTTTCTTGTATTTGATAACATAGGATTCCACACGTCACCATCTGGCCTATAAGAAACATTGACTGGGGACATGTATATTGGTGACAGGTAGAATTTAATAGGAAAATAAAAAAGTTCTAATAAAATTTACATTTCAAAAAAAAAAAAAATGTTTGATATGAAGTTTGCTTGTGCAAGTGGCAGATAACACTTACAAATAAATTATGCTAACTCAAAACTTTATCCTTCTTGGTTTTAATTAACAATTTCTGATTTTTGCTACTAGGGCATTAAAGTGGGATAATACATTTAATTGGCTCAAACAAAAATGTGACTGAGTTTCATGTTTGGTTGACATTTGAGCTTGGACCTGTAACAATTTTCAAAGCTAATTTCTTCCAAGTTAAATTCTAAGATAATTGTGTTTATCTCTCCATTTTCTATCTTAAGAATGTGTTCAAAATCATCTTTAATTGTAAAAAATGGTTTATCTCTGCTATACAGAAAAGGTAATTTATAAAGACAACTTGAGATCTCAGTAGTAAAAAAAAATTGGATTTAATTTAATTTTAGATTAAAATTGGAGTTTCATTTTGTTAATTTATTGTCTCTTTTATATGTGTGTGGAGTCATTTTAGGAATATCTTTTTTATTATTATTATATCTTGACTATGAATTAACCAACAAGCACCTCTGATGATTCTGTGGGTTATTCATAGTTTTTTATTTTACATACTGGTTTCCTATGTTCATATTTTGTTCATCTATTAGAATTTTACCATTTGTTCATATATTTGTGATTTCGTCTTTATACACACGCAATAAGTTTCATGATACTTACTACTGAACATTTCATTCGTCTTGTACAAAATCAAAATATAAATATATATACATATATAGTTGTGCTTATGTAAAATCTTCTGAAATTTGTGTAACGAAGTTAGTTTGTAATAAAGTTGCATATATATATGTGGTGCTTGTGTCTATATTAACTAACACATTGCAGACCAGTAGTTCTTTGCTAGCTTTAACCAGTTGTGAGATATGTTTCTTTATAAATACTCTACCATGAGAATTATGATTTGTCTGCAATGTGTTGAGACTTCATAAAATATTTTTAAGAGCCTTTAACACCTTTGTCTTTAATAAATATATATATAAATGTTTATTAATAGCAAAAATATGATACATTATTGTTCTCTAAATATTTGCTTGTATTAACCCGGGAGAACTCGCTGCATGAGATTTTCTCTCACAGTCGTACATTTTTAAGACTCTTATTTAAATCTTTTTTTATTTTAATTAAAATTTCAAAATGTTTTTCAATTATTTTACCTATTTTGTGAATAAAAGTACTAAGCCAACCAAAAAAAGTTGATATATAAATGTAAAGTAAAAGAAAAGCAGTTGTGCATTCTCACTAGCAAGTTCTCCCGGGTTAAAAAAATTTATATTTCTTACTAATCTTGTCTATATAACAAATTTATTCTTTTATTGTTTGATTTTTTTCCCTCAGGGCTTCAGTCGTAAAATAACTCTTCCTGAATATGTATATAAAGGATATATTAAAGATTATGAAGGAGCAACCTTAATGGAATGTCATCTCCATGCTAGAATCCCATACACTAAAATGTCTGAAATTATTAGTCAACAAAAAATGGTACGTTGTTATGAATAGTGTTATGCAGAAAACTTCATATATGCATTAATGAGGCAACAATAATCACAAAATTGCAAATAAAATGGCT
Organism: Maratus speciosus; assembly: GCA_963932465.1. Classification (NCBI taxonomy): domain Eukaryota; kingdom Metazoa; phylum Arthropoda; class Arachnida; order Araneae; family Salticidae; genus Maratus; species Maratus speciosus. Next base: position 373,254,530 of record OZ010792.1, on the reverse strand, counting down.
GACTTAGGCAGATCACACACTGAACAGACAAGCATGCAACATGCGACAAAGTGTAGCGTTCAAACTGGTTTCTTCTTTGTTAACAGGATGAAATGTCTCTTGACTCACGCTTTTTTGTTGCTTGTCTGTTCAGTGTGTGATCTGCCTTAATATACCTTTTCTCGTGAACTACTGAAGGGATTTCAATACTTTTTTTTTTTTTTTCGTAACTTTGAGTTGAGCAGCTAAAACATAAATTGATCATTCACCAAGAAATAAAAATAAAAAATACAATATATATAAAAGTTACATGATTTCACAAACAAAATCACATGCATGCAAATTTGCATAACTATTGCATTTTTTTTTTTTTTTTTTTTTTTTTAATCCCCAAATGACCAATTTGTAACTTAGCTATTACCAAACTATTAAAAATTGTATTGAAATTGCTCCAGTAGTTCCCAAGAATAAGGTACATCAATGTTAGCTGTTTTACATGTGATTTCCCAGCTGTTGTTTCCTTAAATGAAACAGAAATGTAAAACTCCAATGTTTTCAAGTGGCTATCTCTTTTGTATATATTGCCAGTGCTGTAGTTGGAAAAAAAAAATACTTGTAGGAACTCGCCTTTTCATAGAGTAGATGTTGATGCTTTTTAATAAGCCAAAAGCCGACTGTTTTTAATTAACAGTTATAATTATTACATTATAATTTTTATTGTATTATATTTGTATAGCATTCATCTAAAAACAATATTTAATAAATCTCGTTGTAAAATTTTCCATTATTAATCAAAATTTAATTGAACAAACACCTTTTTTTAAAAAAAAAAAACCCCTGCCAGCCCGACCTACAGGCGGAGGTAGATTTCGAAGTTAAGTATACTAATTTCACCAACAAAAACTAAATCATGATTAGAGATAAACACACTTTAACAATTTTATCTGGCCACTTTTGACAAGTTTTTATTTAATTTTTATATAAGAGCTGGTTTTATCAGAATCATGTTAAGGCGGTATTAAAAAAAAATACTTTTCCATGCTCAACAACTCGAAATTTTCTGGAACATTTTCAGATTCATTTTTAATGAAAGAAATATGAAACTTGCTGATGTGATTTTTGAAAAGATAATTTATAAGCGACCTGTGTTTTTATTTTTCGTTCAATTAATTAAAACTTGATTTATAAACAATTATTTTCTCAGTAGGACAATATTTTTCATTTCTAACACAATCGCTTTGGGAAATTTGGTTCAAAATGCCCACTTTGACATCATTTTTTGAAATATATTCTGCCTCTGTCAAAAATTCGATCATTACGGTACATTATATAGTTTCTGAATAAGAATGTCTACCAATTGGATGCGTTTGGAAAATAAGCAGTTTGGATTTGAATACACCCTTAATATGATGATTTTTTCTTCAATCGCTATGTATTTTTTATCTGTTTTTGCTGTAAGAATTGGTCCTATCAAAAACTTGTCAATTTAAATGTTGTAGATAATATTAATTAGATATTGCAGATTTTATATCTTGTGAATTGACGAAGTTATGAATTTTTTCTTCTTCAACTCCCCCTTTTTGTTTTTAATTTTTTTTTTTTTTTTTTTTTTTTTTTTTTATGGTACGAATTGGTCCTATCAAAAACTTGTTAATATAAAAGTTGTAGATAATATTAAGAAGATTTATAATAAATTTAATTGGATTTGATGTCTTGAGAATTGACAAAGTTATGAATTTTTTTCTCCCTAAAACCCTATTTTTTTCACCCCTTGAGCTCACTTTTAATTTTATCAAAAATCTGTGATACATAAATTTTTGGCCAAATTTTTAGAAGTAATAAAAACTTTAAACTGATTTGATATGTACAAAAATGAAGAAGTTATGGTTTTTTTTTCAGTTTTCGCAAAACCCCTCCCTATTTCCATCCCCTTGGTCCGATTTTACCCATTAACGAACTTGACCGAGATTTTATGCTCCTTGATTTTATGTATTAGTTTGGAAGAGATAGGTGCAGAATTATGGAAGTTATCGTGTCCAGAAGAAAGTGATATATATATGTACAAACCAAATGTTTCTTGGAATGCCGTTCCCATGCGTTCCTACTAAACTACAGCACTGTATATTGCAGCACGTATACCTTGGCCATTTCTTATGGTTTATAAAAGTGCTATTAAAGATCATTTCTCTTTGTTATATTCTTAAATAATATTTTATGATTTATGGTGATTCATAATACTTTTGTATTTGCTCTGAAGGAAGAATCCTTAATATAAATTTGTCTATCAAAAGTGTCTCAGCCGAAATAAGGATCACCACTTTGACACCCTAAAACTTAATATTTGTTTTAATATTTTTTTTATGTTTTTTTAAGAAAAGCAAAGTGCTTATAAAAATCTCATTGACACTGATATATAATAATATCAATGTATCTGGTCATTTATATAGATATATAATAATATATATATATATATATAAATGATCAGATACATTGATTTATTACACATATAGTAAAGTAGAAATTTGTATTACTATCTATTTTTATTTATTTTTGAGTTGATATATTAAAAATGGCATCTTGACAGCTGATGGGCAGAACATTAGCGTAGGAACTTTGTACAAACAGGGGGAGCCGGGGCATATTGCGGAAAGCTAGTGGTACAGATCATTTCATTTATTTTGGAGGGTTCCTTCATAGTGTTTATGTTCCACACACAGAAGTATAAAATAGAAGCATATCAAAAGATGACCAACTCTTTAATCCAGTTAAAATAATTTTTAATAGATATACTTGATACATAGAAACTTAATTTATGTGCGATCCCGAATACAATATTCAAATTTAAGGCTTTTCCCACTTCCATTTACCAAAAATTAAACTGCTTGCTGTTGTTTTGCTTACAAATTCTTTACAAATCTCTTCCAAATCAATTTTAAAGGCCTCCTCTTTATAAATATGTTATCGGTGCAGGTAATTTGTAGTAGACCTATATAAGACCCCCTTTTTTTCTGGAAACCGGGAGGGTTGTAAACAATGAGAAAAAGGATGAAGGCACAAACAAGAGTGCTCACCCCCCCCCCCCCCCCCCTCCTCTCTCTCTCTCTCTTCTCTTTGTTGTTTATTGTGTGAATTTCCTAGAAAAAGTATACTTTATTTTTTAATTCAGCAATGTATCATAAACAGATGTGGTGCGAGAATTTTTCCTGGGGGAGCTGAGCTCATCTGAAATATTCCAGGGAGAGCCACAGCTCCCCCAGCTCCCCTGGTTCCTACGCCCTTGGGGCAGAAGAGCTTCAAAAACAGAGGGTCAGTTAGTGGGCACAACAACATAACTTGACCGACAACAATGAAACAAAAAAATAATTCTTTTTAGTCTAAAAGCTGGTAAAACACTTAACCATTAAAAAAAAGTATACATTTTTAATGAAATGACATAGATTCAAAGTAAAATGTATTTTTTTAAAAAATTTACAGAAAAGCAAGATGTCTTTAAAGTTTTTGTTACTGTTTCATTTCTGGGATGCACTCTGCTTCTATAGCACCAGTTTTGCTCCTTCACTTTTAATATTGATTTATCCAGTTGCCACTTATCACATGCTGACTATACAAAAAATGTTTTTTTATACTCATGTTCTGAGAACCTCACATTTTTAGTGATTAGTTTTAGCAGAAGCTTTGTTATCTGTTTCAATATGTAAGGAATTTGAATGTATGTAGTTTTAATTTAATTTAATTATCAAGAGTTAAGGTTGCTAAAAAGTGGCTACTAAGACAAAAGGATGTACAGGCCACTGACTACTAACTAAAAATTTCAATTTTTAGGCCTATTCAAGGGGGGGGGGGGGATTGAAATTTTGAAGCTGTGAAAGTGGTGTTACCCTTAAAGTGGAAAGTCCAAGAAACTTTTATGTGTGTTTATTTTGCATTTAGTCATCTTATTTGCCAGCTAAATTTTAGGTATCTGGAATATTTTGATTAAACACCAATCATAAGATATTAATCAGAAATTCTGGTATCTTCATAGTGTTTATCTCAATAACAATAGTTTCAATAAGAATTCTCTTATAGGCATATTCTCACTGTTTTATGGTTTTCAGTTTTTTTTCTTATACCTGAAATTGTTTTATTTAATTCACATTTCATTGAGTTATAAAGTTGTATCAAAGTGAATTTTATTCAGTTGTGTTTCATGATAAAATTATTTTAAAGAGAAAGAAATTATAAAAAAAATATCCGTTGAAGTAATAAAAAAAAATTCAGAATTTATAGTATATTTTCTGGGTTTGTGTAATAATTATACTTATGTAGTTCTGTTGCAGTGTTCTGTATTTATTTGCATTACTGTCTTAGATATGCTATACTTACAAGGAGAGGGGTCAACCTTGTTAATCACAGATTTTGATTATTTTAATATATGGTGTAGGGTAGGGACCCCTTAGTCTCAGGTTGAATGGATTTTATCCAAAGCTCCTTAGTTCTTGAGATGCCGGGGGGGGTCTAATAGTAGTACACCACTTAAATACTTACTTTGTAACTAAAAGGATAGGTTGGTCGTGGCTGAGTTGGCATGGCGTTTGCCGGCTGATCTGCGGACCCGGATTCGATACTGGGATGCGCTACATTTGTTTTTCTCATTTTTTGTTTTATAAATATATTCGTAAGTATAACTTAATAATCTCATTGTCAATTAAAATTTATGATATTGTATATCAATTATAATTTTAACCTATTTAATTTTTTTACTTTTAACTAAATAGTTGTATAAAAAATCATAAAACTGTTAATTTTTTTAAAATCATTTTTAAAATGTATTTCATATATTCTTTATCGATGCAATGATATTGAGCAATTGTGTCAATTAGTGATTTTAAAGAAACATCATTTACGCATTGCTTTAACAAAGGAAGTCAATGCGATAATACTATTATTCTGTTTTTAAAGTAACAAACATAATTATATTAAAAATTAGCGTCAGAATTAAATTACAACCGACTTTTTGCATATTAAAGATTTTTAAATTTGTAATACTTATGCTTGCACTTTCAATTATTTTGCTTTCCCCGTTATCTCCTTTCTGCTTTTCTTTTTATTTTATTTGAATATTCTTTTATTTTATCATAACTAGATGACGCCACAACAGGTTTTGTCATGATTTTGGAATTTTGATCTTTCAATAATAGATCCAATTTCTTTTTAAAGCTCTTTAAAGGATGAGAAATAATAGTTTAAAAATAAAAAATGATAAATTTAAGTTTGTTAACATAATAATTAATGTATGATATTGAAATTTTTAATTTAAATTATTAAATTATAATTACAAGTATATTTATAAAACAAAAAATGAGAAAAACAAATGTAGCGCATTCGGGTACCGAACCCGGGCCCGCAGATCAGCCAGCAGACGCCGTACCAACTGAGCTACGACCAACCTATCCTTTTTGTTACAATGTAAGTATTTAAGTTGTGTACTACTGTTAGACCCCCTGATTTCTCAAAAACTAAGGAGCGTTGGATAAAATCCGTTGAACCTGAGACTAAGGGGTCTCTACCCTACAACATATATTAAAATAATCAAAATCTGTGATTAACAAGGTTGGCCCTCTCCTTGTTAGATAAAAGTTCTGAATTTGCATACTCCCTCTATTTATTATGCATCAAACTTAATATGTATAAAACAAGTAAGACTTAGCTGTTTTTGTAACTCCTTGAGCTTTAAAAAGAAATTTTGGTAAAACTGATGCAATCATATCCTATGTTAAAATATCTACTGCAGTAATAAGTAAGTTTGGATGTTCTTAATTTATTCATCATTGCAAATACTACATTTTTTTTTAACCATTCATCTAAAGAGACCTATAATTGTTTCTTCAAATGGAGAAGGCGATATTTCTTTTAAATTAATATGAAAGATGCGAGAAAGTCATTATCTGTAAATATTTTAATATAAGCATATATTGTTTATTTTAATCAATAAATCAGAGCAATTGAAAACAATTCCACACTCTTTCTTCTAATGTAAAGTGTCTCCTAAGTAAAGTGAATAATATCTCTTTGTTCCATATCACCATTTATATTATACAAATAAATATTTCCCTTGCACTTTCAGCAAAAATGATTGATAAATCTACTTGGATGAAACATATTGTTAGGATAAACACTCACTCGCCAATCACTAAATAGCAAGTAGATACCTGGTATGGCTGGTAAAATTTTATCCATACCAGTCATTTTGATAAGTGACCTGTTTGTGGACAAACTCTTAAAATATCCAAAAGTAAAAAAAAAAAAAAAAAAAAAAATCCACATTTAAGATGTTTTCTAATCACTGAATTGCATTGAAGCATTTCACACTCAGGTTCAAGAAGGTGTATTTGATTGTCAATTGCAGTGAAAGCTCCTTTCATCAGTTAAAACCAAGAATGCATTGAAATTATGCTGGAATGAAAAGTTGAATGCTAACAAATTACTTATAAAAAGTTATTTCTTTTATGCAGCTCTCTTTTAAAAACATTATAAACCATGAAAGATATTTTTAAAACATATTCTTCCCCTGTGGCTTGTAGATACAGTAGAGCGCCGATTATCGGAACTCCAATTAACCGAACTTCCAATTATCCGAACAGCCTATTTATCTCAAAAAAAAATAACCAAACTTCCATTTATGCGAACAGCCTATTTCTCTGATAAAATTTTTGTAATGATGATGAGATTGTGGATGAGATTTAACAGGAAAAAGAAATTTAAGAAATAAAAACGAATGCTCTGAAAAGGACCCAGGTCCATCCCATAACGAAGCCTTTGAATGTTTGGAAACAGCATGGAATGGCTCAAACGGCAGAACAACACTGATCCTATTCAATTAACTTATTTAAGAAGAATTCGAGATATGGCAGCATTGGAAAGAACGTCTTCTTTGAAGCAAGTAACAGTTGAAAGCTTTTTTGCTTAAATTATAATCTGTAGAGTTCAGAAAATGATAAAAAGAGAGAAAAAAAAATTTAAATGATAAAAAAATAAACAAAAAAAATGCCATCACTAACTCGTGCTGCCAGTCCTAAGCCTGGATAAAGTGTGAAGGTTTTAGTATAGTCAGGAATATCCCTTAAACTGTCTGTCCATTTATCCGAACTAGGGTCGGTCCCGACTTGTTCGGATAATCGGCGCTCTACTGTGGTTGCAACTGGCTAATCAGACCTACCAGCTACACCAGCTGGTAGAATGTTTTCATTTCTGCAAATATATATATATATATATTTTTTATTTTTTTATTTATTTTTTTTTTTCCTGGGAAGTATTTTTCAAAAGTAAGAAGTGCAAAATGTATATGAATAAATGTGGTAGTTTTTATACATATTTATTAAATATGCATAATTATTAATTATGTGTATTTATTAAATATACATAATTATTAATTAATTATATGTGTTGCCCAAATTGGCTCTCTGTGCCTTAGACCCAAAACTTTTTATTTTCATATAAAATAAAACGTAATTAATTCATCAACGACATAAAAAGATTTTCTAATTATACAAATTTCATTTAATTAAAAAATATTTTAGCTTATGTGTACACACCTCGGTTTATCTATTATAATGATTTCTGTAAATGATCATCTGTTATATTAGAACTTTCTCAAAGGGTATTCAAAACACTTCTGCAGTTTCAAAGTAAAATTTTTATTGTTATGTTTGATTTTGATAATTATTGATATGTTTGATTAATTTTTATTGTTATGTTGGAAAATTACTGTTATGTTTGCAGCTTTTAATGAGCACGTGAAAAAGTTTAGTGATATATGCATTGTTTGCTTTATAATTTGCATTCACATCTTGAGTCACTCTTGGCTAATAATTATAGACAACGAAGTTTGTAGCAATAAATAGTCTGTATTAGTAATGTTAAAAATTTCCGAAGGAAGAAACAAGATTTCTGAAATAATATAGCTTCAGTCCGGCTGAATTTTTTGGGCCAAAAACGAAACCGAATTTTTGGTATATCTCTATTTTTTATTATTCAAATTAATCTCTTTGGCTTGTTTATATGTTACTTACTAACCCTCTGCATTATTACTTTTTACTATAAATCCTTAGATTAAAAAAATATTTTTATACCATATTTCTTATCCTTAAGAGGGAATACAGGCAAAGTTCTTTAATCCGCACAAGTTGGGACTAAAGGTTGTGCAGATTATGGAATATTGCAGATTATGGAGTATTATGGATTATATCTCATTTTCTTATTTCTGGACACTATTTTAATTCCATATTCAGTATAACATGAAAAGAAAAATGTGAAATGTAATAATTAATTTAATATGCTATCTCAAAAAATGCATTTTTCAAATTCTTGTATTAAAAAATTGATTATATTCACTTTTATATTTAAAATTTTCAGATATTTCTTTTAAAAAATCATTTTTGGATCAAAAATTTGTAAATTTGTTTAATTGTTTACATTCATTAAGCAATGCGAATTATAGAAAATTGCGGATTATGGGAGTGCGGATTATAGATCCTTGACTGTATATACATATTACAAAGATAATTTTTGGGATCTTTAAAACATTTTTATTGTTATTAATGATGATGTTAAATCAAAGTTAAATTAATTTTTTCTTTATTTCAGGTTATAAAAAAGTTAATTGAAGGAAATCAAACATCTTCAGAAAAAATTCATCCTGGATTGACTTGTTTTAAGGAAGGAGTAAGAGAACTTCCCGTTGAAAGTATTATTGGTGCTTGTAAGTTGTAATATATATATATATATAAAGATTTTAATATTATGTCGGTCTTTATAGTCATACTATCTGAGTGGCAACTCGGTATGTTTTCAGTTGGGTTATGCATTTTTCTTGAATTAAATTTTAGTGTAATATAAGATATGTATTAAAATCTGTAGATAATATACAGGACTGTAAAAAATCATTCCAGTATATTTCTGTCTATTGTTGGAAATGTCTGAAGGTGAATTTTTGACTGTATTATACATTTTGTTTCTAAGCTGAATTTAGCACACTGTGTAGTGTATAAGAGGAGACCCAAAAATAACTGGAATTTCTTTATAAAAACTGTATTTTTTATTTTTTTACAAAACAACTTTAACACCATCCAATATACTCTCCATTTTACTTTATACTCTTGTCTACTCGATGATTCCATAGTTGGAAACATTGTTCAAACTCTTCTGCCTGTATGGCTGCAAGCTCCTGCCTTATTTTTTACTTCACCTGTTCTATGTCGTTAAAATGATGTCCTTTCATGTACCTCTGTATTCGTGGGGGGAAAAAAGTCGCACAGAACAAGGTCAGGTGAGTAGGGGGGTTGAGGCGAAGGAGTCATGCCGTTTTTAGCCAAGAACTGGCCAGGTGATATGGCTGCATGAGCGGGTGCATTGTCACGGTGGAAAAAACCATCAGTTTCCCGTCTGCCAAGGCCAGATAACTCTGCAATTACTTCAGTGGCTGCCGTCTGTCTTCAAGCACAATTGCATGAATTTTCTTGACATTCAAAGGACAAGGTTTGGCATCAATCGACATTTCGCCTTTTTTTAAACAAGAAAACCACTTGTAAACTTGAGTTTTTCCCATAGTTCATCTTTTTAAGCTGTTTACAACATCAAAACTGTTTCTGCAGCATTTTTCCTGAGCAGGAAGCAAAATTTCACAGCCACGCGCTGTTCACTTAAGTTCAACATTATAAAAAAATGAGGAACAAGAAAATGTTTTTACAAAAAAATGCACTGTGACCAGACACAAAAACAAGTTGTGGTATGTGTAGCTAGCGGGAGGAATGCATGTTACACAATCCTTGCCCACAGCGCTGCCATTTTGGTTATTTTTGCCCCCCTCCCTCCCTCGTATAATATAGATCTATATATCATGTAAATGGATACACAAAAAAATTTAAGTATTTTTCTGGCTATGAATAGTAATTGCTGAAATCTGATTTTCAAATATGTTATGTGTTTTCTAAATTGTTTATTTCAGATATCTTTTTTCATCTCATTATATGTTGAACTTTCATTCTGAAAGAATTGTGAAAGTTTTTTATGCATTTTCTTTCTTTCTTTTTATATTATTTTTTTGCTTCAGTGGCTTTCTGCATTCCATACATTGTATAGATATTTGATATTTTACTTCATAAGTTAAAATTTTAGATATTTTAAAAATTATGGTTAATTTATTTTAAGATATGATAGATATATTGAGATTGAAATTTTTCTGTTTCAGCTGATTCAAGACCTAAGAGGTTTAAGAAAATGTAAGTATTATTTAATAATAGACATTACTAAAAGTCCTTTAATAAAAATAAATAATGAAAGCAGTATTAAATATTTATTCTGAATTTCAAGCAGCAAAAATTCTTCAAATTTCATTTTAGCTTTTAACCTATGCTCATATTCAAAGATACCAAAAAGATATTGAATTTTCTCTGAGTACATAGACTCCCTCAAATCCGCACATCATTGCAGATGTAAACAATGAAAGTTTAAATTCAGATATATCGTCAAAATCACAGAACTTTTTAGTTTTATATCATTCCATATGTATTTTAATATATAATTCTCAATAATATGACTGAACTCATAGTTTTTCATGAAGGAGGTATAAATTTATTTCTGAAAAAAATCAAGATTTGCTGATATCACTGGTAATCACAATCTTTTTACTAAATATGTTTACGTGTTAATCAAACTTTTTTGGTTATAAGGACTGGCTAAACCTACAATAAAATTTCCTCTTTTGATATGAATTAATAGGGTACCTTTATGATGCAAGTTTCACTGAATAATTAAAGGAAAATGTATCTCATCTTTATTATGCATAATGCATATTTAATTATACATTATTATTTACTTCACCTTTACTTTTAATAATTTAATCATTTAAAAAATTATCTTACCTTTTATCATTTTAGTTCATTACTTAATTATTTTAATATTTTACTATATTGCAAGCTTTCATTATAATTTTGATTACATTGTTACATTCAAATAACTGCTTAAAAAAGTAAACAAAACAATGACAAGAAATCCCCAAAATTCTAAAATCCGTACAACTTCTGGTCCCAAGGTGTGTGGATTTGAGAGAGTCTACTTTACTGTTAATTGAATTGCGAGCAATAAAACAAAAATTTATTTAGTGTACAATAATTCAAGTAAAATATATCTATCCTGTATATATTAAATCCAAAGTAGGGAATTTATGAAACAAATTTATATACGTTGTCTACAAAATCTGGAAAGGTCAGAGAATTTTGTAAAAATATGTAAATTTATTTCTGAAGATAGATTATTATATATTTTTAAGATTATAAGAGATATTAAGAATATGTATTATTAAGATTTGTAAAATCAGGGAAATTTGTCTATATGCAAAAATATTTGCATTTTCATCTTGCCAATGAGACTAATTCATCTATTTTATATACCCTATTTTTTCACATGCTGATTCATCTTTCCCAATATTTTTAAAAAGATGCACATGGTATGAGTTTTTTATATTTAACATAAATGAAGGTGATCAGATGTCCTTACTTTCTGTAGACAGCGCTTATATTGAAGACAATTACCCATTTTTAAATGATACATTAGCATAACCTGACCAGGTGGCCAGCTTAATCCAATTAGCTGCCCCATCAGATGTAGATATGTCTTACAATTTAATATTTTTCAGAAAATCAGAAACATTTCTGGTCACTATATGAAGTTGTTGGACTAAATTTTGAGTTAGGTTTTATAAAACTGTCAACCAATATTTTATGAATATTAGGCAATTTTTATATTTTTCTCTTGTTTTTTCTCCCAAATGAGGTATTAGTAAGTTGGATAAGAGTGTTATACGAGAAAGCAGCAAGCATTAAAAAATACCATATGTGTATTGTTAATAATGGAAATCAGGGAAGTCTGATAAAGATAGTCAAGGATATCAGGGACCTTTTTTATTTAAATTTCTGTAGACACCCTGTTAAACCTTTTTTAGAAACATTTAAATGTGGTATTTGTAGAATGCTGACGATAATGTAATTTTAGTATTTTGTTACAGTCACCTAAGCATGTTTTTATGATCTCTTATTTAATTTAACTTGGTTTTTGAATTAAAAGTATGTTAAAATTATGTGTGCAGGTATGTTTCTCAGAAATCACAACATTTTAATATTTTTAGAACTTAATTATAAATTAATAAATTCATTTTAAGGCATTTTTCTATGCCTCACCCTGATCAAAGGTGAAATGATAAATTTCCAAATAACCTTTATGGTTATAGTTGTTACAAAAACAATGAAGTTAATTATTTATCAAACCCAAAATAGGCCAACTTATTGTGAAACACAATGAAATATTTTAAATGCTAAAAAAATAGAAAATATAAGTAAAAAAAAAAAATAAAGCGTATAATAATTAAAAAATACTCTTTTATCGTGTAACAGTTTAATATTCATTAAGTTATGATTATACATTGAGAAAACAATTTAGAAACTCCAAATAGATAATCTAAATAATGCTTTTATTTATTTGCCATACTTTAAAAAAGAAATAGAGGATTTTATTTTCTATATGAATTTTCTTTTTGTTATCAAACGTAAATGAATGGTGAATTTAAAATAATCAGGGACCATAAGAAATTAATGTATTGTAATAAAAATTTTTTGTAACAACATGAATTGCAGTCTTGAAATTAGGTATGATTTAAAAAATGAACATTGAATGCTTATAAAAGAATGTAGCTGTTTTCACTTTTGTTACTTTTATTTCTTTAAGAAGGTATATATAGCATTTATATGCTGGCCTCCAAAAGTTAAGGTACAGACAGTCTTTTTTGTCTGATTTGAAAACGATTTAATATAAAAGCTTGAAATAATTGTGCTTTAAAAAGTTATTTATTGAATTTTTTCATAATTTTAAAATTGATCATGATTTACAAATAAAGAATTGCATTTTTTGTTTGATAAAAAGATAAATCAGATTTTTGTGGGAAAAAAAATTAATAAATGGCAGCCAGCTGTCTGTCGAAGTCGTCCCAAGGATGCTTATGTCTGGATGATTAATGTCTGGAATTTTAAATTTTAGTTATATTCAAATTCCTATTTGTATATTTTTAACAGGATCCTTTATCTATAAAAAAGCTAGATAAAATTCTATTTCATCTGCATTTTGACAGGTTATATTTTAGTTTCAAAAATTAATTTTCAGGAAGGTTTCAGTTTGAGGAAGGAAATGTTTTATGAAAGGCCTATTTTTAAACCAAAGAATTTTGTGAAGGATCCTCTTTTAAGATAAAAAAAAAAATTGTGAAGGACCCTTAAAAAGACCCAGTTTTTTCCTAAACAGATCCTTTTCACCTTAGACCCAATTTGTTATATAACTATTTATATAAATAGAACAAAATAAGAGAATCATTACTTTTTTCTTTCTTTTTAATCACAGAAATTTATTTTACTTATTTTATACAGAATGAATAAATATGATTAACTTAATGAAGTTATTATGATTTTATGTAAATTATATTAACTACCACAATAAATAAATTATAATACTTTTAATTAAACAGTAATGTTAAATGAGATTCATTTTATACCTGATAAAAACTCTGCCAGACTTAAGGAATTAAGCTTTGAAACATTTTTTAAATTTTTATTTATGTATTCAGTATTTAAAATATCTTTTGAAACATTAAAAATTTTGTTCATTTTAGGTATTAGTTTTTATTATTATTATTATTATTTTAAAAATAAAGAAAGATATCATTTAAATTTTTTTTTTTTAATTGGACCATTAAAATCATATTTTAGTTACTGATTTTAATTACCTTATTAAAACTGTTGACACTTGGCAAGGCTCACACTCCTGCACCAAACTGAACCAAAATCGAATTTGTTTCTGTAGATTTTGCATCAAATTACCATTTTGTTTACCATAAAGAAGCAAAATGGCAGTATGGGTATCTAATGAAATTGATTAATGACTTTTTGTGCTGTGGTTTTGCAATGATCGTTGCTCGTTAAGTCTATGTATTTCACACTTCACACGAGTGCTTTTGAACATCTATTTCAATATCTTAAAGCTGAATTTGCTAATATTGTATGATATACTATTATTATATATTAATTATTTTACTGAATGCTAGAATTTATTGAAGCTGGTGGGGGGGGGGGGGGGGGGGAACTTTTTTGGGAAGGGTCCCTTTTCATGTATGTAGTATTGCACTGATATCGAAAACAGGAAACCAGTTAAAGAAGTTCTCTTCGGATGACATGCATTCGGTTTTATTACTGCATGTGTAGGAATATAAAAACAAGCAAAAACTGCAGTGTGAAACTGTGCATTAGCCAGTTAAATATTGTGACAGTACTACATAATGTTGTATGGAAAAAAATGATGTAATAATAATACCCAAACCACTGTTGAAACCTTAAAATGTGCCCCTAAAAAAATAAAAAATTATCCTTATGAAAGAGAAAGCATATTCTAAATGAAATTAATTTTAACATAAAAAACTAAGATTACCAGGCTTAGAATAGTGGAATTTTGAGCTTATGAAAGTAAAAAAAAAAAAGTGTTTTAAGATGGAAATAAGTAAATGGGGTGGTCACGGCCTGGAAATAAATTCATTAATGATGAGTACGAGTGCTCACAATTCACAAGAAAGGAAACAGATTGGTAGAAAAAGGACATCAACAGAGGTCTGTTGGTGAAAGATCAAATATGGAATATGAGGTTTAAAAAGCTTGTGAATTTTGATTATAGGAAACAGAAGCAAAATTGCACTCTTCATATATTTTGTTAATAGGCAAAAGGCTATTATCATTCTTTGGTAATAATCTGTTTATGTATTCAACTCTTATCTGTATATTCTAAGTCTCATTAAACATTTGTGTTTGTCATATTTATTTGTTGTGTTAAAGTTAAGCAATAAACCTTAATCCTGCATATATATATATATATATAATTTCTTTACTGTGATCCAGCTAGATCTGAGAAAAATCCATATTTCAGGAATATTATTTTATAATATTTTAGATTTTAAGAATTTTTATTAAAATCACATCTCTTTAAAAATAACAAACACACAGTAAAGCCAAGTACTTGTCTCCTCATAACTGACTAAAATATGTGCTGAATATAATTTTATGAGTATAATTACATTGTGTTATTAGAAAAAGAATAATGACAGTACTTCTTATTTTTATTATTACCGACTCTGATTTTGACAAAGTTTTCTTTATATATTTGCAGGAGATTAAATATGGATGGTCCAGAGTTATACCAGAAGTTTAACCAGATATTGGATGATTTAGTGGTAATTTCTTTATCTCATATTTATTTTTAGTTAAACCGACAAAGGGACCACAAGTTGCAGTTTAAAGTATGCTGTAGGTTGTCATATAACTAACTATTCTGTTAAAAGGTGTTTTTTTTTCAAATAGACCTCTTTTTTTTTCTTTTTTTTTTGGGGGGGGGGGGGGAATCAGGGATTAAAGTTCAGCATACATTTCAAATACCCAGTAGTTTGAGCTTCTTCTTTTGGCCATGGTGCCAAGGCAGCATGCTCACATGCAGTCCTGGAAGCAAGGGTTCAATCCTACTTTGTGATTTTTTTTTTCCTTTTTTAATTGATTTTATATCTGTGACACATTACATGTTTTAAGCTGAATTATGAATTCTGCAATTTTTATATTTTCTTAATAACTTATTTATATTTTCCTAATAAATTACATTTATATTTTTGAAATATAATGATTCTTGAAAATTTATATTTTTTCCTGCAATTGTCAAATTAATATTTCTATTGATAAAAATCTAAACTAATTTATGCCTAGAATTATTTTAATTATTATTTAGTCCTTTTTTTTTTTTCTTTTTTTTTTTTTTACTTTATGGAATTTTAAATATTTTTTTAAGGAAAAAAAAAAGTTCAAAGCTGCAGAATTCATAATTCTGTATAAAACTTGTAACATATGAGAAATTTAAAATTAAACAAAAAAGAAAAAATGTGGTAGTATTGAACTGTCACCTCCTGGACTGCATGTGAGAACATTCTACCTTGCTGCCATGAAGGCCACGTACAGTAGCTCCAACTAATGAGTATTTAAAATGTATGTTGTCCCAATTTCTCAAAAACTAAGGCCCATTTGAAGAAAACCTTTCATTAGAATAGTTAGGGGTATG
This sequence comes from Maratus speciosus, assembly GCA_963932465.1. Taxonomy (NCBI): domain Eukaryota; kingdom Metazoa; phylum Arthropoda; class Arachnida; order Araneae; family Salticidae; genus Maratus; species Maratus speciosus. The sequence continues at coordinate 373,238,384 of OZ010792.1, read as the reverse complement.
AGCCTTACAACATACTTTAAAATCATCAAAATCTGTGTTCACCATGTTTGGTGGGCCCCATATGAGTATATTAAAAAAAAAATACCTAATATGATTATTGTGCTTAAGAATTGCTTGGCATCAAATAATCATGTAAAATAAATAATAGGGATATATATATGTAAATGAATATACAGGTACAGTCGGCACCACTTAATTGCATACAGTTGGCTACACCATAGGCGTAGAGTTTTCAAAATTATTGGAGGGGCTCAGCCAGTGGCGGAGACAAGGGGGGGGGTCTACATTCCCTGGAACAGGGAATTAATTTACTAAGTGATGAATACAAAAATAGTAAAACCTGCTACGACAAAATTTCAAACAACCGCTGAAAGTTTCCTTTTTACACAGGTTTTCGTCTACTTAAGCAGGTAAAAATTCAAAGTGTTTCTTTCTATGGGATCATGAAATGTTTTCCTTTAGACAAGATTTCGTTATAGACAGGGTCCGTTTACTCAGGCTAACCTTATATCCATACAGTAAAACCTTTCTAAAAGCAATCGTAAGCGACGAAACAATATTCTGTTTAAGACAGGTTTCTGACTAATTAAGTAAAATTGTACGTCAATCTTTCCTTCTGGAGCATGAAAAGTTTCCATTTAAGACAGGATAATACTATAGACAGGCTCCGTTTTGACAGGTTTTACTCTACATATATCATAAATACCGATATATCTAATAGTAAAAGACAAGATCTCTGTTTGTGTGTGTTATTCCTGATGGCCAGGAAAATCTACTGCCCGCAGAGGTCCGAAAATTCATATGAGAATAGTTCAATGCAGGTATGGATGCATTGTAAAAAAAATCCATGGACTTTCCGTTTTGGAAAAGGCAACTAGTTGTCTTTTCTGAAACGAATAGATTCTTTTGAGAATGAAAAGTTTTAATTTACAACACGATTAGTTTCAGATCTGCAATGAAAGTAATCTTTTTGGTAATGAAAGATGCCACTTTCATTGCAGATGTGAAACTAATCGTGTTGTAAATTAAAACTTTTTATTCTCAAAAGTAATCTATTCCGTTTCAGAAAAGGCAACTAGTTGCCTTTTCCAAAACGTTAAAGACCATGGATTTTTTTTTACAGTGTGCCCCTGAGGCTCACATTTTTAATTTTTTGATAATTGTCCGAGATATTAATTAAAAACTCATCAAAATAAAGATGTTTTCTTTTAATTGGCGGTGGCTCGCTCGTGCATAACTAGAACCTGCTTTTCGAGTGGAAAGGAAGTAAGAACTAAATGCATTTTTTTTCCTTTTTTTTTTTTGCCGTTTTGTTTTAATGCCTATAAGCTGCGCAGTTTAAAATACGGAAAAACGGACGACATATTCTTATAATTCGTGCTTTTACATGTCAAACGCCGCACTCAGTTAAAAATGAATGTAGTTCTTAACTCTTTAAAACATTTTTTCAAAACGAGATTTCTCAGTCGACTTTTTCTCCCTTTCGCCAACGCTTACTTAGAGCTCAATTTTAGAGGTATCGATTCACAAAAAATACGTATTTAAAGCTATGATCTTCTTCTCGTCGCCAGTGCAATCAGTTTTCTAAAAGACTAATTTTAATTCTTTAAACAAATTCGCGACCTCAGGTCACTTCGCGCCTTACAGTGACGAGACTATTTTTTTCCACAATCTTTTTAAAAATTTCGTAATGTTCGAACGAGTAGAAGTATTTAAAAAAAAAAAATCTTAACAAATTTCGACGAAAAAGATAAAAAACGGTTTCGGCACACGTTTTCACTATTAAATAAGCATATTTTTCATGAAATTTTATAGAGTACTCTGGTATAGTTATATTTATAATATAATAAAATTTCGGACAGTTCGGACGACGAGAACTATTTTTTTTGTTGTTGTTGTTATGTTAAAGAACCCAACGCGAAAACAAGAAAAACTGGTCGCATGTGACAATTCCAAAACTTTCTTCTGTCTCATGCATGTCAATACTTCAAAATTCGTTATCACGGTGCCAAAATTAAATGACAATCTATGCTCATCTCTATTATAAGCATCCTAAAGATGATCATTAAATTGTGTGCATTTTAAAAGGAGATATAACATCGCATCTTTGAAACAAACAATTGAATTTTGGCATCCACCCTCTTATATGTCAGAAAGAAAAACTTTCACCTCAAAGAGCATTAAGCCACACCAGTCGCGCTGTATACACCCGTGCCTAAAAAAAGATCTATTTATGTGAAAGTGTAACAGAATATGAAGTCTAATTAAATTTCGTGTATTAGTTTTTGAGACAGAACAATTGATAGAGATACAAACACTGTATTTCTCATTGCCTCTTATCATCTCCTGTCATAAAACCTCATTTCACAAACTTCATTTTATTTTTAAGTTCATTGTCATTTATCTATTTTATTTACATTTATTTATTTCTTAAATAAAGACAGTAATAAATATTTCTTAAACTTTTACTTACCCTCTCTATTGTTTCTAGACAATATCCAGCTGTAATAAAAGTTTCCTGACCCTTTTAACATCCATAGTAATTCATACCATTTTGCCGTTTTTAATTTCATTTCATTACCGTACTTCACCGGCAAAAACTTTCTTTCAACTACGTTTCAACTTCCGTGACGATATTTCTCCCGCCAGATGGCGACTTAGAATATCGTTTTCAAATCGAATCTTTTCATCGAATCTTGCTTTGCATCGATTCGATGCCGTTCTCTGATTGGTTCGTTCATCTGAAACGACGTTTTCAATCCGACCATTTTTATATAAATACGCGATTCCAATCTTAATAAAGTGCACTTTTATCTTCCTCTAATGGAAGAAATATTTCAAGTTACTGAACGTGGCTGGACCACGTTCCGGATGTTATATATTAGCTTTTATCTGTTTAATTATGTTTTATCTTAAAGTTCAAAGTCTGTGATATTTACAAGTAACAATGTCGGTTCTGATATGTGAAACATTGTCATCAAGGCCTACAAAATGTCTGTTTAAAATGAATGCTGCTTTTACTATTAATGTCAAGTCTGTGTTTGGAATCAAGGAAAAATAAACTGTCTTTATTTTGTTTAATCTGCATACGTTTTACTTTGCCTTCATGAAGATCACAATACCATTTCTACATATTCACTTCCAGGATAATCCTTTTCCCAGCCAAAAGTTTCCACACGCGCTATCTGCTTCATTTAATTACATTTTTAACGTGCATAATCATCATATATTTTAAAGTGTTATGATTAAAGCACATTAAAGGGTTATGGTGGAAAGAAAAGGAAAGCCTGAAGAAGTTTGAAAAAGTGGAAGTTTTCAGTCAAGTGAGCGATCTTTACGTTTTGTTTACATTTTTAAGTTGCAGTTTAATTACGAAATATGTTGGTTTTCAGTTATTATTTGCAATAATCAAGAATAATTATGCAGTTTTATGAAGATTTAATTTAGTTTGATAAATAATTGGTTTATTTTCACGAATTTTTACTTTCCTGATTTACGAACTTTGCCGTTTTGATTTTGCCGACTTGTGATTCAGTTTGTTTTGAAATAACTTTAATTTGCAGTTTTTATAGAAGATATCAAGAAGATTTATTTTAGTTTACTGAAATTTTGAGTTAATTCTGCTGACCTTTCACCTGTTAAAGCTGAACTTTAATTTTTGATTGCTGAACTCTGTATTATTTATCAAATAGTTTTGCTGATTTCCGAACTTTTTTTTCCGTTTTTCATTACAATTTATTATGACAATAGACTGTTATTTTTATGATTTGACATTATGAAACTTTTATGTTAAAATTAGTAATTTTTTTTTTTTTCAAACAAGTGCTTGACAGAGGAAGAAGAGCTGATCATTAAGTGGGGGGGGGGGGGGGGGGCAGTCATACTGTGGTTACTAAAAGTTTTTTTTTCTTATTAAATTTTAAAAATTTTTTCCTCTTTTCCCAAAAATGGCCACTAACATAATTGATAAGCTGAGCTCCAGAAATTACTCCACATGGAGCTGTGATATGAAATATCTACTACTTGAAAAGGGCCTATGGGAAATTGTTGAGAAAAAAAAGAGTATCCCTGAAGTAAGTACCACAGTCACTGCTGAAGACGTCGAAAAATTTAAAACCCATGCAAATAAGGTTCTATCGCTGATTTACCTTAACATTGAACCTGAGTTCAAGCGATTAATAGCAGATTGTTCTGAACCAGTAGATGCATGGGAACGCCTTCACAAAAATTTTCATCCAGACTCCCGCACCCACCATATGACAGTCTTCAATAGTTTGATGGAGGAAAGGATACGACACGGGGAAACAATGAATTTATTTGCAACAAGGCTGAAGAAAATATTCATGGAAATTAAACAAATTGATAAAAATTTTTCCGAGAATTATCTCAGCTATCAGTTTCTACGTTTCCTTCCATCAAAATATGACACATTAGTACAGCAAGTTTTGGCCAGGCCAGATGATAGTTTTAAGTTTGACCTCATCGTCGACGAATTAGTTGCTGAAGAGACCCGTCAAAAATTACGTGACAAAGATGGTGCAACATATGTCAACATTTCCAATACTTATAAAACGGCTGAAAATCAATCTTCGGTGAAACCAAAATCTACTTTTCGTAAGATTCAACGTAGAAGATGCTGGAGGTGCGGCAAACCAGGGCATCTACAAATAAATTGTTATGCCAGAGTCCCAGGTAGCCCTCAGTGTTCAAGAAATGTTTCTCCTGTGCCTTATAGACATCGCAGTTCTACAGAAAGATCGGGTTCTCGCCATCGTCATCGTCACCGGTATTGCTCATCAGAAAGACGTTGCACTGATTCATCTGACCCATCTGCTGATTCCTTCACCGACTCCTTTGCTGATTCCTGTGATGACTCTCCTGACATATCACCTGTTGCTCCTAGACGATCCAGAGGCTCCAGAGACCAGTTCAAGTCCCGCAGACGTTTCCGTTCTCCTACTTTCTGTCAAGGCAGGAATGGTGGCTCTCGTGCAAAACTATCAGATTCCTCACGTAAGTCTGTTTTCTTTATCTCTCACTCAAGTTTGAGTAAAGTTAATAGTGACTGTGACTGGATTTTCGATAGTGGCGCTAGCCATCATTTTTGTTCTAATAAAGCTTTATTTTCTAAATTTGAAGAGCTTAACGATGAAATGTCTGTAGCAGTGAAAAATGTCTTATTTCCTATAAAGGGGAAGGGGGAAGTAAAACTACGATTTGGTCAAAGAGTTTTCACTCTATGTAATGTAATGTATAGTGACCAACTTCGTAGAAATTTGATCTCTGGCCCACAACTCGACCTAAATGGTCTAACCTTTCATGGTTTTAATGGTGAGGTAAGGTTCCGTCGGGGGGGGCGAGTATTTATTTAGTGCCTATCTGAAAGACCGCATCTATCGTCTTTACCCTAAAATTCCAGTTTCCAAGTCTAGATCTGTTAAATTTGAGACTTCCTCAGTAAATAATGAAAAAATGCTTAATTGGCACCGGAAGTATGGACATATCAGTCCTTCATTAATTGCTCATACTAGTCGTAAAAATGGTGTTCGGGGTTTACCAGGTCTGAAGGAATCAAACTTGTTCTGTGAATCATGTAAATTGGGGAAATTAAGAAGTATCTCCCATAAATATAATAAAAATATTCGTTCCAATCATCCCTTGGAATTGCTGTATGCCGATTTATGGGGACCCTGTAGAGTTGAAGGCAGAAATGGTGAAAGATATTTTCTTTCTATCATTGATGATTTTTCTCGCCGTGTGTCAGTTTACCCTTTGCGATTAAAGTCAGATACTTTTGACGTGGTAAAAAGGCACATTACTAGAGCTGAAACTTACCTGAATCGTAAAGTTAAGAGCTTTAGAACTGACAACGGTGGGGAATTCGACAATGCTTCTTTTAAAAAATTTTTTGAGGAGAAGGGGATCCGCCACGAATTTACCAACTGCTACACACCGCAACAAAACGGCGTTGCTGAGCGTTTTATGTCCACAGCAGCCGATGGGATGCGGACGTTATTGATTGACAGCAATTTGGATTTGACCTTTTGGCCCGAGGCTTTAAAATTCTTTGTTTACTCATGGAACAGAGTATGTCCTAAACTTTTAGGAAGGACACCGTTTGAATTATACGGTGGCAGGAAGCCCTCTGTTAGGCACTTAAAACCATTTGGCACAACAGCCTATGTGAAAATTCCCAAACAGAGAAGTGGGAAATTGGATGCCAGAGCCAAGAAGGGATTCCTGGTCGGGTACGCTTTCCATACAAAAGGATACCGTATATGGTTGCCAGATACTGACGAAATAGTAGAATCCTCGAATGTCTCTTTCAATGAGAACTCTGATGGTTTGAAGCGCAATGGAGCAAGGCTGGGCTCAGATGAATATGCCCTCTTCTCTCCCAAAGCGGAGAGGAATCGAGATAATGTTGTCGAAGATGAACCTGAGGACATCCCAGGTCCTTCCAACACTTCTCAAGATTCCCCGATTGGGAGGGAGGAGGACATGGATTCAGGGCCCAATCAAATCAATCAACCAGTTATTCCCTCACTTAGAGAAGTTAGTTGGTTGAGGAAAGCAGTCAAGCGCAGAAAGGAGAACCGTTATGATATATATTATTATGAAACGGGAAAAACCAACAGATTACGTTCATTGAATGAGGTACAGAAATACTGTAAGGAAAACAAGATATTGTTTAAACCAGAGATTTTCGATTTTCAGGGTTCAAATCACTATTCAGGTCAAATCCCAAAACCAAATAATTCAAATTCAGATAGTGATTCAAATACTGAAGATGAATCCTGTTCCAGTGAATCCAGTTATATAAATCCTACAGCATGACTAGTTGGTGAAAAGTATACTCCCCGCACTTTTAAACAAGCATGCAAATCCGAGCAGAGTGCGATCTGGTGGGAAGCGATGAAGCTTGAGATGCAGGTCATGCATGACCGTGGGATTTGGCACTTGGCGGAATTGCCAGTGCATGTCTCTCCAGTCGGTTGCAGGTGGGTGTATACGACAAAAAGAGATGAAAATGGACGGATCGCCAGGCACAAGGCTCGCCTTGTTGCCCAAGGTTTTAAACAAATTAAGGGCCAGTCCTACGAAGAGACTTTTAGCCCCGTTGTTAATTTTGGCGTCATCCGGTTCTTCTTCTCTCTTCTTGTGTCGTACAGCGGGTGGTCACACACTCAGTGTGACGTAACCTGCGCCTACTTATATGCACCACTGAGTGAAGACGTATACATGAGTCAACCTCCCGGATTTGTAGAGCCAGGCAAAGAGCATCTGTATTGCAAATTGGATCGCGCCCTGTACGGTTTGCATCAAAGCGGGAGAGAATGGTTTTTGGAAATACACAAAGTCCTACTAGAACTTGGTTTTAAAAAGTTTACAAGTTGCAACTGTGTTTATATTTTTAACTCTGATATTTTACTTTTACTCTATGTCGATGATATCGTGATTTTCGGGAAGACTCAGAAGCTAATCGACAAGACTTTAAGTAAACTGAGGTCTAAATTTGACATTAAGGTACTTGGGAAGACAAGAAAGCTTTTGGGTGTACAATTTGAAGATACTCCAACCGGAGTTATAATTCACCAAAAGAACTACATCGAAGATGTATGTGATCGTTTTCAAAAATTCAAGATACCTTTTTCATCTTTACCAATTAGTAAAGGTGTAGTCTTCTCGAGGTCGCAGTGTCCTGTTTCTGATCAAGATATAGAGGAAATGTCACATATTCCTTATCGCAGCCTTTTAGGTTGTCTCTCTTTTATTGCTAATCGCACTCGCCCTGACTTGTCTTACGCCGTGAATGTTTTAAGTCAATTCCAGTCAAACCCAGGGATTGCACACTGGGACGGATTATTGAGGTTGCTAGGGTACCTGAGATCCACTAAACATTTCCGGCTTAAACTCTCGTGCAAATCTAATGATCTAATGATCTTCACTGACGCCGACTTTGCGGCTAACCGCGATGACCGAACCTCGATCGGCAGCCAAATAGTCATGATTGACGAAGCTCCTGTCGATTGGCGCACTTTCAAGGAGAAGTGCGTCTCGTTATCGACTATGGAGTCTGAATTCGTGGCAATGACTGAGGCCGTCAAGAACCTGGTCTGGTTTGACCGGATACGTCGCGAGTGTGCGCAGGAAGGGATCATTCATGTACTTGGGAGGAAAGCCGAAATGAAAGCGGATAATCAGGCTGCAATCGACTTCGTTAAATCTCCTGTTGAGAATTATAAGTCCAAGCATATTGATATTAAGTTATTTTTTATAAGGGATCTTTTCAACAGGGGGGAATTTCTACTTTCTCACGTGCGGAGCAAGTCTAACCTGGCGGATACCTTTACCAAACCTCTATCTAAGAGTGAGATCATGAGCTTCTTAAAGTTAATTTTTCTGATGTAATATTAATTTTAAGCTAAATATGTTTTAAGTTTAAAGTATCTCATTCATATATAAATTTTTCATATAAATCGTACCTCATTAAATGCTATTATGGTGAATTAAATTGTAAAAATTGTTTTTTAAGCTTTCTGTCGCTACACTGTACCTTCTGAAATTGTTATTCACAAGTGTTACGGGATTAGTGTAGACGCTTGCTACTTAACTTTGTTAATTTGCCTATATGCATTTTTTATATCATCAGCGTCACTTGATCATGCCATAAGTTTTAAAGAATTCTTTTTAAAGAGGTTTATTTTACATAACAGTTTTTAATATTTGAAAAACCTCCATTATTGTGATTAACTGTGCTTATACATTGAAATTTATTTTATGCATATTATTAATTCTTGCTTTGTTCATCCTAGGCATCTAGAGCGCCATCCTATTTTATGTGGTTTAATTGATTCTGGTGCACCAGAAGACTGCGAGTTGTATGAATGAGCCCTTTATTCATTTATGAATACGTAAGCTAGTTAGTTTGTAAGAGCCGTTAGTTCCTGTCTCTCGAGCCTAGATGTCTGGAATATGAATCATCGTTAACTGTTTAATTATCTACATAACTTTTTTTATATATAATTGTAATAAAGAATTGTATTTAATGTAACATAGTGATCAAGTTGTCATATTGAGCTGATGCTGACATTTCCAAATTGGAAATTGTTCGATTTTCGAATTGGTACGTATTCATCTTTTTCTTTAAGTAACTGTGTGAGAATTTTGCATTTAACATTGTTGGACCTTTTTAAACCTTCTGTCTGGATTACGTCGACCTCTGGTCTTGGACTTAGAAGGTGTACCTTATAGCCAACAAGCTTTCATTAAATTGGATCATTTTCTTTTATCCAGCAAGTTCTCCATGCATTACTACTTCATTTTTTTTCAATTTAAATTGTTGAGATCATCAATTGTTAAACTTTCCTAGTTAAATTGTTAAAATTTGTTAAATTTTTCCTAGTTAATCTTTTTGAAGTATTTAAAACTTCTCTTTAAACTTGTTAATGAAGTTCAAACTTCACTTTTTCAACCATTTAGGTTGTTTCAATTTTTGAGGTTCAAAATTGAACCATTTTTCAAGTCCTCATATTGGGGGGGCAGTTAATTTTTGTTTAGGTGTAGTGTTTCAGGTTTGCACTTTAAATTTATAAATTTTCAAGTTTAAAAACCCTTCCAGTTTATTGTCCTTTATTATGATCCAGTTTTTTTTTTAGTTTTATGTTGTTAAACTTAAAATTTTGTGAAGATGCTGTTTGGTGATAGTCTTTGGATTTTTTTTAAAATCCTTCGTCTTTGAGTTTACTTGTTTTCACAAGTCATCTCTTTTTAAGAGACAATGAGAGGGGGGGGCATTTGATAGAGATACAAACACTGTATTTCTCATTGCCTCTTATCATCTCCTGTCATAAAACCTCATTTCACAAACTTCATTTTATTTTTAAGTTCATTGTCATTTATCTATTTTATTTACATTTATTTATTTCTTAAATAAAGACAGTAATAAATATTTCTTAAACTTTTACTTACCCTCTCTATTGTTTCTAGACAATATCCAGCTGTAATAAAAGTTTCCTGACCCTTTTAACATCCATAGTAATTCATACCATTTTGCCGTTTTTAATTTCATTTCATTACCGTACTTCACCGGCAAAAACTTTCTTTCAACTACGTTTCAACTTCCGTGACGATATTTCTCCCGCCAGATGGCGACTTAGAATATCGTTTTCAAATCGAATCTTTTCATCGAATCTTGCTTTGCATCGATTCGATGCCGTTCTCTGATTGGTTCGTTCATCTGAAACGACGTTTTCAATCCGACCATTTTTATATAAATACGCGATTCCAATCTTAATAAAGTGCACTTTTATCTTCCTCTAATGGAAGAAATATTTCAAGTTACTGAACGTGGCTGGACCACGTTCCGGATGTTATATATTAGCTTTTATCTGTTTAATTATGTTTTATCTTAAAGTTCAAAGTCTGTGATATTTACAAGTAACAATGTCGGTTCTGATATGTGAAACATTGTCATCAAGGCCTACAAAATGTCTGTTTAAAATGAATGCTGCTTTTACTATTAATGTCAAGTCTGTGTTTGGAATCAAGGAAAAATAAACTGTCTTTATTTTGTTTAATCTGCATACGTTTTACTTTGCCTTCATGAAGATCACAATACCATTTCTACATATTCACTTCCAGGATAATCCTTTTCCCAGCCAAAAGTTTCCACACGCGCTATCTGCTTCATTTAATTACATTTTTAACGTGCATAATCATCATATATTTTAAAGTGTTATGATTAAAGCACATTAACAATTGCGGAAATCGTGAAAAGCGGAGCATAGCAGCGCCCCCTATTGCGTGATTTACACTAAAACGTAATAAAGAACAACATATATCAAGATATAATTGAATCTGAAGTTTGATGAAAATTTGTGCATTAGTTTTTAAAATAAAGATATTGCAAAGAAACATAAAAAATTCTGTATCGCAGCGTCACTTGTTGGCCAATTTACACCAAAAAGTAATCAGCACCATTTTATATCACGGACTAACCTAATCTGAAGTTTGATGAAAATACGTGCATTAGTTCTTGAGAAAGAGATATTGCGGAAATCATGAAAAATGCAGCTTAGCAGCGATATCTGCTGGACGATTTACACGAAAACGTAATCAGCACGAAATAATATCAAGATATAATTGAATCTGAGGTTTGATGAAAACCTGATTAGTTCTTGAGATAGCTATTGCGGAAATCGTGAATAATGCATCATAGCAGCGCCACCTATTGAGCAATTTACACCAAAAATTAATCAGCACCAAACAATATCAAGGACTAACAGAATCGGATGTTTTATGAAAATCTGCGCATTAGTTCTTGAGCTATAGGACGATTTGCACCAACAACTATTCAGCACCAATGTATATCGAGGACTAATTGAACCTAAAGTTATTAAATTCCGTGGATTAGTCTTGTGATAGAGCGCCCCAAAAATTTGTGTCACAGACGGACAAACTCAGACAAAATTTTTTCGGGATCTGTGACCGCTCAAAAGTGTAAATATGTCGAAAACCGGAATTCGAAAATTTTCTTGAATCCAATAATTTCATCTTGCAAAAATGGAAGAAAGTAAAAAGGGAGAAGAAAATATATTTATTTTCGAAGTAGATATCAATATTTTTTTCACGAAGTTTTTACACGGGCTGAGAAATGGTTATATTTATAACGATAAAATTTTAAAGAGTTCAGACCAAAAGAAACTATTTAAAAAAAAATATCAGAACACATGAAAAACAGAAAATGACTTCTTACGAGTGCTTTTACAATTAAAAGTCAATATTTTTTGGAGATTTTTTCATTTAAAAATATAAATTCGGACAAAATCGGATTAAAGGTATAAAATCACACAAATTTCTGCTTTATTAATGGTTAATTATCACGGACCCGGACAACGCCGGGCGGGTAAGCTAGTCTATTGTCGGCTATATTCAGAAAAAAAACAAAAAAAAAAAAAAAAAAAACGCTGCACGCAGAGCTACAAAATTCGGTATGAAGGTACCTCTATGTATTTAGTAATGCACCCCAAAGCCTGATTTCGGACATTTTGATTACTTTTTCAATATAATTTTTAATGCAATTTTTAACGTTTTTTCACGGTTCGAGGCGATTTTTTTAAATTATTAAAATAAATCCGATTTCAATCTTTTAGCGTATAATAAAGTAAATTGTGTCCTCTTTCAAAAAAGTTTATTTGTAATTCGTACAGCGATTTCTGAATTTTTCGCAAATATTTGCATGCGATTTTTAGCGTTATTTCGTGTTTCGCTGTGATATTTTTTATATTGATAAAAGGAATTCGGTTTCAAATTTTTAGCATTATACAGTAAATTTTGGCCTCCGAAATTTTCGAATTTTTAATTCGATTTTTAATGCGTGTTTTTGCGATTTTTCGCAACGAGTTTTAACACTCGTGAAAGAATCCTGGTTAAAATTTTTTAGAGCATTTTATAGTAATTTTCGGCCTTTCCGACTTTTGGAATTCGCTTTTTAATGCAATTTTCAGCGGTTTTTCGTATTCTGCAGTGACCTGCACATTGGTAAAATAAATTCGGTTTTAAACTTTAAGCCTAATGAAGTAGACTTTGTTCGCTTTGCATTTATCCTATACTATTGCACTATATTATTACTATATTTATACTATACCGTCGCAGAATTCGCGGAGAGCGGCGCGCGCGTTCCGTCAGCAGTCCCTTAGCCTTATCCTCTCTTATTCCGACTCTCTTGCGGGAGCCAGATCGAAAAAAATTCAAAAAATGAAACCGGAGAAATTTAAAAGGAAAATTACACAAATTAACGATACCGAAAAGCGGGGAAGGAGGGCCCGGGGCTTTGAAGCTCCCGAATGACCTCTGCTCTGCTGCGTCGAGCTTATTATTAGAGTTTTGATTGTTATTGTGATCTTACGCATTCCGTGGAGATTTTTTGACATTCGTGAAATAATTCTGGTTAATGTTTTATTATGTTCTCGGCGATTTTTGAATTTTTAATGCTCTTTTTTTCCCGTATTCAGCAGCGATTTTTTGACTTTCATAATACTTTTTCGGTTTCATACTTTCAGCTTATATAGCAAATTTTCTCCTTTCTGCGATTTCTGATAAAAAAAATTTCCGCATTTCAACACGATTTTTAGAGTTTTTACGCATTCCGTGATTTTTAATTATTTATTTATTTATTTATTTTTTACATTTATAAAAGAAATTCGTTTCAAACTTGTTAAACGCTGTAGTAATTTTTTTCCTCTGCGATTTTTGATTTTTATCGATTTTAAATGCAATGTTAGCGGTCCGATTCTACCTTTTGACATTCGTAAAAGGAATTGGATGTCAAACTTTTAGCCCAATATAATAAATTTTGTTATATTTTCAATAAAGTTTATTTGAAACTCGTACAGTGATTTTTGAATTTTTTGCGAATTTTTATGCATTGTTCAGAGATTTTTCGCATTCCGCGGCCATTTTTTTACATTCGTAAAAGGAATCCTGTTTTGATCTTTTAGCCCATAATAATAAAAGTTTGTCATATGCGGTTTTTGCATATTTAGCGATTTTTCGAGATTTGCTACAATTTTTCCAAATTAGTAAAAGTAATCCGTTTATCTTCTAGCCCACTTTTTTAAAATTTTTCGCGAATTTTTATTACGATTTTTTTAGTTTTTTCGTGTTTCGTACTATTTTTTGACGGACTGGACGACGCCGGGCATGTCAGCTAGTTACTGTATAATATAAATACTACAGGGTTGCGCACGAAAAAGCGGCCCTGCTGTGTTTGCCATGAATGCGCATGTACAGATAGATACTTTCATATGAACATCGAAAAGTTTGAAAATATCACGAAAATCGAATCAAATGTCAGTCCGAAACGGCACGGAAAAGAATGGCCTGGCCTGGGTTAAAAAAAAAAAATAGACCCGGTCCCTACTTAACCTGATATTAATGAAAGAAAATGTGCCTGCGAAAGGGTTTCTTGCTCGTCCCGAATAAGAACAACTGAATATGTATTGTTTAATGTTACCAGATCCTGGTGAATCGTCATTTAATAAAGAGAGACCGCTTGATAGATTTGGTCTATTTTAATAAATATGAGCTTTATGCATCATTTAGAGACAAAGAATTTCTCCTTTTACATTCTATGCTTTCGAGACACTGGTGATTCTTCCTGCCTGGCTTCTAGTTTCATCATTTGCAACAAAACTCGTCTACCACCTCCCTCCCGAGTTCTTCAAAATTCGTAAATTGGAGACACTTTCTTTGTAGGTTCGGGAAACGGCGAACCATCTTATCTGTGCCCTAATCAGATCATATCGGACACCATTTGTTGTCCGTTAAAAACGTGAATTTATTGACCTATGACGCCGAATCGGGAAAAGAAATTCTTCCCAGAAAGTGTGCCCTGCCCAGTGTCCAAAGAAGGAAGAAAAACCCACCATGTAGAGTGCTTAGTTTTTTCTTCATACGCCACGCTAAAATTTTCTAGTTCTTTTACTTGTTTACAAAGAATAAAAGTAAACAGCGAATTTAGAAAAAGAACAATTATCCATCGAAAACATTATGCGCTAAAAACGTTTGTAAATTATATGAAATTCCAAAAATCTGAGTTTTTTTCTATGTCAGTTGACGTAAAAAAATATAGCTCATCTGAAAAAATTATTGGAGGGGCCCGAGCCCCACGGGCCCATATAACTCTACGCCTATGGGCTACACTGAATTGTATGCATTTAAGCGGGGTGTGCGTTTAAGCGAGGAGAGCAATTTATGTCATCAGTATACGTTATCATTTGATTATATACCACAGATATGATAAATATTAATGGACAATAACTATTTACATAATAATTTAAAAATTAATTACTGTATTCATAATTTTAATCAATTTTTTATTATTACTCACTATATAATAATATATGTACATATACTAAAGTTTAATTTATTATTACACTATTTACGTTAATTGGTTTAATTTTTCATTATAATTTATGTACTTTAAACGAAAATTAAAAGGAAAGTGAAATAACAAATTTTTGTTTTTAAATCATGCCTTTGAAAATCAGCAAAATGAAATAAATTTCTGCATAAGTTCATTTTATATTTCATTACTTACCCAGTAGCAGAAAGTTATGGTTGTGTCTGCGACAGCAATTTAGTGGGATGAAAATTGTCTGCAGGATACATGTTACATTTTCTTATGTACAAACATTATGAGTGTTAAAATAAACAGCGTTCTTACTGATTAATACCAGGGGTGATTCTGAGTAAAAAAAAAATTCTGAAATTCACAGCAAATTTTCCGAAAGGTTACAACAGAGGGAGGGGGGGGGGGCAGGGAGCGAAAATCCACTGCCGGCACTAATTATGTGTTTTTCTTCGCGATCTTTTGACGAAATTTGCCGTTTTTCTCGATCTTTTGACGAAATTTGCCGGGTTTTTTCGCGATTTTTTGACGAAATTTGTCGTTTTTTTTCACGATTTTTTGACGAAATCTGCTGTTTTTTCGCGATCTTATGAGGAAATTTTTCGTTTTTTTTTCACGATCTTTTGATGAAATTTGCCGTTTTTTCGCGATCCTTTGGCAAAAATGAGCTTTTTTTCGCAATCCTTTACGAAATTTGCGTTTTTTCCTCGATTCTTTGACGAACTTCGTGTCTTTTCCGCGATTCTGTGACAGAAATTTGCGTTTTTTCGGCGCCCTTGGGACGAAATTCACCTTTTCCCGGGATCTTTTGACGAAATTCGCGTTTTTACAGCAATCCTTTGGCAGAAATTTCCGTTTTTCGCGATCTTTTGACGAAATTCCGCAAATTTAATTCCGATCTTTTAACATAAATTTTGTTTTTTTCGTGACCCTTTGACAGTAATCTGCGTTTTTCGCGATCCTTTGACAGAAATTTGCGTTTTTCTGCGATCGTTATACAGAAATTTGCGTTTTTTCGGCGCCCCTGGTACGAAATTCACCTTTTTCCCGGGATCTTGTGACGAAATTCGCGTTTTTACAGCAATCCTTTGGCAGAAATTTGCGTTTTTCGCGATCTTTTGGCGAAATTCCGCAAATTTAATTCCGATCTTTTAACATAAATTTTCTTTTTTTCGTGACCCTTTGACAGTAATCTGCGTTTTTCGCGATCCTTTGACAGAAATTTGCGTTTTTCAGCGATCGTTTTACAGAAATTTGCATTTTTCCGCGATTGTCTGACTAAATTCGTGTTTTTTCCTCGATCCTTTCATGAAATTCAAGTTTCTTCCACATTTTTGTGACAGAAATTTGCTTTTTTCTCGCGCCCCTGGAACGAAATTCACGTTTTTTTTTTTTTCAGGATTTTTGTATAAAATTCAAGTTTGTACAGATATTCTTTGGCAGAAATTTACGTTTTTCGAGATCTTTTGACGAAATACCGCGTTCTTTCTGCAATCCTTTGACATAAATTTGCGTTTTTTCGTGATCCTTTGACATAAATTTCCGTTTTTTTGCGATCGTTTGACTAAATTTGCGTTTTCCCCACAATCGTTTGACTAAATTCGCATTCTTTCCGCGATCCTTTGACGAAATTCGTGTTTTTTCCGCGATCCTTTGACGAAATTCGTGTTTTTTCCGCGATCCTGTGACAGAAATTTGCATTTTTTTCACAACCGTGGAACGAAATGCATGTTTTTTTCCGGGCTCTTTTGACGAAATTCGCGTTTTTATAGCGACCCTTTGGCTATAAATTACCGATTTTTTATGTGAATGATTGTCGAAATTGATATTTTTCGGTGACCATTTGTCGAATTTGCGATATTTTTTTGTCAGAATTTTCTCTTTTTTTTTTTTTTTTTAAGGAAATACTTTTTTCTTCTTCAAGTTGGCAAATTTATCTGCAAGGTCCAAAATAAATCTGCGACGCACGTCGCGCGTCACGCACTTTCTGCTACCGGGTTTGGAAGTTTATCCTTTGTTTGTTGTCTACAAAAAAAATCGTTTATAGAAGTTTGTTTTTTCATACTTCGGGCACTGCACTTCTCCACTTCGTTTTCTAATGAATAAATCAAACTGTAGTCTCCACCATGTGCTTCAAAATATTGATGAACAACACACAGACATCAGGGAGATATGGAGGAGGATCTACAATTTCATTGTCACTTTCATCATCTGTGTTTCCGCTGTTTTGTGAGGTTGCCACGATTTTTTCATCATTAGATTCATCTTCTGTTTGTTCATTTTCATCACATTTCACATATTCTGAAAAATCGGAAGCAGTAAGTTGTAGCAAACCACTGTGATCACTGAAATCACTATCGCTGTTAAAATCATAAATTACAGTTTCATTATCTGAGTCCCAATCATCATTTATTTACTTTATAATTGAAAAATCTCGCCGCTTTGAAACAATTTTCAATTGTTGATAAAGAAACATTGTCCCAATCTTGCTTAGTGAAATGCATCGCATTAAGCAACAATATCTTTTTGTAAATTGAAGTTGAATGTAGCACTAACTTATCTTCATCTAAGAGACGCACAACATATTTGAGGATTAGACGCCTGTAATTACTTTTAAACGATTTTATTATGCCTTGATCTAGAGGCTGTATTTTGCATGTAGCATTAGCAGGAATAAATTGTGCATTCACGTTTGAAAGGCGAACGCTAACTTTATGGCTGGATACATTATCCATGAATAAAACAATCTTCCTGTTTTGTTTCACCATGTTGGAATCGACTTTTGTAATCCATTCTTTGAAAATATTTCCTGTCATCCATGCATTTTAAGAAGATGTATAATTGACAGGATAATCTTTGACGTTTTTTAAGCAATGCGGTTTTTTGCTATTTCCGATCATCAAAGGAGTCAGTTTAGATGTTCCTGTTTAGTTAACGCACAGAAGTAGAGTGATTCGGCCTTTTGCCTTTTTATATCCACAATTTTTTTTTCTTTTTTTTTCTGCAATTGTACCTCCTGGCATTGCACGATAGTACAGTGCAGTTTCATCGCAATTAAAGATATCAGCCGGTTTATAATTCTCCAAAATCAGAATTAATGTGCTGTCATACCAATCGTCAATGGTTAAATCATCAGCAGAGGCAGATTCTCCATGGGATTTTTTAAATTTTAGATTATTTCTTTGTTGCCATCTGTAAAGCCAACCTTTCGAAGCATTAAAGTTTTCACTATTATCGCATATTTTTGATAACTCATCCGCTTTTTCCATAATTATTGCTCCATTAATTATAGCACCTTTGGATCTTTTTTCCTGAAACCATTGCAACATTGCTCGATCCACATTTTCATAGTTCGAATTACGTTTTTGTTTTCGGATTAAATTGCCATTATTTTTCCATTCCTGAAGAACACTTTCAGAGTTTTTGCTTATCCGAGAAACTTGAGATTGTGAAATTCCAGATTCTTTCGCTATTTCCGTTTGGGATATTTTTAATTTTATTTTATCCAACACTTTAATTTTATCAGAGATAGATAAATCTTTTTGTTTTGCTTCCATTGCACCAACGTAAATGTTAAAAAAATCTGAACTGGCTTAGTCAATGATACATCGCAAAGTGATCTTAAAGCTTGCTGCACATAGCGCCAGATCGCCCAAAACGCCACAATAGGGGGATGCAGTTGACGTCCAATGAGGAGGGAAACACCGTCGCTAAATATTGCTCTTTTATTCTCTTGGCCATCCGATTGTATTTTCCCCAATTCCAGGACTTTCCAAGAATTACCCCCCAACACCTTGAGTTCCTATTATGAACGCAAACTTAAAAAAAAACCCACACCTGTCAACATCAACACTCCTATGCACTTCTTAAAATTAAGAGAATAAAGGCTTCTTTCACAACGATATCTGCTCTTTGATTGTAATAGATAATAAATCACTGTTACAAAAGGAAATATTTCAATTCTTCCTTTCTTTTTATTTATTGCTATCACAGGAATTCACAAAATCTGGATTACTAGATTGGACATATTTTTATGCAATTAACCGGGGATTGTTATGCGATAAAGCGAGTATTTTTAACATTAACCTTATGGGGGCTGTTTCTGTTCCACGGCATACTATGCATATAAGTGAGGTATGCAATTATCCGTTACCCGATTAAGTGGGGGCCGGCTGTAAATATAACAATTATTAGAATGTGTGTAATAACTGCTACACATGTTCTTAAATATAGCTTTCTTGCTTCATTCTAATTTGCAATTTAGTCTTTTCAGATACAAATTGCTATTTTATTAAATTTATCAAACGTATTGGATATAGCTTGTATTCTCTTTATCCATTGTGCAAAAAGGAAAAGAAAAGGATTTTGCACTACATTTTAAAAAAAAATTTTCTAATATTTTTTCCATAATTTTCAATCAGATAATATGTTTTAACAAATGTACTATGTCAACAGCCTGTTCGAAAACCTTTCATATAACTCCCCATTCATTGTTGTGCATTTTGTCTGTGCATAGAAAGAGGGATGTTGAGCTCATAAATAATATGTATGATATTTAGATCTACATTTGCATTATATATATAAATTAGTCAAGTATTGTACTTTCTCAGTAATTTTGCTGTCATTTGAAGATTTTGGAATTTTAAATGTTACTTGATAAATTCTATGTAATATTTCTGATTTAAGTTGTTTTTATGCTATCAGAACACAATTAATTGCTATTTGAACCACGTGGCTTTATAGGAGTTATTCGTTTAATAAATTTTTTTTAATGTCAAATAATATTTTATTTTTCATTATATAATGCAATTTCTGCATTGACTATATTAGTATATTATGTTCACTTTCTTTATCCACTATACAGTGAACTCTTCCAAAGTGATTGCCTACTTGTCAGAATGAAGCTGTTTTTCGATGATTATCAAGATTTCAAAAAATTAATAAATTATATAAAGCTTCAAAAATGTTGCTTGTATTTTAAGGAATTTAGATGACAAAGGGTGTTTATCACATGAAAAATTTCCTTGGGGCAATTTCACTTTCAATATACAAGAATAATTTTGCACGTTAATTTTGTTCATGTAAATCTTTGATCAAAAATGTGAGATTTTTATATTTGATGTTGTTTTAAATGAAAAGGATTCTAAAAAGAAAGTTTAAGCAATACTGAATTGAAATTCCCAGGTTTATTTATTTATGTTATTTAAAAGTAAGTTCATTTAGTAAAAATATGCAATTTTCTTATTTAAAATTTATTTTAAGAAATGTTTTATGTATATTTGTCTTCTTTTTTTTTTTACTCATTATTTGATTATTTTATATTTATTATAATCAATCTTTTAGAATCATCCATATTCATTCCCATTTCGAACTGCAGTCAGCAAATGTGATTTTCCTGAATACTATAATGTCATTAAAAATCCAATGGGTATGATTTTATGTTATTTTATTGCATTGATTTCAGATAACTTATACTGTAAGAACTCCAGTTTGAAAGATGCTTGCTTAAAGATATGCTATATTCATTTTAAACATCTGAATTTGAATTATTTCTTTATTATATAAAATGATATTTAAATGTAGTGCATACATTCACACGTGTATAATCAATTAACATTATGACGTTATTGTGTATAAATATAGGACTAAATACAACAGTACAGGATTTATTATCCGGAATCCTCAGCACCAAAGGCTTTCCAGACTTCAGGTCCTCCCAAAGTTTGTGTTTTTTAAACTTTGATGAAATTTGCTTTTTTTTTCTGAGATCCTTTGACGAAATTAGTGGTTTTTTTTTTTGTTTTTTGTTTTTGTTTTCCCCGTGATCCTTTGACGAAATTTGCAGGTTTTTTTCTCTGATCCTTTGACAAAATTTCACTTTTTCGCGCTCCCTTGACAAAATTTGCATTCTTTCACAGTCCTTTGAGGAAATTTGCAGTTTTTTTCGCGATCCTTTGCGAAATTCTCGTTTTTGTTTTTGTTTTTTCTGCAATCCTTTGATGAAATTTGCGATTTTTTGATGGAATTCCCGTTTTTTCGCGATCCTTGACAAAATTCGCATTTTTTCTGCGATTTTTTGATGAAATTAGTGTTTTTTGTGATCCTTTGACGAAATTAGCATTTTTTCGTGATCCTTTGATGAAATTCATGCTTTTTTTATACAACCTTTTGACAGAATTTGCATTTTACCAGAATCCTTGAAAGAAATTTGTGTTTTCTTCACGATAGTTTGACAAAATTATCATTTTTCTGCAATCCTTTGATGAAATTTGTGTGTGTGTGTGGGGGGGGGTTCGATCCAGTGACGAAATTCGCATTGTTTCCGCAATCTGATCCTTTGACGAAATCCATGTTGTTTTCATAATCCTTCCACGAAATTGGTGATTTTTACTGCATGCAATAAACATAATTGATTTTTTTTTTTTTTTTTTTTTTCGGCAACCATCTGTCAAAATTCGCAATATATTTTATGTCCGAATTTTCAGGCTGAAGACCAATTTTTTTTAATTTTCGAACCGAATGCCTTAAATTTTCAGAAAATTCAGAACATAATCAAATCATGCCAAGTGAAATATCTGATGATTTTTTTTTTCTAATGAATCGTAATATAAATTCATTTTAAACTAATATTTGAGAGAAAAAATTCTTTTCTTCTAAGTTTGGGGGGAAGAGGGGGGGTGTGTGTAAAGTAACATATTTAAGTGGTTTCACATTGGACTGAAAAAAAATATTAGAAATCTGTAAAATTTTTGAAAAACTTCAAAAATTCTAAAATTTCAGTAAAAATTTACAAATTTAGAAAAATTTCGAATTTTTTTTAATTTTTTTTTTTTTTTAATTCTGGATAATGGGTCCTATACTGTACTCTTTAATGAATTTTATTTTATTTTATTTTTTGCCATCTGTAGAAGTTCTTCTGACAAGGAAAGGGTCCAATATTTGAGTCAAAATAATTTTGTAGGTTTGTAGAAAACCAAAGACAGGAAATATCCTTAAAGTAATAAAGTACACTTCTCAAGGAAAAAAAATTTAAATGAATTTTCCAAAATGTGTTACATTTACTTAGTGTTTTGTTACGCTATTGAACTTGAGTACCTTAGCTGAGTGGTTAGCATGCTAAACTTTCAACTAAACAGGGAGCTAAGAGTTTGGGCTCTTTTTTCAAGGCCCAAAGTCGAAGATTCCTAATCTAAGCTCTTTCAAACCCATAAAAATTTGTGTGATCAAAACATAGGATTAATATGTAAAGTTCACAACATAAAAATAGTAAATAACATTTTGCAGTTATTTTAAGATTATTCTTCTTACTTAGAAATATCTGCTAATTCTTAGTATACATTTTTATGAAATTTTACATTCAGACATATATTAAAAGCAACATTTAATAGCAAATCTATCATAGTTACGGGTGTTCTCAAAAGTAGCATTATGCAACTATGGTTTAATAAATGTGAGATCTGTTTACCCTTAATTCAGGCTTCAAATGGAAACAGAAAGAATTAAAGATATATTGGAGGTATAAAAGGAGGAAAAGAGAATACCTTCTCTGAAATCTTCAATATTTGTTAAATGTGTTTTTATTTCCTACAATTTCTCTGGATTGAGAACTTGCATCATGTCCATGGAAAAGGACACATTTTTAGATATATACACAGTAAGGCTGGACGATATCAGAAATTTAAAATCGCAATATATCAACGAGTTAATATATCATGATAACTACCTTACACTGTGTAAGAATAGAAATATTGCTAATTTAAGGAAAAAAAAAAAAAAGGTACAGTAGCAGCAGTTTAAGTACCAACAGATGTAGAAAGCAACAAATCAGTGTTTTATACCTATATATGTTCATACAGCATTATTAATATATATATATATATATATGCAAAATAGAAATATTTTAGAAAAAGAAACCAGTGTTTGATATCTGTTTTTATTGATATCATCTGTTGCATAGTATTTTTTCTTTAAAAATAGTATGTTTCCTTTTCTTCTTACTTTATGGATTATTTATTAATAACATTTTAACTATTTAGTTACTTTATGTATAACTGAGAAAGTTATAAAAAAAAAAAAAATTAATTTTAAATATTCTTAAATTTAGAACACTGACTATTTTAATATAATTAAAATAAGTAAAAGCAAGAGAGAAACTAAAATTAATTTAATGCCACATGCCATGCTAATATGCTTGTAATTAAGTAGGTTTCAATGAATGATAGATCCAGCAGACATGTTGTTTTTCAATCTTTCTCTAAAGAATGAATGCATTCTTAATTGAAAAAAATTCACTCTATTTATATCTTCTTACCTATTTACTACAAGGAAACAACATCGAAATCTTTTTAAAAAATATAAATATTCAAATCACATCTCAGAATAGTTTTATACTAATTTAAATTTATTTTTTGATGAATATTCCTTTTAAGCTAAAATATCAAGACAGGATATGTTAAATTCGTGTGAGAAAACTTTGCTCTAATGAAAATACAACAAACGACACAGAAGAAAGAATATCAATACACAATATGAATAAGCATTGTATTCAGTAGCATAGTAGACGTTACAGTCGGAGAAGCTCTTTTTAAAAGCAACGAATGATCACAGTGAACGAGTGCTTTGTCCTTGACTTTTCCCCTAACTTAACGAGAACAAAAAGCAAAGTTTACCATTAGCGGACTCTGATTGGTTGCTCGCAAGCTGAGTATACCAGGGGCTAAGGACTGTATGATAACCAGTTATATTCTGTATCAACTGAAACTCAGCAATAATCAGAGCTCGTTTGATTATTCATGACATATCAATAGCTGTAGTTATATCAATATGTGTGGACCATTCACAACAGTGAGAGAAAGAAGTACGATAAGTGTTATTCGGTATTACGCAGACAGGCAATGGAATGAACTCTGAAATTTTCAGTGAAAGAATATTAGAATGAGTGGGATATTTCTAGAGATAATCAGCAGAAAGAAAGATAATCGAGGTGGATTTTCTGTTTTTGAAGAGGAGGAAGGGTGAAAACATTGTGATGGAATATTGGGCTATGTTTTTCGGGGCTGTAGCAGAGTGTGCAAAACATTATTATTTTATTTGGTTTTGAGATATTCTACGCTCTTTTTTCGAGGCTCATGTTCAAAATTCCAGTGAGCTCAAAACATTGTTATTTTATTGGGATATATCAATAGAGTCAAGGTTTAGATATTGTTATTGCTACATTTAAAAAATATCAATATTTGTCGATATATTTATAAGTAATCCAGCTCTAATACACAGTCCAGTCATATTATTGTGACCACCATCTACTTTCAACATCAAAATGAAATAACCAATCACAGCAGGTGGCAGCACATTGCAGTGGAATGTATATAAAGGGTGTCAGAAGGAATCAGAAAACATTGCAATCGTTGGCCATGGTAAAAGTATACCGTGCATGGCAAAATGGCACTATCGAAAATCAGCGGTGTTGCAAATGTGGTTCCCCATGGATCATAGATGACACAGGTGAACGACGGCTGTTGAGGTGCGTTCGGGCAAATTAATACACCTATGGCTAACTGCTGTTCATCGGCGACAAAGGCTGGAATTTGCATGACAGTACCACAACTGGACGTCCACTGAATGGCGACAGGAGCCTTTTTCAGATGAATCACGTTTTATGTTCTATCGAACAGATAGACGTTGGCATATACGGCGGGAAACATCTGAAAGCAAACACCCTTCAACAGGTCTGGGGAATGTTTTCATGATATTCTCTGGTTGCACTTATCATTGTGGAAGGCATGATGGATCAACACAAATACACATTTGTTCTTGCAAACCATGTCCACCCCTACATGCAAATTGTTTTTCCTCAGAATGGTGGCATCTACCAGCAGGACAATGCAAGGTGTCATACAGCTTGCAGTGTACATACGTGGTTCGAAGAGCACCAGAATGAGTTTACTATTCTCCCCTGACTTAAACTCAATCGAGAATCTGTGGAGCCGCCTCAATCAGGTTGTTCGCGCCATGGACCCTCAATCGCGTAACCTAACGCAGCTGGCCACCGCACTGGAGTCAGCATGGCTCAACATCCCAGTGAACACCCTCAAGAACCTAATTGGCTCTCTTCCTGCACGTCTCACAGCGGTCCACACTGCAAAAGGTGGTTATTCTGTCTTTTGACAGGTGGTTACATTAATCTGACTGGACCACTGGACTGTGTATAAATATATGTGTGTGTATCATATTAAAAGATTTTAATTTCATACACATATCTTAAAACAAGTTATTTACCAACACCTAAACATTTAATCTCAAAAAATTAAAAACAGTTAAAAAATGAACAAATTGTCAAGCAATATTTAAGAGTACTAAACCAAATAGCTTCATAGAGCTCATATAGGGTTAATTATGACATAAATTATGTTTCCCACTATATGTTAAACAGTAAGTATTATTCTTTCATTTAAACTTTTTTTAAAATAAGTAAATTTCACTTAAATTATAAAAATGCAAAATAATAAATTATTGAAGGTAGCTCAAATAATATGATCAACCGCTATAAATTAAATATTGTTAATGAAATAAATTTTGATATCTAATGTCATAAATAGATATAATCACTTTTAAATTATTTTTTTATTTTTTGACTGCATTTTATTACTTCATCTTAACTAAAGTCTTTTACACTTTATTATTTTAACCCAATCATATAGTTTTGTAAAGAAATCATATAAGTTGCAATTCTTCCAACCACATTAAAAAGTGTCCTGGTCTGTATTTGAACCCAGGAACTTGGCTTAATTTACCAGCTCTCTGCCAATCAAACTATGCTAGACAAATCTAACTGACACAGTTCAAATTTCAATTCAAATTTTGAATTGTGTCCCCCGAGTTTGTTCAGAAAAGATTGGGGAGTTTAACATTAGCAGCCTTTAGCCAAGGTCCTTTGTTCAAATCTTGGCCTGGACACTTTTTCACTTGGTTGGAAAATTTACAACTCGTATGAAGTCTTTCAGGGTAATTACTCTTTCTAGAATGAAAAATTAGTTTTTCTTTCTTTTTTTAAATACTTTTTGCTTTCATTTTATCTGTTTACTCTGTTGCATGATGTATATGGTATTTGTTAATGTGTTTTTGTTTGTTTTTTCCTGTAGATTTCAAAACCATATCTGATAAATTAAAAGAGCATCGATACAACAATAAAGAACAGTTTATAGATGATATCAATCGAGTGTTTAGCAATTGCAAAGAATACAATAATCCAGAGACGTATTATTATAAATGTGCTTGTAAGGTTGAATCTTTTTTTCAAGAAAAGTTACTTAAAGGTCTTTTATCTTAAAGTGTATTAATTAAGTTTTGTAGTTGTTTAATTTTATTGTGTTCATCACCAGATTACATTGCCATTTTTCACCTTTGCTTTATTGTTTTATTTCTTGGTTTTACACATTTTATAGATATATCTATAAAATGAAGACCAAATTTTTACATTTTATAGTATAAAGTGTATTTTAGGAAATTTTGACTACTATTATTTTTAAAAAATCATTTAAAAAATTGATATTAATAAATACATGAAAACAGCTCTTAAAAAAGGATAAATTACAACTTATATTTTGGACTGAAAATTCTGTGTTGCTACTTTAATATTTGTGGAAGCACATGCTATTTCATCTGGGTACACATTACAAAGTAAGTGATATGGATCCTGTTAATTAGAGCTTGTTCTGTATGCAATAAAGGAACAGCATAATTTTTTTTTAATCAAAAATGTATATTGTAGTTTAATTTCATTTAATGACATTTTTCAAGTGTTTCTTATGTATTTATTAGCTACTATTGTACAGTCATGGGAAAAAAAAGAAAGTAAACATCCACTACTAACTCTGCAACAGATTATTGTAGAAAAAAAGTTACTGGTACCAAACTATTAGAAATAAAAGTCTACTTTTAAATGGTGTAATTTGCTTAGATGGCATAACAAAACAAACCCAAACTTTTTTTTTAATAGCTATCCTCAAGTTTGACACCATAAATAAATTCTACACCCATCAATTAGCCTAAATACAAATTTTCATGAAATTCATATGATTAGTTTCAGAGAAATTAATTATTTTAAAATGAGCCTATTTTAGAGGCTGTATCCAAATTGAAGTTGGTACTCAATTTTTTAAATTCTACAGAATGACTAAACCACTTCTCTTAATGCATTATTTCTTGCCAATATGACCATTTCACTCACTTAATATGTTTTGACTATTGCCAGCTCAAATGTTTCAATAAAATGAGTAAAATATATTTTTTTTTCAAATTATGCTTTTCTGCACACCATCCTTTTAAAGCATCATTTTGACCTTTTTTAAGCATAATTTTTGAAAACTGCTTGGAAGAAAAATTTGAAATTTTGAATTCACATAAAGTAGGACATAATAAATATGAACCATAAAAAATTGTAGGTTGCAATTCATAATTTTTTTATATTAATTTCATAATTCATATTATAATTTTTTTTAATTACCAATTCAATGTAATTATGTTTGGTTTTTTTAGTATTATAACCACATCAAAAATTATCACATTAGGATCATTATAATTTCAGGGGATATTAATAAAAATATGTAAATGTAATTTAACATTAGAAGAACTAAATTTTAAATGTGTATAATTCAAAAACTTATCATCCAAATGACTTAAAATTCTGTATCTAGATATAGTTTGAACCAGAGATTTAAAATATATTGTCAAAATTTCTTTATTGCCATTGAAAGAAACAAAGGTTTTGATTTGGAGATCACCCCCCCCCCCCCCCCCTCCTTAGGCATTTTGCATACATCATTTGAAAGTAGACTTTATTTCTAATTGTTTGGTAACAGTAACTTTCTTCTACTATAATTTGCTGCAGAGTTAGTAGGGTTGTTTACTTTTTTTACCCCACGACTGTACATCAGATTTTTAAATTATACTTTTTGTTATTCTGTTTTAGAATTGTTTTATTTGGACTTGTATTTATTATCCAATTACAGAAATTCTAATCCATATTGTTCTCAGCAAATTAGATAATTCTTCATCTGATTTGAGGAAAATTCTAGTCTATGTCTGTTGTTAAGTAGAACTTTTATGGGCAGTTTCCAGCATCATAAGTGTAAATTTCATGGAGATCAGTTTCCAAAAGAAGAGAGATTCCACTATACAGTATCTCTGATTAACAATTTTTTCAATATAAAATTAGCATAAAATAAGCTCTTTTTTTTAAGAATGCTGATATTTATTTTTCCTGAATGAAAAATAGGAATAACAAAAGATGTGGAAATATTTTATAGAAATACAATATAACTTCAAAAATCCGGCATCATTGGGACCAAGACTATGCTGGATTTTTGAAAATTCCGGATTATTGAAGGAATATCAAAAAAAGTATTATATTCTTTAACCATAATTTAATTCATTATTAAGTGATAAATATGTAAGAAAAGGATAAAATTAAATTTTTAAAAAACTTATTTTGATTGATATTTTTTATGTTACAGAAAAAAATCTAATAAAGTGTGAAATTATTTCTTAACATCGCTGTCGCTTTTGTTTTTGGTCGTTCTTTAACAAGTTTTTTATTTTTATTTTATACAAATGAAGAATGTCTACTTCGGAAATAAAGTCTTGTTTCTCTAAAGTAGATATTAATTCTCCTGTCAAACTTATGCATTTTTCTAGCGACACCTTTTCTTTTGCCGGGTGTTCATCCTAGTCTTCTGAGCTGCTACTAGCGTTATCGGCAATTCTATTTAGCACAGCATTAGCGATCTCGCTGTCCGTTAAATTGTTCGTTGTTGGTGCATTTTCGTCAATGTTTAGCCAATCATCATCTATATCCTTTTTTTTTTTTTACACTTAATGCATTTTAAGATTTTGTGTGTTCAAACAACTCATCAATGGTGGCTTTTTCACGCGAAATGGGAAAACCTGAAAATTCTTCTTCATCATCGATGTCACCCTTGTCGAAAATTCGTTCCTTTTTTCAATTAGATACTATGACCTATGTCCTCTGACCAACTCTTCTCTTCCAATTCATGTCCCCGTCTTTATCTCTCAAACAACTTGTGTACTAGTCTCGGCGCTGTTGCTAAGCAACATAGTAGCTCCAAGAAAATTTGTTCAGAAAATAATCGCATCTGAAAAAAAAGTCAAATATTCTTTTTTTGCATTTTTACTTTCGATTTTGAAGTTCTTAATTCATAAATAATTGCTATTTTTCTTCTCCCATAACTTGAAAGTGTAAAAGAAAAAGAATGGAAAAAGATCGTTTTGATGCCGGATTTTTGAAGTTGCCGAATTTCTGAATGCCAGATTTTTGAAGTTATACTGTACAAGACTTTAATTGAGGGGCTCACAACCATAATAGACCAAGTCCATTTTGAAAATAAGTGAGATAGTCCATTTAGAAGGTAGATAAAATCCTTTTTATTCACTTCTACAGTGAACATAGTCTGTAAACAGTTGCCATATATGAGAAAGTGTGTGAAAACAGGCTTGGTTCAAAGTGGGAGTGGATAAAACAGATTTTATGCACCTTCCAAATGGACTGTCTCTTTTTTCAAAATGCACTTGGTCTACTATGCTTGTGAGCCCCTCAATTAATAAATGTCGCCGGTGATGAAATGTATTACATTTGAAAGCTTTCAGGTGATCTTTTTTAGGGATGTAACGAATACTGATTTGGCTGAATACTGAATATTCGGCCAAGTTTTAGGCCGAATACTGACTTAAAAAAAATTATTTTTTTTATTTTTTTTTTTCAATTTTAAAATCAAAAATTAAATTAAGGACTAATTGAAATTAATTTTTTGTTTGAGGGTTCAAAATTCATAACAGCTGAATGTGTTTTTTGTAATATTTTAAATACTTTGATGCCAATAAGATAACATATGACTTTCAAAAATGTAAATAATAATTTAATTCATAATTTTTTATTTAATCCATAGATAGTTCTAGTAATTTATATATTTTTTATTTTAGTAAAATCATTTCACCCCCCAAAAATAAGAACTTGCATGTGTCCTCTGTATTTTTATATCTATTCTCATTCAACTCAAACTTAGTAAATTTTCATTCTGTATGTAAAGAAAAAGGTTGTTTTCTTAAAATATAATTATGCATTCCCTTAAAATATAATTGTTCTTTTCTGCTACTTTTCTCTTTTCTTTCTCTCAAAATTAACAAACCCCTCATAATACTTCCTCCATCCA
Organism: Maratus speciosus; assembly: GCA_963932465.1. NCBI lineage: Eukaryota > Metazoa > Arthropoda > Arachnida > Araneae > Salticidae > Maratus > Maratus speciosus. Next base: position 373,208,246 of record OZ010792.1, on the reverse strand, counting down.
ATATTTCACAATGAGATGCCTCCTGAAGCTGAAGTTTATATAATATCATTATATACAGTTATTTATAAGTTGTCATGAAGCTTTAAAATTGAATAAGTACTAGGATTTCTTTTTCTTATAATAATTAATGTATTTAGATATAATTTTTTAATATTGTTTCTTGAAAATATTCAAAATCACATTTTGCTTTGATTTTTTGGAACTTATTAACCAAATATCTTAGAATATTCAGCCAAATATGCAACTATTCGGCAAAATATCTAATTATATTTGGCTACAGATATCCGGCAGAATATCTGTTCAATATTCGGCCATGCTGAATATTCGGCAGAAGGGCTGAATACCAAATAGTGGTCGAATATTTCTTACATCCCTAATCTTTTTGAACTATATAAAATTATTCTTTTTTAGCTATTCTGTAGCATTCAACTGCATAGTATTAAAACTTAAGATTATTGGGATAAAGACTTAATAAATAATTTAAAAAAACTAGCATTTCATAAAACGATATCTAGCAAATATTTTAAAAAGATGTAGAATTGATGAGGAACAATGTTTTAAGAAAATTTGAAATGATAGTTGAACTATATTATTGGACATGTTACATGCACAGGAGATAGTTCTGAATATTTCATATTTATTATCATCTTTTTTAAAATGAAATATTATATTTATCTTAAAATCAATCATTTCTTTTGTTGAAAGAAGTTTTCACCAAAGAAAAATCAATGTTGATAAACTCATGACTTGCATTTTATGTACCCCTTACTTTTAACAGAAAAAAGTAGGCAAAATATGTGAGTAAATATATATATATATATATATATATAATAAAGATGAAATCACAAATATATGAATATATATAGGTTGTTACATTGACTGACGTGATCTATAAATATTTTTATTTTAAAATTAGGTATTTTGATTCTTTTACTTTCATGTATTTTCCTAAAAAATTTATTATATTTTGGGGTACATCTTATACACCGAAAAATGTAGAAAATAATTTCTTTACCATTAATAGTTGTTTATGGGAGTATTATAATGTTCAATTTATATCTAATGTAAAAATTTCATCAAATTCTCTTTTTGTGAATGATTGTAAGATCATTATTTTTTTAAGTGTATTGTGATATTTAAGTAATGTATATAAAATATGTTTTTGTAAAATTGTAAATATTATTTATTGCAATGTGAAATAAACTTTTTTTTTACTACTACTGATTTTGTCTTCAATTCTTATAATTACATTCGTGTATTTGGTAGGTACAAGGTACATTTTCAAGTTGACAGCAGAAATTGTGATGATGTGAAAACAAACTACATTTGAATTAATTTGATTAAATCTGAAAATAACAATTTGTTGTAGATAACTATTAAACAAATTCTCCTATTTACACCTTTTTTAATTGCATATACAGTAAACATCCTCTAATCTGGCACGTTCGAGACTTGAAGCACGCCAGATTGTGAAATTTTCTGTATTACAAGATGAATGTTGGGAAAAACGTGTAGGAGTTAGAATTAAACAAAAAAGGACAGTAAAGCACGGTTTTTATTCTTTAAACAGCTTGAATAGAATAAAAAAAATACTCAATAAAGTAAAGTACAATATGTAAACACGATTATGAAATGAAAACGGGCAGGGCTGCCACTTGCTACTAAAAGCGACTATTTTCAGCATCGGGCGACTATTTTTTTGGCCGAGAACCATTAAAAAGCGACTATTTCTAGGATTCCAGTGACTATTTTTGATGAAAATAATTGGTCTTTTCCTTCAAAGCACCTGTAAAGTCATCTTCCCAAATGCACTTTTTCAACGGTTGTTTGAAAAGATTCGCGATTTTTTTCCGCGACGAATTCCAAAATTCGCGATTTCTTCCACCAGTTGATGGATGAAAGTACCTATTTCTTTCTCCGATCTTTTTAAACTATCATTGAAGGAGATTTTGCGATTTTTTTCTGCGATCCTTTACAAAATATCGCGAATTTTTCTTCGATAGATTGACGAAATTGATTTTTTTTTTTTTTCCCCCACCATGACTTGTCCAAATTCGCGATATGTATATGGGGCATTCTCACAATCTTTTGACTTTCGTGTCCCTGAATAATAATTTAAATTTTAATACACTTTTTTGTGTTTTTTTTAATTCATATACTGGGGAACATCCCGTTGCTTGATTGCATAACAATATCAACGAGATAAATAAGTTTTGGACGATGTTGGGGGTCCAAATACCAGGAAAACTCATCTACCGTCCCGTGTCCCTGATGCTGATTTTTAAGTTTGGACCTGTCTGTATAAAATTGTTTCAATAAAAGTAATTCAATGTAATTTTTTTCCGAAACTCGGACAATTGTTTTATATAAATATGTAGCAAAAAATTAACCTGCACACATTTTTCGGTTGATATTATTTTTTTAAGTCTGTCCCTGGGTTTTTCATCCTTACCGTCCCTCTTGCTAAACTTATACAGAAAATCACTTCAGATGCAGCCACAGAATTTTTTTCAAGTTTTTTCTCATGCAGAAGTATGCTAGAGAAAGAAAGTCTAAAATTATTTGACAGGAAATTTACTGCAGAATTTAAATAAGCATTTAAATATCAATTTCAAGATTGTGCCTTTATTGGTAGTCTTACCGTCCCAAAGGTTAATTCCTGCACTTTTTGAGGTAAATTAAAAAAAAAAAAATTAATATAATCCAATGTTAACAACTGTTTCTAAAAATCAATGACCATTGTGGCTATCACTTAGTCTTAACATGATTTTCCTAAAAATAGGTGGTAATTTTCCTTACAGTTCCGTCCTTACCGTCCCTTTTTTTTTTTTTTTTTCACCATTTCGTCCCTTTTTTCCTATACCATCCCCTTTTTTTACCTTACCGTCCCTTCTTTAACACCCCTTTAAGGCAATGTTATACAAAAGTTCTGTATTAAAAGTACTACATTTTTATTATTTCTTATTTGAATGTCCTGTGGGTACTATGCAAATTCATTATAAGTAAAAATTTAGAAGAAAATAAAATGTTATAGGGGTAAAGTGGTAAGGAAAATTATACTCGCAAGTTTAACTTAAACCTCAGTTAAATAAAATATTTTTCGCTGCTGACCATTTTTTCTTTATTTTGAATCATTAAGGCATTCGTCTATCAGATTAAAATGTTATTTTGGCAAGTTTAATTTCGCCAGATTTTTTTCCCAAAATTCAAAAGGTTGTGAGAGTGCCCCATATATTTCCGCGACTGATTGATGGTAGTTACTATTTGTTTCAGAGATCTTTTGACGAAATTCCCGATTCTTTTTCAGATCGTTTGCAAAATTCGTGATTTTCTTTTCACGACCGACTTTCAAAATTCGTGTTTTTTTGCGCGATCATTTGGTTAAATTCTCAATTATTTTGACCAAATTTACATTTTTTTTGTCCGCGACTATTTGACGAAATTTGCGATTTTTTTTCTCGTGATTCTTAGACGAAATTCGCAATTTTTTGTCCATTCTTTCGACGAAATTTGCAATGGTTTTTGCGCGACCGAATGTCGAAAATCGCCATTTGCTTCCGCGACTTTTGGTAAAATTCAAGCTATATTTTACGGTTGTTTCAGGAAATTCGCAATGTTTTCCGCGGCGAATTTCAGATTTTGTGATTTTTTTCACCAATCGATTGACGAAAATAGTTATTTCCTTCCGCTATCTTTTGCTACGACCATTGAAGGCGATTTCGCAATTTTTCCTACGACCTATTAGAAATTTCCCGATTTATTTATTTTTTTTTTTTTTCGGGGGAGGGGGGGGGGGGTGTATCGCTTCGCGGAACTCACAATTTTTTTCCCGTGATTCTTTACCAACTTTCGCGTTTTTGTTTCCGGCGATCGTTTCACGGAACTCACAATTTTTTTCTTCGCGATACATATCTTTCCGCAACCGATTGATGGTATTCGCTGTTTGTTTCAGATATCATTTGACGAAATTCGTGATTCTTTTCCACGATAGTTTGTCGAAATTTGTGATTTTCTTTTCAAAACCCACTTACGAAATTCTCTTTCGCTCGATCCCTTGTTTAAATTCTTGATGACCAAATTCGTGTCTTTTCATGGGTGATTCTGTTCTGAATTTTCCGAAAATTTAAAGCATTCGGTTCCGAAAATTTTTTTAAATTGTCATCAGTCCGAAAATCCGGGCATAAAAAGTATCGAAAATGGTCGCCGAAAAAATCGATTTCGTCAATCGTACGCAGGGAAAACAAGTAAGAAAAATCTTGCGTTAAGCAACTTTCCAACACTTCCTGGATGCTTTAACGAAACTTCGTTATTTAGAGAAATAAGGTATATAAGAGATAGTAAACATTTTAGAAAACGCATGAAACATTTGAAAAACTGATTTCTGCAGTTACTGTCTACAGCCAAAGATGTATTCCAATTCTTTTGAACAGCCCTGTATTTGATCTGTAAGTTGATATATATACTATATAATGGGAAAATTTAGTTTAACAAGAAAACGCATAACAGGTTGAATTTTCTCTTTCAGCAATTTATACTAATAGATCAAAGCATACTTGAATACTTTTCTACAACCCTAGATTTCACCTAGTACATTTATTACACGCCACTATTTAGCTAAAATTTATTTCAAACTAAAACACTGTTAAAACTACTGAAATCACATTTCCAGAAACTATAATTTATATAAGGCCATGTATACAATTCTTTGCGTGACCCTGTATATTATTTTATCTATATTCTACAAATATTTCTTAGTAAATTAAATGCAGTTCAGCTTAAAAATGCATAACTTATATTTAAAAACCATCTTTAAGCAATTTGTACTCATACCTAGTAACCATTACGAATTTTTTCGTGTAGCCCTGTACATGAATTATAGTATTTATATACACCATATACTAAGCATAACTATAGCGAAACATAGAAGCGCATATCATAATTAAAAACGCATTTCCAGCAATCATCGCTACTGTACAGTACTTCAGATACAATATAGTATCTGAAATCTTTTGTGTCTCTCTGTAAATGCTATGCACTTCATATTATACATGAAATAAGTTATTCTAAACCTCAGCGATGTATATCAATATCATTATATACGAAATAATTTAACAAAATTAAAATACGCTGCAAGCAATCCCCTCCACCCCTATAACATTATGTATTGGAATACTTTTCTGTGGCCCTGTAAATGAATAATAACTATCCTTTGCATCGTATATTCTACAGAATGCATATTTTAGTACACTCGATAAATGCATATCAATTTTATTATGTTTGAAAGCGTGTAACATTAAAAACCATTTTAAACGATTTTTCCCCATAGGCCGAAATGTAACGGAAAACTTTTGACTGTCCTTGTAAATGAACTAAACATGCTAGAAACTTTATTTGAAATAGGGATCGTGTTATGGTAGAGGTCACTAACATCCAAAAATTTCAGAACGATCCGAGTATATTTACGAGAGTTAGAGCGCGGATAAACGGACAGACAAACCGAAGTCACTCTTTTCAACTTTGTTGGAAAGTGTTAAAAACGAATTTCGCCAAAGAATCGCGAGATAAAACGCGAATTTTTTCACGGGATAGCGGAAAAATACGAATTTCTCCAAAGGGACTGTGAAAAAACGCATAATTAGCGCCGAGAAGAGGTTTCCCTCCTCTGCTGTTGTAACCTTTCAGAAAATTTGCTATGAATCTCAGATTTTTTTTTTTTTTTTTGTATTCAGAATCAGTCTTTCCGTCTTTTTGTCTGCGATCATTTGACGAAGTTTGCAATTTTTTCTCGTGAACGTTAGACGAAATTCGTAATTCTTGTGCATTCTTTTGACGAAATTTGCGATTTTTCTGTGCCCGAATGATGAAAATCGCCATCCACGGTCCTTTGAGGAGATTCGCGATTTTTTCCCGACGAAGAACCATAATTCCCATTTTTTTTCCGCCGATTGTTTCATGGAATTCACGATTTTCTTTATACGATCCTCTGCCAAATTGTGCGAATTTTTCTACGACCGATTGACGAAAATGATATTCGGTATTTGTTTCAGAGATTTTTTGACGAAATTTCCGATTCTTTTCCATGGTCTTTTGTCTAAATTCATCTTTTCTTTTCCCGATCGACTGTGCTAGTTCTTGATTTTTTGCGCGATTTTTGATTAAATTCTCAGTTTTTTATGCGATTATTTAACCAATTTGTTTTTTTGTTTTTTTTTTGACCGCGACCATTTGACAAAATTTGCGATTTTCTTTCCGTAATTGTTAGGCGAAATTTAAAAGTTTTTATCGCGATCCATGCAAAACTTTTTTTTTTCTTTTTTTTTTTTTTTTTTTTTTTTTGTGACCGATTGTTGATGTCTGCGATTGTTTTCGTTACCGATTATAGCACAAAATTAGCACTCGAGAATCTTCGAGTATCACTTAAAACTTGGCGATTAACTTTATTGCCTTCATTCGCCAAACTTAATGGGCAATTTCCGCCAAATGCGTTGGTTGAGAGATGTATCGCCGCCAAGGAGGAAAGGGGGTAAATTCGTTCGGAATTTATGACATCCAGATCGGCGATTTTCCCGAACGTAAGAAAACAAAGTAGCGAGGGTGATTCTGTTCCGAATTTTTAGAAAATTAAAAAAAAGGCCGGATATCTGTCCGAAAACCCGGACACAAAAATATCGCTAATTTCGACATGACTGCAGTGAAAAATCGATTTCGTCAATCGTTCGAAGAAAAAAATCATCAATTCCGTCAAAGAATCGCGGCGGAAAACGCGAGTTTCGTGAAAGAATCTCGTTGGGAAACGCGAATTTCGTCAAAGACCACATAAAAAGGTGAATTTCGTCGAAGAATGGTGGAAAAAACTCAAATATCGTGAAAGAATCGCTAAAAAACATACAATTCTTCCAAAGATCACAAAAAAACGCAAATTTCGTCAAAAAATTCAAATTTCTTTAAAAAATGGCGAAAAAAATACAAAATTCGTCAAAAAAAACGCAGATTTTGTCAAAGGATTGCAAAAAAATGCAAATTTCGTCAAAGAATCGCGTAAAAAACGCAAATTTCGTCAAAACCCGCAAATCTCATCAAAGGATCGCGAAAAAAATGCAATTTTTTTTTTCAAAGAATGGTGAAAAAAAAATCTCCACAAATTTCATCAAAAAATCGCGAAAAAATGCAAGATTCGTCAAAAAATCGTGGGAAAAACTCAAATTTCGTGAAAGAGTCAATAAAAAAAACAAAATTCTTCCAAGGATCGCAAATAAACGCAAATTTCTTTAAAGAATGGCGAAAAAAAATACGAATTTCGACTAACGATCGCGAAAAAAACGCAGATTTCGTCAAAGGATCGCGGAAATAACTAATTTTGTCAAAAAAATCACGGAAAAACGCAAATTTCGTCAAAGAATCGCGAACAAATGCAAATTTTGTCGAAAAAACGCAAATTTCCCCACATTCCGTCAAAAGATCGTTGCTCTCGAAGTTGGTAGACGGGAGGTGCTGGGTTCGAACCCAATCGCGCCCGTCGGCCTAACCATTCGGAGTTTTCGTTGTTTTCTTCGAACCTTGGAAAACCTTGCGTAAATACGGGTTAGGTTCCCTTAGAAAGACCCCCACTGAGGGCCCCTAGGACCAGCCGTCAAAAATCACCTCGTCAAAAGATCGCCGAAAAACGCAAATTTCTTCAAAGAACAGCGAAGAAAACCCGACATGTTTCGTCAAAAGATCGCGAAAAAAACGCGAATCTCGTTAAATGATCGCGGAATAAACGCGAATTTCGTTGAAGGTTCGCAGAAAAAAAGCAAAGTTAGTGCCAGGAGGGGATTCACCCCCTTCCCCCCTCAGCTGTAACCATTTTAAAAATTTTTTGTGAATTTAAGAATTTTTTAGAATCGCCCCTGGAAAGTAGATAACTAATCCTTATTAGTTCAAAGGTCATGAACCTCTCTCTTCAGGAGGGGGGGGGGGGGTAATTGCACTTTTGACCATCCATACCGATATTTGATTTGTTATAGAAACTACCTAAACCAGGGATGGCGAACCTTTTTGAGTATGCGTGCCAAAAATTCAAAATTATTGGGAATTAAAACGGCCTATAGAGGCGCTGCTCGCAACCTTCGGTACAGGAAAATTGTCCCTTTAATTTCCCTTTAACTAATGCTAAAGTGCCATTGAAATAATTCTTTATTGTAAATGCATTTGAAAGTCTTAGATATTCAAATTCTGATAACTTTTCCTTTGTCATACAAGACAAAACACAAATGTAACAAGAAATCTGAAATTGTGCAAAAGAATAATCATTCTGAACAAATTTAAAATACATGTAATGCAATGTACTTGCACGGGACTATCCTGAAGCGAGAAGTTACATCTTTTCTCCACCAGATGGCGTATTCGAGCGCTTGAATCGCCAATTATGTATCAGCATTCTAACGTGCCAGAAACATTTAAACTTAGATAAAATCCAACAATTAATTTTTATAGAAATTTTACTTAAATATTTTTACACATATACTAAATTCGATTCCTATCTTATTTATTATACTGTATTTACTCAAAAATATAGCCATGTTGCATCGAATTCCATAATCTATAAATGAATTTTTCTTTTATTGTACACTTCCGAATTTGATCATTTTTAGTTCTTCAGGTAGAAGCAGGTTCAATAGATACATAATTATTTGCACTAACAGTTGAAATTTACTTTTCATTTTTCAAAGTTAAAACCTAAATATAATAAAACCTAAAATAACTTAAAACCGTAAACCCAAATAAAATAAAACCTAATCTGAAGTAGAAGCGTGTCAATTGGGTATATTACTATGCAAACTTTACTATCTCTTAAAATTCAATTTTTAAAAATGAACTTTGGAAAACACTACACTGTTAAATAATTTGGCGAGAAAATGATGCTACAGGGGGCTTCCATTTAATTCTATAATACCTTAATTCATTCAAAAGTAACGGAGTATTTTAATGTAAAATGATGCCAGAAACGTTACACAAATGAACAAGTTACACAAAACTATATTTTTTGTAAAAAACATAAAATGGATTGTTCTCCATAAACTGAATATAATCTATAATTTTTTACGCGTGCCAGAGAAGTTTTCTTTTACGTGCCAAGTTCGGCACGCGTGCCATAGGTTCGCCATCACTGAACTAAACAATCTAAAATGTTAAATCATCTAAAATTGAATTAAATTAATATGATCCTTCTGCAGCAATAAAAATTTGGTAGGAAGACAGTTAGGTGAGGTCACGAAAACCTAATTTGATTGATAAACTTTAGTGTCAAAAATAGTACTTTTTGTAGTTCTTTATTTCGGTGTAATTAATGGTAAAAATAAAATATTCAAGATTTTATTAAAATGATTCTTAAAATATATTTTAATTTTCTTGTCTCTTTTATACATTACATTAAGAATGTCTAAATATCTTTAAATATGATTGACTGCAGAAATTTCTTGGTTATATTTAATGCCTGATGGTTAGATGTAATGCCTGTTCTTTTTTCAGTTGAGTGTAATCCTATTGAATGGTAAGTAAATGATATTAATAAAATACAATGTTGATAGTTAGAAAAAAATACGATTTTATATGAAGTGTTCGTGATTTTATTACTGGTTTGGTTAGTGGTTACAAAAAACTGGCCGCTGAAAAATGCCAGTGTACTGGCCATTGGGTAAAAATGTTAATTTTGATCTATATTACCGATTGGCTTGAATTCGCGACTGTTTGATGAAGTGATTTTGTGAAATTCCCGAAGAAAAAAAAATCTGCGCTTTCACAAAACTTAAAAAAAAGAAAATCGCGGACGAATCATATGCCTGAGCAAGAAGTAAATTTGGAAGATTCCATCCAAACAATTTTTTTTTTTTTTTTATGCGGGATAATCCCTTTTTGTGTGCTATTTGCGATATCCCATACGTTATTTCTAACCCTGCCCCTCAAATAAAACTTATAGTGTTATTATGTTGTTATTACACGAGGAGTCAAAGTCACTTGAAAATCCAGGCGTCTCCATGTTATTCCTATGGCCATGTTCCACCATTCCGTCTCAATATTATTCCATGTTATCCAGGGGAGTCGCTTCGAAAGCAAGCAACTTTTTTTCTGTGGGCGCGTCTTTGACGCCTGAAACGAAGCGAGTCTTAAGATACATAGACCTGCAAACTGTCAGTTTAACTGAGGATTTTTGATCACAGCTGTTGCACGGCAGTATATATGCTTTATATTTTAATTTATCTAAGAAAATGCTTTTATCAGCGTATTTTTTCATTGCGGATCATTAAGTGTTAGTCTACCTTATTTCATTTAGGCCTTTTTTTTTTTTTCTAAAAAAAAACCTTATTATTCATCAATTTTTTTGTTTTTTTTTCGTATAGCAAGTAAGTATTTCAATAAACATCCTCCAAGGATGAAAATATAGTGTTACTTTCGTTAATATGCATTTTTTTAAATTACCTTTTTGCATAAAAATTAGTTTAAAAAACTTACATTTTTCTGCAAGTAATTTAAAATTTTGTAAATTGCTATATCATGTTACAGTTGCTACCTTTAATCTGAATTTCCCTACCAGTTACTTTTGTAAGTCAAACTTAAAGAAAGTGGAATTATAATCTTTAACAATATGTTTCCATATAAATTTCGCCTTTATTTAGGTTTATAAGGCATGTATACTCTTTTCCAAACATGCCATCCATAAAATTAATAATAAATCGCTTTATTTAACTTTATTACTGAAAATTCAATATTTATAACGCATATTTAGATATAAAAAATAGCTTCATGTAAAAAAATATGCCATAAACTTCATATATATTGATAAAAATTAATTTTTAAGCTCATTCTGGCCATAGCACTTATTTATGGTAAATAACCACAGCTGACGTACAAACCTCACGGTTCAGGTGTTTCAATTTACTTCAGATGGCTGCCATTATTTCGCATACTTTTGAATGGGATTTGCCGGTCTATGTATCTTAAAAGTCTTTGCACAAACTTGACACGGGCGGCTCAGAAAAATTTATGTGGGCGATTTGATCACGTGATTGTGCGTTTTGTGCTTATATGTTTTATTGATTGTGCTTTGTTTGGTAGGTTGATTGATACAATTTAACAATTCAATTGGTGCTATAATTTTTTTTTTTTTTTTACTTTTTAACAATTTTCTTTTCATCTATTTAAAAATGATTTATCAGTTGCTTTACATTTTTCGTGATAAATAGAAGGCTGTTAATAAACCAAGATTGTGATATCACCCTATTAGGAGATTTATGTGTAAGCTACTATATTGGATAATGGATTTCAATGGAATTTGCACTGTTAGTTAGACAATTTTTCAGAGAAGTTTTTAGTATATATATTTCTCATTTTATGATTGCATGTTTTAATACCGTGTGGATAACAGACCAAAATACATCATAAAATATGAGAAACAAATGACACTCAAAATCATGTTAGTATGCAGGGACCGATTAAGCTCTGAAGTTATGGGAAGCACAGTTTCATTTCGGGGGGGCCCCTTTCATTCGGGATGTGTTTTCTATTCGACGTCCCGAAAACTCATCAATGCTACAAATATTATTCACTAGCTCAGTTGAATTCACATTAAAGAAAGATTTTTTTATGTTCCACTTACAAATAATAGGATACAATCTGTGCAAAAATGATTTTGCATAGTAAAAATATAATTTGGATAAAACGTTTGAATTCAGAATGCATGCACAACATAAAATATTAATATTATACGTTGTGCATGCAAGCTAATTTGAATTATATTTAAATTCAATATATAAAATAAACAATGCATCTAAAATAATGGACAGACTGGAGAATTGTGATCATATGGTTGAAACTGACCTAACGAAAAAGTAATTTGTAATGAAGGGTATTTTTATGAAACACTTAAAACAACCATATATATATGTGTGTAAATAAGTTAATAATTTGAAAAGAAATTAGATAGAATTTTGGAATGGAATTAATTCGATGTAAAAACTGGGGGGCTCTGTTTTCTCAATTTCGTGTCCCTTCTAATTTTCTAAGGGAAGCACGTGCTTTTCATGCCTATTTGATAATCAGGGGCTGTTAGTATGAGCAAAATACTTCTTATACGTTCAGTAAAAATCTTATAAACATTCTAATCATGCTTTATTCACCACAAAACTAGATGCAAAACGCATATATGTTACATCTTTAAAAACTATATGTGCAGATATTTTTAGCTAAAATAGTGTACATCTGTTACATTTATTTTTATAATATTTTCCATGTTGATTTTAACACCTTAAAATATGATTTGCATCCCAGTCTTGACAAAAATTCACTCCTAAAGTACTCAAAAAAAAAAAAAAAAAAAAAAAAAATCCCTGCCGGCCCGGCCTACAGGCGGATGTAGATTTCGAAGTTAACTATACTAATTTCACCAACAAAAACTAAATCATGATTAGATATAAACCCACTTTAACAATTTTATCTGACCGCTTTCGACGAGTTTTTTTTTTTCATTTTTATATAATAGCTGGTTTTATCAGAATCATGTTAAGGTAGTATTAAAAAAATAGATACTCATTTTTAATAGAAAAATATGAAACTTGCTGACGTGATTTTTGAAGAGATTTATAAGCAACCCGTGTTTTTATTTTTCGTTATATTAATTAAAACTTGATTAATAAATAATTATTTTCTCAGTAGGGCAATATTTTTCGTTTCTAACACAATCGCTTCGGGAAATTCTGTTCAAAATGCCTACTTTGACATCATGTTTGAAATATATTCTGCCTCTATCAAAAATCGATCATTACGGTACATTATATAGTTTCTGAATAAGAGAATCTACCAATTCAATGCATTTGAGAGCAAAAATCAATTTAAAAATGTGTAAGAAAATAAACAGTTTGGATTTGAATACACCCTTAATAAGATGATTTTTTTCTTCAACCGCTATGTATTTTTAATTTGTTTTTTCTGTAAGAATTGGTCCTATCAAAAACTTGTCTATATAAATGTTGAAGACAATATTAAGAAGATATATGATGAATTCATGGGGATTTTATATCTTGTGAATTGATGGAGTTAAAAAAATTTGCGCATATAAAAGTTGTAGATAATATTAAGGAGATTTATAATAAAATTAATTGGATTTGATATCTTGAGAATTGACGAAGTTATGAATTTTTTTTCTCCCCAAAACCCTATTTGTTGCGCCCTTTGAGCCCATTTTTAATTTTATAAAAAATCTGTGATACATAAATTTTTGGCCCTATTTTTAGAAGTAATAAAAACTTTAAACTGATTTGATATGTACAAAAATTAAGAAGTTATGGGGATTTTTCGGTTTTCACAAAACCCCTCCCTATTTCCATCCCCTTGGTCCGATTTTGCCCATTAACGAACCTGACCGAGCTTTTAGGCCCCTTGATTTTACGTATCAGTTTGGAAGATATTTGTGCAGTATTGTGGAAGTTATCGTGTCCAGAAGAAAGTGTGATATATAACATATAATCACTGGAAATCTTGATATTGTTCATGATTTTAAATTGAAACAACTAATGGGTTATGGTACTAAATATAGACTTCCATCTAAATTTAATGTTAAATCTATTATCAAACAGTTTGCATATGATATTGATATTTTTATTTATAAAATTTCTATCTCTTATAATAAGCCTATTGAATATTTTAATCAATGGAAGATATTAGTAATTGAAAAATTAACTATGGCTTTAAAAAATAATATTGCTGATTTGGTTTCTATTAATACAAAGCATTATTTCCAACAAATTACTAAATTACAAAAAAACTACGTTATTACATATGTAGACAAATCTCCTAACAATTATGCTATTATATGTAAATCATATTATCACCAACTTCTTACAAATTCTATTTCTTCTAATAAGTCATTTCAAAAAACTAATGAAACTGTAATTGTAAATAATCGTAAAATTCGAAGTTATTATAAACTATTAAATATTTTATCTACTAATTTTAATTATCCATATTTAGTTCTTATTCCCAAATTTCATAAAACTCCTATTAAATTTAGGACTGTTACTATTGGTTGTAATACATATAATAATAAAGCAATACACTTCTCTTAAAAATTCTTAATCAATTATATGTACTTACTACAAATAATGATAATACACATTGTATAAAAAATAGCTATCAACTTGTTAATATTTTAAAAAATCTTCATTGTGTTTATAATATAACGACATATGACTTCAAAGATCTTTTTAATAATATAGACCTATTAGATTTACATAAAATTATAAATGCATTATTTAAAAAATATTATAAAAAACTGGAATTACCATCTAATATAGATATTGCATATTTTAAATCTTTAACTAACTTCATTATCTATAATAATTATATATTCTAAGATAATACTTTATATTTACAGCATGTCGGTATACCACAAGGCGGTTGTACTTCCAGTTTACTCTCAGACTTATACTTATATCATTATGAACGTAATTTTACTAATAATAATCTACATTTATATCGTTATATTGATGACATCATTTTAATTAATACTGATCAATCTGCAATTACTCGATTTCCAGTTGATTATCCCACTAATTTGGAATTAACGGAAAGCCTTTTATCTAACAATACAATTAACTTCTTAGATCTTAAAATTACAATCAAAGACAATAAAACAATCACAGATTTATATGACAAACGTAAAGAATTTAAATTCAAAGTTAATACATTTACAAATTTTAAATCTTGTCTACATCATTCTGTATTTCGGAATATAATACTTAATCATTTATATAGAATAAAATGTTTATGTACTTCTCCTCTAATTAACAATAATATTAAAAAACTAATTTATGATGCATTAAATCATGGTTTTCCAAAAAAATTCATATATTCATTAATATACAATTAGTACTTTTCTTACATGATCTATTAAAACAAATTAACACATGCGTAAACAAAATTACAAAAAAATTATAAAATAAAAAATTATCTATAAAAAATTAAAAATTGTAAAATAATTGTCTGAGCGAAGCGAAGGCTAATACTCAGCGAAATATTACTGTCCGGACACTTTACTACTACGATGGATATTAACGCCATGTCCTACTAAAAAAAAAGCCTAATAAAAACCTTTCGTCAAGCATAACTCAAAAAATATTTATCGGATTTCGTTTCTGATTGCACCAGAAGGTACCTATGAGGGTCGCCGACTGAATGCACCTACTATGAAAAATAAGTTCCAAATCGTTTAAAAATTATATAAAAAAAACTCTTAAAAAAGCACAATTTATCTGCATACGTCACAGAAATATGGTGTGCGTCACTTTCACCGGTTGATGTTTTCGTAGACAACTGGTTTGAACACATGAAGCACATAAAAAAAATACGCACGCAGTAATATTGAATAGATCAGTTTCAACCACGTGATCACAAAGTGCAACAACCCGTGGCAACCAGTTTTGGTGGGCAAACAAATAATAATACAGTATTCCGTGCCACGGTGACCGTTTTTAGCCTGTTGTATAAAATCTGGCATGTTGTATGACATACAATTGTGGATGATTAAAACAAAAGACATGAGTGTTTATTGATCCGGAGGTTATCTTTCTCTGGATGTCTGTCTGTCTATCATACAGCATGCAATTTTCTTGTAAAGGATGATATTATTATGCAGTAAAACCTCCATAACGGACACACCCGATTAGTGGACACCTCTATTTAGCGGGCATTTTTTCGATTACCAACCCTTAAATAACTGTAAATTTTTTACTCTCAGTAGCGAACACCTCCAAATAGAGGACAAATTCTGCCCTCCCGAGGTGTTCGCTATTCAGAAGTTTTACTGGTAAAACCTCCATAGCGGACACACCCGATTAGCGGATACCTCTATTTAGCGGACATTTTTTCGATTATCAACTCTTAAATAACTGTACATGCTTTACTCTCAGTAGCGGTCAGCTCTAAATAGAGGACAAATTCTGCATTCTCGGGGTGTCCGCTATTCAGAGGTTTTACTGTATATAATATTGATAATTATTTTACAGGGCCGCACAAAAGAATAAGAATATATGAAACAAATATAAACTATATTCGGGATTGGTAGATCGCTGATGGTAATGTAATTTTAGGGTGTTGTTACAGTCATCCGCAGCATGTTTTTAGAGTTTCGTCCATCAAACGAAACCCTACCTGTCTCACTCCTTTGCCTGTCTATTTGTCCGTCTGTCACAGAGCCCGTTCTCAGAAACTATATATATCGGAGACTTGAAAATTTGCATACTTATAGCTGAACATCACACGTCAAACGGCAAATAATAAAATTTTGAAAAAAGTCTAATATTTAACCCTCTGTGCTCTAACTTCTGTATTTTAAGCAATTTTTCTAACTCAGCCCCTAATTTAATTAAGTTGGAGACATGAAATTTTGCATACGTATAGCTGAACATCTCACATCAAACGACAAATAATAAAATTTTGAAAAAGGCATAATATTTAACCCTTTGGGCTCTAACTTGTGTATTTAAAGCAATTTTTCTAACTCAGCCCCTAATTAAGTTGGAAACATGAAAGTTTGCATACTTATAGCTGAACACTTGCGATAACACGATAAATCATAAAATTTTGAAAATGTCATATTTAACCCTCCAGTCTCTAACTTCTGTATTTTAAGCAATTTTTCTAACTCAGCCCCTAATTAAATTGGAGACATGAGATTTTGCATACTTATAGCTGAACACCTCACATCAAACGACAAATAATAAAATTTTGAAAAAGGTCTAATATTTAACCCTCTGGGCTCTAACTTGTGTATTTTAAGCAATTTTTCTAACTCAGATCCTAATTAAGTTGGAGACATGACATTTTGCATACTTATAGCTGAACACCTCACATCTAACGACGAAAAATAAATTTTGAAAAAGTCTATTACTTAATCCTCTGGGCTCTAACTTGTGTATTTTAAGCAATTTTTCTAACTCAGCCCCTAATTAAGTTGGAGACATGACATTTTGCATACTTATAGCTGAACACCTCACATCAAACGACAAATAATAAAATTTTGAAAAAGTCTATTATTTAACCCTCTGGGCTCTAACTTGTGTATTTTAAGCAATTTTTCTAACTCAGCCTCTAATTAAGTTGGAGACATGAAATTTTGCATATTTAGCTGAACACCTCACATCAAACAGCAAATAATAAAATTTTGAAAAAGTCTAATATTTAATCCTCTGGGCTCTAACTTGTGTATTTAAAGCAATTTTTCTAACTCAGCCCCTAATTATGTTGAAACATAAAAATTTGCATACTTATAGCTGAACACCTCACATCAAACGACAAATAATAAAATTTTGAAAAAATCTAATATTTAACCTCTAATATTTTGTCTCGCGCAATTTTTAAATTTAAATTGTTTTGCAATACTATTTTTTGTTCATTTTGCATAATAAGTGTAATGTGACGTAATTTGTTCTATTTCAGATTTCTAACGCATGTTAATGAATTTATTTTACAATATCCTTTCTCTTTTAAAATTCCCATGTAAATATAGTTTTTATGGCGTAATTTCCAATAAGTGCCTGCTTTTTATACCTAATTATTTAATTGTAATTTGAAGTTTTTTTTCTGTTTATAATAGTAACGTGTAAATAATTTTTTTATTTGAAGCAAACATTATTGTTTGCGCTGTTTATACAGTTGGCAACAGTTTAAATTAATACCATTTTCTAAAATATGTAAAAAATATCTGACAAAATGAATTTTTGAATTTAAAATAGAAATAAAACCTCAGAAAATGAGTCAAATTAAAAAAAATTAATGAAATCTGCAGACCGGGATCTTCTATTGAATAAAATGATCTAAAAATGATTAAATTCCCATGTATAGCTTTTGCTCTTATAAAATTTTTTTAATGGAACGATTTTGTCCAACTTTAGCAATAAATATCTCTTAAAATACTTCTTCGATTTGAAAACTGTATGCATTAGTGTGTTGATCAAACATTTCGCTATAATACCACCGATTTTCATATATTTGTATGCAATAGTTTTCTTAATATTAACGAAGAAAGACCTCCGGTCACAAAAAATTCAAAACCGGCGTCGGCGGCGGTGACAGCGTTAGTTACTTTTCATAGAATAGAGAGATATATAAAAATGAAAAATTGCCTATCTGTCTGTTTGTAATTCTATAAAAAATCCACAATTTGGAAGCCAAAATTGTGTAGAGATACGTACATGTGTATTAAAACATGGCCGAAACAACTAAAGTAATCCGGAATCGAAGTAACTTATAGTTAATTTTTAATTAATAAAAAACCACCAATTTAAAAGCAATTTCTTATCAAATTTAAACATTTTTCGTTATAGCAGTTGCCAACAATTAAAAAACGCAATAAAATTATTACTACAACAATTAATTTTCTACTGCAAGATTTCCACGTGAAAAAGGAAAATGAAATAAATAGTTTGCCGAATTTTTTTTTTTTTAAAAAAGGTGAATATTACGTCATAACTTTTCTATTGCAAGATATTCACGTGAAATATGAAAATGAAATAAATGGTTTGACGAATTTAAATGAAAGTGAATATAACTTCATAACTTTTCTATCTCAAGGTTTCCACGTGAAAGGGGAAAATATTACGTCATATTGGAAATATAAAGGGCATGGTGGATATAGTATAACGTCATATGAGTGTGAAAAATGTTTTGAAGCATAATAAAAACCCGATTAGGGAAATATTGGCGTATTTTAACATTATTGCTCCAATTATAAATTGAAATAAGTTCATTTATAGCTGTATTCTTTTGAGTCTGTTATATACATTTATACATTTTTATATAGCGTTTTTATATGATTCATTCAACAACATTTCGACTGCTTTTTTTTTTAATGTTTGTTTTGTGTTGTATGTTAAATTTTGAAATTGATTTTTCAGAACAAACGTCCTTCAAATTCTGGGCAACGCCGGCACTTAAGCTTGTAACAGATAAATGGCTTTTGTATCTGTACATCTAATGCTAATATTATAAAGCGTTATAATATTATAAAGTATATAATATTATTAATGCTTGTACGTTTGTGAGGTGTTATCTCTGAAACTACATAGCCAACTTTAAAAAATGTTGGTGGCGATATCTGCTCCGAAAAAAAGGCTATTTTATGTCAGTGCAAGAACCTACATCGCTGCAGGAGCAAAAAAGTTCAAAAATTGTGATTTCTGCGATATTGATTGGGTTAGAAACTTTAAATTTGGTGCGGTAGTTACTTTTAAGATGTAAATACTCGTAATGAACGCTCTCTAAAAGGTTCAATTTGACGGATAAACGTAAAAATTTCTAGAAACTTTCTAAACTATGATTTATTTGGAATACTGAAATTTTTGGGATACTGTTGGGGTTAGAAACTAGAACTTTAACGAAGAACATGGAACTGTTAGGAATATAAACATGAAAATTGACATGGCTGTTTTTATCATGACGTAAATTCTCGCAATAGAACAATTTCTAAAAATGTCGCTATAAAAAACAGTGCAGAAACAAAAAACTTTCAAAAATTTTCTATTTCTCTGTTACTGCTGAGCCCAAAATCTTGAAATTTTGCTTCGGGTTAGTTTTAAAATATACAATTGTCTCTATGAATGGTTTCTAAAAAATTTAAAATTTAAAAAGATCAAATTAACGGAAAGCGATCTCAGTTACCATTAATTTGGAATTATTAGGTACAGCAACTTTAAATATTTCATAATGCTGCATTTCCTGCGCAAAACATGCGATTTAAATGCAACAAAACTGATAGATACCCACCTAGCATTAAATAAATTGCGTAAATATTGAATAAAGACCTGTATGAAACAGTGAGTAGGTTGCCCGAAAGTACTTGTTAAAGTGTTCCTTCTCTAGGCTTTTCTCTCTCTCGCCAAGGCCACTAACAGAGGGAAGTGCCGTTTTAAATGTGATATGAATTTTTTATCCGATTCATTTTATCATAAGGTCATATTCTCAATTATCATTAGTAGATTTTTTATATATTAACTTATTCTGGTGAAATTTTGTAATCGGGTTCATATTGGCGTATGTTAGCTTGCATGATTTGCTGAATAAATATGTATGGATTTGTAAATTACTTCAAATGACACTTTGACAGCTCAAAAGTTATGCAGACGATATATTCAGATCTTGTGTCATACGTTATGTTGTAATCATTGCCGATTTCTTTTATTTAATACATGCTAAATACAGCTCAACTTGTGCAGAATATGTTTGAAAACAAAACAATACAGCGTATGTAGTGGCCAGCATACACTCATCATTTAAATCCGATCGAGCATATCTAAAACACACTCTAACGAAGCATTGCATGCGACTTTTGATGTATTCGGTACTTTGATACTATATTAGATTTTGAGAAGAGAATTCCTTAAATGTTATCGACAACCTCATTGCATCCGTGGAAAATAGATATTGTACAATATTAACTATTCCGGGGGAGCACACACCATATAAAGTATAGTCCATTCTTTTTAAACATCATATATTTGTCATTTAAAGTTACTCAAATTGGTGCGGAGCGTCTGATTATGCTCTTGACATAATTTTATACAGTTAAAATTCCGATATAAGTAAATTAGCGTTTCATTTTCTATTTTACTTTTAATATATTGCGTACTTTCCATTTTATATCCATGCATGGCTGTCTTGAATGGTTTGATTTCCCATTTTTTTAAACAGTGTATACGAATTTATATATAAGATTTTGTAATTCTACAATTCGTTTATTTTCATCATTTCAATTTTTCGCAGTATATGGACAATTAAAGATAACATCTCATTTTCTTTGCTTCCACATGTTATTATTAAATCTATGTTCTCAGTAATATCGCTCAGACTAATCCCTCTGAGGGAAGTCCTAGTATAAAAAAATATTATAGGTTGGTTGGTAATATATTTGTTGCATAGATGTTTTTAGATGGTAATAGATGAAATTATTAGATTAAAAAAGATTAACTTTATTAACAAGAGAACAGCATGGTTGAGCGGGAGATGGCGAAGGAATCAACAACAAATCAGTTAGGGGAACGGTTACAGTTAAAGCTAATATCGATTACGATTAATTAAGGTTATGGAAACAGTTAAATATAAATACATGGTACATGACATCTCCTTTTTTTTTTTTTTTCAATTAATGCACATATAAGGAAACTGTTAGAAAATGCTCTTTTGTTTTCAAGAACATCCACCAGATGGCAGCATCAGACAATCTTTTTATTTGATCTACTGTGACAGACACTCAGTTCATATTTTCAAAAAACTTCACTGTTCTGCTTATCACTATTTTTCTACCGCCTATATAAATTCGATATCCTTTGCTTCTTAAATCGTAACCAACAAAGACTCCTTCAGTGGCCTTTTCGTCAAATTTTTGTCTCTTCTGTTTATGAACATACACATATGCTTTGCATCCAAATACTTTAAGGTGACTCAAATTTGGCTTATGCCCATTCCACACTTCATATGGTGTCTTTTCAGTTGATTTTGTGGGTAATCTATTTTGTAAGTAGGCTGCTGTAGCTATGGCTTCTGCCCAGAATGTTTTTGGCAATTTAGCATTTATAAGCATGGCTTTACTCATTTCAATAAGCGAGCGATTCTTTCTTTCTGCAACTCCATTTTGGGACGGTGAATATGGCGTCGTTGTTTCATGATTTATTCCTAAGTTTTTAAGGTAGTCTTTGACATATTCGTTGCAATATTCTGTTCCATTGTCACTACGCAAAGATTTAATCTTCAATCTAAATTTGTTTGTTGTTGATGCAACATACTCTTTTAATTTATCAAATACTTCATCTTTAGAAGAAATAAAATATACTTGTGTATAACGAGAGTAATCATCAATAAATGTAACGAAATATCTTTTTGATCCCATACTTTTTGTTTCTGCAGGACCGCATACGTCGCTGTATATCAAATCAAGTGGTTTTTTACTTCTGTATTGCGTTTCTTTTGGAAATGATTTTTCTGTTAACTTAGCTTTTATGCAACTTGAACATTCAGTATTATGAGAACAATTATTCACAGTAATACCTAAAGCTAAATCATCCTTTTGAATTTTCTTGATGGATTCCAAATTTCTATGGCCCAGCCTTTGGTGCCATTTTAGAATGCAGTTAACATTAGAACAAACGGGTAATATTTCTGAAGCACTATATACCTTTTCATTTGTAGGTATTATTTTTAATCTGTATAACCCCTCATCAGCTTTTGCATCTGCAACTAAGATGTTGCCCTTTTTAATTAAACATATATCATCTTTAAATGTTACAACAAAACCTTTCTCAATTATGAGACTGAACTTATCTCAATTTTAAATATAGTAATATAAAAGAAGAAAATATAATATAATTAAATTCAAAGAAATAATTATTTTCTGAATGTTGGTATTTTTCACAAGTGAATGATATAAAAGAAAATTCAAAGAATTGTTCTTATTTTGAAACCAAAAGTGTATTGATAAGAAAAGAAATTATTTTGATTTTGATTTTGCCAGTTTCTTATTGAAATTTTATTATATAAGTTGCAAATGTAAATTTATGTTTTAAACAAAGAATTTAACATTTAAGAACAGTTTTTCTGAAATCAAAAGTAACTTCAAAAATTGTTCTCAAGAATTTTATTTTGTTCTTATTTCATCATTAGCATTATATTTGAGTTTATAATTGTTGTTTTGATGTATTAATAAGAGAAAAAGTTTTATTTTCTGTGAAATAAGCAAATATTATTATATCATAATGTCTAGTATTAGAGAATCTCATTATGTTGATAAATTAACTGATGACAACTATTCAGTTTGGAAGTTTAAAATAGAGCAATTGTTAATCAAAGAAGGTTTGTATGATGTTGTATTTGAACCTAAAAAGGAAAATGATGATAATTGGGTAAAAAATGATAGAAATGCTAGGGCATTAATTTGTTTAAATATCTCAGATTCACAAATTGTTCATGTCAGACATGCTAAAAGTGCTAAAGAGACATATGATCAATTGAAATCTGTTCATGAAAGAGTAAATTTAACAAATAAACTTTATCTTCTTCGGAAGCTGTATTCCACTAAATATAATGAAAGCATTAAAATGCAGGATCATATTAATTCTGTCTTAGAATTAGCAGAAAAATTAAGAAGTATAGGTGAAGTAATACAAGATGATAATTTAATAGCTATTTTGCTCTGTTCCTTACCAAATTCTTATAGTACCTTTATAACTGCTATTGAAAGTAAATATGAAACAGATTTATCATTAAAATATGTTCAAAACAAATTAATTGATGAGTATCTTAGAAGAGTTGAAACTAAACAAATTTCAACAAAATTTGAATCTATTGCTTTGAAGGGTAATAGGGATAAACCAAAGCATTTGAATAAGCAAAAATTTTGTTCTCATTGCAAAAAGAATAATCACAACCGTGAAGATTGTTTTCACTTAAAGGGTAATAATACTAACAAAACAAAACCAAATTTTACTCAAGATAGATCACGTCAACAGTTTAAAAAACCAAACAATTTCTCTGCCTCTACTGCTAGTCAAAATGAAAATCCATTAGATTCTCAGAACTATCATGAATTAATGGAAGAATCAAATTCTTCGAGTTTTGTTATGAAATCTCAACAAAATGGAAATAAAAACAAAAATTTGTCTTTTGTTATTGATTCAGGTGCGTCTGTTCATTTAGCTAATTCTTTGGAACTGTTCTCAGAATTAAAAAGTTCGAATAAAGATACAATTACAATTGCTAATGGAACTAAATTAATTGCAAAGGGAAAGGGTAAATGTACTTTTAATATTGAAACACTTAATGGTCAAACAAATAGAGTTACATTAGATCATGTGCTTTATGTTCCCGAGTTGGATAGTAATTTATTATCTGTCCAGTCTTGTACTGAGAAAGGTTTTGTTGTAACATTTAAAGATGATATATGTTTAATTAAAAAGGGCAACATCTTAGTTGCAGATGCAAAAGCTGATGAGGGGTTATACAGATTAAAAATAATACCTACAAATGAAAAGGTATATAGTGCTTCAGAAATATTACCCGTTTGTTCTAATGTTAACTGCATTCTAAAATGGCACCAAAGGCTGGGCCATAGAAATTTGGAATCCATCAAGAAAATTCAAAAGGATGATTTAGCTTTAGGTATTACTGTGAATAATTGTTCTCAAGAATTTTATTTTGTTCTTATTTCATCATTAGCATTATATTTGAGTTTATAATTGTTGTTTTGATGTATTAATAAGAGAAAAAGTTTTATTTTCTGTGAAATAAGCAAATATTATTATATCATAATGTCTAGTATTAGAGAATCTCATTATGTTGATAAATTAACTGATGACAACTATTCAGTTTGGAAGTTTAAAATAGAGCAATTGTTAATCAAAGAAGGTTTGTATGATGTTGTATTTGAACCTAAAAAGGAAAATGATGATAATTGGGTAAAAAATGATAGAAATGCTAGGGCATTAATTTGTTTAAATATCTCAGATTCACAAATTGTTCATGTCAGACATGCTAAAAGTGCTAAAGAGACATATGATCAATTGAAATCTGTTCATGAAAGAGTAAATTTAACAAATAAACTTTATCTTCTTCGGAAGCTGTATTCCACTAGAAAGATATTCTTACAAAACTGAAGACAGTTGTTCCAAAAATCAAGATCCTGAAACTTTTAAAGATGTTTTACAATTACCAGTAAAAGATCAACAGAAATGGTTTCAAGCTATGAAGGAAGAATTTAACTCTTTAAAGGAAAATGAAGTGTTTGAGCTTGTTACTTTACCCAAAGGCAAGCACGCCATTGGCTGTAAATGGGTTTACAAAACAAAACATAATGAAAATGGAGAAACAATAAAATGCAAAGCACGATTAGTTGCCAAAGGTTTCGCTCAAAAATTAGGCACTGATTATGATGAAACCTTCTCTCCTGTCGTCAAACATACAACTATTAGAGCTTTTCTGACCTGGGCAGCTTATCATAAAGCCAGAGTATTTCAAGTAGATGTTAAAACAGCCTTTCTACATGGTAAACTAGATAATGAAGAATTATACATGCATCAACCAGAAGGCTTTCATGATGAAGAAAATAAAGACAAAGTCTATAAATTAAAAAAGGCTATATATGGTCTTAAACAAGCCGCCAAGTGCTGGAATGAAGAAATAGAGAATACTCTAAAGGCATATGGATTTAAACAAAGTGAAGCTGATCCATGTTTGTTCATAAAAGAAAAATCAAAGAAGACAATTCATCTCATACTGTATGTAGATGATATGCTGATGAGCTCAGAAGATGAAAATGAAGTTAATGAAGTAATAAATTACTTAAAGAAATCTTATCCCATAACATCACTAGGAGAAGCAAAATACTTCTTAGGTATAGAAATTTACAGAAAAGAAGATGGAAGTTATTTACTTTCACAAAGAAGTAAAATAAATCAATTAGTTAAGGATTTTCAGCTTGAAGAAGCCAAACCAACTTATACCCCAATGGAAACTAACTATTATAGTTTAGATAAAGAAGAAAATCTTTTATCATCAAATGATAATTATAGACAAGCCATAGGAAGTCTTTTATATATTTCCTCATGCACAAGACCTGATATTACCGCTCCTACACACATACTAAGTCGAAGATGCAATAATCCAAGACAAAAGGACTGGAATGCTGTTAAGAGGGTAATAAGATACTTAAAAACAACTAAAGACCTTGATCTCCACATTTCTTCAAAAGAATATCCTAATATAGTTGCATACTCGGATGCAGACTGGGGACAAGATGCTACAGACAGAAAATCCACCTCAGGAAATGTAATCTTCTTAGGCAATAGCTGCATTTCTTGGTTCTCGCGAAAACAAACATGTGTGACGTTATCGTCAGCAGAAGCTGAATATGTGGCACTGTCACAAGGAACTCAAGAGGTGCTATGGATCTTAAAATTATGTAAAGATCTCAATTTACAACAACATTTTCCTATTAGAATTTTTGAGGATAACCAATCTACAATTAAATTGGTTGAAAGTGAAAAATTTAAATCCCGCACTAAGCACATTGATACAAAGTATCATTACATACGAGATTTAAAAACTAAAAATGTTATAGATGTCAAATATCTATCAACAAATGAAATGATAGCAGATATAATGACGAAGCCACTGCCAAAAGCCAAATTTGAACTTTGTAGAAACCTTATCCACCTGGTGTCAGATTCTATCACAAAACGGGAGAGAAGAAATACTTTGAACTATGGCCTGTTGCAGAAAGAAAGAATCGCTCGCTTATTGAAATGAGTAAAGCCATGCTTATAAATGCTAAATTGCCAAAAACATTCTGGGCAGAAGCCATAGCTACAGCAGCCTACTTACAAAATAGATTACCCACAAAATCAACTGAAAAGACACCATATGAACTGTGGAATGGGCATAAGCCAAATTTGAGTCACCTTAAAGTATTTGGATGCAAAGCATATGTGTATGTTCATAAACAGAAGAGACAAAAATTTGACGAAAAGGCCACTGAAGGAGTCTTTGTTGGTTACGATTTAAGAAGCAAAGGATATCGAATTTATATAGGCGGTAGAAAAATAGTGATAAGCAGAACAGTGAAGTTTTTTGAAAAAATACAAAAATAAATCAATAATACACAATTACTAAAGTTAAAAATATTAAGAAATTAAATCAATAATACACAATTGCTAAACTTCAATATATTACGAAAGTCTTAAAGTTTATACATAGTCTTTAAAACGTTGTGGAGTTTTAATTTGTCGACCTACGCGAGTGGATCGAGCAGGAGCAGTAACAGATGATTGAATCTGAGGCAATGTAGCAGAACTACTAATAGATGGTTGCGTAGAGGCTACTGAAAATGTAACATTGTTATTGCTCGTTGGAGTTGCAAGTAGATCTTCGGCTGTTGTTTTGGGATTCATAGGCTGAGCAGATTTAAAAATTTTAATGTGAATACGATTTCTACGATATTCTCTACCATTCTCTGCTGTTATGACATAAGACCTTGGTTGAGGCCCAACTTTGGATATTTTTCCTTTACACCATTGATTTTTAAGCCGAAACAGCACTTCTTGATCTTTTAGCAATGGTTGCAAAGGGTGAGAATGTAGATCATATTTATGCTGTCGCTGCTGTCTGAAATGTAGGCGTTCTTGTACAGCGCTGCAATCATATTGGGGTGCAAGCTGTGACGGCAGTGTAGGAACCAGGGTACGAATACGACGGCCCATTAGCATTTCTGCAGGAGAAGGTAGGCCATCCATAGGAGTATTCCTATACTCCATCAAGACAAGGTGTACATCTTTCTTGTCTTGTGCGGCTTTGGTGAGGCTGGATTTGATAGTTTGTATACAACGTTCGACCTGTCCATTTGAACGAGGGTACCCAGGACTAGATGGATTGAAAAAAATGTCCCAATTTGTACAAAAGTCACTAAATTCTTTGGAATCAAAAGGTGGTCCATTGTCTGCAATAAGCTCTTCAGGAATACCGAAGCAAGCAAAACAAGTTTTTAAAGTATTGATAATTGTGGGAGCTGTTGTGTAGTGCAAATGCTGGAGCTCAATATATTTCGAAAAATAATCCACAATTAAAAGGTAAGTCACTGAAGATAGATGAAAGAAATCAATTGCAACCTTTTGCCATGGTCGCTCTGGTAATTTTCTGTCCAAAAGTGGTTCTCTGCTGTTTAACCTTTGGTTTTGTTGACAGACAACACAGTGCGATACCATATTTTCGACTTCAGCATTCATGTTTGGCCAATAGAGGGATTGACGGGCAAGATTCTTACAGGATACTATACCTCTGTGACCAATATGAAGATGCTGCAAGATGTCTTTGCGACAAGACTTTGGGATCACCAATCTTCGACCACGACAGATGAGACCATTTTCTATGTGGAGTTCAGATTGACAGTGCCAATAAGGTTGTGCATGAGGGATCACATTTTGCTTGTTTTGAGGCCATCCATTTTCAATGTAATTTTTTATACTTTGGAGCTCCAAGTCATTTTCAGTTTCTTGCATGATTTCATCTAATTTGGACTTTGAGGCTTGCACTAGCAAAGAAACCATTAAATGAGCATTGTCTATGTCAGACGTCGAAACAGTCTGTACTGGCAAAGGTGCTCTGGATAAGGCATCAGCAACAACTAGATATTTGCCAGGTACATGCGTAAGTTTGAAGTTATATCTTTGTAGACGCAATAACAGTTTTTGCAATCTTGGTGATATATTTTCAAATGGCTTATGAATTAGTCCTAACAAGGGCTTGTGATCTGTTTCTATCTCAATATGTTGACCAAAAACATAATAATGAAAATGTTCACAGGCATGAACAATTGCAAGGAGCTCTTTTTCGATTTGGGAATATCTTGACTGAGCTTCAGAAAGAGTTGCAGATGTATACGCAACTGGTTGACGGTTCTGGAGAAGAACACCACCAATACCAAAAGAACTTGCATCAACAGAAAGGACTATAGGTTTATCTTTGTCAAAAAACTGGAGAACTGAAGTTGATTGCAAAAGATCTTTAACCCTCAAGAAAGCATCATTATGATGAGAATCCCATTGCCAATTTATATCTTTCTTTAATAGATCTCTTAAAATGGAAGTTTCCTGTGAAAATTTTGGCACAAACTTCATAAGATATGTGGCCATACCCAAGAATCTCATCAATTCTTGCCTATTGGTTGGGACAGGAAAATCTGTAATAGCAGAGACTTTTTTGGGATCAGGAGAAAGACCATCAGGTGAAATTATGTGACCTAAATATTGTAATTTAGATACACCGATAAGAGTCTTATCTTTGTTGAGCTTCAGTCCACTTTCTCTAGCAATTTGAAAAACTTTCTTTAATTTCTCACAATGATCATCTAAATTTGCACTGTACACCAATATATCATCAAAATATGGGTCGATTTCTGGGCAGTTTTCAAATATATTAACCATACACATTTGATATACCTCAGGAGCACAATTTAATCCGAAAGGCATTACTAGGAAACGAAATCTGCCAAATGGTGTTATAAAAGTGCAAAGATCAGAACTCGCATCATCTAGCTGAATATGATAAAATGCATTTTTTGCATCAACGAGAGAAAAGATTTTGGAACCTTTCAACTTTGACAACAATTGGTCTTGTGAAGGAATTTGGAAATGTTGTCTTTTGACATATTTGTTAAGGGGACGAGGATCAAGACAAACTCTTATTGATCCATCTTTTTTAGGAACTATAACAATTGGATTTACCCAATCAGTAGGTTTAGTGACCCTTTCAATTATACCATCTTGTTCCATTCTTAAGAGTTCATTTTTGAGTTTACTTTCTAAAGCCAATGGTATTTTACGAGAAGCTGCTATAACAGGTGTTGCATTTTCATGAAAAAAAATTTTGTGTTTACCAGGTAAACGACCTACACCTTCAAATATATCATTATATTCATTCAAAATTTGTAATAATTTAGATGGAGGAGAATTTACATTATTAGATGGGTTAGAATGAGCTCTAGTAGATGAAAGAGAATGTGAAGTGACACTTGTTGAGTCATTATTTACATTAGATTTGGAATTCAAACGAAAATTTGTATTTACACAATTAACACTACTTTTTCCACTTACTTGTACAGAGGAATCCATTCGCTGTATGAGATTTAAAGCTGCGCATGCAGCTGCACTTAACACTGGTTGTACATTCAGATTTACTATAATAAATTTTAAATCATAGGACATATTATTCACAACACACTTAAGAATACTTTCACCCACAACTGGTAAAGCATCACCAGTGTAAGTACACACTTTAAGGGTACTTGAATGAATTTCTGGACAATTATTTAATTTCTGAAACACAGATAAGGGAAGCACATTCACTTGGGCACCTGTATCGAGCTTGAACATGATGGGATGATTATCAATATGGATTAGCTGAACCCAATCACATTCCTCAAGTGTTGAAATAGCACCGATATAAGCTATATCTGGACTGCAAACAATTGATGAAACTTGATGGTGTTGTTGCTTTGGTAATTGCCTTTTAGGTTGTCTGCAGACACTGGCAAAATGGTTTGACATATGGCAATTATGACATGTTTTCCCGTAAGCTGGACAATTTCTGGGCACATGATGCGATCCACATCTTGAGCATGGACGTTTATGATGAGCTGCCGGATGCTTGTTATAAGTAGGCTTCGAATTACTGCTTTGATGTTTTGCTGAATTTCCTGGATTATATTTTTTGTTTTTCTGGCGATTGATCGCGTCGACGTGCGTAGATGATGTAGATGTAGGCTGCGACATGGCGAGAGAATGTAGTTTCGACAGTTCAGCAGACTTGCATATTTCCATGGTTTTCTTTAAGGAAAGTTCAGGCTCTCTCAAAAGCCGTTCACGTAAAACATCATCACGTAGGCCTTGTATGATACGGTCTTTGACGTTACGCTCATAAGCTGCACCAAATTCACATTGATCAGCTTGCAGTTTAATTTCTGTTACGAAAGAGTCAAAATTTTGTCCAGGTTTCTGGATCATATTATTAAACACAAAAGTTGCTAGAGTGATGTTACGATAAGGCTTGTAATGTTCATCAAATTTATCTAAAACGTCTTTTACCTTTCTAGTTTGACCATTGGTAAGAGCCGGAAACTCGAATGTTAGGTAATCTTTGTAGGAAGCCTTGCCGATAACGCTAAGTAATAAGGCGATTCGCGTATCATCTTCTTCCTTGTGATATTTAACTGCAGTTTCAAAAAGTTCATATTTTTGTCGCCAATCCATCCAGGCTTCTGCTGGATTATCACCAGGAACAAATTGTTCCATTTGCAAAAAGTTGTGAGCCATGCCGTCTCTGACAACGTATTTAGAATTTAGCAAAAAAAAATACTAATTAGACGATAGATGTACTAAATACTACTGTAATGGTAACTTCTGACACCATAATATATTTGTTGCATAGATGTTTTTAGATGGTAATAGATGAAATTATTAGATTAAAAAAGATTAACTTTATTAACAAGAGAACAGCATGGTTGAGCGGGAGATGGCGAAGGAATCAACAACAAATCAGTTAGGGGAACGGTTACAGTTAAAGCTAATATCGATTACGATTAATTAAGGTTATGGAAACAGTTAAATATAAATACATGGTACATGACAGTTGGGTGGGTAGATGTTA
Organism: Maratus speciosus; assembly: GCA_963932465.1. NCBI lineage: Eukaryota > Metazoa > Arthropoda > Arachnida > Araneae > Salticidae > Maratus > Maratus speciosus. The sequence goes on along the minus strand of OZ010792.1, from coordinate 373,177,034 downwards.
GAGTACGGAGGAGGGTGGTGTTGTCTGGATAATACGCAATGGTTAATTATATATATATATATATATATATATAAAATGGGGGCTCTTGTATTATTACTATATTTTTGTTACATATTTTATATGGATGTTGATTTGATATTTTATATGTAATTGGAGAATTTCATTAATATTATAATTAGCCTAATTATTGATTAATCTAATTTACAATTATTTGTTATTAAATTTACTAAGGACAATATCATATTAATTACTAATAGTATGCCATTCTTATAGTGAATAATATACATATAAGTATGTATAATATAAATATAGTTATACTGTATGCATTAAAATTGGGTAATTATTTTTATTATTATTACTCTATTCTTTTTAATATTTATTATCGGTTTAATGTTTTTGAATGTCCCACATTCATACTTAATGGTTTTTTATGGATGTCTGAAGATAATCCACACTCTATATTTGTGCTTTTTAAGTAATAGGTATTTAAGTATCATTTAACCTTCTATTTACTTCCACATGTTTTTTATTTCCTGTTCATTTTATAAATATCTGATATATAATTCATAAAAAATAATTTTTATATTTAATAATTATTTATATTAATTATTACTGAATTTTATTTTGTTTTATAGCATATAGCTATATGCTATATATTATCAATGTTCTAGAATTATTTATTTCTTAGTTTAGTTTAAAAATAAGTTAGCTAATAGAATATATTGTATGCTTTTAAATTTTATTTACAATAGTTTTTAAATACATTGTGTGGTTTATATTCGGTTTATAATTCTCTATATATAAGGATATGTTTGGTTTTGCTGTTTATACAGTTATTTACATTCAAATGCTTACAATTATTTATACAGTTATTTACATTCAAATGCTTACAAATATTTATCTTGCGTTAGTTGTTTAATAGAAGTAATACTAGATGGCAGCACTAAATTTGTCTCTTTAAGATAGCTCTAATTGTTAATTTTTCTAGCTCCATTTCAGTTATAATTTAATACACCAGGGGGTATTTTTAGCTAAATTTTGACGATATTGTTAAACTGTTATTAATTAATTTAATAGTGCATTTTAAATAATGTAATTAATATCTATTTATTTTATATTAGATTAAATGTGTTTAACAAGGTATTTCAATTTTATTTCAAAATGTATTAACTGCATCCTTTGGTATCATTTACTGTGATTTCTTAACTGTTTTATTAACCTTAATCTTTTTGATATACTGGCAGCCATGTGCGCGTGGATTTTTGTAAAATACTGAAATATTAATCGGTATGGTGTTTATTATTTATATTTTATATCCTATAAATATTTAAATACGTTTTATTGATTCTTCCATTTCATATTATTTGTTTCTATTCTGCTTTCATTTTTATTCAATTCAGTTGATTTTATGGTTGTTTGGGCACAGGGGAAAATAACTTTTAGCTTTAGCTTATTTTTCCCACAGAAAACAACCATTTTGCTTATATCATTGAATTCTGTGCCCTTGATAACGTAATTCAATGTATAAGCTTTTCAATTTTTGTCGGTGTCCACTTTTTTCTTTTCCTTCCATAATAATTCTTATATTAATTTTTTTTTTTTTTTAATACTTACAGCTTTAATTCATAATATTTGACGGTGGTAGGTTATGTTTAATTAATGGTTATATATATGAGATATCTGAGAATACTCATAAATTAATTTTTTTTTAATATTGTGATAACATCTGAACGTAATAAAAGTAGAATACTTACTAGATAATTTATGGAAAAGTGGTAATAGTTATGGTACCGCTATTATCATAACAATACAATACTATAGAGTGCATATGGCACTAGGTTTTTAGACCGTTTTTCTTGTGTCAAAAATGAGCAATAATTGAATTTCAATGAACTATAGCATAGTATCAGTACAATATATCATCCCAGTTAAAAAACTGTAGGAGATTGATACTCAGTTGAAATTTTTGTATATAAATTTTAAATTTATTATATTCATGTTTTGCCTTTAAATTTATATAACTTGTGAATTCTACGGAAAATTTCTACATTATGGAGTTTAAGTTATAGAGATTAAACTAATGTTTAATCGTGATGTGGAAAGAATGTAAATTCCTAAGAAAACTCCTAGACAGTTCCTAATATTGTCAATATCTGTTAATAATGTAAGTAATAAGTTGTTAGTAAAACAAGAGGAGATTATTTAGAATATAATTTACTCCATGTTAGAAAAATATTTATTTTATCTTTGTAATTTTTAAAAAACAATTCCTACAGGATGAGAAATCAGAGCCATCCCGCTTGAGCATGAACTAGTTATTCATGCGAAATAGATGTTAAATAACGAAATAATATTCCACGCTTAGGACACCAGGTAACAGATTATGTAAACAATCAAACAGCACAAAAAATCTACTTCTGAGCTCATGCTCGAGGTATTTATTAGAATGCGCGGAGGAAATTCGATTGAAATGGAAACTTCAGGCTAACCAAACAAAATCACGAACGAGACTCGAAGTGAAACTGCGATCCGTCACTCAGCCAATGGAGAGCGATCGAGAAACGTCACAGAAAAGAATCCTGGCGCTGCTAATGGAAGGATTTCGATGAAAAAAGGCTGTCGCCCAGATGGCGGGAAAATGAGATGAAATAGAATAAAAATGTAAAATTGGCTTGTATAAACATTCGAAAAATAAGTAACTGCGTTCAGAACTTTACAGTTTGGTAGACGATAAAATAATGAAGGAATTAAAAGTTTAGATTACGTTTTTGAATAAAACTATTATTAAGATACGCGTTTTAAACTTATAGGAATTTAACTACAAATAAATAATAGAGCGTATTTGTTAGAATGTTATTCCATATGGAAGGCATGAATACGAAATTCCTCAATAGGTAAACAATAAAAAAAGTTAAAAGTTTTACCTTTATGTTTTGATGTGTTTCAATGGAAATATACTCTTCTTTGGATGAACAAAAAACATTTATTAGAAGATTGAATACACTAGAATATATATGCTGGTCACAGTACAGATCACACTTCACAATAAAAACAAAACAGATGTATAAGACTATTTACAAACACAAGGAAATACTTTGAACTATGGCTTGTTGCAGTTTTTTTTTATCATATTATATTCCTTTGGAATATTATTGAATTTTTTTTAATCAAGCAGCATTTTGCTGCCAACTGCTATAAGGGAAGAAGCAACACTCACTGAACGTCTGTCACAGTAGATCAAATAAAAAAGATTGTCTGATGCTGCCATCTGGTGGATGTTCTTGAAAACAAAAGAGCATTTTCTAACATCTCTCCCGTTTTGTGATAGAATCTGACACCAGGTGGATAAGGTTTCTACAAAGTTCAAATTTGGCCTTTGGCAGTGGCTTCGTCATTATATCTGCTATCATTTCATTTGTTGATAGATATTTGACATCTATAACATTTTTAGTTTTTAAATCTCGTATGTAATGATACTTTGTATCAATGTGCTTAGTGCGGGATTTAAATTTTTCACTTTCAACCAATTTAATTGTAGATTGGTTATCCTCAAAAATTCTAATAGGAAAATGTTGTTGTAAATTGAGATCTTTACATAATTTTAAGATCCATAGCACCTCTTGAGTTCCTTGTGACAGTGCCACATATTCAGCTTCTGCTGACGATAATGTCACACATGTTTGTTTTCGTGAGAACCAAGAAATGCAGCTATTGCCTAAGAAGATTACATTTCCTGAGGTGGATTTTCTGTCTGTAGCATCTTGTCCCCAGTCTGCATCAGAGTATGCAACTATATTAGGATATTCTTTTGAAGAAATGTGGAGATCAAGGTCTTTAGTTGTTTTTAAGTATCTTATTACCCTCTTAACAGCATTCCAGTCCTTTTGTCTTGGATTATTGCATCTTCGACTTAGTATGTGTGTAGGAGCGGTAATATCAGGTCTTGTGCATGAGGAAATATATAAAAGACTTCCTATAGCTTGTCTATAATTATCATTAGATGATAAAAGATTTTCTTCTTTATCTAAACTATAATAGTTAGTTTCCATTGGGGTATAAGTTGGTTTGGCTTCTTCAAGCTGAAAATCCTTAACTAATTGAGTTATTTTACTTCTTTGTGAAAGTAAATAACTTCCATCTTCTTTTCTGTAAATTTCTATACCTAAGAAGTATTTTGCTTCTCCTAGTGATGTTATGGGATAAGATTTCTTTAAGTAATTTATTACTTCATTAACTTCATTTTCATCTTCTGAGCTCATCAGCATATCATCTACATACAGTATGAGATGAATTGTCTTCTTTGATTTTTCTTTTATGAACAAACATGGATCAGCTTCACTTTGTTTAAATCCATATGCCTTTAGAGTATTCTCTATTTCTTCATTCCAGCACTTGGCGGCTTGTTTAAGACCATATATAGCCTTTTTTAATTTATAGACTTTGTCTTTATTTTCTTCATCATGAAAGCCTTCTGGTTGATGCATGTATAATTCTTCATTATCTAGTTTACCATGTAGAAAGGCTGTTTTAACATCTACTTGAAATACTCTGGCTTTATGATAAGCTGCCCAGGTCAGAAAAGCTCTAATAGTTGTATGTTTGACGACAGGAGAGAAGGTTTCATCATAATCAGTGCCTAATTTTTGAGCGAAACCTTTGGCAACTAATCGTGCTTTGCATTTTATTGTTTCTCCATTTTCATTATGTTTTGTTTTGTAAACCCATTTACAGCCAATGGCGTGCTTGCCTTTGGGTAAAGTAACAAGCTCAAACACTTCATTTTCCTTTAAAGAGTTAAATTCTTCCTTCATAGCTTGAAACCATTTCTGTTGATCTTTTACTGGTAATTGTAAAACATCTTTAAAAGTTTCAGGATCTTGATTTTTGGAACAACTGTCTTCAGTTTTGTAAGAATATCTTTCTGGTGGAATTCCTTTAGTCTCTCTGTTAGATATTCTTCTCTGGAAATTATCTTCACTTTCTTCAGTTGTTGGGCTATCTACTGATTTTTCATCCGTATTTATTTCTTCTGCAGTATTTTCTATTTGGATAGCATCACTATCATTTTCAAGATTTTCTTCTGAAAAATTTAAATGCATTAAATCCGAGATTCGCTCTTCAGGATTTTCTTGAAAGACATTTTCACAGTTCATATTTTCAAAAAACTTCACTGTTCTGCTTATCACTATTTTTCTACCACCTATATAAATTCGATATCCTTTGCTTCTTAAATCGTAACCAACAAAGACTCCTTCAGTGGCCTTTTCGTCAAATTTTTGTCTCTTCTGTTTATGAACATACACATATGCTTTGCATCCAAATACTTTAAGGTGACTCAAATTTGGCTTATGCCCATTCCACAGTTCATATGGTGTCTTTTCAGTTGATTTTGTGGGTAATCTATTTTGTAAGTAGGCTGCTGTAGCTATGGCTTCTGCCCAGAATGTTTTTGGCAATTTAGCATTTATAAGCATGGCTTTACTCATTTCAATAAGCGAGCGATTCTTTCTTTCTGCAACTCCATTTTGGGACGGTGAATATGGCGTCGTTGTTTCATGATTTATTCCTAAGTTTTTAAGGTAGTCTTTGACAGATTCGTTGCAATATTCTGTTCCATTGTCACTACGCAAAGATTTAATCTTCAATCTAAATTTGTTTGTTGTTGATGCAACATACTCTTTTAATTTATCAAATACTTCATCTTTAGAAGAAATAAAATATACTTGTGTATAACGAGAGTAATCATCAATAAATGTAACGAAATATCTTTTTGATCCCATACTTTTTGTTTCTGCAGGACCGCATACGTCGCTGTATATCAAATCAAGTGGTTTTTTACTTCTGTATTGCGTTTCTTTTGGAAATGATTTTTCTGTTAACTTAGCTTTTATGCAACTTGAACATTCAGTATTATGAGAACAATTATTCACAGTAATACCTAAAGCTAAATCATCCTTTTGAATTTTCTTGATGGATTCCAAATTTCCATGGCCCAGCCTTTGGTGCCATTTTAGAATGCAGTTAACATTAGAACAAACGGGCAATATTTCTGAAGCACTATATACCTTTTCATTTGTAGGTATTATTTTTAATCTGTATAACCCCTCATCAGCTTTTGCATCTGCAACTAAGATGTTGCCCTTTTTAATTAAACATATATCATCTTTAAATGTTACAACAAAACCTTTCTCAGTACAAGACTGGACAGATAATAAATTACTATCCAACTCGGGAACATAAAGCACATGATCCAATGTAACTCTATTTGTTTGACCATTAAGTGTTTCAATATTAAAAGTACATTTACCCTTTCCCTTTGCAGTTAATTTAGTTCCATTAGCAATTGTAATTGTATCTTTATTCGAACTTTTTAATTCTGAGAACAGTTCCAAGGAATTAGCTAAATGAACAGACGCACCTGAATCAATAACAAAAGACAAATTTTTGTTTTTATTTCCATTTTGTTGAGATTTCATAACAAAATTCAAAGAATTTGATTCTTCCATTAATTCATGATAGTTTTGAGAATCTGATAGATTTTCATTTTGACTAGCAGTAGAGGCAGAGAAATTGTTTGGTTTTTTAAACTGTTGACGTGATCTATCTTGGGTGAAATTTGGTTTTGTTTTGTTAGTATTATTACCCTTTAAGTGAAAACAATCTTCACGGTTGTGATTATTCTTTTTGCAATGAGAACAAAATTTTTGCTTATTCAAATGCTTTGGTTTATCCCTATTACCCTTTAAAGCAATAGATTCAAATTTTGTTGAAATTTGTTTAGTTTCAACTCTTCTAAGATACTCATCAATTAATTTGTTTTGAAAATATTTTAATGATAAATCTGTTTCATATTTACTTTCAATAGCAGTTATAAAGGTACTATAAGAATTTGGTAAGGAACAGAGCAAAATAGCTATTAAATTATCATCTTGTATTACTTCACCTATACTTCTTAATTTTTCTGCTAATTCTAAGACAGAATTAATATGATCCTGCATTTTAATGCTTTCATTATATTTAGTGGAATACAGCTTCCTAAGAAGATAAAGTTTATTTGTTAAATTTACTCTTTCATGAACAGATTTCAATTGATCATATGTCTCTTTAGCACTTTTAGCATGTCTGACATGAACAATTTGTGAATCTGAGATATTTAAACAAATTAATGCCCTAGCATTTCTATCATTTTTTACCCAATTATCATCATTTTCCTTTTTAGGTTCAAATACAACATCATACAAACCTTCTTTGATTAACAATTGCTCTATTTTGAATTTCCAAACTGAATAGTTGTCATCAGTTAATTTATCAACATAATGAGATTCTTTAATACTAGACATTATGATATAATAATATTTGCTTATTTCACAGAAAATAAAACTTTTTCTCTTATTAATACATCAAAACAACAATTATAAACTCAAATATAATGCTAATGATGAAATAAGAACAAAATAAAATTCTTGAGAACAATTTTTGAAGTTACTTTTGATTTCAGAAAAACTGTTCTTAAATGTTCAATTCTTTGTTTAAAACATAAATTTACATTTGCAACTTATATAATAAAATTTCAATAAGAAACTGGCAAAATCAAAATCAAAATAATTTCTTTTCTTATCAATACACTTTTGGTTTCAAAATAAGAACAATTCTTTGAATTTTCTTTTATATCATTCACTTGTGAAAAATACCAACATTCAGAAAATAATTATTTCTTTGAATTTAATTATATTATATTTTCTTTTTTCATATTATTATATTTAAAATTGAGATAACTTCAGTCTCATAATCGACTGTTAGAATGTTATTCCATATGGAAGGCATGAATACGAAATTCCTCAATAGGTAAACAATAAAAAAAGTTAAAAGTTTTACCTTTATGTTTTGATGTGTTTCAATGGAAATATACTCTTCTTTGGATGAACAAAAAACATTTATTAGAAGATTGAATACACTAGAATATATATGCTGGTCACAGTACAGATCACACTTCACAATAAAAACAAAACAGATGTATAAGACTATTTACAAACACAAGGAAATACTTTGAACTATGGCTTGTTGCAGTTTTTTTTTTATCATATTATATTCCTTTGGAATATTATTGAATTTTTTTTAATCAAGCAGCATTTTGCTGCCAACTGCTATAAGGGAAGAAGCAACACTCACTGAACGTCTGTCACAGTAGATCAAATAAAAAAGATTGTCTGATGCTGCCATCTGGTGGATGTTCTTGAAAACAAAAGAGCATTTTCTAACAGTATTAAAAAAAAAAAAGGAAATAATGAATATGCCGGCAATTTAGAATAATTTAAATGAATAGTAAAAGTAAAAATTTTTTTATAACATATATATATATATATATATATATATATATATATATATAGAGAGAGAGAGAGAGAGAGAGAGAGATAGATAAAGATTTTTACTGAGGGTGGTTTTCGGTTCTAGGGGGCATGATCGGTGTAGATCTGCAAAATTTTTTCAGAAATTCCAACATAGGGGAGAATGTACGTTTACGATGCCGGTAGTATTTCATACGAAATCTACCTAAAAAAGGAAAGAAAAACATCAAGAAATTATCCTACGCGCAAACGTATATTTTCATTTGCTTAATATCACTTTGAATATTAAAAGGCGTTCAAATGTAAAACTTTCATCGCGAAATACCTCATTTTCTCGTATTTAAATAAGTATTTTATTATTATAATAGAAATACATATGCTTCTGTATCTACCCTATATATATAAAATCCTAATGAAACGAATTTATGAAACGGAAGTATGAATCGACTGATTAAACAACTAATTATGTTTCACGGCGATTTCTCCTAAAATATGGAATATTTTGCGATGAAATTAACACCAAAAATCAATATTGATCCGCAGATTTCAAAACAGGTAGTAGAATTTTTAAATTCGACTTAGTTTTCGAAATATTAATTTTTTTTCTAATTTTATATACATTTTGCTAATGATGGCAACTCAAATTTTAATCAAACGGATATATTTTTTTATATATATTTCAGAAAAGATTGACATGGTAACCCGGCTATATTTGTTTATTTGATAATAAATGTTTATTTACTTTTATTTCTTTTTACAAATTATATAAATTATTTTGTTCTATGATTATTAATTATTTTTTTTATATTTCCTTTAGAAAATAATAGAAAATAATTAAGAAATACAGTACTACTTAGTTATTCCGTCGACCAATTTTGCCAAATTATATAAATCGCCAAAACACTCGCCAAATTATACAAATTGACATAATTTTTATTTTAAATAACGAAAGAACAAATAAATTAGTATAACATTAATAAATATACGAATAAAACGTCGAAATAAAAATCACTTGATGACGTAAACACCTGTAACTTGCTTAAAGTCAAGTGAATGTGACATTTACGATCAACCATTATTGGCATTTATTCTTATAGTTTGGCGATAGATTTTCGGTCATCGGGATATCTAAGGAATATTAAAAATGCATATGTAACTGGTATTTGAGAACGAGGTTTCCGCCAAATTTTCGTAAAAAAATAAAAATCACGCCAAATCTGCGGTGCGTATCTGGCCAAATATTACCACTCGAAACAAACAAAAAAAAAGCTAACTGGCGAGTTGAAAAAAAGCTATTGGCGAGATTTGCATCCTGCTAGCGTAACAGTACCTAGAATTCTTTGCGACAATGGCAACTTTATGTAGTTTTATTCGAAAAAAAAATTTTTGATTTTTTAATCAAAATGGAAAACTTAAGCCGGGAGCCCACATGCGGAAAAATACGACGGAATTGGACAGCGGAACGGCAAATTGACCCCATATTTGCCGCGTACAAATGCGAAAACGCAGCGGAATTGTAATTGAACATGTTTTAACTTTTTCCGTTTTCCGCGACGGTATCTGTAGAAATCAAACTATGTAGGTTTGTCACAGACATGCGCAGTAGTTAACGCGGAAGCGCCAGCGAAAAACGCAAGTGCGATTCTCATTTCCAAGTCAGAAATTTGCCGCTGCAGATTTCCGTCTATATTTTTCCGCATGTGGGTTCCCTGCTTTACGGTCCCATATTGGCGCGATTTTTTTCTGACGCCAATGTCATATACGGAACGGTCACATAACTGGCGCCAAAGTATGGTTATTTTGCTTGATATGGTAAGCCGAATGTTGCTGTTTATGCGTTCCCCAAATTGGCGTCGTTAGAAAACCACGCCAATATGGGACGTATATGACATCTTTGCCAAACTTTCATATGAACGGCGAAGGGATCAGACCGTATTTGTTTATGGCAGTTGACGACTTGATCTATTATAATATAGATGAAATAATGGCGATAGAATAATATTTGATGACTTATCACCTGTGCCTGGCTAACATTAAAGTACCAAAATGGCACCTAGAGTATAAAAAGCGAAGGGGTCCGCCTGGAACTGTTGATGATAGTCACATGACTTAGGCTATTGTTATAGATTGTTTTAAAATACCGGGAGACAAAGACTCTTATACTTAATTTATTTCATTTTAGCTTCTTTTCAAGTGTTTAACTGATCCTCCTTAATCAAAAACGAAAACAACCAATGGATGTCTTAACAGCAACTGATTTGCCCTTAAATTTTTGCAATCAAAGGCAATTGAATAGAAACCCGTTTACAGGGAGATCTGAACAGCTTTTTTCAGTATAATGAACTTTACCCATGTGCCCAGATAGCATTTTTGGCTTTTTAAAGCCTTTTTACAACCATGCTACGTAAATGTTTGAATGCTTTTTAAAGGCTTCGCATGAAAAGTTTGTAAATGTTTTGTAAAGGATTGAAAAAGGTTGCTAGTTGACGCTATCTGAGGGAGTTTGTAAGTGTTTCATGATAAGCATGTGAAAAGGAAGAAACGAAAGGGTAGTTAGAGGAGTTACAATCAAAGATTGATGAAAGGCTTTTATTACAAGCGTGTATAAAAAAATGAAAATGAGGTTTTTATAAATCATAAAATCTTATTCGATAGAAAAATGAGATAAATAACTCAACTTAGAATTTTTCTGAGCTGAGCATATTTTTTTGGTTGTTGTTTGTTTGTTCCTGTGGAAAATTAAATTTTAGTCAAATATTATCTATACATTGAAAAAAACTGGTTTTTATTAATCCACATGTTTATCAAATTGCTTATTTTAATTAATATGTTCATTTTTTACCTTGAAAGAAATTCTTACATCCCTGTCCTTTACTATGTATAAAATATATGTTTAATTTTTATCAATTCGCTACATTATTAGATCCTATTTTAATAATAAAAAAAGCTTAATAATGTTAAGAGGATACTTCACTCGCACAGAAACACCTGATTGCTAATGTTAATCCGCTGAAAGATTTTTTTTTTAATATCTCGCTTGCTTTTTTTTTTTTTTTTTGCATTGCATACCTGCAGTTTTGATACAAAGGCCATTTTTCGACTTTGTTTTACAAGGTTTTTTTGCTTATTAGGATATATTCAGAACTGCTTTCAAAAGCGAAAATACTCTAGTGGAAAAAAAAAAAAAAAAAAAAACACATTGCAAACAAAACTGAAAACTTAAAAAAAAAAAAAAAAAAAAAAGGTGTTTGTACAGATTGACAAGTAACAAATAATAAAATTTACAATATTGAAATGCAAACGAGATATTTAGAAAAATTCTCCCATAGGATTAACATTAGCATGCAAGTGTCTACGCATGAGGGATGTGTAATCCCATTAAAAAAAATTTCTTAAGGAAAAACACTTTCATTTGAATAAAAACCATTCCAAGTAAAATTTTAATTAATTATCAGCAGTGAAATTACTGAAGATTAAATACGTGAAATTTTTTACATTGCTAACTCAGCGCAAATCAACAGTGCATTGGAGCACTATTTCAAAGATCCGGGTTCAACATTTTTCACTCTGTTTATTTACGCTTAGTTAGCAACTTGAAAAATTTCACGTATTTAATATTAAAAAATCATTCTTATACACATAGGCATAGAGTCTTGAAAATTATTGGTAACTTAAAATTAAAAAAAGCAAAGGGATTTTTTTTTGTCATTTATCCTTTAACAAAAGAAAAAGGAGAAATTCAATAAAATAAAAAAACTAAAAGCTTTTTTATATTAGAGGGTAAGAAAAAGTATTTAAAATGTTACAGGGACTTGAGAACATACAACTCTATGTCTATGCTTATACATAGTAAATTTAATTATACTTTCAGTTACTTACCTTTTGAATCCAGTTCACTATTCAGGATCAGATAATTTTTTGTTGTATACATATATAATGAAATCTTGTGTTTACCTACAGTAAATAGCACATCAAATATGTGGAATTCCAATATAGTGTACATTTAATGACTGTAGAAGATTGTATATTTTTTATATTACTACTTCATTAATTTTTTAATTTTCATTTATTAAACTTATTTCTTAGAATTTTCAATTATTATTTAGAGAATATTGTCAGATTTATAAAATAAATCCTCCATAGGATTCTGATTGATGACCACAGGAATATATTTAGTCTTTTCTCTGAAAATAGTTTAATGATGCAACATACAAAAGAATTTTTTTACAAATTCATTGATCTTTCCAGCATTTTTACATAAAAATAGTAATTTCTTGCTTGTTTAACAATGTAAATTACATATTACAGTAAGACAAATTTTAAAAATCATCTGCCTTCCCTCCCTTCTCCAATGTTTTTCTTTTACCAGAGAAATATTATCCTATGTACAACAGAGCAAATACTAAACTAACATTATTTTTTTTTTAGTTTTTTAAAGTATAATTTAACTCACTTAAATTGTTCTTTTTCTGATTGTAACTATTTTTAATAACTTAAGACTGAAGCAATGAAAAATATTTCTCAGTATCAAGGAAATAGTCTCGAAAACAAATGAAACATCATTCAGTTTATAAAATTCTATTTATTTACATATAAAGAATTAATATAGTAATTTATTTACATATAAAGAATTGATATAATTAACAGGTACTTCATTAAATTTTTCTTCTTGATTCATTCTTTTCTCTCTAGAAAAAAATAAAAAATAAAATTATAAACACACAAATTACATACGTATAGTAAAAGTAAATAAAGTACAGTGTGACCTCGAAAATCCAGCATCAAAGTCATCTCGCCGCTTTTTTTTTTTTACACTTCCACCTTATAGGAGAAAGAATAATAATAAACCGTTAAACAATTAAAAATTTCGAGATTGAAAGCAATGGATTGGCTGACTGTGAGATCGCAGATGCTATGCTAAATTGAATCCCTTCTTAGTACAGAAGAAAAGGTATCAGTGGAAAAATGCTTAAATTTGACTGGAAAACTAACATCTGCTTTAGATAAATAAGACTATATTTTCAATATTCTACATTTGTGTAAAATTAAAACTTGTTAAAAAGCTGTTCAAATAATTGAAGCAAATAAAATTGACATCGATGTTTAGGAAATTACACGAGAAGAAATGATATATACTAGATTTTTTTTTTTGTAACATAGAAAATATGAATAGAAACTTTTAATTTTAATATTTTTTAAAATATTTAATTTTCTATTTTTCTCACATAACTATTACTTGGGTATGAATTAAATTACGAATAACGGCACCATTAAGACTATTAAAAGTATTTTTGAAGTCAGAAATTCGGCATCGTCATGGTCCTGACAATGCCGGATTTTCGAGGTTATACTGTACACAATAGAGAGTAGAGAGTGACACAGACAGAATCTTCATCTGGGATTGTTACTCATAAAATGAACGTTTTGATTTTGTGATACAAAAAAAGAAAAAAAAAAAATCCCTACATAATGAAAAGCACAAATAACCATAATAAATCTAGCCTTTATGTGTTTAAAGGTTTCATAAAAGAGCATTTTCTTATATCTTCAGATGATGGGGGGGGGGGGGGGAAAGATTATATTCTATCAGCAGAGGGAGTACTGAAGAGTGTATAGTGTACACTAAAGAGTAAACACTATAGCTACAAACAGGATGGTTCAGTGATATATATAAATGGATACATATCCGATATTTATTTTCAAAATATCATGAAGTTTGATATTTATTTTTAAAATATTGTGTATATTTTCAGTCGAGCAAGAGTAAATGGATTTTTCGACTTTGTCGTTCTGTAGATAAAGAACTTTTGCTCTGGCAATATGACAATTTCAGCCCCCCCCCCCCCACAAAAAAAACCCAGTAAAGTACCAATTATATGTCTTTCAGGAAACCTTTCTAAAACGATGCATAACTGAGAAAGGTGTATAATCGAAATTTTAGTCGGCCAAGGTGCAAAATCTTTGACTGTAGAAATACAATGCTGCAATCGCACAAATTGAATTTTCATACCATTTTTGATTGTTTTAAATACATTATATATTGAAAAAAAGTTAGCCCTTTGCACCCGAGGACTCCGGAGCGGAGCCATTTAAAATTTGTCTTCAAACTTGAGGGCTCCACTACGGAGGCAATAAAAATAATTTTGTGATATCTGTCTAGAAAAGCCAAGATTACATATTGGCAATTGCTTCAAGCGGTATCACACTTTACGATTACAAAATGTAATAATTTTATAATTTTTAGTTTTTTTTTTATATATCATAAATTTGTATTCGTATTCATAAAAAATTAAAAAAATAATAAGATATAACTAAAATCACTTTGAGTTGCTGGTGATACAAATGAAAAAAACCTTTGAGTGCAAAGGATTAAAATATTAAAAAAATAATTAAATAATTTCTAAAATTGAAAAATAAAAGTTAGAATTATCAAACCTTTCATATCAGTTGCATACCTTGTTAATTAAACTAATTTTTAATCATCGTTTGACAAGCCGATTTACTTTAAAGACTTAAGCAAAGCATTATTTCAAGAATCAGAAGTAAATTTGCTTCATATACTTTTTATACTTTCTGTATATTAGTAAAATATAGTAGTATAGGCTTGTTTACGCGTAGATGTAATAGTTTTTCTATTTATTGAACATCATACTGTATATTATTCATAATTTAAACTAGACTAAAAGTAGAACTTTTGTTTATACAAGAAGTTTAACATAAAAGAAGGTAGAGGGAGGAATGGGACATGTTTAATTCTTTCTTTTTAATAAGATGAATGTAAACTGCTAATATGCAAATATTTTTAGAAGGTAATATATTAATTATAACATTATAAATATATTCATTTACTTCAAAACATAAATAAATTGAACTGATGATTTTTTTAATGCTATCTCTGATTGACAATCCTGAATTTTCCTTCCAGTGATGAAGTTACTGAAATTTGATATTGTAGCACAGACATCAACCTACAATCTTTGTTAGACTGTATATATAGCCAACAATAGACTATTTGCCCCTTATCATACATTGTTTTATAGCTGTCCCATACCTCCCTGTTAGTGGGAAGGTATGGGACACATTTTGAAATTTATAATTTCTTTATAAAATTGTTTCTGCAAATTATGTTTCTATTTTGTTCAAGGACATTAGAGAGTTTCATTTTGTATTCTACATATCAAAATTTTGTTTATGTGTCAAATAAAGTTGATTTTCTTATTTTTGTAAAAAGCATCACATTCCTCCCCACTCTCCCCTCAAGGTCAAGTAAATAATAATTAATGTATAATTAAATATGCATAATAAAGATGAGATACATTTTCCAGGAATTATTCAATGGAACTTTCCTCATAAAGGTATCATATTAATTCACATCAAAGTCGTAAAGTAAGGAAGTTTTATTTCAGGTTTAGCCAGTCTTAATAATAATAAAAGCTTGATTAATACATAAATATATTTGATAAAAAGATTGTGATTACCAATTATCAGCAATATCTTGATTTTTTTCAGAAATAAATTTAGACGACAATTTGGTTGGATTTAGACAAAAATTACTTTCTTCACGAAAAAACAATGAGTTCAGTCATATATCGAGAATTATATACAGTAGACTCCCTCAAATCCGCACAGCTTGGGACCAGTGGTTGTGCGGAATTTAGAATTTTGCACATTTCTGATCATTACTTTGTTTACATTTTTTAAACAGTAATTTGAATGTAATAATGCATTCAAAATTATACATAATGCTTGCAATATGGTAAAATATTAAAATAATTTAGTAAAGTAATAAACTACAATGATAAAAAGTAAGATAATTTTGAAAATGATTAAAATATTGAAAGTAAAGGTCAAGTAAATGATCAATAATGTATAATTAAATATGCATAATAAAGGTAAGATACATTTTCCTTGAATTATTCAATGAAATTTTACTCATAAAGGTAACCTATTGATTCAAATCAAAATCATAAAGTAAAAAAGTTTTAATTAAAATCTTAAAGTAAAAAGTTTTCAAAAAAATGGGTTGCTCATGGAGGGAGTTCAAATGGGATGGTCTCTGAATGGAGGTAAAATTAGTATTGAGCCTATGGGAATAAATTTCGTTCCATGAAAAAATGATCGGTCAAGGAGGTGGTCGCACAGGGAGGTTTCACTATATATATGTGTGTGTGTGTGTAAATATATGTATATATTTAACACTGGCGTACAGTTACAAAAAAATACAAACTTTCATAGGAAAAAGAAAATATTATTCGTACCATTGAGCATGAACTCACAAAAACAAATTTTGTTAAAATATATAATAACCAACCTGTTAAATTAGAACAACTGTCTGTTCCTCTTCTTGCTGGGCAATTTTAGATTTTGTACCCTCTGTTAGGACTTTGTTCCAACATCATCTGTAATTTTCTCAACATGCTAGCAACCATGACTTCAGCATCTTTACCAGATGATGTCATTAGTTCTTGAAACTAAAAAATAAAACAAAATAATAACAATGAAGAAAAAACTTTTAAACCCTTCATGACAAGCCTCCCTTGTAGAGATGGGAATGCTTGGAAAAAACCCGGAAAAGTTGGGAAAAAAACTGGTTTTTTTCAGTTTTTTTCCGAAGGGCTATTTTTCAATTTTTCCAAATTGGAAAAATTGAAATTTCATTTATAAAATAATGTAGTCAAAATTTTATAATTGCTACATTCTGATACTTTTATTTATATTTTTTTCATGTTTAGTGTCCCTCATGAAGGCTTTAACATGGAAAATCTTAGCAGGGATCTCTTTAGAAAGAACTTGAGTCTCCGAAGGGTGTTATTAACTGCTCTGCTCAACAAGCGCAAAACATTTTGACACATTTACAAATTCATTTTTTAATGGAAAAATATAAAATTGGAAAACCTGACCATGAAAGCGATTTGGAATCAATATGTGTTTTCCCTGTTGTGATCCATAAACCACCTATTGAGTTATAGGCGATTTTGATCATGTGACAAACACGTTTTTCACCCATTCTTGACTGGCTATTCTTCTTTTGCGTTGAAATTCGGTTCAAAACGACCACTTTGACACTATTTTTTGAAAGATCTATTGCGTTTGCAAAAAAATGGAAAAAACAGCTTGATTACATAGCTTTTGAACAACACCTGCTAGTTTCATGTATTTCTGAACAAAAATAAATTAAAACTTATGTCAGAAAGTTGCCCTTTTCGATTTGAGAACAGCCTTAATGGATCCTTCACAGTTTTTTCTCCTTAAAACATATGACCTCTAACGAAATTATTTCTCTTAAAAATAGACATTTCAGAATTTTTTTACAGTCTCCAAATTAAATTCTTCACAAACGTAATGATTTTAGAATAAAAAAAAAACCTGTTGTATAATAACTGCAATAACCAATGAATCTATTATCTAGCTGTTTATGTACAAAGGACCATCTCAATAATGTCTAAATAAGAACTTAAATATGACAAATTTACAAAATTCCAATTACATTTTCTACATTTCATTCACATTTTTTACAAGTTCACAAGTTTTATAAAAGTTCACAATTTCGCAAAAACATGATCGTGTGAAAAAAAATCCAAGCAAATCCCTGGTAAGATAATTAAATGCAACTTCTCTCGTTAAAAATGAAAATTCATGTGCAAAATTATTTCAGTATTATACCAATAAATGAAAATGGTAAGATGGAAAATTTAATGTAAAATTTGAAACATGCATTTATTTTTATTCGCATAGCTGTCATTTTTCACTGTTGTTAAAAAAATTTCTTTTGATAATAACATGTAGTTAAAATTATGTATTATTATTATTATTATTATTTTTTTTTTTTTTTTTTGAAATATAGATTCTTAGATTTGTCTAAATGTATTTTCAAAAAATATAAATCCATACAAACTTTGCAAAGAAAATGTAAGCAAATCTCTGTGAAAAATCAAGTTGAAAACAATTTTTAAGCATATGGAAAAATCCACCTGTTTTAAAAGTTTCATTAAAAAAAAGAATACCGCTTTCAATATTAAGGATCTAAATCTTATTAAAACATAGTTTGGGTTTAGTCTGGAAAGCTGCACCAAAACCACATATACAGGAAACAAAAATTATAACTGTAATGGGTGGGGGGGGGGGGGTAATATTTTAAAATAATACCAATTTTTAAACAACAGAAGATTTGAAAATGATAATAGTATTTATAATAATACCAGAACTACTGTAATTTGTTTCTTTTAAACTGGCATCCTTTATGTATTTGAAAACCAGTACTATGTAGATGAGATGTACAATATAGTTTAAAACTGCTTTAAAACTACAGTAATACTGGTTGAAACTAAAGTTTTTTTTTTTTTTTTTTTTTAATTAGCTTTACTGATATTGTTAAAGTGCTACTGAAAAATCATTTTAACGGACACATGATATAGTACAAACACTGGTGTTAAATTAAGCAAGAAAAGCTACTGTCAGAATTCTGAAACTGAAAGGATAAACTTTTAAAAGCTGACTTTTTTTTTCTCTCTCTCTCTCTTTTTTTTAATAACATATTCACATGTAAAGGGAAAATAATTTTTTTTAAATGTGCATAAATATTGAAAAAGTTTATTATTGTATACTTTTTAAGAAAATATAACTTATTTTTGAGAAACATTTATAGAAAATCAATTTTTCCAAGTTTTCCAATTTTTCCAGAAAAAAACTGAAAAAAACCCGGTTTTTTTCCGCCACATCAACTTTTCCGGAAAATTTACATCTCTACTCCCTTGTACCACTATTTTCAAATAGTGACTTTTTCCTTATTTAATAAATTTATATTAAATAAGGTAAAAATGGTACTTTTTAGTTAGCCGGTCGCCAGTGTTATGTATACAAGTACATATACATATATATGTATGTATATCTAACACTGGCGCCCGGCTAACCGAAAAGTACTGTAAAAATTACCATTCTGATATAGTAATAGTTACAAGGACTGTGTACACACTTTATATCACACATATGTTGTCACGAAGGGCTTAACATTACAATACATTTTGTAATGTATTTTTGTACCAATTTATATTTATTATTTACTATCAACTACACCGGTAGCAGAAAGTTAGAGATGGGAGTCGCAGATTTTCTTTTTTCGTTTGCAGGTTATTTTTCTATTGAACCCTTATTTCGCCTTATATTATGTTTGGCTCTTACTTACTTAATACAAAAACTTAAGATTATTATTAGTAAAATTAATAAAATGCATAATAACATTTTTAAAAAAAGGTGATCGTTTGATTAACACTTCGATTGTAAAACTTGCAACCTGTCAAACCTGTTTTACCTGCAGATTATTTTCTGCCTCTGAAGTATCTGTTGCAAACACTTGGAGGATTTTCTGCTATTGGGTCAACTACTAAAAGTACACTTATTAAAAGTATGTACTAACTTTATTTGGTGAAATTGGTTGTCGGGATAATCAGGTAGTACCAAAATAAGTAGTAGTATGAATTTCCTGCCCTGTCAGTTTTCACACTGATCACACTGCCAGTACAGATAAAATTATGGGGGGAAGGGACAAGAAGGGTAAGGTAATTTCATATTTATTAATTAAACAACAATAATAATAAACCAAGTTTTAATTTGTATGAATTTACAAAACATTTAATTTTTAAATAATTCTTATTTTGATTTCATTTTTTCCAATTTACTATTAATAACTAAAAGTATTGATGGGCAATTTTAAAATTAACAAGCTAACTGATAAGCATTTAAGGCTCATGATTTTATAGGCTGTGCTTAATATAACGGTATCACTTCAGGGAGGTGGAGTTTGGCACTTGATATCTTAAGATATCTCTAGGGTGAGGGAGAAGATTCATTTTCGATATTGTTACCATTTTTGATCCAACCAAAATATTCATTTTTCTATTTGTAACTGTTTCTTTACATCAAAATATTCAGTTATCTATTTTTATGAAAATACTAAGTTAAATGTGGAATACCTCAACGTTTGGCTTTCCTATTTTTTTTAATATATATTTGCATATAATCCGCTGTTGGAGAAACCAGATAGTACGTTTGAAGTGATACTTGTGCTTATTAGTAAAATAAAGAGGAAGAATGTTGTCTATCTGTTTTGTTGATAAGAGCGGCAAGAAACAATATATCTGTTGAATACATTATGTAACAAAGAGCTATTTTTAAATACTTTAAAAAAATTTTATTGATATAAACTTATTTTATATTTAATATAGTGATATTTTACATACTCTTTCTTCTTTATTAGAAAATTTTATAAATAACAGATATATAACAATATGTTTACATATAACTGAAAATATGTAAAAATAAAATGAAAGGAAAAAAAAAAGAACTTTGAGACACTGATAACAATATGATTAGTGATGGAAGGGTGGGACATAATCCAGGAATGATAATGTAAGATATTGTAAAGGCCGGAAAGATTACAAAATTACTATAAAGTTGGTAACGTTATATATGTACAGCCTCTTAATATTAAAAGCTTTGCCGATTCTCAATCAGCTGGCAAAATGACATACGAAAATTAATTTCTACTGTAAATATATGTTTATTTTTAATAAATAATTTTTTTATTCTTCACTACACATAGCAAATTTATTTTTTGAGATGTATACATGCACATGATTTAGTGGGAGTTTTTTGCAGAAAAACTTTTAAATAATTACTTGTGTTTGAAGACAGTTTTTAAATTTTACATATAGCAGCTACTATAAATATAGGAATAGCGAAAAGGGTGTTTGTGCAATAAGGATAAGATATTCTCAAATAAATTTAATGAAGGACATTAAAATTATACAATTATTGGCACAGATGTCATATTCGCATATAATTGAAAAAAAAAAAAAGATTTCTGTTTGGATGTTATTTTAAAATTACAACAGAAAATCATCTGTAAATATATATATAGACGCTAAAAGGGATAACAAACAATATACCTACATTTTGATAAATACATTTAAATGAAATGATCTACGTGTTTTATACGCTATGCACAGCATATAGGGTAGATGTGCCAGTAATGGACACCCTTCCAGTAATGGACACCCCTTGATGTTTTTGGTTCATAAAAAAATAACTAATAAATATTTAGCTTTAATTATTTTTTTTATAATTCCCCCTTGTATGTTTTATAAAACTGGGTTATTGTTGACACTTTTAATCAAACCAATCAGGAAGCAGAAAATAATGTTTCAAAGTTTCGCTGTTTTTCTGTGAAAATCTTAATGAAGAGGCTAAGAGTTGGCTTCGTTTAATCAATTTATATATTATTTATTTTCTTACAAAATTTGAATGTTTTTGTTTGAGTAGCAATCGAAAACTTTGAATTTTATATACCAATGGCCATTTACAAAATTTCATTTATTTTTAAGATTTTAAGAGGGGTGTCCATTACTGGGATGGTTAATTAGTCATTTTCCAGTAATGGACACCCCATGTAGACATTGCTAAAAATGCAATTTTAGTGATGTTTATAGTGCATAAAATACTTTGGCTTAACTGCAAACCTAAATAATCAAATTTAATTTTTAAATTATACTTACCAAAATGTAATAACACCAAAACTTTTATAAATAGCTGCTTTTAAGTTATTTTATGAGATTTCAATATTTTATTTTATTTATTATTATTTTTTTTTATGTAGTACATATACCTTGCATATTTTATAATCCGGCAATCAAACCAGCCAGGAAGCAAAAAATATTGTTTACGAGCACAGTCAAAGAGGGGTTCATAGGGCTTAATCCCTCTCTGTTTAAATAAAAGCAATTAAGTTACAGAAGCTATTAAAAATCTATTTTCTGTCTTAAATGTTTCCTTATTTTTTAAAAAAATGTAATACTATTAATGAAAGTTACAGGTAATATTCATGAAACTATAGTAAATCTGCAGATCATTGGCCTCAAACATCAGTACTACAGTTTTATTTTGAAATTAATTTAAATACTAAATAAATTTTTATTTAGTATTTAAAATATTCAACTCACAATATCACTTCTTTCATATTTGTAATATTAATTATTATAAATGATATATCAAGTAGAGTCTGGAAGATTGTTAAAAATAGGGACACAAAACTAAACATTTAAAAATAGTGGCACAAAACTAAACATTAATATTCCAAAACTTTTTTTTAATTACCCTTTAAATCCACCACTGTTACAATAATTTGATAGCTGTAATTGCCTGATATTTAGTATTTTAATCTATCCATCTAAAATAATTAAAACTATCGATCTTCTGATAATTTCAATAATTGATACAAACAATAAATGATTATCACAAATACTTTATTAATTACTGGTATCCTAAATGTTAAATTTATTTGAAAATAACTATTTTGTTTCATTAGTATGTATTCATTAAATTCTGGCTCTAAATAGTCATAAAAACAATTATATTTATTACTTTTTAGGGGGTGTCCATTACTGGAACAGAGGGTGTCCACTACTGGGCCAGAGGGTGTCCATTACTGGGCTTTTGGGTGTTTTGATATATTTCTGTTATTTAAAATTAAATTTCTATTCATATTGGGAAATGAGGCTATAACAATGGTTAAATATTGTCGATAGATTAATATAATATTGAAAAAACTGGAATATAATTTTAACTATTAATAAAACAATAATTTTTAAAGAAATTCCTTAAGGGTGTCCATTACTGGCACATCTACCCTATATTTTCAAATGAATGTAATTTGTTGAAGGTCAAAGTCTGTTTTGATTTGTAAATCCGTCCCCAGCAAGGGGGTGGTGGTGATTTTAAAACTTTAAGTATACATTCCTTATTTTTTGAAGACTTTAAGAAAAAAAGATAAAATTTATTTTTACAAGTTTAAAA
The DNA here is from genome assembly GCA_963932465.1 of Maratus speciosus. Taxonomy (NCBI): domain Eukaryota; kingdom Metazoa; phylum Arthropoda; class Arachnida; order Araneae; family Salticidae; genus Maratus; species Maratus speciosus. The sequence goes on along the minus strand of OZ010792.1, from coordinate 373,153,842 downwards.
TAATTAAACATAAAAACAAAATTGTGTTTAAGACTTAAGTGTTTTTAATTATAAAAACACTAGTTAGCCTCGATCATAATTTAAAATGTTTTATTATAATAAAATATGTTCCTAAACACTTACTCCTACAAAAAACTCCTTACACTTTCTCGATTTCGTATTTTATGGTTCATTTACATTACCATTACGTCAATCCTATGTGTTAAAAGTATATATAACGGAACTGCAGTTATGTTATCAAAATACATTTGAAAATTCGCGATGGTTACGAAACGTGAAACGATACGTTATAACATGTTTTAAGTAAATCATGTTTATAGAAGTTAGTTTAATTTAAAGATGTAGCATGCTGTATAACATAATTAAACAAAATAGCGTTGAATCAAATATCATCTTTTCCTCATGGGTAACTTACACAGAAATCTTAAATATAAGACAGTACAGAAGAAAAAAAGACTACAGTAAGAACGATTTAAACAATAATGATATATACTAATAAGTAAAAGTAATGGCAAACTTACCGCATTTTCTGTAAATGTTAGAAACTTGACACAACGAAAGCTTTCAAAACAGACGCCATTGGGACTGGGAGACGCTACACCTACGCTGGTCGGGAAAAGAAATAAGTTGCGCATGCGCAAAAATCGTACGGATCATAATGATTTTCGAACATGGGTTGGCTACACGATTATCACGAAAACCTTTGCAGGATAGTTAGAAAGTAAAGCAAAAACGACCCTTTTCGGAAACCTTACATGCTATCTGGGTGATGTCTGCCGCGGGTAAACAGAAGAAAAGCGCCAATAGGCGTGAAGAACATTTTAACACTGCTTACCCTTCGTCCAATAAACAGTATTTTTTGGAGAGAGAATTCCCGCAGAGGTGTGGTTGTTGCCATTCCTGGGTAAAGTCCATTCAATCTTCTCTATTATTTTCAAAACCCATCAGATTAGCGTGTTTTTAGATTCTGCGGTGTCTGAACGGGGGTTGGCGAGCGTAGCTTGCAGGGGGCAGAGCACCCTAGTTATTAATATAAAAATTTATCTTTATCAAAAATATCTTATCTATTATGAAAAATATAAAGCAACCAATAAAATAAAAAAAAAAACTTGCAACAGAATTTGGAGCGCAAAGGATTCGAAAACAGCTTTTAGCATTGTTCTCCGGTAAAAGTCACGTGATACGAACTGCTCTATTTGGGGGGTGGTTTTGCGATTTATATAATTTGGCGAAATTGGTCGACGGGATAACTAACAGGTACCAAATTATCTTTTTAATTAGCACAATAATTAAACAAACCGTGATTTGTTCGTGAACGCACTGAACGTTTATTGCATCCGCGATAAAGATCCACTCCATGTTCTTGTCTCCTGAGCTCGTGCGTGCGGCGCGCATGCTTCTTGAACACACCTATAAAGATTGTGTTAGCATTTCCTTTCTCAACCAACCAACCAACTAGTGTTAAATCACATGTCGCGATTTTTTTCAGAAATTTTGTTGACAGTCGCGTACAGCTGTTATTTTCAAGTAAATGAATCAGGTTAGTAAATTCTTTTATAATTCGGCTATTTCAAAAGAAATATACACTAATTAAAAAAAAATTTATATTGCCAAAGTTGCTTGTTTAAACTTTTATTTATACTTCTAGTTAGTATTCATTAATTTATCTTATTACTTCCATTTTACTGTCGCTTTCCAAATCAATATCGATCTTTTAAGTTATCTAATTGTTGTGTGTTTAAAAAGTTGATGTAATATTTAATAAAACACAATTATTTACAAATTCGTGCAATTTATATTCCCCATCTCTGAAATTTCTGTAAAGCTAATTTAGTTTGTTTTGTCAATTAATGACAGCTACATTTTATTATTGTTTAATAGCACAGGCTTACCACCGTTTCTTGTCAAATTATTTATTATGTGTATTAAAACCTCCGAACTTCGAAATCATATTATTAGGCGAAAAATTCATGTTTTTATTCAGTGTTTTTTTTATGCTTAAATTTCATGTTCCTTAATGTAAATCTAATGAGTAGGATATTATTTTCGCTTTTCGTATATTATATTTTGACGTAGTTTTCTGTGTTGCATTTAGTATTATTATTGTGAAGTAGTTAATTAAACACATTCATTATGCATTACTTTTTAAATTTTTGAAATGAAATTCTTTTGAAAATTATAATTGGTCTCACTCCCCCCCCCCCCCTCCTCCCCTTTCCCAAGATATTGTTTGGTTTATTGTATGCTGTCAAAATAAATAGAAAAAATCGTCATTAAATTGAACTTGACTTGTGTAATACAGTAAAAGGTCTTTATATTGCAGACCTTGAAACTAGAGTTTTGTGTTCGATAGATCACATTTCATTAAACTTACCTTGTTGACATGGTTAAATATGTCTGGAACATAACAATATACAGTAGAATATCTTTGTTAGACATTAGGACCAGAAGTCGTCTAGATATTAGATTTGAGCATATTGTAGAACATTTTGCTTGTTGTTATATTTCCAAACATGTTCCAAATATCAAGTATAATCCAAGTACCAAATCACTATATTAACTCTTTAGAACAGTTTTAAAATACAAAGATAGATCATTTAATAGCTGTTATTATTCACAGAAATGAATATAAATAAGTCTTATACAGACGATGGAGTTAGTATAGTGCTTTTTAAAATGAAATAATTAAAGGAAAGTGGATTGCCAAATTTATCAAGATATGATTGCAAATTGCATGAAATTATCATCCATGCCGTTCCGTTGAGGAGTTTTGTGATTCATTGTTTTTATTTTACACATTTGAGTGTGGCGTTATTAACGAATTTCAAAAATGAAAATTTTGTTGGTTTTGCACTCGGGATTTTCATCTAGTACAGTCAAGATTTTAGTTATACCTACCGCAGATAAACTTGTCCCCTGCAGTATGATTTAATAGATGTTTTCTTTTAATTTGAAACTAAATCTATATCTGGAATGCTTTCTTAGCCATAACGTGACATTTGGAATAAGGATTTCTTTTTTCAACTGGAATTCAACAACTTTTAGTAAATGCATCATGCATGCATTGCTGCAATAAATAATATTTGTTTATATGCATTTTTTTAATTCATTTCATTATATCTGTTATTCATTGTGTATATTAAAGGACAAGTCTGTAATAATATTTTTAAATAAAGATTTAAATATTCTTATCTATTAGTTGTTTGAGAACATGATGACATGAAAACATGATGAATAAAAACTTACATGAACTTTCTGTCGTTTACCTACCAGGAAAACGGAAATAAAGATTATACAACATCAGTTGTATACAAGATGTATTCAAGTCTAATATAAACAAACCCAAAGAAACCCCTCACGTGATCAAATCACCCCAGAAAACTTTGAGGGTTGTAAAAAGCCACTCGGTGTGACACTTTCTTCCTTCCTGAACGCAAACCCGGGGTGACCCTTATCACGTGATTTCGTCTCTGAACGACCACCCTGTAAACAGGGTGGAAAGTGCCACTCGGGGTGGCGGTGCTGAGCGCGCCCTTAGTATGTTTGACTATGAAATTAAATACCAAAAAGGCTCCAATAATGTTGAAGCTGATATGCTATCTAGACAGCCTGTTTCAGAAAATTTACACCATATTATACATCTCCTTGACTTGAATGAAGTAAGAGACAATCAGAAAAAAGAAAATGTAACAGTTGATGGTAAAAAGTACACTGAGATAAATGATGTTGTTGTAATTAAAAGAAAAGTTTGTATAAGATTGTGGTCCCCATGTCTTTACATCTACCCCTCTTAGAAAAAACCCACACAAAATTTGGCCACCCTGGAATTTATAAGATGATAAATTTAATCTCTCTGCAGTATTATTGGCCTAACATTAATCAGGATATTGAAAATTTTGTAAAACACTGTCACACGTGTCAGATAAACAAAAAATGTAGGCAAAAAAGATTTGGCTTATATGCAATTAATGCCCCCAACAGATATACCTTTTGAATGTTTAGCAGTGGATTCTGTTGGCGAATTTAATTATTACAATTCTACAAAAAAATATTATTTGCATTTAGTCGTTGACCATGCAACTCGCTATGTGTGGGGTTTTCCTTCAAAAAGTAACTACCGAAACTTATACAAACATTTTGAAACAATTATTTCAGATACAAGTACCAGATAGATTGTTAACCGACAGAAATAGAGCATTTACAGCTTCCAGGTAAAGGTCAAAATTAGCACCGACCACAGGGCCAGTAAATGAGAAAAAGTGGCCAGTGAAAAATTGTCTATCAGCGGCCACCTTCTGGCCACTTTTTTACAAGGAGAGAATAAAATTTTCTTGCATTTCATCAAGGATTCTGCTTTTTTTTGGTTCCAATATATTTACATTAACATATTTATTTGGGCTATTCAGTTTTAGATGAATACTTATAGAATTTTTACTGTTTAGTATTTTTAAATAAAAAAGTGGCCACTAGTTTTAAAAAAGTGGCTAGTTAAAAAACTAGTTCTACCGGCCAGTGGCCGCTAATGAAATTTCCCAGTTTTGACCTATACTTCCAGGTTTAAAAGATTTCTTTGTACTTACAATGTAAAACACAGATTGACAAGCAGCCATTACCCAGAAACGAATGGAAAAATTGAACGTCTAAATCAAACTATTGTCACTAGATTAAAATGTAAAGTCAATTCCACAACCAAGAAAATACCCTGGACTAAGCTTCTAGATGAAGTCTTATATGAGTATAATAATACTCCTCATTCTGTAACCCAATTCACCCCTAGTTATTTATTGTTAGGAAAATTACCATATGATCCTCCTTTACCAAATAATAGTTATTATCCCCCTGTGGAGGAAACTAGAAAATTGGCTAAAGAGAGAACAATTGCTTACCATAAAAAGAATAAAGTCCGTTATGATGCTCGTTTACTTCCTGTAAAGTTTAAAGTTGGTGACATTGTGATGTATGAAGAATTTCATTATCCTAATACCCGTAAACTGACTTCGCCATATTCTGTCCCATACACCATTTTAAAACAACTTTCTGATGTATCCTTTGAAATTGATAAACCCAGTCCACATTTTAAGAGAAACTCTGAAATTGTCCATTCATCCAAGTTAAGATACTACCGCCCTCCTTAAAATCTTAAACTCAACCATGAATAAACCTCAGCTATCTCTTTCATCTTTCACTTTTTTAAAAATTTATTACTTTCCTACCCGGTAGCAGAAAGTGCGTGACGCGCGACGTGCGTCACAGATTTATTTTGGACCTTGCAGATAAATTTGACTACTTGAAAAAAAAAGTATTTCCTTTAAAAAAAAAAAGTACGAAAATTCTGACAAAATATATCACGAATTCGACAAATGGTCGCAGAAAAATATCAATTTCGCCAATCGTTCACATAAAAAATCGATAATTTATAGCCAAAGGCTCGCCATAAAAACGCGAATTTCATCAAAAGAGCCCGGGAACAAAAACATGAATTTCGTCTCAGGGTTGTGGAAAAAATGCGAATTTCTGTCACAGGATTGCGGAAAAAACACAAACTTCTTCAAAAGATCGCGGCAAAAATGCGAATTTAGTAAAAAGATCGCGGAAAGAACGCGAATTTAGTCAAACGATTGTGGGAAAAACACAAATTTAGTCAAACGATCGCGAAAAAACGAAAATCAATGATAAAAGATCGCTAAAAAACGCAAATATGTCAAAGGATTGCGGAAAGAACGCGGAATTTCGTCAAAAGATCTCGAAAAACGTAAATTTCTGCCAAAAGATCGCTGTACAAACTTGAATTTTATCCAAAAATCCTGGGAAAAAAAAACGTGAATTACGTTCCACGGCGCGAGAAAAACACAAATTTCTGTCACAAAATCGCGGAAGAAATTTGAATTTCATCAAAGAATCGAGGAAAAAACATAAATTTAGTCAGACAATCGTGGAAAAAACCCAAATTTCTGTAAAACGATTGCGAAAAAATTCAGATTTCTGTCAAAGGATTGCGAAAAACGCAATTACTGTCAAAGGACCACGAAAAAAAGAAAATTTATGTCAAAAGATCGGAATTAAATTTACGGAATTTCAACAAAAGATCACGAAAAACACAAATTTCTGCCAAAGGATCACTGTAAAAAACGAATTTTGCCAAAAGATCGCGGGAAAAAAGTTAATTTCGTCCCAGAGTCGTCGAATAAATGCAAATTTCTGTCACAGAATCGAGGAAAAAACACAAAGTTCATCAAAGCATCGAAGAATAAATGCAAATTTCGTAAAGGATCGCGAAAAAAAGCTCATTTTTGTCAAAGGATCGCGGAAAAAACCGGCAAATTTCGTCAAAAGATCGCGAAAAACCCCGGCAAATTTCCTCATAAGATCGCGATAAAACAGCGGATTTCGTCAAAAGATCCTGAAAAAATGGCAAATTTCGTCAAAAGATTGCGAAAAACGGCATATTTCCTCAAAAGATCGCGAAAAAACCCAAATTTTATAAAAAACGCGCGAAAAAAAAACACATAATTAGTGCCGGTAGTGGATTTTCGCTCTCTGTCTTATTTCTGTCATAGAATCGCGGAAAAAACACGTACGATATATAATTTAATTAATTATATACGTTAAAATGGTACATTAACATAAGCAGAAATACGCCGTGCAAGCAAAGGCTGGATATGAAATTTCACGGAAGAATGGACGTGTCTTGAGTGTAACTTAATGTAGCTTAAGGAGAACTTTAATAACACAAAGGCAAATTCACTTAAAAACAGAATGCAGTTTATTTAATAAATATCTTGAAGAGTTGACAGCATGATAATCCACATTATAACTTCTCTAATAAACAACAGTCGTGAAGAATGAAGACTTTGATACATGAATAAGCACAATTAATTTGCATATGAAAAACTATTTAAAAGCATTTAAAATTCTAGAAAACATAAATATAACAAGTACTCTAAACGTACATTCCAGGATAGAGTCCCAGCCTCTATCCAGTTCGTGAAATATTGCTTCCATTAGGAAGACTAAAAAGTGCAACATTACAGTGTTTGCATCGCGTATTTATCTAAAATGGCTCGGATTGAAAACATCATTTGGGAGCGATGCCTGCCAAACGGACCAATCAGAAAGCGGCATCGAATCGATGCAAGCAGAGATTCGATGCAAAGATCGATTAAAGAAGTGATATGCAATGTCGCCATCTAGCGGAGAAAATAACACTACGGAAAATTAAACTTAGTCTGAAGACGGATTTTGCCGGTGTAGGATGACAAGATATGAGTGTAATGAAACGGAAAATGGCGGAAGTTAATACGACCACCAAAAGATTAAAGAAGAACTTAAATCAACTGAATATTAACAGAAAACAATATGGAAAGGTAAGTTTAAGTTAATTCATGTCTATTGTTGATATTATAATGAAATAAATAAAAGTAAACAAGAAACTTTATGGAATGTGAACTTAGAAAGAAAATGATGTAAGTGGAATGAAATGATGATATAAATAGATAAGGGAGGCGATGAGAACCATAAAGTTTGATGATTTCCATCAAGTTCATCAAAGAATCGAGGAATAAACGCAAATTTCGTAAAGGATCGCGAAAAAAACCGGCAAATTTCGTCAAAAGATCGCGAAAATACCAGGCAAATTTCGTCAAAAGATCGCGAAAAAACCCGAGAAATTTCTTCATAAGATCGCGATAAAACAGCGGATTTCGTCAAAAGATCGTGAAAAAACGGCAAATTTCGTCAAAAGATTGTGAAAAACGGCATATTTCCTCAAAAGATCGCGAAAAAAACTGAGAAATTTCCTCATAAGATCGCGATAAAACAGCAGATTTCGTCAAAAGATTGCGGAAAACGGCATATTTCCTCAAAAGATCGCGAAAAAACGCAAATTTCATCAAAAGTGCGCGAAAAAAACATAATTAGTGCCGGTAGTGGATTTTCGCTCTCTTATTTCTGTCACAGAATCGCGGAAAAAACAAGAAGTTCATCATAGAATCGAGGAATAAACGCAAATTTCGTAAAGGATCGCGAAAAAAGCTCATTTTTGTCAAAGGATTGCGAAAAAAACCGGCAAATTTTGTCAAAAGATCGCGAAAAATGGCATATTTCGTCAAAAGATCGCGAAAAAACGCAAATGTCATCAAAAGCGCCACATAATTAGTGCCGGTAGTGGATTTTCGCTCTCTATCCCCCCCCCCCCCTTTGTTGTAACCTTTCGGAAAATTTGCTGTGAATTTCAGATTTTTTTTTTTTTTACTCAGAATCACCCCTGGTATTAATCAATAAGAACGCTGTTTATTTTAACACTCATAATGTTTCTACATAAGAAAATGTAACACGCTACTCCCGCAGACAATTTTCATCCCACTAAATTGCTGTCGCAGACACAACCATAACTTTCTGCTACTGGGCTTTCCTATCTGATGGATATAAATCAATCTAATTAGCCGTGATAAAGATAATTTCCTCAGTTACATAAATAATACGTCATTTCAACTCAGCCATAAATCTTTTCAAATGTGAAAAATGTATTTAACCTTGAAAACCTTGATAAAGATAATGACTTGTTGAGTGACTCATAGACATTAAACTGATTTATTATTATTATTATGATATTGCTATTACAATTATTATTACTGATTTATTATCTTATAATGTAAATATTTTTTCATTCTGAAAATGTAGTTATTCCAGAGAAGAGGGATGAAAAATGCTCTCTCTTTTTCACAATTTAAACAATGTGAATTAAATAGCTTAAAGTGTTACCACTGCTTATTCATTTGATATAATAGTCTACAATTTTTTTTGTCAAAGGAGGTTATAAAGAGTGGTTGATTAAAATTATGACAACTAACACATTACATTGCGAAACCATTATATTGGATTACACAAAATGTGGATTTACACCGAAATAGATAAGTATTCGAAATAGATAAGTATCCTGAAGAACGGGTAAGTCCCAATTTTATCTAACTTACTCACGCCTTTTTCATTGGGATTCAAATACTAACACTATCGTCCCCCTTGCTCGTAACATTTGGATGAGGACCAAGCTGGGCGTGTAACCCAACCCTCAGTGGCATAGAATGATGGTGACAGTTTAAAAGTACTGTTAGAATTTTTGTTATTTTTTTTATAACTATATCATGATGATTTTGTGACATATGAAGGGGTCCTCCGCTCTGTGGTCACCCATCTTTAGCTGGACTGTTTTCCCGGATTCTCTTTCCAGGTTGAACGAAGAATCTGGCAAAACTGCTTCGCTTCCCCTCTGCAGGTGGATATTGATTTACCCACCTTCCTTTTTCGGTCGTGCAAGTGGCACATTTTTTGGGAGGATATTCACCTCAGAGTATTAAAATCCATGTCACACTGACCCTGGGCATGGTGAAAATTATAGCAAGCGTATATTTATAATTTTTTAGCTATAGTTTTCCTTTTTAGACAAATTTGTTTGTTTTTCATAAAGATAACTCTTGGCTGCATCAAAAAAAAAAGTAGTAAAGTCCCTACCGAAACAGAAAGGTAGAAGAAGAAGAAATGTGTTTGTTGTTATTACTATTATAGTGTATTTTACTTTTATTTTATCTCAGTGTGAAAATTCAGTATTTTTAGAAATGCAAACTTTCCAAATTGCATTTTGGTAGACAATATATTTGTGTTGATAATATTAGTGCATATTTTATATTTTTGAACATTTTATATTATTGAATATTTTATATTTTTGAACATTTTATATTATTGAATATTTTATATTTTTGAACATTTTGTAGTATTGAATATTTTATATTTTTGAATATTGTGTATTATTGAACATTTTATATTTTTGAATATTTTGTATGTGTGAATATTGTTTACATTTGAATATGTTGTATAGTTTTCAGTATGTTTATCTTTGAATATTTTAGTAGACTATATATTTTTGGTTGCAAATTTGCAATTAACCACAAAATGGATGTTTCCCAACGAATTATTACCAAAAACCTTAAAACAAACACTGGAACAGGGGTCGATTTAGAAAAAGAAAGTTGCATAGCAGTAACTGCTATACAAAGTCAGTTTTGAATAGCAGTTAGACACTTTTGTATAGCAAGTAAAAAATAGCTAACGTAACTTTTAAATCTTGAAAATTTACAACAAATTTTTTTTAAAAAAAAGCGTACTTCCTCACTGTACTTCCATTGTAAATAAACACTTGGGGAGGGTGAAAACACAACGTATGTCATGTAAAAATACCTTTAAATTTTAACTTTAAGCAGTGATGCCGCTGTACTTGAAAAAACCTGGGTCCCCGGGACCCAGGATTTCCAAAAATCTGGGTCCCTTTTTTACAAAAGCGGGTCCCCATCAATAATAATTTATATTTTAAAGGAATAAATGAAAGTTGTTTATTAAGATAAATGAAATGCATTAATTATTGTTTTAACAATAATTAAATAATGAATTAAAACCAGCATTATTTGCACTCAAATAAGATATTTTTAAAAAATATTAAGAGAAATTTTCTTTACTTTTTTAAAAGCAAAAATGCAAGATACAATTTTAATTGTAAAATAATGTTTATTTGAGAGTAGAAGATACTAAGTTTCACTAACAAGTATCACTAATGTTCGCATTCTTTTAAAAAGAGGCAAGGCGGGTTTATTGAAAAAGATATTTTTGCAGAAAAAAAGAACACTTATATTAAGTAAAGGTGTACTTTTCGTTGAATGAATGGGTGCTTTCATTATTATACTTCCCATTGAATTATTTGTCAGCATAGATCTGTGTTGGAATCAGACATTTTCCTTGGAAGGGAAATTTATATCTAAATCACTAATAAGCATCAAATCTTAAATGTTCTGAAGGTGGGAGACATTTCAATGCAGTAAGAACGAGGGGGGGGGGGGGGGGGGGATTTTTACTGGTCCACCTAATGAATATAAATATTATCAAAGTACACTGAAATCATGCTGTATTTTTAAGAATCTCATAAAAAAGAAATTAAATCCCATTTTATGAATTTTCTACCTATAAGTTTAGTTTGCACATCTTTTTTGGTGCTTTGACTAAATTCACGTTTTTTCGCGTTACTTTGACGAAATTCGCGTTTTTCCGTGATCCTTTTGTTGAAATTCGCTATTTTTTCGCGAGTCTGTCACGAAAATCGTGTTTTTTTCTGCGATACTTTGACAAAATTCGGCTTTATTCCGTGATTTTTTGACGAAATTTGCTATTTTTTCGCAATCTTTTGTCAAAGTATACTATTTTGTCTCAGCCCTTTTACGAAAATAGCGTTTTTTCCGCTATATTTTCACGAAATTTGTGCTTTTTTCGCGATCCTTTGATGAAAATCGGCTTTTTTATGTTATTTTTTGACGACATTTGCTATTTTTGGGGAATCCTTTGATGAAAAACAACTATTTTTTCGCGATCCTTTGACGAAAATCGGCTTTTTTCTGTGATTTTTTGATGAAATTTGCGCTTTTTTCGCGATTTTTTGATGAAATTTGCGCTTTTTTCGCGATCCTTTGACGAAATTTGCGCTTTTTTCGCGATCCTTTGACGAAATTTGCTATTTTTTCGCGATCTTTTAACGAAATACGCTAATTTGTCGCGGCCCTTTTACGAAAATCGCGTTTTTCGCAATATTTTGATGAAATTTGCGCTTATTTCAGCGATATTTTCATAAAATTTGCGCTTATTTCAGCGATATTTTCATAAAATTTGAGCTTATTTCCACGATTTTTTGACGAAATTCGCTTTTTATTTCGCGATGCTTTGACTAAATACGCTATTTTTTCGCGGCCCTTTTACGAAAATCGCTGCGGGAAATATGCATCGCAATGATTGCGATTTAATGCATTTCTTGGATCGCATTTTAGTTAAATTTGAATCGCAAATTGCGATGCAATACCGCTTAAATCGAACCCTGCACTGGAAAGAAAAGGAAACATCAAAAACACTGTTGTTTTATGACAAATTTTTTTTATAATCCAGATATGTCTCGAGATATATTGTTTTGCTGCAGCACCATTGAAAGAATTCCAATGTTTTAGTGTAACCAGTATTTTTATGTAAACTTGATATATAAATGTAAAAATAGGTCCAATTGACTTGAGAGCTCGAGAAAATAAGAATCTGAAACCGATGAAAAAAAAAACCACCCTGGGTTAAATTCACGAGATAAGACCCACAGGTTTTGCAGGCGAGCCCTGTGGCTCTTGTTTTAGTGTGTGTGTGTGTGTGGGGGGGGGATATGAAACGATAAAAGCTAAGCCCCTTTTTAAAATTTAAAATCCCCTTTTTGCCCCTTTTTAAAATTTGAAATCCCCATTTTAAGAAACAGAAATTTAAATTTAGAAATTAAAATTAAAACTTTAAAAATGCTTTAGTAATTGTGTCTCAGTTGATTGAACGCATTTGCCCCTGGTAAATTAGTTTTTCAGCATCGCAGCTTATAACTTTCAAAGATTGTTTTGGCCCATTTCATAAGAATACTTTTGCTGAGTAAGTGCAATTTGTAAGTCTTGCGGCGACCCGTTGGCCGATCATGAGCCAGCGCCCAAATCCTGGGCAATCAATCATTCAGCTAACGACCAATTATATTTTAAAGACGCCTCCTTTGGCTTCAACGGCCCCTAGCAGGAATAATGCAAAATACAGCATATTTATACTGCTGTACAGGTCACAGGACAGAGCTTTTGACCAACTAAAGAATGCCTTAAGTCCACGCAACTTTGCTTTCCAAGTATTGCTTTGCGATACCCTTAACTCCTGAGTCAGATGTCCATAAAGAAATAACTGAACAGCTCTCAAACCAAAAGGGGCCTGATTTCTCAAAAGGATGTACAAAGGATTAATAAATCAGGTCCCTGAAAACACTGTGTCTTTCTTTAAGCAGAGACTCACATAAACTTTCATTAATTCTCAGATACCACTCACTGCGACTACCTAACGATGCTAGCAGCTCAGAGGGAGCAATCCTACGTCGGCCTGATCTACACCGAAACAACGGGAGTAGCGCTGATTCGTTACATATATATACTATCTAAAATAGAACTCATTACCTCTGTAAAAATGAAACTTTTTTTATTTTAGTAAAATCCTTTCACCCCCTAAAAATAAGAACTTGCATGTGTCCTCTGTCTTTTTATATCCTTTTTCATGCAACTTAAACTTAGTAAATTTACACTCTGTATGTCAAAAATAAAAGGTTATTTTCTTAAAATATAATTATTCAATCCATTAAAATATTATATATTCTTTTCTGCTACCAAGATATACTTTTCTCTTTTCTTTCTCTCAAAATTAACAAGCCCCTCATAATACTTCCTCCACCCCATATTTCAGAATGAGATCTTTTTCTTATAATAATTAATGTATTTAAGTATAATTTTTTAATATTGTTTGTCGAAAATATTTAAAATCATATTTTGTTTTGATTTTCTGGAACATATCTAACCAAATATCTTAAAATATTCGGCCAAATATGCCACTATTCGGCTACAGGTATTCGGTCAAATGTCCCACTATTTGGCCACAGGTATTCGGCCAGCCGAATATTCGGCAAAAGGGGCGAATACCGAATATTTGTTACATCCCTACTCAAAACAATTAGGGGAGCACATGGTTTTAACAAAATTATGCAAATATTTACACTGATGAGTAATGTAAAATAAAACATCCATAATTTAAAGGGTAGTAGAAAACAGATAAAAAAAACTTCACATGCAAATTAGAGTTAAAAAAAACTTCACATGCAAATTAGAGTTTGACGTCAAAAACTAGAAAAAGGAGATAAGTGCAAAAATCAGGATTTTGCAGTAACGTCTGTTTCACTGTCTCAGTTGTAAAATTCAATTGCTGAGCTTGTGCTTTGAGAAAAGGTGACTTGAAAATGTCACAACAATGTAATTTAACATAATCCATGGCTTGGCATGTTATCGGGACAGTTGAATATGGGGAAACACAATGAAGTGTAGCGGACGCTGTTGGGCTCTCAAGAAGTGTCAATGAAAGGCTGTAGAATCGATTCCAGGACACATGGAATGGTAGACATCGACAAGGGCAAGGTCGGCCATGTGTTACCGCACAAACTAATGACCGATATATCCTGTTAACAGCTCATTGAGACGGAACAGGCAATGCTACTTTGCTGCAAACACAGTTATTCTTGGCCGCAGGACAAAGTGTCCAGCCAAACAGTCCAAAATAGGCTTCATCAGGGTGGTCTCTATGCACGTAAGTCAGTGTTCTATATTACGTTGATCTCAAGCAATTGTGCGGCCCAAAGAAGGTGGGCAACTAAACATAGAGTTTGGAGGCAACGCTGTAGGAGTCAAATTCTGTTTACAGATGAGTCCTAATTCAATCTGGATGTGACATCTGCTGTGTTTTAGCATGGAGAGAATGAGGCACTTAAATTAATCCCACATTCATTCGTGAAAGATCACATTACGTACAAGGTGGGTGACGCTATGGGCTGGAATCAGCATAGGTGGACGTATGGGCCTGCATATCGTTCGGAATGGCACTTTGACGGTCCGAAGTTATACAGATGAGATACTGAGACCGCATGTGATAGTGATATTTTATGTCCCAGCAATTAATGATTTCTTTTTTTCCATGCTTGATAATGCCAGACCTCGTACAGTTCGTCTTGTGGAAAACATGCTTGAAGCTAAAACAATATAGCGTACGAAATGACCAGCATGCTCTCTTGACCTAAATCCGATCGAGCATGTTTGGGACATACTCAGACGACTCATTGCTGTGAGACCAAGGCCCCTTTTTACTGTCCAGAACTTGGAGATTGCAATTCTTGAGCAGTGGAACAGTATTTCCCAATGTCTTATCGATAACCTCATCACATCCATGGAAAACAGGTGTACAGCAGTCTTAGCTGTTCGAGGAGACCACACGCCATATTAAAAATCTTGCATCATTCCTGAACAATACTTTTTTTTATCATTTACGTGAGACCAAATTCTTGCCCCAAACTATCTTTTCAAAGAATAAAAGCTCCCTTAAAAATTTTTTTGCATATTTTTTTCTGTATTGCGCATTGATACACGTGTACTATCCATCTTATGTCCATACATTGCTGTCTTGCACTGTTCTCTTCACTTTTTTACTTGTTCCCCTAATTTTTTTGAGCAGTGTAGATCATTTCTGTCTGCAATATTGCGAGTTACCTTTGCACTATATTGCAAGACGCATCCAGTTAAAATGGATTCAATTTTGTATAAAAAAGTGTTAGATTTGAGTAAATACATTACTTGTATTCGATAGCTCACTTTTATAGGAATGTGACTGTACTGTGGTCAATGGATAGATAGTCCACGCTTCTAAAACACAACACAACATTTAATTATTTACATTAAATTCAAAGGAGACTGGCAATGGTTGATACATTGCGCTTACGTCGTAACTTACATGGAGAACAACAACAACAAAACTGGCGGGGAATCCTCGCCCGCGCCCCTTCCAGTCCAAAGCGCTTGTAGCGCCCTCTCACAAATTATGATATACGGAGGAAACACTCCCCCGGGGATTGAAATGCAAATTTCAATATACATTAACATATAAATTTGCAAAAAAAAAATGTTCACACAAGAAAAATTATAGCATATAACAACTTACATACACAATAATAATACAAGAATAAATTCACTATAACACTAGATTAAATACAGAAATAATATATACATTTTAAAGTTTGCTTAGGGAAAGAAAGGAAATTTGTTACTCAACTGGTAATATACAGACATCTCGGACGTTTCTTTTAAAAATTCGCCCATCTGGTAAGCGTAAATTCACCGTTCGAATTATATTATCCCTTCCCTTAAAAACTTCTACTATTCTACCAACCAACCATTTGGTGGAAGGTAAATTTTCCTGCTTTATTAGTACCAAAGTTCCTTTCTGTACATCATCTTTTTTAAATTTCCATTTCCCCCTCTGTTGGAGATTATTCAAATAATCGCGCTTCCAAAGTTTCCAAATTTGTTGGCTAAATTTGGTGATTATCTGCCATTTTGCCAATCTATTTTCATTAATTTCATCTAACTGAGGTTCGGCGATCGAAGTAATTGGCCTACCGATAAGGAAATGTGAGGGTGTCAAAGTTTCGAAATTTTCAAAATCTGGGGATAGTGGGGTAAGGGGGCGAGAGTTCAAAACTCCCTCAATTTCCGCTAATATCGTTAAAAATTCTTCTAAAGTTAATTTTTGATCACCTATTACCCTTTTCAAATGAAATTTGAACGATTTTACTGCTGCTTCCCAGATGCCGCCAAAATTAGGAGATTTGGGGGGAATAAATTCCCATTTGATACCCTCCTGGGTTAAAAAGTTACACAATTCCTCATCTGGGACACTAACCAGTTTATGCAATTTTTTCAACTCGATGTCAGCTCCAATGAACGTTTTTGCATTGTCAGATAGAATTTTGGCACATTTCCCTCGTCTGCCAAAGAAACGTTTTAAACTAGCTATAAAAGCTTGAGTTGTGAGATCTGAAACAAAGTCCAGGTGTATTGCTTTGGTGCATAGACATATATACACTACTACATAAACTTTATTTAATACACCCTTCCTTTGATTTCTAAATTTAATAGAAAAGGGTCCACAGTAATCCAGGCCTGTCACGGAAAATGCAAAATTTGGGGTCACACGTTCCCTTGGCAGATCGGCCATCAACTGGGAGCTGACAACAGGCTTATTTTTGAAGCATGTCACACATTTGTGAACAATTTTCCGGCAATTATTCCTGCCATTAAGTGGCCAAAATTTCTGTCTAACATGGAAAAGCAAGGCTTGTGGGCCTAAATGAAAATACTTCAAATGGAAATAATTTAAGATAATATTTGTTAACTTATGATTGGCAGGCAACACAATTGGAAATTTAGAGTTAGGCGGCAAATCGGCATGCGATAAACGGCCACCAACTCTAATTAATCCTTCATTTCCCAGGAATACATTTAAAGAAGATAATCTACTATTATGCTTAATAGGCTTACCCTTTTTGAGACATTTTATTTCATCTCGAAACTCACCCTTTTGTGCTGACCGAATTAAAAATAATTCGGCTTGTCTCACTTCATCTAGTGTTAGTGGTCCCCTTGTTTTCTGTGGGTTGCGACAATTCTTGTAAAATCTAAAAATAAAACTAATTATACGTATTAATTTTATAAAATTATTAGTCAATGAAAAAATGTGTTCAATTATAGAATGTTCAGTGGTGATAGATAAGGTGGTAAAGTCATGAATATTGTCCACGGAGTCTCCTTTTAGTTCATTTAAATAGATCTCCTGATCTGGAACTACTAGTGATTGTTCGTTGTTACAAATATCTAACGAGTCCTTGAGAAATTCTGGACCAGTCCACCATTTGTGACTCTGAATAAGATCTTCCGATTTTATACCTCTAGTCAGCAAATCTGCAGGATTCTCAGACCCTGCACAATGAAACCACCTGGATGGGTCTGTCAGTGATTGGATTTCTTTGACCCGGTTAGACACGAATGATTTCCACCTATTTGCAGACCCCTTTATCCAATAAAGGGCAATCTGGGAATCGGTCCATAGAAACATAGAAGACGGTCCCTTGCGATCTAGCACCTTCTTCACCTCACAAGTTAGACGCGCTGCTAGTAATGCACCCAACAGTTCCAGCCGGGGTAATGACACCTTTCTCAGGGGTGCCACTCTGCTTTTCGATGTTAGCAATTTAATGGAAGACTGGGTCTTGGAATATATTTGGAGATATATGACAGCACCGTATGCTTTGGGACTGGCATCGGCAAAGGTGTGCAGTATTACTTTATATTCAGAGTCTTCAGGGAACTGAAACACATTTCGAGGAATATTTAGTTGTACTAATTGAGGTAACTCGGAACACCATTGTTCCCACAGCTTTGAAATATCGGGGGGCAATTCTTCATCCCATGTTAAATTCCTATTCCACAATTCTTGAAACAACAGTTTAATTCGTATTGTAAATGGCGATATAAGACCCAAGGGGTCAAAAATTCTACCTGCTACTTGCAGAACGAACCTCTTCGTATTTTTTGCCTTGCACAAAAATTCTACTAAATTATCAATATCGATCATCAACATGTCCTGTTTAGGTTGCCATAACAGTCCTAATACCTTATGTGGTTTATTTTCCTCAAAGGGCTGAGGTAAAGTACTAAACCCGTTCTTCTCCCACGATTCCATTACTACTTCGTTGTTCGATATCCATTTTCGAAAAGTCATACTAGCTTCCTTCATAATTCTGTGTGATTGTTGTGAAATGTTCAGTGCATCTTGTACCATGTCGCTACCGGCAATGAGATCATCAACATAAATACAACTATCGAGTATTTCGGTTGTCACCGGATATTCCTTCTTAAATTTACTAAGATGTTGTTTTATAGTGGCTGATAGTAAAAATGGGCTTGAGTTCAAACCAAATGTTAGGCGTAAGAATCTGTACATAATAACTTTAAATTCATCACCGTTGACAGGATTGTCATCTATAAACAAGAATCTTAAAACGTCTCTATCTTTTTCGTTGATAGAAATTTGTAAAAAGGCCTTTTCTATGTCGGCCAAAACAGCAATTTTATTTAATCTAAAAAAAATCAACAAATGGAAAATGTTCGGATTTAGGTTACTGCCTGCATCCAAACAGTCATTCAAGGACAACTCACCTGCTTCATGCGAACTCGCATCAAAAACAATGCGACATTTTGTGTATACACTGTCTTGTTTAAATACCGTATGGTGAGGTAAATAAAAAATCGGGTTGTTAGAATTTTCTTCTGACTCAGGAACAATTTCAATAATTTTCATCTCTAAATATTCGTCTAAAATTTTACGATAATTTTCATATAAACTTGTATCACGTTTCATTCTTTTTACGAGAGTAGCGAGCCGTGTTTGGGCTATCTGGTAATTATTGTTTAGTTCTTCCAAATCCCGTTTCCATGGGAGACAGATTTCATATCTGTTATTTATAAACTGCACCTTTTCCCGAAATTTCTCTAAAATATCTTCATTTTTTACATTAACTGGGTCATCCCTAATTCCTATTGTCTCTAAATCCCAGAACACCTTCGAATCTAATTCATCTTGATTTTCTAATAAATAACAATTATATTTAGTTTCGTTATTTTCGTTTTCATCATGTATAACTCCACCTGCAATCCAGCCTAAATAAGAGTTTTGTAAAATTATAGAAGTCTCAGGAATTTTCATTTGACCAGTTAATAACAAATCATAATAAACATCTGCCCCCAATAGCACCTGAATTCGCTGTGGTTCAAAAAACTTTGGGTTAGCATAAACCAAATTACGTGGTAGTTTCAGATTAGAAATATCTACGCCACTCATAGGATTTAAATCAGTTATTTTAGGAACCAAAAACATGTTACAGAATTTTTTAAATGTTCGATCTTTGTTTGAAATTTCGACATGTATTCTGTTTTTAATTTTACAGATTGCATCATTTAATCCGGAAACAACTGACCTTACTTTATATTTATCTAATCCTAATAATTCTGCTGCAGAAAAGGTAATTAAAGATATATTACTAGCTGTATCTAAAATAGCAACAAAAGGAAAAAAAAAATCATTTCTTCCCCTCAAATAAACTGTCGCTGTTGAAATCAACGCATTATAGCTGGCGCCGGACACTGTCTGGTTATAATTATTTTGACAGCTCAAGGTCTTCGCATTTGAAATAATTTCCACAGAATTAGTATTTATTTTTTCTTCATTTTTAATCGGAGATGAATTCATGATATGATTACTTTGTTTATTTTCATAACAAGATTTCGAAAGGTTAGCTCCATGAAGTGTGGTATGGTGATCTGAGTAACAAACCTTGCATTTATTATTTAATTTATTACATCGGTTAAGGGTATGAGGAGATAAGCAATTATAACATAATCGTAATTTTCGTATTTGATTTAATCTTTCCTGAACCGGTGAAGCTAAATACTTTTGACATCGAAAAATCAAATGGGGTTGTTTACAAATTGCGCAATTAAGTTTGTCACCTTGTAAAACGAAAGATTTTTGCTTAGAGGCAATTTCAAACCTAGGTTTCGTAGCGATATTGTTTTTTTGTACATTTTCTAAAGCTTGAGCTCTTTTCAGTAAAAAATCAATAAAATTATTCCACTCAGGTAACTCGTTAGAATCAAGAGACATTTCAAAAGCTTTTCTTGATTCATCATCGATTCTTTGTAAAACAAAATACATTAAAATGGATTCTGATAAAGTGTTTTGTTCAAGTTCTAATTGTTTTAAAGCTCTCAAATGGCTCAATAAATTATCTACCAAATTGCGTATTTCTTTCGCGTTTTCAATTTTTATTTTGTTATTACTCAATAATTCTGAAATATGACTATTTACCAATAATCTTTTGTTTTCAAATCGTTTTTTTAAAGCTTCGAATAAGGAAGTATAAGAATCGTCAATATTTTGTAATTGTTTCACAGGCCCGGTTAAGGATGATTGTAAATAATACAGCTTTTGCGCATCATTTAACTCAACGTTACTATCTATTAAAGTGGTGAATTGTAACTTAAAATTCATCCACTCTGTATATCGCCCCGAAAATTGGGGTAGATTAATTGACGGCAATTTGATTTTTGCCTCATTAGAAATGCCTCTATCATTACTATTATTTTGACTTTCAACACTAGAAATACTAGGTTTTATTAAATCAAGAAGGCTTACTTCGATAGCTTCTAACTGTTCTTCGATTTCAGTCAAGGAATTTTCAAACTCCTCTAAATCCTCGTCGGCTATAATAGAGTATGCTTCGTTTCTTAATTCATCAGTCTTCTTTTTCAACGTTTGAAGAGAATTTAATTTCAAATCCAATTCTTTAGGGCCAAGTTTCGATTTCAATGCATTCGATATTCTGGTTACCTGGCCGCGTATATTTCCTCGTTTCCGATTAAGAACCACAGTTCCTGAAATCGCTGGAGTAGCAACAGACATTGTACTCTAAATTCTGTAAATAAATAATCCGAAATATCCAAGGGCTTGATTCTTCACAGTGTTCTAAATGAGCGCTGCGGCTCGTACGACCAAAAAACTTTGTATTCGATAGCTCACTTTTATAGGAATGTGACTGTACTGTGGTCAATGGATAGATAGTCCACGCTTCTAAAACACAACACAACATTTAATTATTTACATTAAATTCAAAGGAGACTGGCAATGGTTGATACATTGCGCTTACGTCGTAACTTACATGGAGAACAACAACAACAAAACTGGCGGGGAATCCTCGCCCGCGCCCCTTCCAGTCCAAAGCGCTTGTAGCGCCCTCTCACAAATTATGATATACGGAGGAAACATTACTTATGTATGTTTTTTAAATATTCAAAAGTGGTGTTTAAAAATAAATTCTTCTGTTTTGGTGAGCAGCTGTATGCTATTATTTTTTGTTAAATATTTTTAGTTATTAAGAAAAAAAAAAGTATATATATTAAAATATTTTTATTATATTTCAATTAGATGACTAACGGCGATTTTGGTGGTGGTGATAGTCCTGAGGTAAGTTATTTTTCTCAAACACAATAAATTTATTAATATCATGTATGAGCTTCTTTTTTATATTTTAACTGTGAATGAGGCATTCCTTCTCAACTGGCATAGGGATCTCTGCTCGACTCCCTTTAATTTCTGCTTCTGTTAAGTTCACTATTTCACTGTTGCAGAAAAAACAGTCAACTCACCTAGTTTATCTCATTTCTTATGATACAAGAAACCTTATATACAGTAGAAGATCTTTATAACGCAATTCTATATAACGCAATTCTATATAACGCAATTCTATATAATGCAATTCTCTATATAACGCACAACTTCTCAGATGTAAACAATGAATTTTTCAGTTAAAAAGCACCTGAATTCCCACATTGTAAATAATTGCTACTTTCTAGAAACTAAATTTGATACATTAATTCAACTTTATCTCCTTAATTTAGAACTTTTTAATGAAAAATATTGCTATTATTACACTAAGCATTTTTGAAAATGAGTAATATAATGAATGATTTGGGTCCAGGTATATCTGGACCATGTTTATAAAGTATATTTAACAATGTGTGGAATGATCAATATTATGCAAAAATTTATAATCTGCACAATTTCTGATAACAAAGAATGTAGTATAAACATAATCCACAGTACTTTCATATGTTTTAGACATATTTGGCCATATTTATAAAGGTAAATTTAATGATGTGTGAAATGTGATCCATATAACGCAAAATTCTATATAACGCACAACCTTGCGTTTTCAGGTTTGCGTTATAAAGATCTTCAACTGTATATGTATATATAATGTGATCTAGTACCACTTTTTGTACTAAGTTAGCATAGTTGCAGCATTAAACATTAAAGATAAGAAAACAATAAATTATTGCCATGGCCATGTAATCTGTTGTGATGAATTTGTCCTTTACTTTAACAAGTAGGGTAGATGCTTTAGTTGTGGCCATTGTACCAGTTGTGGCCACATTGGATCAGCTTGTCCACTATTTAGGCTCTGAATTGATGCAGACAAATAATATGCATTCTTACACCTTAAACAAACACCCTTTTATCATTTACAATCTCATTTATATTTTGATAAAATGTGACTTACGAAAAAAAATAAAATAAATAAATGTGTGAAACTGTAGTGTATGCTCACATTTATTAAGATTTTTGTTTAGCTGACAAGTTTTCCAAATCTTTCAATATTATGCACTTCTTGGGTTCTGTTTGTCCTGAAACAAATTACTATTTGGTTTTATGAGGTAAGCTTCCTCTCTATTGCAATTTCACATTTAAATTAATTATTTTAACAGTTTAATGGGGGGTGGCCAAAACTGGTGCTTTAAATTTGCTATATGTACCAGTTATGGCCATAGAAGTTAGAAGTGGCAAAAAGGGTACAACATATGTTCCACTTTTGGCCACATGATTCATTATAGTGAGAATTTTAGCCATTAAATAAATCTAAGAACATCTGGCTAAAACAAAATCAATTTAGTTTTGTTTTATATAGTAATGTCTTCAATAATAAATAAATAAAAAAAAAAAGCAAGGCTAATAGCAGTTCTATTAGAGATTTTGTTTTCTCTGTCCAATAGATAATTCACTTTAGAAAGGACTTTGTGCTAGTAACTAAATGATATTGCTAAAGAAAATATAGTATATTGTGTTTTGTTTAGTATTCATAAAACCAAAGGGGAGGTGTGATATGTCCTATATGATAAATAAATTAAAACATAAATTTTGAAAGATTTTACAAATTATAAATTAAAAAGTTCAATAAAATTACAGCATGATTTCTTGTATTTTTCCTAAAGAAATGAAGTTCCATAATTTTTGCCAGATTTCGGGCAAGCGAATTTAGAAATACTAAATTTTGTGAAAATATTAACTAGAGATATCTAAATACAAGCAAAAATGTATTTCCCATTATTTAAAAAGAACAGCATTCATTTTACCAAGTTTAAAAAACACAGAATTCTGTGCTCTTAAAAAATGGCCTAGGGGGAATACTGTTCTAGGATAAGAAGTAAAATTAAGGCCATTCAAAATGTATAATGCCAGCACTACAAGCTAGCAAAGTTTTGGAGCACCAGAAATATAACTCTTTGGTGACAATTCAAGTGTTTTAATCAATCCACAATCCATTGGATAATTATAAAACTGATTTAAATAGTTAATCTTGATGTCCTGCAGGCACTGTTGTCCCTTTTATGAATCAAATTAAATATATTTTTTGTTTTTTTTAATTGAAATTTTCAGTTGAAATCAACATAAGTATATTTTACTTGATGTTTTTATCAATTCATAAAAAAAAATTCAAAATTCTTTTAATATATTAACAAATATATGTGTGGTAAAATAGATAATGCATAAAAATGCTTTATTTTTACTTATTATCAATTAAAATGTTAGTTAAACTACATGATATTGGAGTGGCCACAACTGGTGCATAGAGATGGCCAAAACTGGTGCAGGGGTGGCCACAACTGGTACAAATTGATATAAATTATTTGATGAGTTATTATTCACAATCTAAAATATTCTGTAGAAAATCAGTATAATTCACAGAAAGACAATTAAATTTGCTAAATAATGATGTTATTATGATTTAATATGCTTCAATCGGTAAATAACTGTAAAATTTCTATTTCAAATTTTTTCTAAAGGTGGCCACAACTGGAGCATCTACCCTAACTGCTGAACAAATGGCTTAGGAAATTTGCCACTTTACCAGTTATTTACCAACGTACACGTCATAGAGTTACTAAAGGATTTTCCTGCATGCTTAAATATTTGTTTATTTATTAATCTTTGAAATCCCTTCAAAAATTAAATTTTTAAATTCATCATCAGCATCTCATTTTCATAAACCTATATCTCAAAAGAGACACTTCTGATTTAATTACTCATAGTACTACTTAAAAGAGCATACCTTGATTGTTAAAAATTCTTTTGTTCCATTGCTACTCTTATGTGTATCCCTCTATTAAGTAACTATTGCTGCTGCCATAATTGGATTTATTATGACCTTTTCGCTATCTGAGCTTATAATAAAAAACACATTGTTGTTTTTAAATATACCTTGGAGCTCAGAATTTTTTTTTCTTCATATGCAGTACAAAATCTTTGTAGCTTTTCTAATCTCATTTCTGTTTAGAGCTGATTCTAGACTTGGCAAGCACCATAGACCAGTGGTCTTTATTGCCTTTTTGATGTAATCTTTTGGTTCTCTCACTTTTTCAAGAGCTTGCGAAAAATTGCAAAATATGTGCATCGGTCGTAGCAAAGAAATCGTGAATTTTGTCAATTCGTCGAAAGAAATAAAGTTGAGGAATTTGTCAATCCGTCACAGAGAAAAAAAATCACAATTTCACGATGGATCGCAGAAAAAAATTCATAGCATTTGTAGATCAGTCGTGAGAAAAATAGTCCAAAGTTAGCTAACTGGTCGTGGGAAAAATCCAAAAAATCCATCAATTGGTCACAGGAAAATACCACGAAATTCCTTAATTCGTCGTAGGAAAATATTGCAAAATTTGTCAGACAGCTGCTTGAAAAAAATTGCAAAATTATTCAATGCGAGGAAAAAAATCATGAATTTCTCCAATCCGTCTCAAGAAGAAACTGTAAAATCTGTTGATCGTTTACAGAGAAAATCATGAAATTTGTCATTTGGTCGTGAAAATTCTTTTAAAATTTCAATCTGTTATGTGCAAAAAAAAAAATCTCAGATTTCCTCAGTCTGTAGTCGAAGAATTCATAAAATGGTTACGAGAAAATATCACAAAAATCGTAAATTGGTCACAGGACATATTGTTAATTTTGTCAATTTGTCACAAGAAGAAACCGTGAAATTTGTGTATTGATCTCAGAAGGTATTGCGAAATTTGTAAATAGGTCACAGGAAAATTTCGTGGATCTGCCATGCGATCCAAAATCCGTCCATCAGTCATTGAAAAATATCATGAAAATCGTCAGTTAGTCTCGGGTGAAAAAAATCTTAAATTTCATGAATGGCCGTTAGATTTCCGATTTAAGGCTCCTCTCATGTCAGGCGAAGACAGTCGCAAGCTAATGCTAAACCTATAGGAAGGTAATTTTTCAATATCTCATTTGAATTTCGATATTTTTTAATACTTTTTTGCAGTTGTGAAAGTGTCATCTTTAAAAAAAAAAAAAAAAAAAAAACTATAACCAAAATTGAAAGAAAAAGGGGTAGATGTAGGAAAAAAAATATTTAAAAATATCGAAATGCGAATGAGGTATTAGAGAATAATCTTCCCATAGGATTAGCATCAACTCGCTCACATCATCGCCTGATGGGACAGGAGTCATCGTCAAACATAAGAATGTTAAATACATCAATCTTTTTCAAAGTTTCATATCGTTCACTGGAATGATTCTCCCACTTGTTTGCCATTTCAGAAAGCAAAGTTACCTGGAAAATGGTAAAATTTTTGGGCTGGAGCCTTAGCCCACAATATTTTATTGGATGGGATTTCTAAATTTTTGTTGTGAATCCCGCCATTTTGCCTTGAAATTCATGCCCTGTCATTACATTTCTGACCTGGAATTAATTTTGCACTTCTTATTCTGAATTGTAAAGTATCTGATTTATTATAATTTAGTTAAAATTGAATATTACAATGATTTGATTTCTTCTTGAGAAGTTAACTCAATAATGTATCCAAGGTGCTTGTCAGGTGAATTGCTATCATGCGGCGATCAGGCAAATCTTACCCTGGAACCAGCTTACAACCCTAGGCACTCTTGCCTGGCAGGTAGGGTCCTGTCATGGGCAGCGATTAAAAAAAAAAAACAAAAACGTAATATATACCTCACTAATGTAATACGTTAGTTACTGTTAATTTTAGTATACTATTTAAAATCTTTGCTGCTTTGCATTAGTTGTTTTGTCATTAAAATTTGAGCTTTTTTATTAAATGATTTTAGTTCGTAAATAGCCAAGATAATTTTATTTTTATTCTATATTTTGCAATGCTTTTCATTATGCATGTTGTCTCGTGACATTGTTTACCATGTTATTGTTTTGAAAATTAATCCACGCTCACCAATAGCTAATCTAATCTTTTAAATTAATTTTATGTTTACAATGTTTTTCATTATGCATCATGTCGCGTGACATTGTTTACTATGTTTATTGTTTTTAAATTATGTGAAAATATTTTCTATCATTGAATGATTTTGAAAATGTTGCCCGTACGAAACGATCGTCAATCTTAATAAAGATTTTCTATCACTTTTTATAGCATTTTTTAACTTTATCTGTTTATAAGTGATTATTATACATGTGTTTATGATTTTAGTTATTTAAATACTTTATGTATTTGGATTTTTTTTTTGATTGGAAGTAAATATTTATTTTTCAGGCTGCCAAGAGGTTTCTGCAGGACATAATCAAAGGGTTTGTTGTTCTGATTTCTTTTTACTAAAGTTGAATGATTTTTAAACTTTTTTTATATGAAAATATTTGCTTTTAGAATTTATGCATAAAATCACTGAATTGTGCTTGCAATTTTAAAATTGATTTAACATATTGTAACTGTTAAGAATTATTTTAACTTTATCTTTACAAGAAGAAAGTATTGGATTCATGAAAATTTTCGAATTCCGGTTTTTGATGGATTTAGGGATCCATTTTAGAGGTCAGAGATCACAAAAAACATGTTTTTACAAAATGTCTGTCTGTGTGTGACACAAATTTTGTGGCCGCGCTATCTCAAGAACTAATGAATGGAATTTAACCAAACTTTAGATTCAGTAGTCCTTGATATAAATGGGTGCTGATTATTTTTTGGTATAAATTGCCCAGCAAGTGGCGCTGCTATGCTGCATTATTCATGATTTCCACAATAGCTATATCTCAAGAACTAAAGCACAGATTTTCAGAAAACTTCAGATTCTGTTAGTCGTTAGTCCTTGATATAATTTGGTGCTGAAAAATTTTTGGTGTAAATTGCCCAATAGATGGCGCTGTTATGTTGCATTATTTATTACTATCACAATAACCCTACCTCAGGAACTACTGCACAAATTTTCATCAAACTTCAGATTAAGTTAGTCCCTGATATAAATTACTGCTGTTTACTTTTTGGTGTAAATTGCCCAACAGGTGGCACTACTATACTGTATTTTTCACGCTTTCCACAATTGCTATATCTCCAGAACTAATGCATGAATTTTTATCAAACTTTAGATTCAGTTAGTTCCTGATATAAATTGATCCTGATAAGTTTTTTGTGTAAATTACTCAACAGGTGCCCCTGCTATGCAGAACTTTTCGCTATTAGCTTTAACAAATACCTCACAAATAGCTCTATCTCAAAAACTAATGCACAGATTTTCATCAAACTTCAAATTCAATTAGAAGTTCACGTAAGTTGTTGCTGATTAGATTTTGGTGTAAATCCCATAACTGGTGCTGGTACTATGCTGTGCTGCATTTATCAGGAACTATTATCATGGTATGAGATAGAAGAAAGTTTTGGGATTGCCAAATCCGACTAGTTACAAATTGTATTGACTTTCAATTGGGAGATTCCATTGAATTGATTGTGTTTGATTGCTTTTTTACAAACGATTTCATTTTAAATTTGTCCGAAGTAATAGCTAGTTATTTTGTTAGTGGAATAGATGTTAAACTCAAAAATATCTAGGAAACTTCATTTCATTTGTTTGTTTTTGTATTTGCAGAATAGTTTTTTTTTTAACAACTTAAATAATTTATTGGTTATTATATTCACATTACATGCCATAGTATTCATTCTCTATGAAGACTACTGACACACAAAGTCTGAGATTTTATTCAGATTATGCTTATGCTGCACAACTTGTAAGTCTCAAGAATTGGAAAATGATTACTATATAAAATCATTTCCAAATCCGACTAGTTACAAATTGTATTGACTTTCAATTGGGAGATTCTGTTGAATTGATTGTGTTTGATTGCTTTTCTACAAACGATTTCATTTTAAATTTGTTCAAACAGGGGTGATTGTGTTCCGGGTTCTTCGGTCGATCCTTCCGGGTTTATGAGATTGTTACGTTTAGTGGAAAATTCGAACATTAAAACGTATCGCGAATTTCGCCAAATGGTCGCCGAAAAAAATCAATTCCTCAATCGTTCGCTGAAAAAAATTGACAATTTCGTCAAAGGATTGCGGGGGAAAAATGCAAATTTCGTCAAAGAATCTCGAAATAAACACAATTTTCGTCAAAGGATCGCGATAAAACTAAAATTTTCGTCAAAGGATCGCGATAAAACTAAAATTTTCGTCAAAGGATCGCGATAAAACTAAAATTTTCGTCAAAACAACGTGGGAAAACGTGATTTTCGTCAAAACATCGCGAGAAAAACGGATATATCGTCAAAGGAACGCGGAAAAATGGATATCGTCAAAGAATCGTTGGAAAAACACTAATTTCGTTAAAAGATCACGTAAAAAACATGAATTTCTTTAAAGAATCGTGGAAAAACAGCGAAATTCGTGAAAAGACCGCAGAAAAAACACATAATTAGAACGGGGAAGGATTTTCCCCATCCCGGAATGATGGGAAAAATGCGATTTTTGTCAAAAGATCGTGGGAAAAAACGCGATTTTCGTCAAAGGATCGCAAGAAAACGGAAATATCGCCAAAGGATCGCTGGAAAAACGCAAACATCGTTAAAGGATCGCAGAAAAAACGAATTTCTTTAAAGAATCACGAAAAAAACCCGCAAATTTCACCAAACGATCGTGGAAAAAACGCGAGTTTTGTCAAAGAATCTCGAAATAAAACAAATTTCCTCTAATGATCTTGAAATAAAACAAATTTCTTCTAATCATCGCAAAATAAACACAAATTTCGTCAAAGGATCGCAAAAAAGTGCAAAATTTGCGAAGGATCACGAAAAAAAACAAGATTTTCATCAAAAGATTGCGTGAAAAACGAAAATGTCGCCAAAGGATCGCGGAAAAACGCAATTTTCATTAAAGGATCGCGAAAAAAACAAGATATTCGTCAAAAGATTGCGGGAAAAACGGAAATGTCGCCAAAGGATAGTAGGAAAAACGCAAATTTCATTAAAGGATCACGAAAAAAAAACAATTTCTTCAAAGAATCGCCGAAAAAAACGCGAATTTCGTCAAAAGATTGTAGGAAAAAACACTATTTTCGTCAAAGAATCGCTAGAAAAACGGAAATATCGTCAATGGATTGCAGAAAAAACGCAAATTTTGTTAAAGGATCACAGGTTCACGGGGAAAAAACATGAATTTCTTTAAAGAATCTCAAAAAAAAACGCAAATTTCATGAAAGGACCGAAAAAAAAACGCATAATTAGAACAAGGAGTGATTCTCTCCCACCCTCTCTGCTGTTTTTTTTACTCAGAATCGCCCCTGGTATTGTGTTATCCATCTCAATCTCAGTACAAAAATGTCCAGAATTGCATATCTATATCTGTAATGTGTAATACTCAAGAAGAAAGCAGGAAAAAGAAACTTACCTTGTGTAAGAGTAAAGCTAAAAAAAAAAAAAACTATTTTTATTTATTTTTTTCTAATACTTAGCCACTTAGAAGTAAAATTGGATTGGTTTTGACATTTTTTTACTCTTTTCAAATAACTAGGTATGACTTGCATTAAATCTGCAGAGAGATCCCACTCTTAATACATAATTTGTACTTGTTTCATGAGTACTTAGAATAAATTCAATTATTGAGTATAGAATTCAAACTTTGCTTATTTAACAAGATAAATTGCACTCTCCATTTGATGAAGTCATTTAGCTTTCAGTGAAATTAACATAAGTTTACCAAATTATGTTTTTCTGCAATTGTATATTTCGAACAATAGCAGAAATAAGTCACTTGATTGTCATGCTGTTGCAGCATCAGTTGTTATGTAAATTGATATTGGTACATTTTGCATTGATAATTTTCAGGGTTTTTCACTTTGTATCGATTAATTTTCAGGGTTTTTCACTCTGAGTCACAATCACCCCTGTTCAAAGTAATAGCTAGTTATTTTGTTAGTGGAGTAGATGTTGAACTCAAAAATATCTAGGAAACTCCATTTCATTTGTTTGTTTTTTTATTTGCAGAATAGTTTTTTTTTAACAACTTACATAATTTATTGGTTATTTATATTCACATTACATGCCATATTAGTATTCATTCTCTATGAAGACTACTGACACACAAAGTCTGAGATTTTATTGAGATTATGCTTATGCTGCACCCTTTGTAAGTCTCAAGAATTGGAAAATGACTACTATATAAAATCATTTCTGTTAAGTATGATTCCGGGATATGTAAATTGAAACTAAAATTCGAAAAGAAAATCTCATCGAAACAAATTCAATTCACATTCCCCGAAATCACACTATGGCTTTGATCGTATAGTGGCAAATGCAATAGCGATGTAAACAAATTTAAATAAATCTGAAAAAGAAAAATGAATAATGACTCACCCCAAGAAACACAAACAATCTAAGATGATTAAATATTGCAGAGATTTTATTCACCAAAATATTTTCAATTTATGAATACTGGATCCAGTAGGAGATAAAAATATTAAATATCTATTCTAAAAATATAAACATCTTATCATAACACTTAATGAATTTAAATATCTAGCACACAGTTAGGTTTATCGGTATGAGAATAGTATATGGGGGACTTATCTTCATGATGTAAGTGGTTTATAATTTCAAATAAAGTCAGCAAAGTTTTTAAGTTGATAGATTCTGATTATTTAATCCACTGAGATATGAATAAAAAATTTTTAAGTTGATAGTTTCTGATTATTTGATACACTGAGATATGAATGAAGACTTCTTTTGCAAGTACCTTGTTTAATCGTAAAGAAACGTAAACACCAATGCTTTAAGGTGACGCATAGAATTTTTGTAAAAAAAAACGATCATTCTGAGCAATCAAAAATAACACGTTTTCTATTGGAGTTCTCGCAGGAATTTGACTATTTGGAGAAACATCAACCACAAGAATCAATTAGATGAAGATATATATAATTTCGTAGGATGACTGAAGAAAATGATGAGTGGCACAATCTGTCGTCTGTTTATAGAATGCTGAAGATGAAGGATTTTTTATCTGCTTGTAGATCATTGATTTAAAACTACAATAGGCAGTGTTTTCATCAAAGTTTGCAACATAAAACATATTTTAATAGGAATTACTTGTTCAATGAATGTTCTTACGCTTCGGCCAGACCCTGAGGCCTAACGGGGGAAAAATCCCCTAAAGGTTCGTGCGTGTTACATACTCCGAGAATTTCTTACAAAACTGGCTTTTTTTGAAACGCCTGCTGAAAATTGGGAGTACGCTCTCCGCGGAATAGCCAATCAGAAAATTTCTAAAGATGGCTTGTCGCTAGCACTTCCGGCGAAAAAGATTTTGTAGTAGGATTATCACCATGGAATGGCAACGCACTTAAGAAGCGGGGAGAAAGGAATGTTTGCTATGTGGGAGTTCCTATGACGTCGAAAGGAATTTCCTGTCTGTTTTGAGATAAGGAATAAAACCTTCTTAAAAATTGCATCTTTTGGGATGCGAGGTGAATGGAAAGCAATAAAATTTAAGGGAAACTATAGGAGTTAGAATTTCGTTTCTCTGGCAAACGATTTCAGTAATTTTATGAAAGTTTACCAGAGAAATGGAAAAAGATAATAGAATATAATAAATGAAATTTTAAATGAAATAATTAAAAGTAAAGATTTAGGATTTAATATTTAAAACTTAATAAAATTTTGCTGTCAAAATTGAAAGATGGTGAAAGGAAGTAGATTATTAAAATTAACAGAATATACAAAATTAAGTTTATGTAAATTTAAGAAGGGTGAATGTTATGTAAAGTTTTTACAACATAACATTTTATCTCCGCTGCATACAAAAAAAAATAGTAAAAAAAAAATGTTTAGTCAACGGTTATTTAAAACCAAAAGTATTGCAAACATTTTATAAAATTGAAACGAGGAAAATCATGTGATTTGCACAATAACCTCACAAAAAGAGAAATTAAAATTTTAAATTATAGCTGCAGAAGTTTTAAAATAGTGAAAATTTGGATTTAAGAAGGAACAAGCTGCAAAAACAGCACCTAAAAACATATAAAATTTAAGCATAGCACATAAAACACAACACATACATAGTACATAACAGTGACGGTGTAAATCAACCTATATTAAATGTCAATGAAATGTATTATGAAATAAAACTATAGGTACAAACAGTTATTTCTCTGCAAAACACAAAACATTTCAACAGATGCAGGATATACATATTGTAGGGGTGAGTTGTGAAATAGAACACGAAAACCTATGACTCTCATGTGCAGATGATGAATATACAATTAAAGCAATATAAAAGTGAACCAAAATAATAGTTAACAATTTTACCAATAATTCATAACTGACATTAACATAACAGTATTTCTGTGTCAACAATAGTAATATAGAAAAAATTATTTATAATGTTTTACCACATAAATATAAAAAATCAACAATATATTGAGATTTGTAGCTTCTGTTCAAAGTAAAAATATTATCACTACTATTATGTTATAAGACATCAGTTTTTTACTTAAATGAATAACACAATGAAAGTAAAATTATCAGACATCAGTGCAAAATAAGAAATATAAATTTCAAGGAATTTCTGAAGCGTTCAAAAAGTATTGGATGCAAAAGAATATTTAGGACATCAAAAGGTAAGTTTATCTGTTATAAATCTCTTAAATTTTTTCAGAAAAATACAGAGAAAATTTTATTTTATTTTGTTTATAAAGTCTACTAAGCTAATAGATGATTCTTATATTAAAGGCATGAAACATTCTCACAAAATAAGTTAGCAATAGTAATATTGATTTTGTATCAAATATTGAATAACATATGCAGATATCAAAATTTTCAATTTATTTATGATCTTTTTATTTTAAATAATTTTATTTAATTATTTATTTATTTTTTAATAATTCATTGAATATCAAATGTTTAAACGTTAAGTGCTGAGGAGTATACAAAACGTAAAAAAAATTCCTAAGATGAAATCTAAGCAATGTGTTAGTCAACCAAAGAACGTAGAGAAATTTCTCCATAGTATTGGTGACATACAATGCTTTATAAAGACTACCGATTTCCAATATGTGTTTACACATATTTTTCATATGTTTTTTACATATGCTATCATTTATATTTATATATGTATACATATTACTCACTCATTCCATTCATACAATGTGTGTAAAAAAAAAATAACCAAATGTCCACAAAAAGAAATAAATTGATCAGAAATATTAATTAATGCGACACCGGTTGACACCAAAAAAAATTATTTTCTACCCAATTCATAGTAACTACCAAGTAGTCCGTACTATCTACAAACAGAAAGAATTTATCTAACTGGATGAGTTAGCCTGGGAGAGAATAAAAAAGAAATAGAAAAATTGAAATCAAGGTAAGTCTTCATATATTATTTTTTATTTTTATATATTTCATTTTCTTTCTTTCTTTTTTTTTTTTTCATAATTTCATTTCATATTTCTTTTTATTTTTGTTTCATTTCTTTTTATTATTTTCTTATTTTTTTTTTTTTTTTATACATTATTTTTCTTCAATTTATATTATAAGTTAGATTTTTAGGTTAAAGGGTACCCTTTTTAAATTAATAAAAATTTAATGTTTTGATATCCTCAGCAAGTGAAATAATTCTCACAGTGCGAAAAAATCTATTATAAATTGAAGTAACATAGAAAAGATTAAATTTAGACTATAGCATAAAAAGCCAATATTGTAAAAATAAATGGTATCTTATCAGAGTTTATAAATTATCGCACGAGACAAACCGGAGGGGGGAAAGAAAGCTATTTTCTTTTGTGACCCGACCCCTATGGAAGCCGGCAAGTAAAAAATATACTTTGATCTCCGAGCAAATACCAAAATAATAAAATAAAATGGACTGCTCCATGATAAATATAAGCTACTGACAAAATAAGGAATTACAAATTTATCTATTGAGTACAGAAAAATGCGCGTAGAGCAATACAACTGTCTGAGAACCAAAAATTGGCTATCTCAAGAGCAAGATCATGTTAACTTGTCTCCGTAACAGTTGGAAGTCCCACATTCTTCCAAATAAAATGCCCCCCCCCCCCCCCCACCTTTCATATTTGTTTAAGGCAGGGATTTTCTTTAGTCAGTTTTAGGTTAGTCAACCGTGCATGTCTGGTTGAAAGAAAGATGGAAGTCATTTTAAATTGCACTTTGATGCTTTTTTTTTTTTTTTAAGTCAAAGCTGTTTGTGATTCATTAATTAAACAAAACCTTAATTATAACGCATGTTATTCTGAAAAAATGTGTCACTCTTAAATTTTTTACTTTTTTTTTTTAAAGCTCTGAGAACACAAAATTATATTAATTTGGGAC
This sequence comes from Maratus speciosus, assembly GCA_963932465.1. Lineage (NCBI taxonomy): Eukaryota > Metazoa > Arthropoda > Arachnida > Araneae > Salticidae > Maratus > Maratus speciosus. The sequence goes on along the minus strand of OZ010792.1, from coordinate 373,118,870 downwards.
AAAGCTTTCAGCTTTCAGGAAACTGACTTACTGAATATTTTTTGGCAGTGCCACCTACCGAATTGAAATAGAAAAAAAATGCTCTTTCAGTCCCAATTTTATAGTAATATGATTCAAATCTCTCTCTTTTTAATCATAATCAAAATGAAAAACAATTTTTCTTCCATTGCAGTTCCTCTGTCCCACCTTTCATATTTGTTTAAAACAGGATTTATCTTTAAGTTTTGCATATATGTGGTCATTTGTTCATAATAGATAAATAATAATCTGCTAATAATATAACAATAATTATTTTTTTGAATTGTGTACTTGGTAAATTTGAACTAGTTATTTTTGTTTGAAGAAAATGTCATTTTTCAGAAGGTTTTTTTGAAAAATTGTGCACTACATTAGAAATGTTTTTGGCCTTCTAAAATTAGTAAAAAAAAATCTTTTATAATAATTTACACATGGAAAAAAAAAAACACTTTTTTGCAACCGGCATGCAATTTTATCTGAGATATTTTACTTGAATGTGTTATCAATTACATTAGTTAAGTAAAAAATATGCATATTAGAAATATATGGAAATTTCTTCATATATAATACTCGTTGCAAAAACAATATTGCATTATTTACTTTTATTTTGCTTACTACTATTAACCTGATCAGATAATTGTTTATTAAAATTATAGATTAAAGATTTTTTTTTTGTGTCAAGTAACTGTTTTTTAAGAATTTTACTGTAATCAAAATTTTGTTTTGTGAATGAACAAAATTATCAAATCAAATTGGCAATTCCAAATTCATTTTTAATGTTTATTTATTTAAAAATTAAACAAGTTGCACTTCCAATACTCGCTTTAGTTTTGTTATTGAAAATAAACAGATATAGATAGTGCCAAGACAGGATCGAACTTGCAGAGATGATTGATTCCTGTTATACCTTTGGCGTAACCCAAGTGCTACTAATCACGGCCCTGAAGTTATCGATGAATTCCAAATATTAACTGACTTCTTAACTGCGAGTTGAACGTTGATGGTGAATTGACTGATTAAAGGTTAAAAATGTTGAAATTTCAGCAGTTTAAAATTAATGGTAGTTTTATGAAATTTTAAAAGGGGATGCTTATAATTCTTTACTTTTAATATGTTTTTTAGAATCGACTTATCCATAACATTATTTGGATTAATTTTAGTCATGCATACTTACTTAAAATAGAACTGGGTGAATGTTACACAGGCTGCATTGGCAACTATTCAGAATACCATTCAGGTTGCTTTGCAGTGGGATGTGCAACATTCCTAAGCATAATTTTAAACCATTAACGACCTGCTAGATCATCTATACTTAGAAATTTTTTAAATAAAAATTTCAACTGTTAAATATTTAAATTATTTCACCCGCTCTTCATCTGTTATATTTAAACTCGTTTGAAAGTTTAGATTTTGTTTCTTTGTTAGATTAACTTAGATGTTAATTTTGAAAATTATTAAGTTTGTTTTTATTTCAACTCTAGCTGATCCACCTGGCTTTGCTCAGGCCTGTGATGAATGACCCTTAAATGAACCTCAAATAACTCCATTTTGTCTAAATTTATATTTTTTAATGAAAAAATATTGAATTTTGCTTAATTTATTCGAAAATAGTGGTTAGTTCAACCTTCCACCAACAAGGAATATATTCATATGATATAGTTCATGAACAAGGACATATCGCTCACCTGCCAGAAAAGTGACACATCTCGCAAAAATTCATTTTGTGTTTTATTCCATAAATAGGTGTGTCATAGCTTTGTCTTGCTGCAGGCAAATTATTATTCGTGTCATTATACAGAAAACCTCTATATTACACTATGGGTCACTTTTCCATTATAGGATATGCGCAGTGATGAAACAAGAAAAGTGACATCTGGCAAAAAGTTTTGCATTATCTCATACTCCAGCAATTTATTATACTCTTTATTACCTTAGTAATAAAAATATGAAAATTTCCTCATTTGGCGAAATATCGCTCTGTTGCTGATTAATATATTGTCAATTGATTAATAGTTTGGCCATAGATTAATAGTTACAACTTTACAATTTGTCAGGTAGGTGATTTGAATTACTACTAAACAACAACCAACAGATGTAATGTAGATATTATAACGTGTTGGCTCCTCCTGGATTTTCCCTGATGATGAACAAGTTTTTTATTGTTCGAAACTGTTGGAATATATTTGTATTTTATTACTGTGAATAGTAGGTTATTTTAATTGAAGATTTTTTAAATTTATTGTATACACTGATTAGCCGTTCTTGTTTTTATTTATTGTAACACAGTGTAATGAGTCTTTTTAGTAATAACAACCAACAATTCTTGTATTTTTTGTTTTCCTAATAGTCCAGTCAAATTAGGTTTTTTTTTGGCCATAATAATAAATATATAAGTAAGGTTACGTTTTGTAATAATGTAGTTTATAAATGTATATAAATGTTTGATCTAATAAATAGTTATTACTATGTAAGCGTGAAAAATAACTTACTACTTTTATTTTTCAATTGTTATACACAATCTTATGACTTAATTACGTTTATGTGATTTATTAATTTAATAATCATTTCTTGTATGCATATTTTGTATATTTATTTTGTAGTAACTATAATTTTGTTTCTATGAAATGCTATTGTAAGGTTATAGTAGTATATTAATTATAAAAAAATTTGAAATATGCTTTTTCTGTTAATATAATTTCCTAGAAACCTTGTTATGAATCTGTGGTTGATTCGCATATTGATGCAAACTAATATTTTTGATAATGAATGATAATGTATTAAAATTAAACTAAACTAAACTCTGTGGCTATACAATCCAAGAAGGATCTGGGCCGACAGTGCCCATCTCTGTTTTCTTGACCCTTTGCCCTGAGGTGCTATGCAGCATGCGTCCCGGCCAGGTGGTCAACCTATCGCGAGACCCTCGGTGTTTAGTTCCCAAGCATGCTTGGTACTCATTTTATTGACCCCAAAGGGATGAAAGGCTGAGTGAACCTTGCCCAGTCGGGAGTCAAACTCTCGACCTGCGGTGTGGCAGACACGTGCTGACCACTACACCACTGGGCTTTTTATTAAAATTAAAACATTGCGATTTAAAACAAGAACGAAAAATCATGCGTCCATGCTAAAAGTTAGTTCAGTGAAAATAGCATGGTTGAAATCAGCAGCATAGCGGGTCCAAATGCTCTTCATACCACTAAAATTGAAAAAAAAATTTCAACTTGATTATAACAGAAAATTTTCTGATTACATAAGGGTAAGAAAACTTTGTAAAGTTCATGGTGTACAGTACATCTGTAACTCCCTTCTGGCTGTGCCACTGGTTGAAATTTTCTATTCAGCCATTTCTGTGAATAAATGGAGATGTACTTGAGAACTTTTGTGCAGCCCTGTATATGATCTATAGAATTTATTCCACACCAAGTAATATTTAGAAAAAATAGTTCAATTTAAAAATGCATATCACAATTGCAAACACACTTCCAGTAATTATTTTTCATATATTTCAAAAGTTAAATTTCTTCTTCAGCCAAATTCCTTTGTGTGTTCCTGTAAATGAACGATATAGTCTATGCACAGCAAATTCTGTAGTAAATCAGTGATATATATATAAATTTCAGTATGTTTAAAATAGTGTGATATCATTAAAATACACTGCAAACGATTTTCTCCCATAGACAGTAATGTAATGGAATTATTTTGAGTGTCACTGTAAATGAACCGTATATGCTATAGACTTCATTTACAATACCAAACATGCCATAGTGATACCCAATAACATCTAAGAATTTCATGGCAATCTGACTGTATTTACGCGAGTTAGAGTACGGACAGACTGATAGATGGACAGATAGACTGACGGTCATGTAGGCAGACAGACAAACAAACCGAATTCATAAGCCGTTTTCAACTTCATTGAAAAGCGTTAAAATCCACATTTTTGCACGTACTATTTTGAAAGGCGACTTGAATTAGACAAATTGTGCAACAAGAAAAGTGTCACAACTCAACAAGGGGTTACATTTATTATGGTGGGGGGTATAAATTTACAAAATCCACCCTATCGTCTTTATGCCTAGATTTTTAAAGGTTTTAAGCATTTTTTGTACACTTTTACATCTGCATGTATCTGAATTCCATTCTCTTAAAGTGCTATCGTTTAATGTTACATTAAAAAAATGCGAAACTTCATTTGCCTCTCCTGTGAAATTTACTTTTGTCGAGATGTGTCACTTTTCTTGTGGGTGAGCGATATGTTCTATACAAACATTACACTATAAAACAGTGGTCACATGGCTTTCTAATGAAATATCTCATGAAGGGTGTAAGCAAAACTTAGAAAAGTGCCCCCCCCCCTCCCCAGCAAATCCAACGCACCTTCATTTAAAAAAGTTTTTATTATGTGTTATAAATTATCTGAAAGTTTCAAAACGATTGGTTGGTTAGTTTTCCGAATTTTAACAAATGGGCGTTCATTCTCTATTCAAAACAGCATTTATTTTTCTTTTTAAAAATCTATTTTTTTTTTTTTTTTTATATAAGACAAAAGGTTCTGAGTAAATTTTTTGAAATTTACATATTCTTAATTGGCATCCAAAGATAGGCCTAGATGCATAAGTTTAAAATCTCTAAATGCTATATTTTAAAAAATTTGATACCGTGCAAAAGAATACTAGTCTAATAATTATCCATGCTTTTTTATTCGAGATCACGTGTTAGAAACACCTTCACTGTCTGTGAAATATATCTCTAAAATCTGCATTTCTTTCAAAGGATAATAAAGGTAGTTTTTATAAGATTTTTTAACATTTTGTAACAATGCAAGAATAAGTTTTAGAATTTCTGAAAGGGGATTTTTTTTTATGTCTGGCTGTGCAATTTTCGAATTTTTAGGCCCAGTAGATTTTAAAAAAGCCCATTACATTTATCTCCTTAGCAGTGCTGTAGTTCTATTAACCCCTCCCCCTGTCTTCCAGTTTTCGAAGAAATATTCTGCAGTTTGATAAAAATCTATGCTTTTGTTGAATTATGAATTCCAATCTTTTAATTTGGTGTTTTTAATTAATTTCTCAACTAATTATTAGAATTTTAAAATTCTGAATCCCAGATGCATCATGACACCCTTTCGGCTAGTTTCACAAAAATTTTGAGCCTCGTACATGCCTTAGATTTTGCTAGCCATCATGAACAGGCACACACACAGAGCAAAACTTTCTTTTATTAGTATAGATGGGTAGTAAGTTTATTTTATTTTGGTCAAAAAATCCAGAAAAGTTGTATCTTTTGCTTTGTAATAATTTAGTTTTTTTTTGGTGGGTGGGGAGCAGGTGCAAAGGAGGTGGTTATATTTATCCATTATTGGTTAATGAGTCTGCCCTTATAATATATCTCCTTGTATCAGAATTCTAAAAAGTTACATTTTGTGTTACAGAGTACAAGGATTGTATGCAATCATAATCACAGATAGAGATGGAACTCCAGTAGTTAAAGGTAAATTTTTAATTTTTACATATATACTCATATGACAAATTTCCATCTTAACTAAGGTACCAGTTGTATGAACCAGACACCACAATAACAGAAATAAAATTTTGCCAATATGTTTCGATATGCCAATATGTTTCGGTCTACAATTTTTTAAATTTTATAAAAGCTTCAAACATAGCTTGATGTACATTTAACTTTCATTTAACATTAACAGTATCCAACTGTTTTTGGGCATGAGAAACCTATTGGGCTAAGTCACATGTTCGAGAAAATTCGATTAGTGGGTCAAGTTAATTTTATCTTATAAACGGCTCTAATGATTTGGACTAAATTTTGTATTTTACCATTTTCGGACATGAGAAAAACCTAGGGTTATGTCACATGTTTGAGAAAATTCGTTTAGTGGGTCAACGGGTCAGGGTCAAGCTAATTATAGCTAAAAAATGGCTTAAACGATTTTAATTAAATTTTATATCCAACCGTTTATGGACACGAGGAGACTATTTGGGTAGATCACATGTTCGAGAAATTTCGATTAGTGGGTCATATTTGGGCCACTACGGGTCAAGCTAATTTTGCCTAGAAAACGGCTCTAAAGATTTAGATTAAATTTTGTATTCTATTGTTTTCAGGATCAAGAAGACCATTGGGATATGTTGCATAATATGATTAGTAGGTCATAATGGGTCCGGGTCAAGTTAATTATATCTTAAAAACAGCTCAAACGATTTTAACTAAATTTTATATCCAACCGTCTTTGGGCACAAGAAGACTATTGGGCTAGGTCACATGTTCAAAATATTTTGATTAGTGGGTCATATTCGGGTCACTATGGGTCAAACCCACTTTATCTAAAAAATGGCTCTAACGATTTTGACATAAATTTCGTATTCTATCATTTTAGATAGTGAGAAGACCATTGGGCTAAGTCCCATGTTCAAGAAAATTCGATTAGTGGGTCAGTTTTGGGCTACTGTGGGTCAAGCTAATTTTATCAAGAAAACGGCTCTAACGATTTTAACGAACTTTTGAATTTTACCATTTTCGGGCACAAGAATATGATTGGGCTAGGTCGCATATTCAAGAACGTTAGATTATTGGGTCATTTTGGGTCACAATAGGTCAGGGTCAAGCTAATTATATCTAAAATACGACACAAATGATTTTAACAAAATTTTGTATTCTACCATTACAGAGAATGAGAAGATCATTGGGCTAGGTCACATGTTCGAGAAATTTCGATTAGTGGGTCCTTTTTGGGTCACTACGGGTCAACCTAATTTTGTCTAGAAAGCGGCTCTAAAGATTTAGATTAAATTTTGTATTCTATCGTTTTCAAGATCGAGAAGACCATTAGGTTATGTCGCATAATTGAGAAAATTTGATTAGTGGGTCATAATGGGTCCGGGTCAAGTTAATTATATCTTAAAAACGGCTCAAACGATTTTAACTAAATTTTATATCCAACCATTATTGGGCTAGGTCACATGTTCGAAATATTTCGATTAGTGGGTCATATTCGGGTCACTATGGGTCAAGCCCATTTTATCGTAACTGCTGTAACGATTTTGATTAAATTTCGTATTCTATTGTTTTAGATTACAAGATGACCATTGGGCTAAGTCACATGTTCGAGAAAATTCGATTAGTGGATCACTGTGGGTCAAGCTTATTTTATGAAAAAAACCACTCTAACGATTTTGCCGAACTTTTGAATTTTACTATTTTCGGGCACAAGAATATGATTCGGCTAGCTCGCATGTTCAAGAACATTCAATTATCGGTCATTTTGGGTCACAATAGGTCAGGGTCAAGCTAATTGTATCTAAAAAAGGGCACAAGCGATTTTAACAAAATTTTATTTTCTACTGTTACAGAAAATGAGAAGATCATTGGGCTAGGTCACATGTTTGAGAAATTTCGATTAGTGGCTCATTTTTGGGTCACTACAGGTTTAAGGTAATTTTGTCTAGAAAAGTCTCTAAAGATTTAAATTTTGTAATCTATGGTTTTTGGGATTGAGAAGACCATTGGGTTATGTTGCATAATCGAGAAAATTTGATTAGTGGATCTTTTTCGGTCATCATAATGGGTCAAGTTAATTATATCTAAAAAGGCTCAAACCATTTTAACTAAATTTTATATCCATCTTTAGGCACAAGAAGACTATTGGGCTGGGTCACATGGTCGAAATATTTAGATTAGTGGGTCATATTTGGTTCACTACGGTTCAATCTAATTGTTATACAAGATCTGAAATATAGGTTGTTTAGAAAATTTTAATGCATTTTGATAGATTAAGTAAAATAATGCTAAAAAGTGATAAAATATCTTTATTAAGATTGACGATCGTTTCGTCGCACCAATGGCGACATTTTCAAAATCATTTATGATAGAAAATATTTTCACAAAATTTAAAAACAATAAATATAGTAAACAATGTCACGAGACATGATGCATAATGAAAAATATTGCAAACCTAAAATTAAATTAGCTATTTATGAGCGTGGATTAATTTTCATATAATTTAACAAAACAATAACATGGTAAACAATGTCACGAGACAACATGCATAATGAAATACATTGCAAAACATAAAATAAAAATAAAATTATCTTGGCTATTTGCGAGTGTGGATTAATTTTGACTATTGTTATTAAAATTACATAGCATCTCTTTCCAAATTTTAGGTAAATCAAGGGACACTGAATCATTGCAAATATTCTTGTTGCGAAAAAATATCTCTATTGATTCTCGGATTATGGATGGTAAATAAAATCTTGATATATAAATTAACTTGCTATTTTTAAAATCAATCTGTAACGGTTCTTCGCTGCATAATCTGGCCAAATCTGTGATTCTTCTGTTGTACTTGATGTCTGCTATATGTTCTTTGATTCTGGTTTTAAGTTTTTTATTTGTCATACCTATATAAAACTGTTTTGTTCCATCTTCTTTTGTGAAGGGTATTTCGTATACTCCTGATAACTGGTTTGACTCTATTGTATCTATTTTCTTGCATACTATATTTTTTAATTTCATAGAAGGTTTTGGTATTAGGGAGATATTGAATTTATTGAGTTTATATTTCAAACGTTCGAAGAAACCAGGAAAATATTGTAAAGTGGATAACATGGAATTTTGTTGATTGAAACTTCTTTTCTTTTTATTCTTCAAGTTCTTAATTAATTTTTCTATGGTGCTTTCTTTGTATCCATTGTTTCTTGCAATATCATATATTTTATTTATTTCATTAATTACTCGGGGGTACAAACAGTGAATGCTCTATGAATAGAATGCCTAAATGCAGAAACTTTGTATGAAAAAGGTGCTTGAGCATTATGAGGGATAATGGACATATTATTAAGCAACCCATAAGTATACCAAAAGATGAATTAAATATTTTGAAAAATCTTAAACTTGATCCAGAAATCATTTTAATCCAAACGGATAAATCTAATAAATTAGCCGTATTAAATACAGATGACTATAAAAATAAAATGATAGAATGTATTAACAATATGGGTTGTCAAGAAGTTAAGAAGAATCCACTTAACATAATTAACAAAAAAGTTAATGAATTGGCTAATAAAGGGAGCTGGCCTGATAATATGAAAGTTCTAATGAGAATTAATAAGTTAGCAGTAATCCCAGCAATTGTCGGCAGACTCAAAGACCACAAAATAAATATGCCAATAAGGCTAATAGTAATTAAATGCTCAAGCCCCACATATTTTATGGAAAAAGCTTTTGTAGTTTTATTGAAAACTATTTTACCCAGCTCTGATCATGTAATTAATTCAACGTATGAGTTCATTCAATATTTGAATAACATTAATTTACCTCAGAATTATTTAATAGCCAGTCTAGATGTATTCTCTTTATACCCATCTATTGATACCCAAAAAGCCGTTACAAATATAAATAATTGCATTGGCCGCATGGAGAATATTAATGGTAATATGAAAACTACACTAAAGAGTGCTCTTAATCTTATAGTTAATAATAATTACTTCACTTTCGACGACAAAATATACAAACAAAATAATGGAGCTCCAATGGGTTCTCCTATATCAGGATTATTAGCTGAATTCATATTACGACAACTCAAAATAAATATATATAAATTGGATTATACTCCCCATGCATGGATCAGATACGTAGACGATATTTTCATCATATGGCAACATGCAGATACCTTGCTCAATAACTTTTTAAACCAGATTAATAGCCTTGATTCTAAAATTAAATTCACATTGGAAATAGAACAAAATGGTACGCTACCTTATTTAGATGTATTACTAATCAAGACGCACCAAGGATTAGAACGCACTGTTTACAGAAAGCCCATAGCCAGTCAATCTGTTGTCCCTCATAATGCTCAAGCACCTTTTTCATACAAAGTTTCTGCATTTAGACATTCTATTCATAGAGCATTCACTGTTTGTACCCCCGAGCAATTAAATAATGAAATAAATGAAATATGATATTGCAAGAAACAATGGATACAAAGAAAGCACCACAGAAAAATTAAGAGCTTGAAGAATAAAAAGAAAAGAAGTTTCAATCAACAAAATTCCATGTTATCCACTTTACAATATTTTCCTGGTTTCTTCGAACGTTTGAAATATAAACTCAATAAATTCGATATCTCCTTAATCGCAAAACCTTCTATGAAATTAAAAAATATAGTATGCAAGAAAATAGATCCAATAGAGTCAAACCAGTTATCAGGAGTATACGAAATACCCTTCACAAAAGAAGATAGAACAAAACAGTTTTATATAGGTATGACAAATAGAAAACTTAAAACCAGATTCAAAGAACATATAGCAGACATCAAGTACAACAGAAGAACCACAGCTTTGGCCAGATTATGCAGCAAAGAACCGTTATAGATTGATTTTAAAAATAGCAAGTTAATTTATATATCAAGATTTTATTTACCATCCATAATCCAAGAATCAATAGAGATATTTTTACGCAACAAGAATATTTGCAATGATTCAGTGTCCCTTGATTTACCTAAAATTTGGAAAGAGATGCTATGCAATTTTAATAACAATAGTCAAAATTAATCCACACTCGCAAATAGCCAAGATAATTTTATTTTTATTTTATGTTTTGCAATGTTTTTCATTATGCATGTTGTCTCGTGAGATTGTTTACCATGTTATTGTTTTGTTAGTTAAATTACCGTATTTTCGGGTGTATGAGCCGCGGCACATACGAGTTTGAAAGTATAAAATATTCTAAGTGCGGCTCTTACGCCAGGGCAGCGGATACGTTAATTTTTTTTTTCTTTTACAGCAATGTCTTATGGCTTATTTTTTTTTTTTTTTTTTGGTCAAACCGATATTTTATGATGCCATTTTTCCCCTCCTTCGATCAATAGTTTCATGCTCTCGAATTGGTACCAAAATATTAGAAAATGTCTTTCAACCGCAGATGTCTGAGAAATGTTATTTGTTTTGTTTATTTTTAAACAATCAGCGGGATGAATAGCGATTGTCTCACCAGTTCTCAAGTTAAAAATGATTACATTTTCCGCCCATCCGTCAATAATTACTTTACCCTCTGGATTCTGGGATGTACAGCTGTCGCGAGCTTTTCTTCTAATAAACCCCCTTTCCTTCCACTTGCAAAGCAAAAAACTGCTCACAGAGTGCTCACTCAGTGAAATTACTGGTCTCAAACTAGAGAAATCTCAAATCAAGGCATAGAACTTTTGTAGAATGGGTCTCCTAATACACAATAAAAACACTGGAGAGCAAGATTTTTTCTTTATTTATTTTTATTTTTTTTTTTCAGTACCGGACTCTATAAACTCGGCCCCTAAAATAGAGGCCGTACCCGACTCGACCAGACAAAATGAATTCAAACTTTGAAACTGGCCCGGTCAGCAGAATTAGTACAGTTTTTTTGCTGAGCCGGGTTGGGCGATAAACAAAATAAACGGTCCTGACCAGTATAACAAATTAAGTGGGACGACTTCTGCGATATAAATATTGGGCTATTTTGCTCACGCAAAAACACCGGCTCGTTAATGTAAGTCCTAAGAAAGATATTTTTTTTAAAGTATGTCGTTCGCATTCCATTATTTTTAAATGATCTTTTTTGCATTCGATAGCTGAGGTTGGTCTCTACAAAGAGTCATTTTTACTTTTTCGATTGTGTTTAGAGGTTTTTTTTTATTTTTTTTAACTAGAATACTTTCACTTACGAAACTGATTCCGAAAATCAAAGTATACTACGAAAAAACATCTGTAAACAAAATTGAAAAAGGGTTGAGATCAACCTCAGCTATTCGACGCAAAAAAAAAAAAAAAAAAAAAAAATCATTTAAGCATATTGCAATGCGAACCATGTATTTAAAAAAAAATTCTTCCATAGGATTAACATTAGCGAACGGCCGTTTACCCTTGAGTGAAGTAGCCGATTCATAGGGGTAAAAAAATCGGCCCGGCCCGTACAAAAAATAAATTAATTAATTAATGGCCCGGCATAAAAGCTAAAAGTTTGGCCTGGCCCGGAAAACATTTAAAATCTCGGCCCTACCCGACTGAATTTCTTCAAAACATTGATTTTTACGCTGATATGGTTAAAAATTGTTTCGTACGAAGAGTTCTCAACAAAAATACTTATTTTATCTTTTTTTGTTTATGTTTATAATCTTTATTTTTAAAGAAGCGACTAATAAAATCACTCAAGTACTCATTTATAACTAAAAAACAAACGTAATTTTGTTATCTCTCTTGACTCAACTAAAGATTTCAAATTCACTCCATCTCCTCGCTACTCGGACCGAACGTTCTGACGCATTACCCTATGACCTTGACGTGTAGTTGGCTAATAGTTTGTTTCGTTTCTTTGAAAAGAACTTTGAATGCAGTAGAAAAAAGAGGTAACGAGATAAGAGATTTTTTTAATGCAAAGTGAATTCGTGAGTTTTCTTCTCTTTCGTTAAACTTATGATATATATCTTCATAATAATTATCATCATAATAACTTATGATGAAAAGGAAAGTCTAAATTCTGAGCAAGAAATATTTTTAAAAATGAACAAGTAAAGATGCGTATGTAGCAAATAAAAAATATAATCTGCCACAAACAGAATCAATGAAACAGTTATCAAAAGGTGAACTACTAAAAAAAAAAGAAAGAAAAAGAAAAAAGGAGCGTTTCTAGTTATCCTAAAGTGTTTTCGGCAGTGTGAGATCTGCACGGGCCGGGTTAGGGCATTACTTTTTTCCTGAAAGATCGGGCCGGGCCGGACCTAACTTATTTTTTCTGTACAGAGCCTGGACTGGTTTCATTCTTAGTCTTCACGATCCAAAATTTTCAGTCCTAGTTTTAACAAAGCCCTTTATGAAAATCATTGTCTCGTCGTGGCCTGGTCCGTTCAAAGGTCAGTAAAATTAGGCCTGGACCAAAAATGTTTGCAAAAAATGCATACATTTTTAAATTGACATTATTCTACAATTAAACATTAAAATTTATTCTTTTTAAAGAGTAGTAGATTTCATACGCTTATTAAAATATAGCTAAATTAAAATATAGTAAAACGAGTGTAAAGAACCTGCCTATGACGGAATCCTGTTTTAAACTGAACAACGTGTTGAGGATCTTGTCTATAATGCTTTTTTTTTCTTCTTTTTTATACAATTCCGTCTTAGCAGATTTTACTGTATAACATTTTTCAGATTTTTTACACTTCAATACATAGAATATGGATTAACAAAAGTAGTGATAACTGAAACATTTACATACAAGAAATAGAGATTCATTAAAAAAATAAATATCACAGCCTGCGGCACTTCATCAATGTTTTGTAGAAATTCAGTCGGGCTGGGCCGAGATTTTAACTTTTGAGCCAGTCTCGGGCCGAACTTTTAGCTGTTATATCGGGCCGGGTCGAACTTTTAAATTTTTTACCGGGTCGGGCCAATATTTCTTTTGTACGGGCCGGACCGAACTTTTAATTTTTGTATCGGGCTGGTCCATGCCGAGTTCTTTCTGCGAGTCGGGCAGTCCCAGGCTGAATTCTTTTCTACGAGTCGGGCAGTCCCGAACTAGAAATTTCGGCCCATGAAGACCTCTAAGTGTCTCTATACAATATTTAAAGACCTCTAAAATCCGGAAAAGCTGCAGCCAAAACGATTCTGGAATTTAGATTGTACAAATATCAGTTCCTTGGGTGTGGCGCTTACGTCGATAACTTTTTTTTTTAAAAACAGATTTTCATTGGTGCGGCACTTACGGTGGGTGCGGCGGGTATTCCCGAAAATACGGTATATGAAATAATATACTATCTATTTGAATAACCTTTTAAACTTTTCAACATCATAAAATTATTTTCATTACAGGATACCCAAAATAACTCTAATTTACTTTTGCTGGTTTCAATCCAAAAATGTATAGTGTGCGTTTCATCAGCAATTGTTATTTATGTTCTGTTATTGAATGAAAAATTTTAAAAGATGTTTAATGTTTCTAAACTGAGCTAAATTTTGTTATTGATACAAAATTTTCAGATGTCTTCTTCGTGTGCACGTTATTGTTACCACAAAAAGAATTTTAGACTCTCTCTGAACAAATTATAGAAGACGACATTGACGAATATATCAGTGAAATTTGCGGCTTTGGTCAGAAAACCTAACATAAGACATGTATTAAAAAATACAAAAATCTAGTGCTTAAACAGCCGATTTATAGAGATTAAAATTGAAGAAATTACAAACATTTATCATCAAAGAAAGAATTTAATGCTTGACATTCAATTAGTTAGTATTCTCACAAGATTATAGACTTCAGCATTACTTCTTACACAGTCTTCCTAAAGTTAGTATTATTAATATCTAACATCTAGGGTAGAGGTCTGCACGGGCTGACATTTCCAGGCCGGGCCCGGCCCGACTAAGAGAAAACAAATTTTGGCCCGCCCCGTACAAAAAAAATATTGGCCCGGTAAAGAAGTTAAAAGTTCAATCCGGCTCGTGGAAAAAAATTTATTGGCCCTGCCCAGTATAACAGTTAAAAGTTCGGCCCGGCCCGAAAAAAAGTTAAAATCTCGGCCTGGCCCGAGTGAATTCAAACAAAACACTGACTTTTACGTCGATTTGGTTAAAAGTTTGTCTCGTACGAGGAGTTAAAGCCAAAAATATTTATCTTAACTGTTTAATTAACCAAAAATATTTAACTTAAAATACGGTATATGAAAATTAATCCACGCTCACAAATAGCTAATTTAATTTTAATTTAATTTTAGGTTTGCAATATTTTTCATTATGCATCATGTCTCGTGACATTGTTTACTATATTTATTGTTTTTAAATTTTGTGAAAATATTTTCTATCATAAATGATTTTGAAAATGTCGCCGTTGGTGCGACGAAATGATCGTCAATCTTAATAAAGATATTTTATCACTTTTTAGCATTATTTTACTTAATCTGTTTATAAGTGATTTTTATACATGTTTTTATTGCATTTTGATATTTTTTTAAATCAATTTTTATTTTAAAGTCATAACTGTCTGATTTTTATATATGTTAATATTTGAGTAAAAAAGTAAAACATGCATTAGAAATCATGTAAAGGAAAAACTTTACTACATGTTCTCTTTTAGGATAGATAAACTATTCCATTCAAATGTTAATGTACTTGTCAAAAGATTGTTGAAGGGAAAAAAAAAAAACCTATTTCTTTTTATTAAGAAAATGGTTCATTTTCTTAATAAAAAGAAATAGGTTTTTTTATAGGTAGAAATAGGTTTTTGTACAAGATAATTTTTTATATATTAGTTTTATTTTGATGATATTAAAAAAAATAAGCAGAAATATTTCTCTGACAGTTTTCTATCTGTAAAAACTGCTTAGAAGTATAAATAGCTAATTTTGATGAAAATTGTTTTTTCAAAATAAAGTTACAGGTATAATCCAATATTGCTGTGTTAAATTGATACTTTAAAATTATGAGAATCAGTTAAAGAATCTGAGATGAGCAAAATATTTGGATATCGTTCATTAAACAGGTGTAAATTGTGCACCATAGTGCGTCATTTCAAGCCCTGATTAAAACTGCATGTTTTGGAAATTTATGAGCACAATTTTATGGTTACCATACCATGTGCCCACAGATTACATAATGGTTAAAATTCTTTATACCATCTTTCTACATAATAATTCTTTATTTCACTTGATTGTGATTAAAATGAAATATTAATATGTATACAATATGTATACAGTAGACTACCTCAAATCCACACAGCTTGAGACCAGAGGTTGTGCGGATTTTAGAATTTTATGGATTTCTGGTCATCGATTTCTTTACATTTTTGAAACATTAATTTGATTGGTAGTTAAGCAAGGGAAATTATAATGAATACTTACAATAAAGTGAAACATTAAAATAAGTAAAATATTAAAATAATTTGTTTAAAAGTAAGTAATTATTAAAATAATTATGTAAAATAAAAATTTAGAAAAATATTAAATTATTACGAATGAAATCGATTCAATTTGATTCCATAAGTCCTATGCTGCCATCTAGTGGTGGCAAGGAGAACAGTGTTAATGCTATTATCAGTATATATAGCTTATTGCGCTCACTGTAACTTTTTTCATTGTTATTTAGTCTTGAATGCTTTTCTTATACTGCTTTGTATGTTTAGAAATAAATTTGTCTAATTAAAAAAAAAAAAAAAAAAACGTTCCGTTTCGTGGATTTTTCCATTTCAAACCCTGGAATTTTTTATATAGATATGCTAATTTATATCAAATCAAAAGTAATGTAAATTTATTTAGTAATAAATCAGCTGTAATAGCCAAAAGAGAATGATTAACAAAAAATTTAGTAAAAAAAAAAAATTGCGGTAGTCGCTAATTTCGGCGTCATCTTGAATTTTGTTCCTGCAACTTAACTGTAAATTTCATTGTGTACATCTGAAAAAATACGCGGATTTTAGGCGTTCGCAGATTTTAGGGTCACGGATTTAAGGGAGTCTACTGTATTAATTTTCATATAAAATTTGCAATTTAGGTAGTTTTAGAATATTGTAGCTTATACTTTCAAGCATGAAGGAATAAAAAGTACATAATACATGACTAATAAGCAATATATATTTCTTTTTAGTAAATACATCAGAAACGCCTGATGTAGTCTCTAAACCCAACTTTCTTGCATCTGTTAGTTTGGCTGTTGAGCAAGCAGGTAAACTTGGAAGTGGAAAAAATCGTCGTATCATTTGTATGTTTAATTCTTTCCAGGTAATATATAAAACATTAAATTTGATAGTTTTTCTTTTTATTATAAAGCTATTATCAATTAATCAATTTTATTCTTTTCTTTTAAATATGCATTGTTTTATAACAAATCTGTGTATGTTTCATTTAATTTTATCTTTTTTTAATGTTTTCTTTTCTGAAAATTTTTATATTTTCAAAAATATGAATATTCTTATTCAATTTTGCTTGTCTATGATGACAAAAAACTTTACGAAATATTTTACTGGATAAATTGGCTAACAGAAATAAATACTAGAAAGCAGAAATTTCAAATGTCTTTTTATGAAAGGTAAAAAATCTATTATCAATTTTAACAAAAAAATTTTATAGTAAGTCTTTTTATGTGTTCAAGTTACACTTTTCTACCAAAATATGCATTGTTTTATAGGAAAATAGTGAATATTTCATTTTATTCTAGCTAATTCTCTATTCCCATATAAAATGAAAGCAAAATAAACTTCTTTAAAAATCTGAAGAAATAAAATATTTTTCTTCTGTTTTCAGATAACTAATGGAAGTTTCACTTTTTAAGCAACTGATAAACTGTTTTTCTTTTAATGGATAAGGTACCACTCTGTTCTTCATTATCTTGATTATAGCTGGAATTATTATCAAATGGAAGAACAGTTAATTTTGAAAATTTAAACAATTCCAAGTTCAGCAACATTGTGTAATTGTGGAAATGGTTATACCTGGATCCATTGCAAGCATCATCTGAGAGGCAGCCATCTAGTGAGGCATGCTTGTGAATTATCCTAACTTCTGCACCATATAATTCCCTTTTCTTTTTAATATAATTTTACCCTCTTATTGGATTGGCACTAAATTCCAGATAAAGTTGCTTAGTGTGTTGCTAAATTTTACAGATGAGAAGGACAGACACTACAAAAATTTATTACTGCAATTTCTTTAAATCAGTGGCAATTTGCTTAAAAGTTAAAAGTGCTAAATAATAAATTTTTGTTAAAATTTCAATTAGTATTAATCTAAAATGAAATAGCCCAAATATGTTGACATTGTGACAGCAAGAATTAATAGCAAGTAGGAAATTTTACTCTCTCCTAGCAGGAATATATAATTCAAAGATAGGTATGAAATATAGTTCACCGACCTTTTTTGTATTGTAGAAACAGGAGGATGATTTGATTGCAAATTGTCTGAGAAATAATATAGCAAAGAATTGGAACTCAAGTGTTTTGGAGCATGTGTGGTACATTGTTGGGAAATTTTCAAGTAGAAAATATGGCCATTGACAGATTACTTTTTAAAAGATATATTTTTCATTTAGTTGGCCAGTGGCCACCACTAATTTTGCCCTGCCTCTAAAACAATTGTAAAAATATATATGTATGTAAAAGACCCTGGATTTTTTGTTAATTTTTCCTTCCCTTTTTCAGTAGATTCTTTATTGCTGGAGTGTAAGAGAAAGTATAGAACACAAGCATTTTCTTTTTTTAGACAGTTCAAATAATTTTTTACTTTTTTTTAGAATGTTATGCATTTTTACATCAGTTTCGAAAAAAAAAGACACCTTATATGATGTTGGGTGATATTGGCTCTTTATTACCCGGTGTATCATCATCAATACAGGGTCGGCAATTATTTGAGAACACACATTATAGGTGAGATATCACCCTGTATATCATAGTTACAAACCTTTTTCTGTTACATGTAAACATGTCAGAGCCATAGACTAACTGAGGAAATGAAGAGGCATGCTGTCATTGACTCATTGGCTAAAGAACACTTTGATTTAGAGATTTCCACATTCTTGAAACTCACCCGTACATTCTACAGCTATATTCTTGAAATTCGTCTGTAATGTAAGGAGAGAACTGAAGGCTGCTAGGTTTCATGTGGCAAACGTTTCATGCAGGAAGCAATGTTATCAGCAATATGAAATCATCAAAACACAGGAATTTGTTAGTCAAGTCTATGAAAATCCTATGAAGTTGATGAGGTCACTCGCTAGGGAGATGCAGGTTGATGTGGCTATAATCTGATGTGTGATTCATGAGGACCTTTATTAGAGGTCGTACGTGATGAGGAGAGTATAGTTCTTGCATGAGAGAACCAGGGATAACTGCCTGACCAGAGGCAAGTGCTTCCTCAACAAGCTAAAACATCAAGAGGAGCCAGGAATGCTCTTGTTTCTTTCCAATGAGAAAAGCTTTGTCCAGGTCAAGAAAGTGAACCGAAAAATGATCGGTGATGGTGTAAAATAAACAAAGAGGTTCTGACAGACATGTGCAGAAAATTTCCAGCCTCACTGGGGGTCCTGAGAAGCGAAGATAATCTGATGCCTCCACATTTCTTCCTTCAAGGTGCCAGAGTCAGCACCGTAGCTTATACCGAGGTGTTAAAGTACTAAATTACCTCTGTAACATGTGGGAACCTATGCGTTTTTTTAACAAGTCTCTGCACTATCCCATACATTACATACAAACCAAATATGGATGGCCAAAGCATTCATGACAATGTCATCCTCAACTTGTTGGCCCCCTAGCTACCCAGATGTTAACCAAATGACCTGTTACGTACATGATGTAGTTGAGAGGGACCCTTAACAGTCATCCGCACAACAATGTTGTGGCTCTCAAGGCAGCCGTTGTGTCTGCAGTGGCAAATGTTTGCAACGCTCATTCATCTGATCATTACTTGCAGTCAGTTTTGACAGCTGGTAGAGGTGGTTATTGTGGCTGGCAGTGGTTTCAATGAATAATGTCATCCAGTGCGTATTTGGTCACCTGTACAGAATATTAAAATTAAAAAAAAAATGCCCTATCTTTAATGCATATTCCTGTTTGAAAGCAAGCGTTGATTTGTGCTCAAATACCTGCCGCACCCTATATATTCATGTGTCACAAATCTATGTTGTTTGAAGTTATTCCTAAATGTGTTTTCACATCTGCAATCTTCGAAGATAATTTTAAAATGCCATCTTCTAATTCTTTTAGATATTTTACAACGTGATTCTTTGTCAAACAATATGTTTTTCGAATGTTAGATGTATCTCGAAAAGGAAATTGAACTTTTGAAAAATATGAATTTGTATTCATATACAACACTTTAAATATTGTATAGCATATTTACAATGATAGAAACAAAATGACATCCTTACCTTTTGATATGATATCACTGACTAAAAATTGTAAAAAATAAAATCTTCATAAAATTGCTTTCCAATGTGATGCACACATTTTTTTTTCTCTACCCCACCCAAATGTGAAGTAAATATTTTAAGACACACATCATCGTAATTTTAAAATTAGTAATTGCATTTGTGATTTAATATTTTATGAGTAGATGCAACAACCCAAGGGCGCTAAGTGCGAATCTTTACTGGCCACTGATGAGAAAGATGAAAAGTTAAGCCTTGTTTCTAGATTTGTAGAATATGAAGAGAGACATAAAATGAAGACAACATTTTGATCAACAACATGAGTTCTTTATTTAATCTTGAAAATTTACGAGTAGATGATTCCTTGTTGGCTGCCGATATTTTAAATGAACCATTTTTTAAAAAATCATCCTATTTGATTAATAAAATATAAACTATGCAGAACTTTCATTTCTTAGGACTTATAAACAGCATTTTTAAAATTTAGAATTCGTCAAATTTAACACTACGGCTCATTGGGCAACCAGCTGGGTTTAACTTTAAACTGTTGCATTATATAAATGAAATAACAAAAAGTAATTTTTAAAATCATTTGTCAAAAGTAGGGCAATGACAAATAATCAGAAATCAAATCAACTTTAGATTCCGAACTAAATTGTATCACATGCTCCCTGGCAAACTTGACGCCACATCCATGCATAAAAATAGAATAAACAAATTGGTAAAATTAAAAGTACTGAGAAATGGAAAACAGGAATAAAATCTACGTCAGAGTTATCTCCACCTGAGAAACACTGAAGCTTTCTCATGCTGGACAAAGTTTTTAAAAACTCACCAAAGAAGAATGAAATAATAATAATAAAAAAATACATTTTAGTAATGTTGCAAAGATATATTGTCAGTGCTTGAGGGCTTAAAACAGTCAAAACAATTTGACTTAGTTGCATTCTTAGGTCTTCTTAGAAATGTGTTTGAAGAACTTTAAAAATGTGAACAATTTTACTAAATAAATTCTTTCAAAGTCAAATTATATGTTGCTTTAATGCTGATGTTGTAAACTTAAAAAAAGAAGAAAAGTTTTAGAATATATTATATAATATAGAAATCAACAAAAAATTACTTCTTTAAAACATAATTGGTTTGAACGGAGTTAGAAAGTGTGTTAATTTTTTAGTTTGACAAAGATATCTGATTAAATTTCCATTCAACAAAATCTCAATATTAAGAATATTTATAGAGGAATGATAATATTTGTTTTATAGAAATTCAACTGTATTTTCTAGTTATAATTTTTTATGTTTTTAATTTGTATTTATTTTATATTTTATTAGATATTTTTGTTCCCTCTCTTGTTAGTAAAAAAGTTAACCATTAATTGAAAATGTTTAAACATTAAAATTTCTTTGCATCTTTTGGATGAGAGTGTTTCAAGTTTCGTTGATAAAAATAGGTTCTTTGTTCATATAATTTCTTTTCTTCCATCACTGTTTTTTCATTGCAAAGTCAACATGTCATTATAAGTATGTCACAAATGTTAAAGCAGCTTTGTTATGATCTATTACAGCCAGGGAGCTGGAGCTGGAGCCTGGAGCCGGAGCGCTCCGGAGCTGTGTTTTCCCCGGAGCTGGAGCTCTAAATTTTCCCCAGCTCCAGGGCTCCTTTAGTTTTTAATATTCTTTTAAATCTTTTTTCAGTCTTTTAAATTTTTAGGCTCAAAATATTTTAATTACAGTAGAAGATCTTTATAGCGCGATTCTATATAATGCAATTCTCCATATAACGCACAATTTCTCAGATGTAAACAATGAATTTTGCAGGTAAGAAGCACCTGAAATCCCACATCGTAAAAATTGCTACTCTCTAGAAAACTACCTTTGATACATTAATTCAACTTTATCTCCTTAATTCAAAACTTTTTAATGAAAAAAAATGCTATTATTACAATAAATATTATATTTTTGGAAATGAGTAATATAATGAATGATTGGGTCCAGGTATAGTTGGACCATGTTTATAAAATAAACAATATAAAATGATCATATAATGCAAAAATTTATAATTTGGATAATTCCTGGTGACAAGAAGTATAGTATAAAGATACTCTAATGTGTTTTGGTATCTTTCAGATTTATATGGTCGTGTTTATAAGGTAAATTTAATGATGTGTGAAATGTGATCCATATAATGCAAAATTCTATATAACGCACAACCTTGCGTTTTTAGGTTTGCGTTATAAAGATCTTCTACTGTACATCATTATTCAGTATTTTAATTATATCAATTTTTAGGTTTTTATTATTATTATTAGAGAAGGAAACCTTCTCAAAACATGGTAACACTACTTTACTTCTACTTTCTACTTGAACTAAGTGACAACACTATTCGAAAACAAATATGGCCGCCTGTTGTTTACATGTGTAGTTGTACAATTTTGGCTGTTTGAAAAGTGTAGAAGAAATTTAATATTTTTGTGTTTAAAATTCCACCAAACTTTCTATTTTAAAAGCAAAAGCTAAAAGATGTCATACTTTCTGAACAAGCATTTGAAGTTTGATGAGAAGAAAAATGCATTTTGTCAGATCTTTAATGAGGTAGAAAGTATTTGTGAGCAAAAAATTAAACGTGTAAATTAAAATCTGCAACTCAAAAGCGCGAAGTTGGAGCCGGAGCTGGAGGGAGCCACAGTATTTTCTCTAGGAGCGGAGCTGGAGCATCAAAAATTGTTCGGCTCCGGGTCACTGATTACAGCAGTTCCCTAACATTGTTACATCACCTTTAAGTTTCCAAAATTTTTCATGACTGTCCTAATTTGTAGGTATGTAGAGCCTTTTGTGTAATCTTTCTTAGGGGCGGTCCATAAATGATGTCACACTTTTTTTCAATATCTTTGACCCCCCTCCCCCCTTTGTCACAAAGTGTCACATTTCATCCCCCCCCCTCCCCCTTGTCACATGTCACACTATAATACCTAAACATACACTTGCAGTACAGAAACAAAGCACTATGTTATAGATTATATTTCAAATTTTATTTTTAAACTTTAACTATGTGTTTTAATGACATTTGTGAGCATAACAATAAAAATGATTCGTGCACTTATTTTGTATAAAATAAGATTAAGGTTTGCAACAAAAAACGTAATTCATGTACAATAGTAATAAAATATGTTAATATGAAAGAGCAATTGAAAACAGTAGTATTTTGGAATTTGAAATGGAATTTAATATATTTGGCTTTAAATTTTATCTTTACTTTATCAACACAAAATACTTCAATTTCAAAATTTAATTTGCTGATTTTTAATGCTTTTATTTTAACCAAACTGTGTGATGTCACATTTCTTCTTACCCCCTCCAAGCGTGACATCATTTGTGGATGACCCCTTAAAGAAAAAGTGAAGTTTGCCACAAAGCATACATAAGAATAGTAATAGGTTATATTATTGTTAAAGATATCTAAACCTGTTACTTTGTCCAAAAAAAAAGTTTAATAATGAATGCACCATATATACTTGCATATAAGCTGAGAAATTTTGACCTGAAACTGTCTTTTAAAGGGGGGAGTCGGCTTATATGCGGGTCAGATTTTGGAAGAAAAGTTTTCAGCCGCAGAGTTTTCTCACTGGCATAGGCGAACTGATGTTTGTACGGATTTTAAAAATAGATTGCAAAAAATCTGGAGTGAGTGGATGTGTTCGTCAGAAAACAAAGGGTGGCAATTTAAAAAAAGCAGGAATCAGTGTCATCGCTTCTAGGTTTAAAGAGGCGTGGATGTCAATTCCAAGGGTGATGATTGCGAAATCTTTTAAAAAGTGCTCTCTTAACAATGCTATTAATGGTACCGAGGACAATTTTATTTATGAAAGTGATGACGAAAATTCATCACATCCTGAGTCTGATTTTTATGATGAGGAAGCAACAAAACAGGAAATCACCTAACTTTTTGGAGATTCGGATAGTGATTCAGTATTTGAAGGATCCATTTGATGTTTCTTAATTTTTATACAAGTATTTTTGCTTGTTTAGTATTTCATTAAAATGGGATTTTTATCGGAAAACTTATTGGAATTTTTTAAGGTCGACTTTTACGCGTGTTAAGAATTTTAACAATATTTTGTCATTCCAAGTAGGGAGGTTGGCGTATACGTGAGTATATGCGGTACTAGAAAAATGAAGTTTAAAAGTCTGTATTTTTTTATATTATACTTTAAAGCTGTGATATATTGTTTTTATTATATTACTAAAGCTGATAAAAGTATACATTTTTGAACACCTGACCGATCGTTCTGCATGCAACCCAGCAGTAGATCACCATTCATAGTTTGGGAACTGCCGATGTAGCATATTTTATAACAAGATACTTTGAAAGGACATCTATTTTTTCACTACCATGTATCACTCATGAATCTTAATCATCATTTTTATCACTTCTGATACCTCAGATTATTATTTTTATATTTCAATTTTTTTTTTTAGGTTGTACATTTTAATAAGACTCCTTTAATGATTAGCTTAGTTGCAAGTGGAAAAGCCAATACAGGTGAGAAAATTTGACATCTTAACTAATGATTTCAGTTTGTAAACTTAATTTAGCCTGTACAAAATAATAAGGCATTAAAAAAAGGTTTGTTTTACCATAATTTAGAAACTTTCACAGATATGAATTAATTTCTATTAGCTGATTAAACTATCTTCCAAAATATTCAGCATTATATTGATGAATAATAATAGAAATAAAAAATAATTCTGTTTTTCCTATGAAAGAAACTTAGGCATTCTGGTTTGTGTTTTGTTTTTTTATATGTGTACATAAAAAATTTGATATTAAAAAGTGTAATTTCAATTTAAAAATAAATAAAACTGCTGTAACCTAATGCTCGGTTAGTGATTTAAATGTGCAGCATGTATTTTTTATAAGCTAGCAGATATTAAGTTGTCATATTCTTTAGGACAGCATTCATTAATTAAATTATTAATCTGAAAGTGTGTATCAAAAAGAGTGTGTACTAGCTGTGCTGTAAGTGTAGATAATTATTGTAATTTCTTTACATTTTCAAAATAGTAGTCTAATGTATTTCCTATTTTTAAAATATTTGTACAAAATTTTTGATAAACTGTTTATCAAAATTTTACAAAATAACTTTAGTAAAATTATAGTATTTATAAGAACTTTTAGTATATTTTATTTTTTACAGTCGAAGTGAAATAACCATACTATTTTAATGTTGTTATTACAGTAGACTCCATCAAATTCACAACCCTAAAATCTGCACATCATCGCAGATCTAAACAATGAAACTTTCAGTTCAGATGTAGGGGAAAACTACAGAATTTTTTAGTTTTATATCATTCCATATTTATTTTAATATGTAATTCCCGATCATATGACTGTTGTTTTCCATGAAGGAAGTATAAATTTATTTCTGAAAAAAATCAAGATATTGCTGATATCACTGGTAATCACAATCTTTTTACCAAATATATGTATTAATCGAGCTTTTGGTTATTAACCCCCTCACTGTCAAGCCCGTGTTAATACGTTCAATAAGTTCCAGGTTTCACTGCAATACAAGCAATATTTAAAGTAATATAATTATATTGATTTAATGTATTTTTAATTCATTGAACGATGATTAATACTTCCAAAGATTGCATTCATATTCGTTATTAAGTTTTTTTTATAAAATGTTGAAAGAATGATCTTTTTTTAGCATTTAAAACAAAATGCAGAGAAAACATTACAATTTGGCCCTTTTCCAAGACTGTCAGAGGGTTAAGACTGGCTGAACCTGAAATAAAACTTCCTTAGTTTATGATTTTGATGTGAATTAATAGGGTACCTTTATGAGAAAAGTTTCATTGAATAATTCAAGGAAAATGTACCTGATCTTTATTATACATATTATCTTTATTAAGCATAATTATACATTATTAATTATTTACTTGACTTTTACTTTTAATAATTTGATCATTTTTTAAATTATCTTACTTTTTATCATTTTAGCTTATTACTTAATTATTTTAATATTTTACTATGTTGCAAGCATTCATTATAATTTTGATTACAATATTATGTTCAAATTACTATTTAAAAATGTAAACAAAGCAATGACCAGAAATTCGCAAAATTCTAAAATTCACACAAGCTCTGGTTTCGAGCTGTGTGGATTTGAGGAAGACTACTGTATTATTATTTTTTTAATGTAATTTAACTATTTTCTTTAAATAGAGCTACAAATATTCATCGTCTGTAGTAGGTAAATTTTAGAATGACATTAATTCATAGTAGTATATGAAGCTTAATGTTAAAAGTTTAACAACCTGTTTTCATTTTACATTATAACATGTTCTGTATTTTACTTTTCTTTCCTGAAAGTTTCTTTTAATAGAACAATTGATTTTTATAATTTATTATTCTATTGATTCTTATTCTAATACTGTCATATTTGTACGTTTTCTAATTCTGTAAAATATTAAAAGGAATATTTTAAGGAAGTTATTTGGGCAAACTTGAACAAATTGTCTTGCCATCTGGAAACCTTGGATAATCTGGGGAAGTCATGAAAATTTACTATTCCTGTCAGGGAAATTTGAAATATCGGAAAAAAAAGTCAGAAAAATTTGAAACATCCAAAAAAAGTTCAGGAAAAATTTTCTGCTATAAAACTAAAGATTTGAAATTGCAGCACCAGGAAAATCTAATTTTGCTCTTTGTAATTATTGTAAAAAGGTTATTTCAACCTCTCATGCAATTCCTTTTGTTTACCCTCCTTTCAGTCTTCCCTTGTAACTCAGATTGTTTCAATATTAGTTTCACTGAAATTTTGTACAGTTTTGTCGAATTTATTAGGGGATTCAATCTTGTTTACCTATCGTTTGAGAATGTAACATTTGTTAGCTTAACAGTATAGTATTGAATTTTTATAATCTTTAAATTAAGTCAGTTACAGACCAGATATTTTACTTATAGCAGCAGTTCCGAACCTATGGGTGCTGACCCACTGGCAGAACAATCGTGGTTTGCCACAAAAATATATCATTTCATCTATTTACAAAAATATAACATGCAATATTTTACAACTGCAATAATCATGAAAGCTATTAGCTGAAACTAAAAGTGAGAAGACAGTGTTTTCTAACAGTCGGTCGCTGCTATGTTATGACCTCGTTGTGAGATATGTCAGTAGTCGCAATGACAACCCTGGAAAAATCCGTAATTTCCTTCCATATGAACATAGGAGTAGAATATCTAGAAATATCTAAATCAGCTTTGAGGTCCTTGATGGGATTCAACACAACAAACTTGCGTGAACGTGCTTTTTCTACTTTGCTGTTTTTGAAAAACAAGTATAGAAAGTGACTTAAGGTTAAAATTAACCAGTTTTAACTCTGATATTGATGCCATCATCGGTAAACACCAATGCCAGAAATCTTACTGATCGCAAAGTTGTGTTTTGATAATAATTAAATGTATTTTTCATTATATTTGTTGTTTTAATTATTATTCAACTTACGTACATTGGGATTACCAATTCTTGTTTTGCTGATAGTGCATCCTTCGTACAAAAATTTGCTTTTTTTATAGGATAGCCGATATCTTATAGAGGTAATATGAAATTTCCATACTGATATTACATACACCCTCATATTATGTGGGTCGCAAATTTTTTTTTTTTTTTACTTAAAGGTGGGTTGCATATCAATAAAGGTTGATAACCTCTGACTTATAGAATTTTTTTTTTCTTTTAATTAAAACATGTCAAGCATTCTGTATTTAATTGTGACTGATGTGATAAAGAATTTCAACCTGATTGGGCAAAATGGATGGAACCTGGTACTAAAAGTGTGTGTGTGCAAAATTTTAACATGTAAAAAAACATTCTCATTTAAGAAATATAGTGGGTGTCAAGCAATAATTAACCATTAAATATCTGTGATTAAAAATTTGTTTTAAAAAAATCAATAGTTTATGCTTCAGAATCAATTGTTAAAGTTCCATGCTAAAATTCACAACTTTTAAGATTTTTTGTATGTCACATCACAAAATCTTTTTACCTGACTTTTTAAAAATTTATTTATTGGTATGGAAAACTTGGAAAAGTCAGGAAAATTCGCCCAGTAGCAGAATTTTCGATGCCCATCTGCAGCAAACCGATTGATCTGCGACCCAACAATGCAGAATCGAGCTACTATCATAAAAACTTATATAGTAACCCATAAAATAAGCAAAAACGTGCATTTTACAAATAAAAATGTATAAGAAACAATAACTCTTTAAAAAAACAAAGTAAGTTTTAAGTGATTTTTTTAAATCCAATATTTATTTTTAAGCTGGCAGATTAATCTGCAAGGTCTAAAATAATTTGCAGTGCTGCTGCCGTGCTGGACAGTTTCTGCAATAGGGGAAATTTGTACTTAAGCTGGGCTAGACACCCTGATTGAAGTGTCTGCAACATAAAATCAACAGTTGATACTACGTTAAATTTATCCATGTGTGCTATTCCATCTTCTGCTTAAGCTTGGAGTTATCTTGCATCAACAAGTTTTCTCATAAAATTTAACATACTTGCTCCGCTGGTCAACATATGGTAGTCTAAGACAAATCCTCGATAAATATAAATTTAATTTAATACAGTATGTTGCAATTTATGTGTAACTGCAGCATCTTTGAGATTTGATCCTGGAGCCTCTGGCTAGGAAAGCTGCAATAATACCACTACACTTCAGAATAATATTCTTTTTTTCCCTTTTACTTTTTCTCCTTAGTGTTTCACTAGTGCAATATGGGCGAGGGACTGTGCAAGGTTTTCAATGTTTTCCCTGTAAAAGAACAATAATTTGGATCACTTTCCTTTCAAAAATACTCACTACCAGTGTTGAATTCAGACACTTTTCTCCGGGAGGGATTTCTGTGGCTCCGGGGGGGACATTATTGAGTTCCGGGGGGGAAATTGCACTTTTTGACCATTGAAAACACAAAATCTCAAATCTTCCGGGGGGGACATCTCATTGCTCCGGGGGGGAATGTCCCCCCCGGGCCACCCCCTGAAATCTACACTGCTCACTACAGGCATTCTTCCTATAGCAATATAGCCGGCTGAATCCATATCAACTCAGGCAGGGGGGTTACCTTCATAGTCTCAGAAGTTTTTGAATTGAACATATGTTAAAATTTAAGAAAAAGTAAGATACTTGTATATTTTCATTTTGCCCAAAAAAATTCCTGGTCCGAGATACAGGCCGCCAAAGATGACATCCCCGGCATCCTTTCTCATTCGCAATTTTCGATAAAAATTTTAAAGTGCTCTATCTCTAGAACGGTGCAAGATATTTTGTTGCGGATTATTTTATTTTAAAGATAATATTCTTCTGTTTAAAATGATATACCCAATTTTGAAAAATGTATTAAACTTTTCTTGTGGCAACCTTTTGAAAAAAAAAATTTTTTTTCAAAAAAAAATTTTTTTTTCGAAAATGCCAATCCTAAAAATTTTGATTTTTTTGATGTTGATCAATACCATTGGGAACTATCTTCACTGTAAAGGAGAACTTCCACTTTTGAGTTTAACAAATTTTAGAAACATTTAAAAAATTCAGGGAATTTTACAGGAACTGTATATATACAGTTCCAGTAAAAAACACTGAATTTTTGCTTATTTGTATCATATTTGTAAGGATAAGCCTACTATATATCCTAAACAAGTTAGAAATTGCAATATCAAATGTGGCAAATGAGGTGTGTGCGTACTATAACTAGTTTTATAAATATTCAGATCTTGGTGCAATAAGTTACACTCTTGGGCAAAAAGGGCATGAATACAAAATTTATTATGATTCTACATATTAAATTCAGTAATACGGAAGTAATATGAATCCATCTTAAAAGGACTTAGTCGCCATGGCAACATAGAATCATTGCCTATTATGGTATATCATTGAATCAATTATGTATTATAGGATTTTTAAATAGAATGAAGAAAACTTTTATTAATGTCTTTTATGTTTTAATTTGATTTTCATAGCATTTGAAGTGATACATACTTTATTTTCAATACCGAAGATAGTAAAACAATCTCAATAACATATATCAATTACACAGCAATACAAATTATATTAATACAAGTTAGAGTTCAGACAGATGGGCAGACAAATCGAATCCATAAAGACTTTCAACTATGTTGGAAATTGTTAAAAACACATAAATAGGCCGGAATTTGACTTTTAGAAATTTATGTTAATAGACGGAAGCATACTTGAATACTTTCATACAACCCTGTATTTTACCTACTATCTTTATATGCATGCCACTATTTAGCTAATATTTAATTAAGATTAAAACATCCTTAAAACCAGTGAAATCACACTTCCAGAGATTATCATCCATAGACGGCCATGTATCTAATTCTTTGTGTGGACCTCTATATCATTTTATCTATATTCTCCAAACATATCTTAGTAATACTAAATGTAGTTCAGTGTAAAAATGCATAACTCATTTAAAAATCACCTTTAAGTTACTTTCATTCATACTCAGTAAACCCTTAAGATTTCTTTTGTGTAGCCCTGTATATGATCTACAGCATTTATGCACACAACATAATATGGAAAAATTTAGTTAAATTTAAAAACTCAAACACATCTAAAAATGCACTTCCAGCAATACCCTTACGATTTCTTTTGTGTAGCCCTGTATATGATCTACAGCCTTTATACACACAACGTAATATGGAAATATTTAATTAAACTTAAAAACTCATATCGCAACTAAAAATGCACCTCTAGCAATCATCGCTAATGTACAGTATTTCCAATAAGGTAAAGTATCCGAAATCTTTTGTGTGTCCCTGTAAACACTATGCACTTTCTATGACACAGGAAGTAATTTTTTGTAAACCTCTGCAATAAAGTATGTATCACTTCAAATGCTATGAAAATCAAATTAAAACATAAAAGACATTAATAAAAGTTTTCTTCATTCTATTTAAAAATCCTATAATACATAATTGATTCAATGATATACCATGATAGGCAATGATTCCAGGTTACCATGGCGATTAAGTACTTTTAAGATGGATTCATATCACTTCCGTATTACCGAATTTAATATATGGTATTATAGTAAATTTTGTATTCATGCCTTTTTGCCCAAGAGTGTAACACTTATTGCACCAAGATCTGAATATTTATAAAACTAGTTAATACTATGCACCTCATTTGCCACATTTGATATTGCAATTTCTAACTTGTTTAGGATATATAGTAGGCTTATCCTTACAAATATGATACAAATAAGCAAAAATTCAGTGACTTTTACTGGAACTGTATGTATACAGTTCCTGTAAAATTCTCTGAATTTTTTAAATGTTTCTAAAATTTGTTAAACTCAAAAGTGGAAGTTCTCCTTTACAGTGAAGATAGTTCCCAATGGTATTGATCAACAGCAAAAAAATCAAAATTTTTAGGATTGGCATTTTTGAAAAAAAAAATTTTTTTGAAAAAAAAATTTTTTTTCAAAAGGTTGCCACAAGAAAAGTTGAATACATTTTTCAAAATTGGGTATACCATTTTAAACAGAAGAATATTATCTTTAAAAAAAAAAAACCGCAACAAAATATCTTGCACCGTTCTAGAGATAGAGCACTTTAAAATTTTTATCGAAAATGGCGAATTGGAAATGGTGTCCGGGATGCCATCTTTGGCGGCCTGTATCTCGGGCCAGGAATTTTTTGGGGCAAAACCAAAATATACAAGTATCTTATTTTTTATTGAATTTTAACATATGTTCAATTCAAAAACTTCTGAGACTATGAAGGTAAGATTTTTTTCTTTGGCTGCCTGAATTGACATGGATCATACCAGCCGCAACTGACTTATGTGGGTGAAAGTTTCCCACCTTGTGACAGAAATGAGTCTTTTAATATTTTTTATGACTGACGGAAAAATTATTTATCATTGTTTGCGTAATGGTCTACGCCAGAGAAAAATTTTGGTGGCAGGATCACCGACTAGAATCTATTGACAATACAAAAATAAATATACCTTAAAAAATTCAATTAAAAATAGAGCTCACCTCTTCAGACCTATAAGATTGTGTTTGTGGTTTGTTTACTTATGTATACTTATGTTATATATGAATTATTATATGCATTTAATCCAAGTGTTACGGAAATATATTACCATATATCCATCTTGTGAAATTTTATGACATTCACTCATGGCTAATGCTTAACAAAATCCCTTTCTTTTCTTTGATGTTTTACTCATTTTTGTGTTTTTCTTACTTTTATTTATGTAAAAGTTTTCATTTAATTTTTTTTTCTTTGTTACTATATATTTTTCTTTTTTTAATTATAAATTACATTATTAGCATGCTATTTTATTTTGTAGCCAGGGCAACTTGAAATTCTATATATTGTTAAAATACCAATAAATTCTTTACATTATATATTTTTTTTGACAATGTAACTTTTCTTCAGGTTTGTTGCTGAATTTAGAATATGAACTAAATAGTTTTGTTGAAGATTTACAAACAGCTATTAATGCATCAAATCAGTGAGATGATGTAAAAATAAGATTGTAAGTATTTAAAAAATATAACAATTTTTGTAAAGTGGTTGTATACTTGTACATGAGTAGTGCAGAGTTTGTATTTGGCCTGAAATAAAATCAAGATGTTACCTGTATTGACTGCATCCAAAATAAATAGGTGGAAAAATCAGTTTACATTTTTTGCTGCTGTTAAAAGAAAATATCTACCCTATATATATAAAATCCTAATTAAACGAATATATGAAACACCTGAAATGTAATGATTCTTTGAATCGACTGATTAAACAACTGATTGTTTCACGGTGATTTCTCCTAAAAAAAGGAATACTTTGCGATGAAATTAACATTAAAAATCAATATTGATTCGCAGATTTCAAAACTGGTATTTAAATTCGGATTAGTTTTCAAAATATTAATTTTTTTCTAATTTTATATACATTTTTCTAATGATGGCAACTCAAATTTTAATCATAACAGATATTTTTTTCAGATTTTAGAAAAGGTTACTATTTTAAACTAATTTGGCGAGAAGCTTGGCCTCCCTTAAATGTATGCTAAGAAATGTATCATGTTACTTTTATTCATAATTCAATTTGTATTTCATTATCATTTTATTTTAATACAAGCAGAAACATTTAAAATAAATGGCTTTCAATTCTTTATATTTCTTTAAACAAAATGAAAAGAAAAATATTAGGCACAGATGTCATAAACGCACCAGGGTACCTAATTGGTGCCAAAATGGCATTATTTTGGTTGACATGGTAACCCGGCTATTGTTGTTTATTTAATAAGTGGTTATTTACTTTTTTTTTAATTACATAAATTATTTTGTTCTATAGTTAATTATTTTTTTGGTTATTTTCCTTTAAAAATAAAAAATAATAGAAAATAATTAAAAAATACGGTACTACTTAGTTATTCCATCGACCCATTTCGCCAAATTATATAAATCGCCAAATTATACAAATTGACATAATTTTTATTTTAAATAACGAAAGAACAAAGAAAATAGTATAACATTAATAAATATACAAATAAAACGTCGAAATAAAAATCACTTGATGAAGTAAAGACGTGTAACTTGCTTAAAGTCAAGTGAATGTGACATTTATCAACCATTATTGGCATTTAATCTTATAGTTTGGTGATAGATTTTTGGTTGACGGGATAACTAAGTAGTACCAAAAATACATATGTAACTGGTATTCAAAAACAAGGATTTTGCCAAATTTTCGTAAAAAAAAAAAAAAAAAATCACACCAAACCGGGTACGTATATGGCATCTGGCCAAATATTAAATGATGTAACAAACGATGACATTTAATTCCAACTTCAAAGCAATGTTATAATTTACCACTCGAAAAAAAAAAAAAAAAATGCTAACTGGCGAGTTGAAAAATAGTTATTGGCGAGATTTTCACCCGGCCAGCATAACAGTACCAAGAATTCTTTGCGACAATGCTTTTATGTAGTATTATTCGAAAAAAAAAATTGATTTTTTTAAATCGAAATGGAAAACTTTCGGCACAGATGCCACATACGGTCCCATATTGGCGCTATTTTTTTCTGACACCAATGTCATATACGCAACGGGTACTTAGCTGGCGCCATAGTATCGTTATTTTGCTTGATTTGATAAGCCGGATGTTGTTGTTTATGGTGTTGATTTTTTCCCCAAATTAGCGTCGGGAAAAAAATTGCGCCAATATGGGGCCGTATATGATATCTGGGCCAAACTTTCATATGAAAAGCGAAGGGATCAGAGCGTATTTATTTATGGCAGTTACATGACTTGGACTATTATAATATAGATGAATTGATGGCGATAGAATAATATTTGGCGACTTATCACCTGTACCTGGCTAATATTAAAGTACCAAAATGGCACCAGGAATATAAAAAGCGAGGTGGTTCGCCCGGAACTCTTGATGATAGTCACATGATTTAGGCTATTGTTATAGAAATTGTTTTAAAATACCGGGAGACAAAGACTCTGTACACTTAATTCCTTTTATTTTTAGCTTCTTTTCAAATGTTTAACTGATCCTCTTTAATCAAACACGAAAACAACTATTGGATGTCTTAACAGCAACTGATTTGGACTTAAATTTTTGAAATCAAAGGAAATTGAATGGAAACCCGTTTACAGGGAGATCTGCGCAGCTTTTTTCAGTATAATTCAATCTTCTATAATATTTTTTAAACTGATCAGATTAGCGTGTTTTTAGATTCTGCGGTGTCTGAACGGGGGTTGGCGAGCGTAGCTTGCAGGGGGCAGAGCCCCCTAGTATGCATATAAAATGATTTTATCTCTTAGCTGAATGTAATGATTAATGCTTATGTTTTTTCCATTTTGTTTTTTCCTTATGTAAAAAATTAAAGCTTAATCATGGATATAAATATAATAGCTTTATAAAACTGTTATTTTACAGCATATTTTTCACTTTTACGTAATCTGTAATAATAACAGTAAGAGTTTATTTGTATACAGTCTCACACTTGACAGAAAGATCTAGCACTGTGAAATGTGGCATGGAGATACTCAAACAGGAGGGAAGTAGAGTGAGAAATCTTGAAGGGATTTTTAAAGAAATTAATTTATAAGAGTTTATAAATATTACAGCACCATGAAGGAATCATGTGAATGAGCTAAACTAGCAGCAAATGTAAATTAAGGTGTTCAATTCATAAGATTAGAAATTCAGAGTCATTGTATATGTGTTGGCTGAATAGTACACTCTGAACTACTGATTTAGCCATATAAATAGAGAGCTGTAGCCAGGGCTGCGAAGTCTGAGTCCGGCCCATCTTTGAACAAGAGAGTCAGATCTGTTAAAATTCCCGGAGTTGGAGTTGTCCATTTTTCCCTCCGACTCCGCAGCCCTGGCTGTAGCAGGGGCATTCATAATACAGTAGTAAATGGTTATCTGCCAGTAGTAAAGATTTCATGAGATGTAATTCTGCCTCAATGACAACAGAGGATGCTACATCAGCAAGTTACAAAGTTTGAATGTTGATCTATGATCATCCTTCAGGAAGGGGTGCAGTAGCCACTTGTATGGAGTGGAATGCCATGAAAATAAGCTCAGCGTAATAGGACAAGTCAGAAATCCGTCAGTGGATGATAGACACCTGATCTACATGGCAGTGACTGACTGTACAGCTTCTTAATCTCGGCAATTAGGAGAACATGGAGCACTGCTATGTCTCGTTATCTGTTCCAATAATTCGTTGCCACCTGCTGCGTTGTGAACTGCATGCAAGAGTTGCACAGGCTTTCCCTTGCACAAAAGCATCGTCACCTGCAATTTCGATGAGTTCATCAACACAGACACTGGCATGCCCATTGGCAACAAGTCATCTTTTCCTATGAATTTTGCTGTAATTTAGGTGTAGAGAAAGGGCTGCATCTGTGGTAAGACATTATAGCAGTGAACGCCACCTTCTGGAATGCATTATCCATTGTCATACTGGGCAAATTTCAAATGCGATGTTTTTGTGCACCAATCATGGACGATCTCAACTGCTAAGAATTGTGGGTATTCCCAAGAGCAGCTGGTACATCAAAGAAGTCCTAGAGCCCAAAGTTATGTCTTTTCTTAAACAAATTCCTGGAGCTGCATTTCAGCAGGATAATACTTACTTATCCACATATTGCTAGGAGAGGTCTAGCCTTTTCTGCTCAACAGATCTTCATCCTACTGAAGTTATTGGAATTGAGGATGCTGCAGTGAATGTTTATTCAATTAAAGTGTTGTGCGTTATCACTCTTAAATAATTTCTGTGTTCTATCAGCCCAAAAAATTTAGCATCAGGAGAGAAAATAGGTGATACCGGGTTCACATTTAGCCATAGAATGATGATTAAATTTTCTTCTCCTAACAGAGCATCATTTATTTAAAACTAGTTGGTGTGCCAATCCCAAAACTTTCTTCTATCTTATACATCTTAATATTTCAAAAACTAGTTACACATGTTAATACTTCAATATTATTAGTTCATTACTATACCAACTTTGATTTTCATCTTAAATTCCTGCTTCAGTCAATTAAATGAATTAAAAACGAGTTAATCTATATCATGATATTTGTTAAAATTAATAGTTCCTTATTCTGTTGTTATCAGATGTTTGCGAATAGCTGGCTTAGCAGAAAGTGAGTTCCCGCCTTTGCACGAGCCACCAATAGACAATAAAACTACGAAAAATCAAGAAAAGTATACAAAAATCGCAATCACAGAGCCCCTTTACCATGCAATATTTCCAAATTCAAGGAGGATCTGTTGGCCAAAGCCAAAAACATGCACAAAAAATTTGGTTCAATTGTATGCATAATTTTATACACTTTTCGATTGTACAATAAAGAAAATGGTACAGATATCGTAATTATAATGCCCCCTTTCAGTGGAATTTTTCCAAATTCAGGGAGGACCTTCATGCCATGACCAAAAAGAAACACAAAAAATTTGGCTCAATTCTATGCATAACTTCATACACTTTTTGATGGTACAATATTCAAAATGGCACAAAAATCCCTATTAAAGCGCCCCCTACCGGCGAATTTGTTCCAAATTAAGGAAGGACCTGCTTGCCATAACCAAGAACTTAAAATAAAAATTTGGTTCAATTCTATGCATACCTTCATACACTTTTCGATGGTACAATATGCAAAATCGCTATTACAGCGCCCCCTAGTGGTGAATTTTTTCCAAATTCAGGGAGGTCCTGCCTGCTATATCCAAAAACTTAAAATAAAAATTTGGTTCAATTCTATGCATAACTTCATATACTTTTGGATGGTACAATATTCAAAATCGCACAAAAATGGCTATTACAGCACCCCCTACTGGCAAATTTTTTCCAAATTCAGGGAGGATCTGCTTGCCATAGCCAGAAACTTAAAATAAAAATTTGGTTCAATTCTATGCATAACTTCATACACTTTTTGATGGTACAATGGCGACAGACAGACATTTTCTATAAGCATGTTTTTTGGGATCTCTGACCCCTAAAACATGTAAATCCGTCGAAAACCGGAAGTTGAAAAAAATTTCGATTACAATACTTTCTTCTGTTGAAGATAGAAGAAAGTAAAAAAAGAAGAAAATTTCTTTATTTTTCATGGTTGTTTGAATTTATTGAATCCCCATGGTATCTATGCAACTCATTGTCATCCATATATGAGCCTTGAATACTTTAACCATTTTAGTAATCAGATTTTATGAAAGATGATTGCTGAAAACAAAGTCACTGGTATTAGAAATAATAAATTTAGAAAATATATTGATTTGTGAGAATTGCAATTTAAGTCAATGAGAGCAAGTCACTCACCTATGGACAAAGTTTATCTACAGGAGTCGTACAGTTAAAGCATTCTCATTTGTGGGGATTAGCCAAAATACCATTAATAGGTAAGGATTTATATTTTCTTGCATTTTTCAACGATTTTAATCAAAGAGCTTTTATCTATCCATTGAAAAATAAAAAGAATGTTTGAGACATTTTTTAATTTTAAATAATGGTGGAACACCAAACAAGAAAGAAATTAAGAGTGCTTAGAACAGGCAATGACTTAAAATAATTATCAAGATGGAGCTTGGTGCAATATAATAGAAATGTAAAAATAACAAAGTTAAAAGCACCAAAAATTTTAAATTGTAAGCATACCAGTTTTGGTAGCATATAGCATACCTTCCTCAGTGCAAAGGATGGCAGAAATTTTACTCACATGTATAGGAAAGATGGGGATTCAAGTTAAAGGTTTATTGACCAATAGGAAATCAGAGGATTGCAGGTAACAGTCAATAGGAAAATAGATGGGAAATGGAACTGAAGTAGTGAGAAAATAAAAATTATGCATTTTAAGAAAAAGAAAGTCCATTACAATACATTAATTTCATGTGGCACTGAATGTGATTACGGAAAATTCACAACTTTTTAACACTTGCTAGGAAATGCAAGCTAGTAATTTATTAAAAATATATAATTTTTGCTCTTTTTTTAAAAAATATGATAACAGGCCAAAAAAAAAAAAAAGTATCATTTAAACTTTTAAACTAGTCAGGATTTATAAATTGTTTTCCCAACTTATAATCTTAATTTAATTAATATTAACCCCTTGACCTCTAGGCTTAATTTTGCCGGTGAAGGGCTATATACCAGACTTTGCAGTGTAAAACGTTTGTGTCATGACCAGTGCCCTGTTATATCAGTTGCACATCACAGACCAATCTGGTTGAAGTATGCAACCATTACTGTATAGTGAATGACTAGTTCATGTGTATATGAACGTAAATTATATAATTTACGGGGTGTACATCATGGTCATTGATTACTGAAATGAAAGGACGTACGCAATGTAAGTCCTGGCTGTCAAGAGGTTAAACTATTAATTGATAAGGTTTTTTTAAAAAAATTATCACACTCTTCATTTTTTACTTTTATTTCATTTTCGATTTTATATTGTGTAAAATATTGCACAGTTGCAATTTCACAGCCAGTTGGCCTTTTTTAACAAGTGTGGTTTGGCGTATAATTAAATTTGTTGTTGTAACTTGTATACAATTGTAACCATAAAGAATATTTGGCAATTTATCGCCTATGGTGGAAAAATGAAAAAATACCTTAAAATTAAGGTATTAATTTATAATTAAGTTCTAAAAATATTAAAATGTATTATCAGAAACACTTTTGTATATAAGTTTTATAATTCTAGCATACCAGGAAATGAGTTAAAAATCGAATGATCTTTATATACAAAAAACTAAGTTGATTTAAATAAAAGAGTGTATAAATTATAATTTAGACTCATTTTTTATGGATTTCATATTGAACTTTTATAATTTTGTTTTACATTTAATTTTTCCTTTCTAGGTTGTGAATGTTAACAACAGATGACTGGAGAAATTGCTGTAAATATTTATGTGGTTCTGTAATTTTAGAATAAATTAAATATTTTGTGATCTTGTTATTTGTTTTTTTTTTCTATTATAAATCATTATGCATCATATTATTATTATTATAAGTCATTACAAATCATATTATTATAAATCATTACACATATTATTATAAAGCATTACTATACTTATTATAGGAATTTAATAAATTCAGTATTTAAACAATTATTTGAATTTGTCAAATAATCATCATAATAATAATATTTGTAAAATTGTTTAATAAATTAATTTCTGCCAGGTCTAGTTGACACATTTAAAGTACTTTATATTGTGTATTAGCTATGTTGTTATATTAAAGTTTACTAGTATTGTAACTGAAGATTAATCTGAAATACAATCAAACTTTGTTAAGAGCGGTTCTCAAAAATATATTTTTCCCTTCTCAACAACACAAAAATTTCTAACACATTTTCTGGCTCATTTTTAAACATAAAAGTGTGATATTTAAAGATATGATTATTGAAGTGATTTGTAATCAAATAATCAAATAGGTTTTTCATTTTCTTGTACATGAATTTACATCTTGTCGCGTCTGAAGGATTTGGTTCAAAATGCTAACTTTGACAGCTTTTTCATTTTGATATCTCAAAATAATCAGATTTCCCTATGCATTTTCTATTCCACTAATAGGAAAAAAATAACCCCTCTTTTATCTGAATTATTTTCTTTAACTCTCAATATATCAGAATATTTTCCCAACCAGAATTTTTTTTTTTTAGTTTTCAAATGTTTTCTTGAAATTCTTGAAAGTTAAAATTCTTCTTTCAAGCCTTTCTTAGATCAATTTTCTAAGCCATTACTTCAGATATATGAGGATTTCATTGCTATGTACAATAACGTTATAATATTTGATAATTGAGATGACAGATAAATCATATATGAAGTGACAGTTTTGGATATTCTATCAGAAGATGAATATCAGGACAAAACTAAAAAAAAAAAATCAGCCACCATTAAAAAGTACAAATAAACATAATTGGCAATGAACATTCTGTGCAGGTACATTGAAATCTAGGGGCGGCAAAGCACATGAAATGTTTAACCCCTTGAGGACGAGCAACCAGTATTCAGGCCGCGTAAAGTGCTCAGAATCGGACATTATTCTCACCAGTAAAATTTTATTGCAAAATTTGCCTTATTTAATCCGAGCACTTTCCCGATTCAATTAGACAAAATTTTCTGTTTTAAAAAATCTGTGACTAAAGATTAAAAATTCTGTAAAAAACTCTCGTCTCAAAGGGGTTAAAGCCATATTTGAAATCTAATTAAATTCAGGGTTGCAGGTGCATCATTTTTCTCACCTTTAGTCACTTATTTTTAAGGCACTTTTAGTCACTATTGTTTAAAAAAACACTTTGTCACTATTGTTTAAAAATCACTTTTTGTCACTTTTTCTGACTAATAGTGACTTACCTAAAGTTTGTTCCTACGAAAGCTGGCTGAATATGGATATTATCACCATATAAGTTGCTTCTATAGTTATACAAAGTAATCTTGAGTTCTATCACTACTTGTTCTGGTGGTGTTATCTAATTACCACAGTCAACAAAAAAGACAAACCCTGATACTTCTATCCCTTTAAACCATGATACTTCTATCCCTTTTGTCTGTCACATGATCAAGATAGGCTGGTTTCTACCAATTGTCAAACTACAATGTGATCACAAATAATTTGAAAAGCAGCCGAGAACAATGGGCTACTGTGGCCTGCTTCTTTTTATGAATGTGCTAATGAAGCTAACAAAACTGGTATAGATATGAGTTGGGCTCAGTTCCAGCCGAGGCCTACAACTAGATCGGGCTCATTTTTATACCAGTCACCTGGGCAAAGTAAAAATTTTATTTGACCTTAAATTGGGGTGGTGTGTGTGTGTGTGTGTGTCAATCAGTTTAAAGTTTTTATTTCTTCTAAAAATAGGGCCAAAATTTATGTATCACAGATTTTTGATAAAATTAAAAATGGGCTCAAGGGGTGCAAAAAATAAGGTTTTTGGAAGAAAAAAATTCATAACTTCATCAATTTTCAAGATATCAAATCCAATTAATTTTATTATACATCTCCTTAATATTATCTACAACTTTTATATTAACAAGTTTTTGATAGGATCAATTCGTACCGTAAAAAAAAAAAATAAATAAAAATAAAAAAAATAAAAACGAAAACAAAAAAGGGGGGTGAAGAAGAAAAATTTCCATAACTCCATCAATTCACAAGATTTAAAATCCCCATGAATTTATCATACATCTTCTTAATATTGTCTTCAACATTTATATAGACAAGCTTTTGATAGGACCAATTCTTACAGCAAAAACAAATTAAAAATACATAGCGGTTGAAGAAAAAAAATCATCTTATTAAGGGTGTATTCAAATCCAAACTGCTTATTTTCTGACTCATTTTTAAATTCATTTTTGCTCTCAAACGCATCCAATTGTTAGATTCTCTTCTTCAGAAACTATTTAATGTACCGTTAGATCGATTTTTTGATAGAGGCAGAATATATTTCAAAAAATGTCAAAGTGGGCATTTTGAACAGAATTTCCCGAAGCGATTGTGTTAGAAACGAAAAATATTGCCCTACTGAGAAAATAATTGTTTATTAATCAAGTTTCAATTAATTGAAAGAAAAATAAAGCCACATGTCACTTATAAATCTTTTAAAAATCACATCAGCAAGTTTTGTATTTTTTTTTATTAAAAATGAATCTGAAAATGTGCCAGAAAATTTCGAGTTGTTGAGCATGGAAAAGTATTTTTTTTAATACCACCTTAACATGATTCTGATAAAACCAGCTATTATATAAAAATGAAATAAAAACTTGTCAAAAGCGGCCAGATAAAACTGTTAAAGTGGATTTATATCTAATCATGATTTAGTTTTTGTTGGTGCAATTAATATACTTAACTTCGAAATCTACCTCCGCCTGTAGGCTGGGCAGGCGGGATTTTTTTTTTTTGCTTTCTGCTTCAAGTATTTTTCCAGAATTACTAGAAAACAGAACTCATGCTTTTCTGTCATAGCTGTCCAATGATATTTTAAAAGAATAAGAATTGTGA
The DNA here is from genome assembly GCA_963932465.1 of Maratus speciosus. NCBI lineage: Eukaryota > Metazoa > Arthropoda > Arachnida > Araneae > Salticidae > Maratus > Maratus speciosus. The sequence continues at coordinate 373,076,397 of OZ010792.1, read as the reverse complement.
CTTTTGCAGATTTCTGCCAGTGGTTGGGTATAAATAAAAAAATTGCTATTTTAACCAGATTTTCAGGGATGTAAAAATAATGAAAGGTCGTCATAAGAGAGTAATTAGGATTAATACTTCTATGTTGTAAGAAAAGGTTTTTAAATGAGAAAATTAATCTGGAAACAATTTTAAAATGCTATTAACAAGTTTCTACTGTATACTTTTGGTGTATTGGGCTCAGGCTCTGTAAAAAGAGTACAAGCCGGGCCGGAAATGGGCTGGTGATTGGTTTTTAAGAACTCATGTCATTAGATTGTTGTAAAAAAGATATTTTAAAGCAATAAGGATTATGTTTGGAGATTTATGTCAGTGGTTGGGTATAATTTTTTTATTTCAAACAGATTTTCAGGGTTATGAAAATCAGAAAACGTTGTCATGAGGAAGTATGTAAGATTAATACTTATTTCTATTCAAGAAGAGATATTTAATGAGAACATTAATCGTGAAATACTTATAAAATGCTATTAACAATTTTCTATTGCAAACTTTTGCCATCGAGCATCAGACTCTGATGACACAAAACTTTTCGAGATGGCATTTCAAATAGTCTGGCTTGGCAACAAAATAAGAGCTTGAACTCAATCTCAATAATGCACGTCTGATTTTTTTTTTTTTTAAATGCTTAAAAACAGTCATTATTGGTAAGTATAAAAGTTAATTACTATTGCTAACAATATGCATGCATCCTTCATTAAAAATGCACATTTAAAAATTATTTTTCTTAAGAGAAAATTTCAATTCCAAAAAATTGTATATTGTGTATTATTCATGTAAAGTTTTGTCATGTTTTGGTGACTTTTTTGGCATGCTTTAGTCACTTTTTCTGGTCTTTTTGTCACTATTCCCGCTTTTTTGAAAGTATTACAGTAGACTCCCTTAAATCCGCGACCCTAAAATCCGCGAACGCCTAAAATCCACGTATTTTTTCAGGTGTAAACAATGAAATTCACAGTTAAGTTGCAGGAACAAAATTCAAGATGGCGACGAAATCAGCGACTACCGCAATGTTTTTTTTACTAATTTTTTTGTTAATCATTCCCTTTAGGCTATTACAGCTGATTTATTACTAAATAAATTTACATTACTTTTGATTTTGATATAAACTAGTATATCTATATCGAAAATTCCAGGGTTCGAAATGGAAAAATCCACGAATCGGAACGCTATTTTAAAATTATTGTTCGCGGAATTTTTTTTAAAAAATTATAGACAAATTTATTTCTAAACATACAAAGCAGTTTAAGAAAAGCATTCAAGACTCTAAATAATAATGAAAAAAGTTACAGTGAACACAATAAGCTATATATACTGATAATAGCATTAACACTGTCCTCCTTGCTACCACTAGATGGCAGCATAGGACTTTTGGAATCGAATTGAATCGATTTCTTTCATAATAATTTAATATTTTTCTAAATTTTTATTTTAAATAATTATTTTAATAATTACTTACTTTTAAACTAATAAATTATTTTAATATTTTACTTTTTTTCATGTTTCACTTTATTGTAAGCATTCATTATAATTTCCCTTGCTTAACTATCAATCAAATTAATGTTTCAAAAATGTAAACAAATCAATGACCAGAAACCCGCAAAATTCTAAAATCTGCACAACCTCTTGTTCCAAGCTGTGCGGATTTGAGGGAGTCTACTGTGTTATAGTTGCATGCATTTTGAAAAAGAGAAAAACAGGCAGCAAACTTTTGGATTGTTTCTTTAAATGCAAGTAGCTGTTTTCACAAACTAATCTTATCATTTTCCTGTTCTTGAGATAAATGTATCCTCCAGGATTCAAGGAAATTGATCTCTGGCGACTAAAACACTGAAAGTTAGTCTCCACAGCAAAAAATTTAGTCGCGACTGGCGACCATAAATCTGCACCTAGTTAACAGTAAAACAGGTGATCTCTTCCTCCAGTAGCATATGGTATGGGTGGGCCAAGAGTACTATTTACTAGTTTGGACTAAAAGATTGAAATCGGATTCTTTTTCTGAATGTCAAAAAATCGCTGCGAAATGCGAAAAATTTCTAGCCTTTATATGCAAATGTGAACCAACAAACATATTATCTCTGAAACTTTTTTTTGCATCATTAATGATTTCAAGAACTGTTAATTGCCATCGTATACTGTTGACCACTGACGCCTTTATCCTGTTCTTTTCATAAGCAAAAGTGATCCAATATACAAACCTACTAAACTCTGCAATCGCGAATTCACTGCTGAAACGCAAAGAAATTTGCATTTAATCAGCGGTCTCTTTCATGTCATATTAAAAATTAAGTGTCAAGATAACACCTTTTATTTATAATTTAATGGAAATAGGGTTTTTACCTAAAATTAGTATAAAATACTCATGTTTGTAAAAATTGCAACACCATCAAGGAATGACGCGATTGACCTGAAAATTTCAGAGAATGCGAAGTATAGTGTGTTATGCAAATGATTCCAATTTCAGAGTAACCACGTATGCATGGGCTGAGCAGCGCCCTCTGGACTGCTGGTTAAACTGTATAAATGGAGGACTGTAGCGGGACATTGAAATTTGTCTATGGTTATCTGCTAGTGGTAAACGTTAGGTGAGACGTAACTATGCCTCTTCGACGAAAGAGGGCAACGTTTCAAAAATTGACAGAATTTGAACAGGGAGAATCATCGGCCTTCGTGATGAAGGATTTTTCCTATTGTCCAATAGCAGCTCGTGTGCAGCGTAACAGCAGCTGAGTGATCAGAGTTTCGAAGCAGTGGACCAACGAGGATAGGTCAACTCGGAAATCTGAGGGAGGACCACGAAATGTGACGTCAACGCTCGATGATATACACATGGTTCGCATGGCACTGACGAACCGTACAGCTTCATCTAGACAGTTGGCAGCACATTGGTCAATTGCTACAGGTGTGTCAGTGTCTTCTTCAATTCGTCGACATCTGCTGCACTGTGGACTGCGTGCAAGAACTCCTTTATACAAGATGCCTTCGATCAAAACCAACAATGGGCTCATGAACATAGAGACTGTGGTTCACAACAAGTGGTCTTTTCTGATGAATCCTGCTTTAATATGTGATACCATGGCCACATTCGTGTTAGACGCTAAGCCGGTGAACGCCTCTTTCCGGCATGCATTATCGAATGTCATAGAGGACGAACACCTGGAGTTGTGGTCTGAGGTGCGATTGCATATCATGGACGATCCCAGCTGCTACGAATTTTGGATATTCTGAACAGCAACAGGTGCATCAGTGAAGTGTTGGAGCCCGAAGTCGTTCCTTTTCTTAAAGGCATTCCTGGAGCTATTTTTCAACAGGATAATGCACATCCACATGTTCCAAGAAATGTTCAAGATTTCTGGTCAGCAGAAAACATACAGCTTCTTCCGTGGCCTGCATGTGCACTGGATATGTCGCCTATTGAAAATGTGTAGGATTTCGTTGATCGGCGTCTCTTTTATGATTCTCGTCCTACAGCTTCTACAGATGAACTTTGGATACGCATACAAACAATAAGGAATGCTCTTCCTCAGACAGACATTCGAAATCTGTTCGAGTCCATGTCACGTCGTATAGCAGCACTTCTTGCAGTGCATGGTGGCTACACCAAATACTGATTTCGGACAGTTCATATTGTTTTTTTGCTTTGAAAATGAAATTATTTGCTTGTACCAATACCAGTCGTTTGTGTATTAATTTTCATTTAATTCTGATGATTCTTTCATGGTGTTGCAATTTTCACAAACATGAGTGTAGTATATTTTTGGTTTAGATACAGAAACTAACAGTCTTAAATACAAACTAAAACTTATTATTCATTGTTTCCGCTTAAAGTTTTCTCATTCGCTTGAGTTTTTCTTTTATCAGAGTAGTCACTTATAGAGGTCTGCAATGACCGGGTGTGGGTAAATTTTCCTTTACGAGACTCGGGCCGGGCAGACTTTTTTCCGGGTCAAGCCGGACCTGTATTTTTCCGAGAGGTTTGTACGAGCCGAAATTTCCAGGTACGGCCCGGCATAAATCTAAAAGTTAGGCCCATGTCTGATTCCAACCTGTAAAACCATTATTGGCCATCCTCGTGTAGTGCAGACCTCTAAACTCTTCCTCACAAGCCCATGTTGGGCTGGGCTCGCATTTTTAAAATTTATTTTTGTAAAAAATTATAGTGATGTTTTAATTTTGTTTAGCGAAATCTTTAGAAATTTAATTTTGTTTAATAAATTAGAGATATATTTTTGAAATCTACCTTTTTTTTTTCTTTGTAGAGGTAGAAATTTAAAATCATATTTTCTTTTATCATCTTTTTCTTTCATTCTAAACTACATTGATTTTCCTACGGAATCTTCATTTGAGTGTAATTATCTAATAATACATGTAAAATAGGTCCCCCCCCCCCCCCACCAAAAAAAAAAGTTGCCTGACCTCAATTTTTTTGGAGGGGGGGGGGGGATCAAGAAAAGGGGATTTTAATTCAGGAAGGGAGAAAATGCATTTTTTTTTTAACAGATCAAGTGTGGCATCATTCGTTATGTATTTTTTAATTCGGAATCGAATGACACCATCCACAAGTCGATGCGATCATTTGTTACAAAGTTACGCCAGGTTTTATAAATACAGAGTATGGTTGGTATTATGAATACACTATATGGCCAAAGGTGACCGGCCACTTGCGATTTTAGTGATTACGTTTTGTTAAATATCTAGAAAACTACATGAAGAATTATCCTGAAACTCCAGGTGTTTAAACAGAATAGTACAGGTCATACATTTCCGTGAGGATTTTTTCCTGAAACCCCATAGCGGACCGTCAACAAATTAAAAAGAACGAATATCTCTTGGATAACCCTGTAGAAACTAATGTAGAAAAAGCGTTCAAACTCGAGATTATGATTAAGTGCCTTATTTTAATAAACTTTGTTCATTTTTATGAGTATAGCATGTATACTCGTAGAGAAATTAAAGTTTATATAAAAAGAGTACTAAATTTTGCCAATTTTTTTGCTTATAATTTGTAGAGTTCTTAATATAAAAAAAAGTTCTTTTTAGAAAATAGGACAAAGAACATTGTACACAATATCCTGTAATCAGAATTAAAAAATAATAAAAATTGTATGAAAAATGAGCACGTTTACTAAATAATGATTCACTGTGCATGCCCGAATGTAATCAAAATATAATTTGCATAATGTGTTAGCTAAATGCATAGACCAATTTTTGTGAAAGTCTCAAAAGCATAGTTTGAAAAGTCTGAAAATTATCTTTGATAGAATAAGCTCAAAATCCGTTATTCCCAAAAGGAAGTAAAAAGATGAGGGGTTGTATCCATATACAGTTGTGCGTGCAATATTGTGTATGCTATATTGACACTAATCAATGGATATGGATACAGCCCCTCATGTTTTTGCTTCATTTTGGGAACAACGGATTTTGAGCTTATTCTATCGACGATAATTTTCAGATTTTTCAAGCTATGTTTTTGAGACTTTTACAAAAGTTACTCTATACATTTAGCTAACACATTATACACATTATATTTTGATTGCGTTCGGGCATGTGCAGTGAAACATTATTTAGTAAACCTGCTCATTTTTCATACAATTTTTACTATATTTTAATTCTGATTGCAGAGTATTGTGTACAATGTTGTTTGTCATATTTTCTGAAAAAAACTTTTTTATATTAAGAACTCTGCAAATTATAAGCAAAAAAGTTGGCAAAATTTGAGACTGTTTTTATGAAAAACTGAATTTCTCTTCGAGTATACATGCTATCCTCATAATTATGAACACCAATTATTACAATAATCCACTTTATCATAATCTACAGTTTGTACGCTTTTGCTACATTAGTTTTGACAGGGTTATCCAAAAGATATTCGTTCTTTTTCATTTGTTGACGGTCCCCTATGGGGTTTCGGAAAAAAGTATTCGCGGAAATATATGACCTATACTATACTGTTTATACGCCTGGAGATTCAGGTTAATTCCTCATGTATTTTTCTAGATATTTAACAAAACGTCTAAAATCGCAAACGGCCGGTTACCTTTAGCCATATAGTGTACATGGATTTTGATAACTTTGACAACCTCGAAGAAGACTCATATGACCCTGATTGATTATTGCTATTTTAAGAACATTTAATAAGTTGGTGATTATTTAATATGATAAAAAGAGAACATGTTTTGAACGTAAAATAAATGTAACAAATCTGTGCTCAGTAATAAAATTAAAATTTCGCCTTTGTATTCATAAGACCTGGCGTAAATTGCGTAACAAATGATCATATCGACTTACGGGTGGTGTCATTCGATTTAGAATTAAAAAAATACTTAATAAACGATATCCCACTTGACCTACTTAAAAAAAAGTTGAGTTCTCTCCCCCCTGCTTTAAAACGCCCCCTTTTCTCCCCAAAATAAATCACGGTAAAATAACTTTAATTTTGGAAGACTCGTCGGATCTTCATTTCTAGTGCCAAAATAAAGTTATTCCCAAATTTTTGTGAACGGCCATCAGTTGTTGCTGTAAAAACCTATTTTACCTGCACTGAAGTATAACTTTCGACTTTCTAACAAATGGAAATGATCATGTTGACTTGCGATGGTATCATTCGATTCAGAATTAAAAAATACGTAATAAACGATATCCCACTTAATCTACTTAATTCATTTGATTCCCCCCCTCCCTGTGTTAAAATGTCTCCCCTTTGTCCCCGCTTTTTTTTTGGGGGGGGGGGGGGCGATTACTCATCAGATCTTCATTTCTAGTGCCAAAATGAAGTTCTTTCCACATCTTCATCAATGGCCGTCAGTTGTCGTACTTTACTGTTTCAAAAAGTAATGGTGGCAAATTGATGGTGGCCCTGTTCCAACATAGGCTATATTTTGTGCTGGTGTCACTACCATCAGGGGGTTGCAGGAGCAAAAAATGTGATTTTTACGATACTGAAGGACCTAAAAACTTGAAATTTGGCATGGGGCATGGTAGTTACTTAAAAGATGTAAAAGCTCTCTAAGAACAGTTGAAAAACTATTCAAAATTAAAAAGTGTGAAATACGCAAAAAGGGTTCTGAAAATATTCTAAACTACGATTTCTATGGAATCTTAGGAAATACCAAACCGATTTTAAAAGTAATGGTTGCAAATTGATGGTGACAGTCCCTGCACCAGCATAGGCTATATTTTATGTTGTCACTACCACCAGAGGGTTGCGGGAGCAAAAAACTTACTAAAATTGCATTTTTGTGATACTGAAGGGGCTAGAAACTTGAAATTTGTCATGGTAGTTACTTATAAGATATAAATGCTCGCTGAAAACAATTGAAAAAAAATCGAAATTTAAAAGGGGTTAAAATGCGCAAGAAGCGTTCTAAAAAGTTCTAAATTGTGGTTTCTAAGAAATCGTTAAAGATAGAAACTAAATTTGACGTGGTAGATACTTATAAGACGTCAGTGCTCTCTAAGAACAATAATAATAAAAAAAAATCCAAATTTTAAAGGGTAAAATGGGCGAAAAGCGTTTTAAAATTTCTCTAAGTCACGACTTCTATGGAATCTCAGGAAATACAAAACACATTTTAAAGCTTATGGTGGCAAATTGATGGTGACAGTCTCTGCTTCAACGTAGTCTATATTTTATGTTGGTGCCACTACCAATAAAAAGAGGTGGTGGTGCAGGAGCAAAAAACGTTCTAAAATTACGTATTTTGTGATATTGAAGGGGATAGAAACTTGAAGTTTCGCATAGTAAATATGATAAGATATCTCTATAGTGCTCTCTAAGAACTAAAAGATTCGAAATTTAAAAGAGTAAAATGAACAAAATTGATTGTAAAATACTTGAAAATTACGATTTCTGTGCACTGTTAAAATTTTTGCAGCATTCTGGCAGGTCATTCGACCGTTTTATGAAAAAACGGTTTCATAACCATAATTTAACTATATTCTGACCATAAAATGGCCAATAATATGGTCAGAATTGTGTTAAATTCACGGTTGTGTAACCGTTTTTGGAAAAAACGGTCAAATGACCTGCCAGAATGCTGCAAGTTTTTAACAGTGTGGAATCTCAGGATATACCAAGCTGATTTTAAAAGTAATTTTTATAAATTGATGGCGACAACGCCTATTCTAACATAGGTTATATTTTATGTCGGAGCTACTACCCCAAGTGTGGTACACGAGCAAAAAACGTTCTAAAAATGTGATTTTTCTGATACTGAAGGTGCTAGAAACTTGAAATTTGGGATGGTAGTTACTTAAAAGATGTAAATGCTTTCTAAGAAGGATTTTTAAAAACTCGAAATTTAAAAGGCTCAAATAAGCGAAAAACGTTCTAAATTACGAGTTCTATTGAATTTTTAAAGATGGAAACTTAAAATTTTGCATGGTAGATACTTAAAGATATAAAGATCTCTAAGTACAGTTTCTAAAAGATTGAAATTTTAACCCTTTATGTTCTGAATTATGAATTCATGAAAACTTTAACTCCTAAAGCATTTTTAGTGAATTTTTGAAACTACATTAGAAGATTTACATAAACATTTAGATTTTTAGAAGTATTGAAGGATTAGGAAGGATTAATTAAATTTGAATTTGTAGGGATTTTGTGCAATATTTATAACCCCACTCAAATCTTTTATTTTAAATCTTTTTCTTAGTATTTTGTAGAATTAGGAAAAGTACAAATATAGTGTTCTTAAATAGAAATATAGAAATATTTCCGAAATGAAAAATCTCCCCCCAACACCAAGAAAGCTGAAAAGATGCAAAGGCAAAATAAATCATCCTTTTAAAAATATTTTTGTTTTGTGTAAACAATAACGCTTTTGGAACAAGATAAAGTAATGCATCTATAACTCATTCTAAACTGTATTATTACTAATCGATGTATTAAATGAATTTTATAACAAGTTATTATAATGGTACTTATAAGTAACGTCAGTAGATAAAGGGTAAAATGAGCGAAAAGCATAATAAAACTTTCTAAATTACGATTTCTATGGAATCCCCGGATATACTAAACATATTTCAAAAGTAATGTTGGTGAATTCATTGTGACAGTCACTACTTCAACATAGGCTATGTTTTGCGTTGATGCCACTACCATTAGGGATATGGTAGACCGTTAGACCAGAAGCTTGGAATATGACATAATGGTTACTTTTATGATGTAAATGCTTGCTAAGACAGGGCTTAATTTCTAACAAAAAAAGTACCGGAGCCCTCATATTTTGCAGTGCTAAAACCGCAGCTCCCACACACTCGCCATCACTCCAATCCGCATACTTATATTTCATATATTATTAGTAAAATTTAAAGCACCCCTTTTTAATTTAGCAAAATAAAAATTTCAAATATATGTACCTACATATACTTAACTGTCAACTATTCCACTTTTTAGATTATCACTCCTTCCGAATAGAAATATTTGCCCAATTTTAATGTTAATTAATCGCAGAATTCTGCGATTAAATAAGGTAAGGATTCACTATTCGGAAATGCTGTTAACACAAAAAAGGAATCGCATAACAAGCAAAAACATTTATAAGAAAAATTTTCGCCGATTCATCTCTTTCTCTATCTCCCAAGTGTGCGACACACTGCGTCACATATAAGTATTTTGATAGAAAAGAATGCAGAAATTTGGAGATGGGAGGGAAAGGAAAGGGTAATTAGGACTTCGGTTTTTCGGAAGCGCTATTGCAGTGGGCTCCGGAGCCCTGTATTTATGAGCTCCGGTGAATTCCGACCAATATTTAAATATTTAATGAAAACAGAGAAGTGCCGGAGCTGAGCTCCGGTGGGCTGCGGCGCAAATTAAGCCCTGTGCTAAGAACTATTTTTAAAAAATTCAAAACTTCAAATGAAAACTGAAATAAGCATAAAAGCTTCAAAATACATTCTAAATCATCATTTATTTAGAATTAATTCTTCTCATTAATTTAATTTTCATTTTTGTCTAATGCACTGTAATAATGAAGTTTAGCCGTACAAAGTAACGTTCTATTTAACTGTTGGCCATCTGTTAAAATAAGATGCACTACCAATGAACTTAAATTTAATTATTTATATTTAATAAACTATAAGTTTGTCGTGATTTTATTGTTTATTTATTTATTTTTATTTATTTGCGTTTTAATAAAAAAAAAATACAATTCTCCCTTGAAAAAATATATTTCCCTGAACTGATATTGTATATTTTATGGATTAACTTTGTTAGAAAAGTATTTCAGTAACAGATTCCTTAAGTCGTTTTTTCTTCTAAAACTCAATATGAAACAAGTGTGCATTTAAACTGAGCCCACCCCTTTGCTGATTGGAAATTCCTTAATTTATGCCGACAATATGTTGAGAACTTGAGAATACTTTTGCGAATATGGTACTTCGTTAAATGACGCGACTGGAACGGGTTAGTGCAATCGATTGAACTCTAAGTCAACGGTGTTTGTTATTTATGACTTTAATCAGATGAATCTTGTCGAAAATTTCAAGTATGTTCTTCCCCCTTTCAATAAATACAATGTTAAAGTTTGCTCATGTGTATGGCATCGTTCTGTGATTCTCGTCTTTTGTAGCTCCGCTTTTGTCTCACGGCTGACATAATTGATACACATGTGCATGCATTATTATTACAAATCTTAAATTGGTCGAAAGTCGAAACAAGATGGGTGAAATGTATTTTGATAAAAGGGACTGGCGAATTTTGCCCCAAAATAACGAATAATTACGAGAACTGTGCTAAAAATATGTTCCAATTATCCTACGTGAAAATATTAAAAATAAAAAGAATATTGCCCAGTTAAACTGGTGGCATTGAGCTCATAGGCTATTCACACTAATTGTATATTATACTCTTATTTCAAAGAATAATGCCCCTCGAAAAATAAATGAAGGGATTAGCCCCTTTATAGTTAACCAAAGAACCTCCAAATCTAATCAGGGAAGCTCTTTAACATAATAAAATGGCATGCCAAATTTGAAGCAAATCAGATAATTCTGCATGAAAAAAAAAACATTTCGCTAAATTAAGCGGGACTCCCCCATTTCTCTCTATGCTGAACCAATGAACCTTCAAATCTAATCAGAAAAGCTCCTTATCAGAATGAACCTAGAAAAAAAAAAAAAAAAAAACTAAATTAGATAATTCTGCAAGAAAGCCCATTTATCTAAATTAATGGGAGGGAACACTTGCCTTCCCTTTCCCCCTTTTATACTTAACCAATGAACCTCCAAATCAAATGAAGAAAGCCTTATCGGAATAAACTGGTATATCAAATTTGAAGCAAATCGAATAATTCTGCATGAAAAACCCATTTATCTGAATAAAAGGGTGGGGGATAGCCCCCGTCCCCCCTTCATACTTAACCAATTAACATCGAAACCTAATCAAGGGAGCTTCTTAACATATTAAACCGGTATACGAAATTTGGAGCAAATCGAATAACTCTGCATGAAAAACACATTTATCTAAATTAAGGGGGGGGGGTAGCCCCCTTTCCTCCTTCTATATGTAACTACTGAACCTCCAAATCTAATCAAGGCAGCTCCTTAGGGGCGGTCCATAAATGATGTCACAATTTTTTTCAGTATTTTTGACCCCCCTCCCCCCTTTGTCACAAAGTGTCACACTTCACCATACCTCACCCCCCCCCCCCCCCTTGTCACATGTCACGCTATATTACATAAACATATACTTGCAGTTCAGGAACAAAGCACTACGTTATAGTTCATATTTTAAACTTTATTTTTAAACTTTAACTACGTGTTTTAACGACATTTGTGAGCATAACAATAAAAATGACTCATGTACTTATTTTGTATGAAATAAGATTAAGGTTTATAATAAAAACATAATTAATATACAATAGTAATAAAATATTAATACGAAAGAGCAGCTGAAAACAGTCGTATTTTGGAATTTAATATATTTGGCTTTAAACCTACTTTATAAAACAAAATACTCTAATTTCAAAATAACTTCAAAATTTAATTCGCTGATTTTTAATACTTTTAATTTAACCAAAATGTGTGATGTCACATTTCTTCTTATCTCCTCCCACCCCCTTGTCACAAACTGTCACAATTTCACGAACCCCCCTCCCTCTTCCAAGCGTGACATCATTTGTGGAAGGCCCCTTAACATATAAACCGGTATACCAAATTTGGAGCAAATCGAATAATTCTACATGAAACCCATTTATATAAATTAAGGGGGTAGCCCCCCTTTCCACCCTTTATACATAAGTAACGGACTTCCAAATCTAATCAGGGAAGTTGCTTAACATAATTAACCGGTATACCAAATTTGGAGCAAATCGAATATTTCTGCATGAAAAACCTATTTATCTGAGTTAAGGGTGGGGTAGGGGCTAGCCCTCCTTTCCTCCCTTTATATGTAACTAACGAACCTCCAAATCTAATCAAGGCAGCTCCTTAACATAATAAACCAGTATATCAAATTTGGAGTAAATTGAATAATTCTACATGAAAAACCCATTTATCTAAATTAAGGGGGGCTAGCCCCCCTTTCCCCCTTTATACTTAAATAATGAGCTTCCAAATCTAATCAGGGAAGCTCCTTAACATAATAAACCGGTATACCAAATTTGGATCAAATCGAATATTTCTGCATGAAAAACCCATGTATGTAAATTAAGGGGGGGGGGTAGCCCCCTTTCCCCCCTTTATACTTAATCAATGAACCCAAAAAACTAATCAGGGAAGCGCCTTATCAGAATGAACCTAGAAAAAAAATTTGAAGCAAATCGAATATTTCTGTCAAACGTTATCGCGTTGCGTACGTACGTACATACAGAACCGGCGGGCACATAAGCTCTCAGCTTTGATAGCCTTAGAGTTAAAAAGTAGTAAATTTGTTTCGATTAGCATGCTATATATTTTATAGTTTAATTTTTAATGCGCATTTTTGAATCAATAATTTGTTGTCTTTTGAATGGATATAAACTTAAAAATTATGAAATTCATTTTGTATAAAAATATTGTATAATACAAAATGAAATAAAATATTTTTAAATAAATAAAATTAACCTTTAACTGATGCTACCGGTCTCTCAGACCGCGGCTTTTTACAATTTTTATAGTTTAACTTGCAATTTTCTGTTTACTACCGAAATTTTGTTCCGTTTGGAACTTTTAGTACTATCACCAGATACTTTTGAATAGGTGAATTTTAATTATAACAGCCCTGTGCAAAAAGTTTAGTACACAAACACCATCCTATGAGTTAATCGTGCCTTTTATTCATCTTTCGTTGCAGCGGTCTCACAAACCGCTTCACACTAGTTATGTGACAATTTCTGTGACATCAGTTAAAGGTTTTAAATATGAGTTCTAAAATTTTATTTCTATTTGTTAGAAGATAGAGACGAAAAAAAGTACCTTATTAATTCGTAGAAAGTTTTTTTAATGCTAGTACAGTAAACTCTGTCTAAGGCGGAATCGGTCGGGACTGAGAAAAATTTCCGTGGTAGACAATATTCCGGTTTATGCAAAAAAGCTCCCCCTCCCCCCCCCCCCAAAAAAAAAAATCCCTGGAAGATGACGATCTTTTATTGATTCTCCTGAGTCCTGACTAGAAAATCGGTTGAAAACTGAAATTCTGAAAGATCCTTTGTCTTTTTAAAGATAAATGAGAAACTTTATTCAATTTCTTAGTACTGTTGTAATACATTCATATTGGAAGTTTATACACACACACACACACACACACACACAAAAAAAGAAAAAAACTTCGAGAATGAGAAAGAACGCTATAATTTTGAATTTGAGTACAATCTTAAAGTATAATATATTGTACTTTCGAAAATACGTAATCATTTTCATAAATGTTCATTTTACTAGAAATATTAACTTTTAAATGCAATTTTGCATATGAAAAAATGGCACAAGCATAAATTCCTTAAAATTTAAAGTTTCTGTTTCTTTGAATTAACTTTTTTAAAAGCTTACGGAATTTTAGCTAACATGCTCGACATTGAGTTATTTGACTTATCAGTTTTAAAGTTTAATAAACAAAACGCTTTTCATTTTTAAATTATCCTTTTTCCGCCTTATGCAAAATTTTGGTTTCGGTGGGACCTTAAAATCCTTTCCGTTTCCGCGTCAGACAGATTCCGCCTTATGCAGCATGAATTAATGTAATTTTCTATGGGTTCGCCGGGACTTGAAAAAATTTCCGCGGTAGACAGATTTCCGGCTTATACAGAGTCCGCCTTAGACAGAATTTACTGTATGTAGTTTATTTTATTATAAGTGGTCACCTATATATCAAAACGGAACCTATTGGACTTCGTTAACCCTTCAGGGGCAAAGTATTTCTGTTGCAAAAGTGATTGACTGACATCGCAGGATTTACGAGGAAAATTATATGAAAATAAGTAAAAGCTTATCTTCACTTACATTAAGGCAAAATTCAGTTTTAAACTTCTGGTGCCAATGTGGCATTTAGGAATTAAAATTAAGTGGTATATGTAATATACCGGCGCCTTTCAAGGTGTTGTTTACCATTTCGCGACGAGCGTCACGTATACGTGAAGGGGGCTCAGAATCATTGGTTATTCCTACCAGTAATACTTACTGGAAAATTCTGCCTTGCTTAAATTGCAGATTTTCGGCTATATAACTAGTTAAAAATTTCTATTGCAGCTTATCGGTGATAAAAGCTAAAAATTTCTGTAAAGGACGCTTGTTGGGAAGGGGTTAACGCAATCGATTGAACTACGAATCCGATGGTGTTTCTTATGTATGAGTTTAATCAGTTGAAATCTTGTCGAAAATTTTAAGTATGTTCTTCCCCTCTCAATAAATACAATGTTAAAGTTTTCTTATGTGTATGGCATCATTCCATGATTTACATCTTCTGTAGCTTAACTTGTTTGAGTATATTCACGATACATTGCATGCATAAAAGTGTTCCACGACTGACATAATTCTTAATACAAATCTTTAAATTGGGTCGAAACAAGATGGCAAATTTGATAAAATGGATAGAAGAATCTGGATAAATGCGAAAACTGTACTGTAGAATTTCAAATTTGCTTTGATTTTTTAAAAACATTATGTAAAAACAATATCATTTGCAAATACGCATTTTTGCACCATTTGCTTTTCCTTTACTTTTTATTAAATCCAGCAACTACATTAAACTGTGGCAAAAGTTTTAAGTAAAATAATAATAATTATAATAAAATCGATCCAAACCGATATTTATAAAAAAGAAAAAGAGAATAAAAGCGTTAATTAAATAAAAGCTTTCTTATCAATAAATATTAGTTTGTATTAACTTTTTGACTCGCCCTCAAAACTTATCAAAGCTTGATCAATTTGTTCCGAGAATTATTTCTGAAATTCTTCTCATTTTAAGCATGAACCCGTTTCCTTCATCATCTATTATTATTGATGCCAGAGGATATTTTTGTATACCTGCAATCTCCTCCCTCCCTCTCTTTTTTTTTTTTTTTTTTTTTTTTTTTTTTTTACAATTCAAATAAAATTAGAATTTTTAAAAATAAAATAAGTTAATTAATAACTACATAAAAGTAGAAATACTTCACAAAATAATTTTTCTGGTTAAAATTAAACTAGTTGGATGTGCCTATCTCAAAACTTTCTTCTATCTCATATATCTTAATATTTCAAAAAGTAGTTACGCATGATAATATTGCAATATTATTAATTCAATACTACACCAACTTTGATTTTCATCTTAAATTTTTGCTTCAGTCAATTAATCAGAGTAAAGACGAGTTAATATCGATTATGAAATATATTAAAATCAATAGTTTTTCGTTATTTTGTTGTACATCAGCTGTTTGCGAATAGCCGGCTTAGCAGGACACGTATTCCCCTCGCTGCACGAGCCGCCGGTGGTCAGCAGAACTACGAAAAACCGAGAAAATTGTACAAAAATTGCTATTACAGCGCCCCTTTCCGGCGGAATATTTCCAAATTAAAGGAGGACCTGCTGGCCATAGACAAAAACATTCGCAAAAAATTGGCTCAATTCTATTCATAACTTCATACACTTTTCGATGGTAAGACAAAGAAAATTGTACAAAAATTGCTATTACAGCAACCCCTTCCGCAGAATATTTTGAAATTCAAGGAGAAACTGCTGGCCACAGCCAAATACATGCCAAAAATATTTGGTTTAATGCCATGCATAACTTCATACACTTTTCGATGGTACAATAATGAAAATAGCACAAACATCGCTATTACAGCGCCCCCTTCCGGCGGAATATTTCCATATTCAGGGAGGACCTACTGGCTATAGCCAAAAACATACACAAAAAAAATTGGTTGAATTCTATGCGTAATTTCATACACTTTTCGATGGTACAATAATAAAAATGGCACAAAAATTGCGATTACAGCACCCCCTTCCGGTAGAATATTTCTAAATTGAAGAAGGACCTGATTGCCACAGCCAAATACATACACAAAAAATTTAGTTGAATTCTATGCATAACTTCATACATTTTTCGATGGTACAATGGCGACACACGGACAGACAGACATTTTGAAGAAACATGTTTTTTGGGATCTCTGACACCTAAAACGTGTTAATCTGTCGAAAACCGGAAGTCGAAAAAAATTTCGATTACAATAATTTCTTCTATTGAAGATAGAAGAAAGTAAAAATGAAGATGCTGGGCATCTATGTACATAGGATGGAACTTTAATCGTGTCAACTCTGTATATATAAAGTCTATAGAAGAGGTACAGGGGTGAAACTTTTATAGCCTTCAAAGTATTAAGCTGCGTTGCCAGTGTTCTGAAAGCTGCAGTATGCCGTTGGCAGCGCCTGTTCTGTTGATCCTTCGAATGGAGCCGTCTACTACAGAATCTCTAGAACTGTATGGAAACTAATGCCATGGAGCAGTTCCTTTATATTGGGGATGAGATCAAAGTCACAGAGACTTAAATTCGGGTTAATATGAGACATGGTAGAGCATTTCCTGGTCTCAGAGAGCAAACACATCAACCAGTATTTGCGCCGTATACGCACAAGCATTGTCATGCAAGATAATGGGTGGGTTCTGCAGAAAGTGTCGTCCCTTCTTTCTCAACACTGGTCGTAGGTTCTGTTCCAGGAATAGACAATAATAATGCGCATTGGCTATATATCCTGTGGGTATAGCATGTGCTAAGATAACATTTTGACAGTCATACACGAGAGTCATCATAGTTCTCAAGCTCTCACGTTGGTGGGTTTGGTGAACAAGTGATCTCCATGAAGACTCGTAATGATGCCATTCATCCGGCTGCTGCTTCATTTTTGGCACATATGACTTCGTCCACGTCTCATCCGTCATAATAATGCGTCATAGGAATGCGTCTCCTTCGCCCCCTTAGCTCTTCAAGTGGGTTCACGCTGCGCCGTATCGTAACCATTTCTGCTTTCCCGTCAGAACGTTTGAAGAGCCGAGGCCAGACCCGCCAACTGCTACGAAAAAATCGTAGTTGCTACGATTTGGACCTATAAACTACGATGCTACGAAAATCGGTCTTAAACTACGATTTTTTGCAAAAAACACAAACGCATTTTTTGTTTCTAGTTGCGATTTTTATACCGCCGAGCATATTTTTCAGGAGTGATCCTGTTGCGAAATTTCTAAAATTTCAAAGTATTTATTTCCGAAAGGTTTAAAAAATTGGCCATTAGTCCGAAAATTCGGACATTAAAAAATGCTCATGGAAAAAAAAAATCTGGGCTGCAAAACAAACTTCTTAACATAAAACATTCTCTTTATGTATATTAACCACAAGTGAATCGTGTTTCTGTAAATATTTATACAGGAATTCGCTTTCTTAGAAACAAGGTGCCATTTTAGTGTTGACTCTAGAAAAAAAGGGCCGCCAGGCGCGAATTTTTCAAAAAGGGAACAACACTATTCTAAAAAACGGGTATTTTTTAAAAAGGGAACACTATTCTAAAAAAGGGTCTCTTTATTTCAAAAAGAGAAAGCTATTCTAAAAAAGGGCATATTTTATTCAAAAAAGACACACCTGTACCTTGTTCACAAAAAATATTTTGAACTGGTTCGTTTAGAGTCTCTAAAATTTGTGATATTTTCACGGGATCAATTGAATTGCATAGGAAATGTTAAAAAGGGTAGCCGGGCGCATCGGAAGGGTTTAAAAGAGCCGCCGGGCGCAAAAAAGAAATAAAAAGGGCCGCCGGGTGCTGCGCCCTGCTAAAGCAGCTTAGAGTCAACACTACATTTTAAGAATTTCTGAAAAGGAGGGGAGGGGGGTCTTTGAGGGGCAAGGTTTGAAATAGTGTGCAAAATCGCACGATTTGCGATAAACTACCGCGAATTTCGACAAATAACCGTATAAAAAAAATCAATTTCGTCAATTGGTCGCAGAAGAAAATTTCGTCAAAGGATCGTGGTAAAAGCGCAGTGTTGATTTCAGGAGGTGGACCCGGGGGGGGGGGGGAGGAATGCCACCCGCCGGAAGATTTGAGATTTTGTGTTTTCAATGGTGTGAATTTTGTCAAAATATCGCAGAAAGAAAGCGCGAATTTAGTAAGATCGATCAGTAAGAAAATGCAAATTTCGTCGAAAGATCAGTAAGAAAACGCAAATTTTCACCGAAAGATCGCAGAAAGAAAACACTAATTTCGTCAAAAGGATCGCGGAAAAAAAAAGCGAAATTCGACAAAGGATCGTGGTAAAAAAGGCGAATTTCGTCAAAAGTTCATGTTAAAAAAAGCGGATTTCTACAAAAAATCGTGATAGAAAATGTGAATTCGATTGCGGAAAAATTGTGAATATCTTGAAATGATCGAAGGAAAAAAATCCCGAATTTCGTTAAAATTTACTGCACTGGGCTAAAAATTCTGAACCAGGCTCCTTTTACAAATGTAAAAAAAAAAAAAAGAAACGCTGCGAAAAGAAAAGAAACTCTAAAAATCGTATAAAAATTTTCAAAGGAAAAAATTTACTATATTGAGTTGAAAGACTGAAACCTTATTCCTTTTACGAATGTCAAAAGATGGCTGTGTAACACGAAAAACCAACCAACCAACCTCCAGATTAATTTAAATTTTGTGTGCTACGATTTCTCATTTTCAAAGGTTGCAAGGTCTGGCCGAGGCATCCCCCAGCCTCTTACACCCTTCACCGCTTCCCAGAGGATGTCATACAGGGGCAAGGCCCAGCGCCCCTCCCCCCAATAGTCTTAGTCTAATATTCATCTGCAACAATTAACGCTTAATCTTAAATAGTAAACTATTTCTAATCAACTAGGTCAGATAATAAGTAGCCAAAGTAACTCATCAAATTAAGTTAATGTCTGTTAGTACTCTTAACCAAATTACTAGTCATTTAGGTAATACCGCAACCATTTCGCATAGATAGCTCTGGGCTGGTGTATAGGATAATTATAATTTATTTCAAAGTATTAAAAACTAATCCTAAAGTTAAAAGTGTAATAAATATGTCCAACTAAGCCCTATCCCTTTCAAGTTTTTTACTGCTGCCTCTTATTAGGTGCACATAGGCTGCGGCCTGCCCGAGTTCACAGATTATATATAATCTGTGGCCCGAGTTACTGGACCTGCCCCTATACGACAGACTACGGAGCCAATCTTTACTCGGTGGGGTGCGGTAGAAAGGTGGAGTCTCGTCCCTCCCATAACGTGAGCTTGCTTTGCATTTCGGCTCCAAAAAATTTCCTATGGTGATACTTGTCTTTCAGCGGCACCGCTGTTTTCCTTTTCCCTTTCTCTAAATTGGTTCATGAACCACTTTTCACGGGAATTACCTACCACCGATTAGGCATCTAAAATCCAGATTTCCCTACTCTCCAAGCAGAATATGTGTGTGTAATGTCCTCCAAGTTACCTGTGAATTATACCTCCGAAGGTGCCTTGCCAGGTGAAGGTCTCGTCACCTGATCAAAGTTCTAAATTACGAGGCCAACTTGAGTAGCAAAGCGCGGGTACCAAATAACAAGATCGAAATATTAAGTAACCAGATTAACTAAGTTCACATCCAAGCAATAGGTACAGCCAATAGGATGAAGATCTAGGCTCTCGTCAGATGCGACGATTAGGCGGTCACCGCCCCGATACCAGGTATCAAACCCGTTCAGCTGGGGCGACCCGGCAGGTAGGGGCCTGGACATCGGTTAGAAAGAAAGAAAAAGAGGAATCTACTTTTACGCAATTTTTCGCATGCCCAGAGGTTGTTTGAGAATGTAGATGATATATGTTATATGCGTCAAATCATGTCTGTATGAATAAATCACGTATCATTTGGTTCCGAACCATTTCCACTAATGTGGACATAGTCTACACTGTTTCTTCATTTACGGATGGCCGACTAGGCTGAACCAAATCAGACATACTTTGACGCCCATCTTTGAAGGCTTTGATCTAACGTGTTACTGTTTAGTAGGGTAATGTGGAATCCCTACATGGCTTATGAAGACATTGAAAACACTGGTGTGCTATACGTCTTCTGGCACATTCGACTTTCAACATTACTCGCTGCTCTTGCATCGATGACATCCTTCTAGCAGTACGATACAACATATTATTTAGTACAACAAACTGACAACTGAAATATGGCTGTGTTCGTCCTGTTTAAGGAGTATACAATAGAGTGAGTAGTTAGGAATGATGTCACTTAAAGCCGTTCCAATCCCCCCCCCCCCCTCCTGCATCCGCCATATTTGGCCGCGTCTTGCACTGGAGACAGCTGATTGGACTGTTATCGGTCTAAGTCAAATATGGCGGATACAAGAAAGGGGAAAATAACTCCTTTAACGGCTTCAAAGCTTTCCACAGTGGAAGATTGATATGTCCCTTCCTCTATTTTCGTAGTTCCACGGTTCTGTCATTGCGCAGACATGCAACGATTGTGGGACAGCACATTTGCTCTGAGGTAAAGGAAGTATGTGACGTATGTGTGGTGTAAGCTGCATTTTTGGGTTCTGCTGCGTAGCGTCTCTGTAACAGCGTTATCACTTAAATTTCCATCCCTCGTATATAGCATTTATTTTTGAATTATTGGCTGGCAGGAAAACATGCCAATATGAAATAGCACAATCAAATGAAATGAAAGTCCATGGGATAACACCAATTCTAATAATTACACTGCAGATTGAAATGTCTGAAATTCAGACACTTATGTGTCTGAAACGGAGTGTTCAATTTTCAGACATTTTAAAATGTCTGAATTTTTTCAGACACTTCAAACGTCTGAATTTCAGACACTTCAAACGTCTTAATTGCAACCATTTTTTTAAGCATTATACGTATAGCCATGTTTGACCACGTTGAATCCTGGAAAAACTTTTGGCCATGGTCCTGCCCCCTCCACTCTCATACAGTGCGATTTTAGGGGCTCTGAAAGTTGGTATGCAATTTTCTTAAAGCTGATAATTTAAATATTTTTCAACAATGTACATTATAATCAGTATTTTGAACTTCTAGAGTAGAATACAATTAAAAAAAATATCCAAATGCAATAAAACCTCTCAATAGGGGTTTCAAGGGAATTTATCCACCATTCGTTGCCGAGGTGCATGTGATTGAGAGGTTTTACTGTATTTAGATTTTTTTTTTTTTTAGTTTTTAATCTTAGTCGGCCTTAAATGTTCAAGATTTTTATTATAATCGGCCCACTATCGAAAAAATTTAAAATATAAACTTTACAATAATTGCATATCTAATTCGGGGCCCCTAAAATTGTAGGGAGGGTGTAGGGGACACTGCCCAGTTTGCCCATGCTTCAATCAAATCCTTCTTCTGCAAAAAAATCTAACCCTGCATTATGTTCGCTAAATAGAGATGTCCGGTATTCGGAAATGCTCGTTATGGAGACTAATGGACATTCCCTAATACCGGACAGCTCTATTTAACAAAAACTTTTTAAAATCAAAACGCATGAACATTTGTTTATTTTTACCTAAAAAAAAAACAGTCATGTCTAATTCATTGGTCGGCACCAAAATCCTCTCTGTAAAAAATAATAGTTGATTCTTATAGATTTTAATCTTCTAAATAAAAATATGGTAACGAAATTACTGTATCACGTACCATTTTTTTGGTAGGAGAGTTTTGCTTTTAAATTTAAAATTAAGATATTTTATATCTTGCTAAAACATGAGTGAAAATTTTTTAAACCATAAAATATAGATAATAATAGGTAAATTACCTGCAAATAAATGTATAAATATGATTACCAGATTTACAGTGGCATAAGGAATGGAAATATATTAGTGTATAGCAAATAGTAAATTCGGACACGAAAAAGGGAGGGGGGATAAAAAAAATGCTTTACAGAAGTATCAACAAATAAAATTTCCATGCTATATTTTGTCACTTTGATATCTAAGACAGTCAAAACATGTCTTTCATGATTTCAATTTTATCTAGCATTGCAAATTAATATAATTATCCTTCCATGTTTGTTATTATTATAAAACTGTTTCTCGGAAAAATGGTACGTGCTGGAGCATTCTCAATAACATATTTAGACACTTTACATATTTAGTTTGCAGGGAGAAAAATTTTAATTTTTTTACCGACCAGTGATTATCGAACAAATTCCACAGTCCCATAGTGTCCACTATTGAAGGCAGGGCCTTTACGGTATTCGGATAAATATATATTTTTTGTTTCTAATCTTATCCTGTTCTAAAAGTTCGAAATATTCATTATAAACAGAGCAATGTCAAAAGAGATTTAAAATATCAGCTTTACAAAATTGCACAAAAATTCCCCCCGCCCCTTCAGAATAAAAAGAAAATTCATATCATTTAAAAATTAAATTCTTCTTTTAAATTTATATTGCTACATAGACAAGTTTTTTATACATCAGATGAGAATCTCAAGAGCTATTTATTTAATAATAAATAAAAATAAATAAATATTCTATTTTAAATAACATGCAGAAAAAATTACTTCTAATTTCTAAACTTCTTTTGTCTTAAACATACATTTTAATATCTAATTGTCATTTTTTAAAAATATTTCATGTAAGTGATGATAAATAAAATGATAAAAACCGCAATTTTAATCAAAACTAGTTATGAAAGTAAATGTATATAACTGTAGCTTTTTAAATTTCAAATTTATTTTTTGCTAAAAATAATTAAGAATCAATACTAAAATTGATTTCAAATGAAATATATATGTATATCTTTAAGGATTTTTAAGTTACAGTAACGTGCATAATTACATGAATGTAAGAATATATATTTCTAGAATTAGCTGTTTTTTCGCTAACAGATTCAAACCTAACTTATATTTCATGCAATATTTTATGTGGTACTATATAAACAAAATATCAAAACCACTTACTGTTATCGATATCCTTGACTTGATTTAAAAGATCTGTCATAGTGAATGAGTAACAAAATACTTGCATCTTTTTAAAAGAAACCCCTTCATATAGCCTACTAGTTGTGTTAAAATAATGAAAATTTTCCATTCTTAAAACACAACCCGTGGGACTAGTTTGTAAGTCTGGGGCTAGTTCTTATTCACAAAGTTTTGACGACATGAATAACCCTATATTATCAATGAAAAGCAATAAAAAGTAATACTATCTCTGTTGCGCGCTCTTTGTAGAATTCTTGGATGTAATTTTCAAGTGTTTCTTTTCTGTTGTTATATCAATATCTGAAACACATATGATTCACGCAGAAATCCAAAATGCAAGAAACTTCTAAACGTAATACTTCCAGAAATGACGCAGCCACAGTAGAATTATAAAGACAAAACTTTTCACAGTAAAAAATAGAATCGGTTAAAGATGTGAACTGTTGGAAAACGTTTAGATTTGAAAGCGACATTGGACTCAGAACTCGAATTCGGCTGACAAAGGAAAAAAAGATTGAGTCAGCATTACGTCAGTCATTACGTCAGCATACGGTTTACAGTATGATAAGTTCATTAAAACTTTTTTATTAGCGGGAAATGGAACGTTGTATAAGAAGAAATCAGAAGCACTTTACTTTCTTTATTTGGCATTTTTCGTAATGCTTACACTTATAAATTATCTGAATATAATTATTACAGTTTTTATACTTTCAGGCAGAGGGTGAAAAACATATGATAAATTAAAAAAAACGTCGTAAAGCTTCTAAATAATACATTTATTATGCATAATTACAGACAGGAGGGCGGTTGCAGGCCATTTCCCTTCCCTGTATTTTGAAATTTACTGCATTAAATTGTCTTTATATTTAAAAATAAATTGTCAAGTGCGAGCATTACTCGCGCACAGAGGGTTCCGTAGAATAAATATATGAATTTGTAATTGTATTATTAAAAAAAAAAAAAAAAAAAAAAAAAAAAAAAAAAAAAAAAAAAAAAAAAAAACGTTGCCAAAAGAATACTTTGTAAAAAACTATACAATGTAGGGTTGGGTATAACTGTATATATTAGAAAAGTGTAAATATTATACCATGAAAGTTCAAAGAGTTATGAAGCCTAAATAATATCAAATATAGCTATTCGTATAACTCTTTTTTTAATATTATCCTAATCTGTTTATGATGAACTTAACTCGGTATTGACAATAAAAGCAGTGCATAGTTAAACTTCATTTGGCATTTCATAAAACTAAATTCAGCGTAGTAATAACCTTTATTTCTACAGTGTAGCTAAAACAAAACTTTTGTTCAAAGTTTAAATTTGGCATTGTGCTAAGCGCAATCGAAAGCGCGCTTCGAAAGGAGGTCTCAAAGTTGCAACGCCGCCTTGGTCAGTGCCGCGTTTTTACAGATAGGTTTTTAATTAACTTTTAAAGTCACTCGAGGCGTATTGAGAGATACACTCAATGCAAACTATCGCGAATCCCACAGTATTTATGCGATTCATTGTAATTAAACCTTCCGAGGGCAGTGCCCTTAAAAAAGGACACCTAATTTTAATTCCAAAACAGACAAACGGCACCAAGGATATTTAATTAAAATTTTCCTTTTATCATGTACGTGAAAATAAGCAAGTTCGCATTTTCTAATAAATTCGTTCATAAATTCTGGTGTCACTTCATTATTTCATAAGTTTATAAATAGAATTACTCCACGCCAAAAAGGGTTAAGTGGTTGTAGGACTCTTAAAGCTTCAAAATTTAAGAAATTTTAATTTTTTTAGATGTTAAACTCCTATCTTTTATGAATATTTTGTTATAATTGTTTCCTTGAAACTCCCATTAGAACAAAAGTTATGGCTTTTAGAATTATACCCGCTCAATAATTGAAGGGGCGTTTCCGAAACTTTGAAGTCATATTTCTCCAAATGGCGTTTTTTGGGCATAACGCGCAGGATACCTCAAAAACTTCTGAATATTTTTTCATGAAATTTTCAAAACATATATTTCATGTTAGTCTGTGTAAACTGAACCTAAAATTTCCTTTTTATTGTTCAAAAAAAATATTTTTTTAGATGATTTTACTGTTGGAATTTTCAAAATTTTGTATTAGTTAAATGCAACATTGCATTAAAAATATAAAAATACTTTAAATACAAATTTATGTAAGTTCAGGGAAATTGTTACAATCTGAAGTATAAGTAAGCACCAACATTTTCATTCTAGTTGCAATATTTATTTTGTAATCCTGCGCGTAAACTGTTATGCCAATTTTTTGTTTGACAAATGTCTAACAGTTTCGAGCCCCCTATAAATACTGATTCTGTATCTTGCAATTTTTTAAATACATGAAATGAAAGAACTTACTTATATCTTTCATCCCAATTAAAATTGCGTTTTAAAATCATATACATTTTAAGACATTAAATGTTGAAAATGGTTTTTTTTTTCTTTTTTTCCATTTTTTAGGTTCTTGAGACCCCTTAAATTAGTATGTTTTTAGAAATTTGACGTTTATTGCTTTTATACTGTTACTGGATATTACATTACACATATATATCATTAAAAGTTGTTAACTAGGCATAGAGTACGACGCCCCTGGCCTTTTGTATGTCCAAACTGGCCGTATCTTTAAAGGTTAATATCTCGGCTAATTACCCATGATTTTTTTCGAAAATCATTATCAACAATGCTTTTATACCTCTGCAACGATAGGTATATCCACCGATGCTCACCAATTTTTCTGAATGCCCGTAAATAGAAATTTGTGTATAACAGAAAAATGCTAATTTCTCAAAAACTATTTGACCTAGGTTAATCGCTATAATTTTCCGGCAAGGTTTATATTAACGTCTACTACCTCTAATTTTTTCATAATTTTAGTTTCAGTAGATTCGGAATTAGATGGGGGGGGGGGGGGACATATTTTTTCGCTACATTTTCGACAATATCTTTGAAAACATAATACCTAAAATTAAAAGGAATGTATTTTTGAGTTCAGCCTTACGAAAACTTTCACAGGATACCCCACATGATATACAAAGAAAATATATTTTTTTTCAAGTAGCATAATTAGCCCCTCTACATTTTTACTAAATATATTTATGAATGTTTATTAATCTGAAAATATGTGGGTCAATGGTCTTTATTACTTCCCCGGATTTGAACTTTCCACGTTCCATAGTTTACGAGTAAAATGGCTGTGACAGACAGACAGACACAGGAGTGATCTTATAATGGTTCCGTTTTTACTTTTTAAGTACGGAACCCTAATAATAGTAAAATTTATTCTTCCAAATTATTACATAATTAAAGACGAAGACAAAAAGGAACTAATAAATTTTTGTAAGAGAAACACCTCCCTCCCCCCTCCCTTCCTAAACCACTAATAGAAATAAATTTTTAATTATTCCCTTTTGACGTTCATATATTTTAATTTATCTTAAATTTGAAGATAAGGGGTGTTCATAAGGGCAATACCCTCCACCAGAAGGAAATAAATGTTCTGCATTTTGAAAAATGTTGTTAGAAATTTATTTTTGAATATTTAATAGTTCTTACTTCTTATTTTTTTTAAATATTTCCTTTATTTAAAAATTCTTGTACGAGGTGTTCTGACAAAAGATTCTTAGTTTAACTTATTTCATGTTTATATTTTGCATTTTAGCTAGGCGAACTAGGCAGGGGACTCCAGGCACATCTGTTCAACCTTTCCCCTCCATACATTTTTTTCTGAGAGCAATCATATCTCTTTGTATTTAGGAAGCGGCCTTTACGCATACAGATGAGTGGAAGTAGTTTTTGAGAAACTTTATATTTTGTGAAAAGTTTCTTTAGCTTGTACTTTTGTACCAAACATAATTTAGTTCGAAAGTTAGTAAACGGGCATTTACAATTTTGGCAGACGTCCTCATGGTCAAATCAAGCTGCTTATTTTTTACACTAATACCAAATTTAGTAAATGACAATGCATTTCATCCATTCGAAAACATTTTCTGATGGTGCAGCATAGATACAATTGCATATTAGGACACCAGAAGCGAAGGGGAGTGAGTCACAAAATTGAAAAAACTGAGATAAGTACACAGGCTATCTGGAAATATTGCTATTTGTTTTATGATTGCTCTCAGAAAAAAAAAATGTAGGGAGGGGAAACGTTGGACAGATGTTCCTAGAGTCCCTTGCCTAGTTCGCCAAACTAAAACGCAAAATATAAGAGATTTTCTAATTATCTGTTGCGTTCTAGAGGTCAACTACTCAAGCTCTATAAATTACTTAACCTCCTTAATCTCTACTTAAAATTAAAAAAAAATATATATATTGTACTCCACTTTTCTTCCACGGTTATTGAAATAAGAGTTCAAAGACCGCTATGAAATTAGGAACAGTTTCATATTTTAAGTCAGACACATACTACTGATGTTCATCTTTAAATTCAATTTATTCCAAATCTAAAGTTTGTCACTTGTATCCCTTGGCCTCTGGGGTCCTCAGATACAATCATCGTTTCATCATATATACAGTATGATACAATTGTATTACATTCAGACATATAAGTGTCTGAATTTCTACATGTCTTAATTTCAGACACATGATCATTATTCAGACATTTTTCTCAGTTCATTTATACCATGATCACAGTAAGACACTTAAGTGCCTTAAATTTAGACACTTATGATGTCTGAAATTTCATATTCAGACGTTTAAGTGTCTGAATTTCTTTTTCAGTCACATATGTGTCTGAATTTCTCTATTTGCAGTGTAGACTTTATGAAGTAAACAAAAACTGAGTGTAATAGTGGATAGTTACGAATGAGTGACTAATTGAATTAATGTTGCTTTTACATTCTAATACGTGTCTGATGTAAGTTCAAAATAGAGTTAATTCTTTTTAAACTTTTGAGTACAACTGTTTCCAAATATATTTATCTTATTTAATCGCAAATTTATTTCCTCAATAATGTAAATATTACTATTCAAAAATTGTGGTACGAAGGATTAAAGGATAAATAAAATCAATTTGCAGCATTATTTTGTGCAAAAATAATGTACAGATGGAAAATGAGAACATCCGTAGCACAGATCATGCATTAGAAAACGCTGGAAGTTGGAGAAAAACGTTTTTACTTCGCTGCATGGTATTGTAAAATTTTCGAGGAAAAATATTACTTACGCATACATGTTAAATTTCCTTATTTTGATTACCACTATTTCCGAATAGATTTTAGATTTATTTAATGACAGAAATTTTCAGTTAAATAAAATACAGATAGACACTATTTGGCAATAGTGGTAAATTATATTAGTATAACTTTAAGTTTACATTTTGGCTAACACTTTACATAACGCTGCTTTTTGCAGCAACAATTTTAATATTACATCCCTTTTGATTGAGATAAACAGAGCAACTAACTTAATTATAAAAAAGTTTTTCTTGAATCATTTAGAGTTCTATTTGATGACGATGATGTTGACGTCACACAGCTGCATCATGCGTGGGTTGATATATGAACAAATTTCACAAACATATTTCCCATATTAATATCATTATTTATTTGTAATTGTATAACTTGAGTAGGATAATTTAGCTAAAATAGAAAAGTTTGTTTATTACGGAATGATTTATTATTACTTAATGTATTTATTTACGTGTTCAAATGTTTGTATTCTTGAATGGTTTCCTGTTTTGAAATCAGTTAATGATATCTGAGATGATTACGAATTGATTTACTGCTACTAAATAAGTTCATTTAAGTATCAATGTTTTTGTGTCCTTGAAAATTATTACTTGTTTAATGTTTCGAAAGTAGTTTACTGTCCATATCTGAGAGGGTTATAAATCCATCACCCTTCCTTAACCATCTCAGATGCATCCGGTAATAGTTGCATGGATTCTCGATGTTTCAGGAATTGAGGTTTGGCCAGTGGTTTGGTCAAACAATCCGCTATCATATCTTGTGTTGGACAATAACGAAGATCTAGTATTCCGTCTTCTTTCATCTCTTTTATTGCGTAATAGCGAACATCGATATGTTTGGTTCGCTTTGAGAATTTTTCGTTCTCCACCATCTTGATGACGCTCTGGTTGTCTTCATACAGTATTACTGGTAAGTTTTGTTTTAGTTCCAGGTCTGCTAACAGCTTTATTATCCAGGCAATTTCCTGTCCTGCACTAGCTGCAGCAACGAATTCAGCTTCTGCCGATGAATAGGCAATGCAATTTTGCCTTTTCGTAAACCACTCTATGGGACTATTTCCCAGCATGAATAGGTTTCCAGTAGTCGATTTTCTCGTTCTTGTGTCCCCTGCCCAATCGGAGTCAGAAAATCCGATTAACTTTGGTTCGTTATTTGTGTTCAATGTCAAATTTAAAGTTTTTGTAATGTTCAGGTAACTTATTACGCGTTTCACACCGTTCCAGTCTTTTAGGCATGGAGTTTCACATCTTCTGCTGAGTATGTTAACAGCGGCTGATATATCTGGACGCGTAATGGTTCCTATATATAACAACGATCCTATCGCTTGTCTGAATTTCGTATTGTTAGGCAATAAATTTTCTTCGTCTTCTAATTTGTGAAAATCGGCATCCATGGGAGTGCTTACAGGTTTTGCGTGTACTGAATTAAATTTTCTTGCGAGTTCTTCTATTTTTAATCTTTGATTCAGTTTATACCCGTTTTCTGATTTGTTTATTTCCATGCCTAAATAGTGAGATACTTCCCCAAGGTCCTTTAATTCAAATTCTTCCTGTAAAGCTTTTATTATTTTTTCAATAGTTTCATTTTCACCGCCTATCAAAATGTCGTCAACATAGACTGTTACGTAAGTTGAAATTTTGTTCTCTTTTCGTGTATATAGACATGTGTCCACGGTGCTTTGTTGAAAGTTTAAATTTTTTAAAGATTGTGCGATTTTTTTATTCCAGGTTCTGGCTACCTGTTTGAGTCCGTAGATGGATTTTTTCAGTTTACAGACTTTGTTTTCTGAATTTTTCTCAATGTAGCCCTCCGGTTGTTTCATGTACACTTCATCTTCTAGCTCACCGTAGAGAAAAGCTGTGTCTATGTCTATGTGCCTCACGTTCAACTTCTTATATGCGGCTGCTGTCAAAAATGTTCTGATGGTTGTTTGTGACACTACTGGGGCGAAAGTCTCATCATAGTTTTCCCCATATTTTTGACTAAACCCTTTGGCTACAAAACGTGCTTTGTACTTTTGAGTGTTCCCGTGACTGCCTAATTTCTTTTTGAATGTCCATTTGCAACCTATAACCTTTTTGTTAGGTGGAGGATCCACTAATTCCCATGTGTTGTGTTTTCTCAGCGAATTTATTTCCGCTTGTGTGGCTTTAAGCCAATTTTTCTTTTCTTTGGGATTATTTATTTCCAGTATTTCATTCCAACTAGTGGGTTCTGTCATATCATCATTTTTTACATAACAGGCATATCTGTCTGGTGGTACCCCCCTGTTCGATCTTTCGGATCTTCTTGGTTCATTGGTCGGTTGTTTGGGTGCGGTTGGTTCTTCGGTTGTGTTGTTTATCTCCGTTTCAATGTAATTTTTGTCGTCATATGAGTTTTCTGTCTCTTTACTTTCTTTTAGGTTAATTTTGCTATTTTCTATGAATTTCACTGTTCTGCCAATTACAATTTTATTTTCTTTAGTATATACGCGATATCCTTTTGAGTTGTTATCGTATCCTACAAAAATCTCTTCCTGAGCCCTGTCGTCCAATTTTCCTCGATGTTGTTTATTCACGTATACGTAAGCTTTGCATCCGAATGTTCGCAAATAGTGCAAATTCGGTTTGCGATTAAACCATAACTCAAATGGGGTTTTATTTGTCAATCTTGTTGGTAAGCGATTTTGTAAATGATTCGCGGTGTTAATTGCTTCTCCCCAAAATCTTTGTGGCAGATCTGCTTCTCTCAGTAGGCTTCTCGTCATGTCTAATAGCGACCTATTTTTTCTCTCCGCAATGCCATTTTGGCTCGGGCAATACGGCACGGTTAATTGATGTTTAATGCCCCTTTTCCTTAGGTAATCCTCTATCCCTCTATTTATGTACTCTCCTCCGTTGTCGAATCTTATTGCTTTCGGATATATCCCGAACTGATTTCGAACCATAGCTAAATTCTCGATTAGTTTATCCTGTACTTCATCTTTATGTTTTAATAAGTATATTACGGTAAATCTAGAGTAGTCGTCAATGAAAGTTACAAACATTGTTTTACCACCTATTGTGGGGGTTCCTATCGCTGTGCATACGTCCGTGTGCACTAGATCGAGTACTCTACCTGTTTTGTTTCTATACACTGTTTTGGGATAGGGAGCATCGCTTGTTTTTGTTTGTATGCACGTTTCGCATGTTATTCCATGATTGCAATTATTTAGTTTTATGCCATAGGCTTAGTCGTCTTTAACCATTTCTTTTATGGAATTATAATTTCTATGCCCTAGGCGTTTGTGCCAAAGTTCCAGGCAATCTTTATTTTTGCATTCATGTGCCATGTTTACTATATTCCTATTTGTATTTTCTAATAATTCAACTTCGTATAGGTTATTTTTAATTTTTGCCTCCAAGTAGATTTTCCCATTTCGGGACAGCGTGCATCGATCTTTATCAAATAATAATTTATACCCATTCTTTGTGGCTTTACTTACTGAAATTAAATTAGATTCTAGCTCCGGTACATACAACACTTCTTTCAACGTAATTTTATTTATGCCTCCAGCGGATGTTTTTGTCGTGAATGTAGTTTCTCCTGTACCTAGCGAGTTTAGAGTTTTGCCGTTGGCAATTATGACCGTTTTTTTTTTTGGTGTCATTTAATTTAGTAAAGTCATCTTTATTGTTTAGGATATGTGAAGATGAACCAGAATCAATAATCCAGGTTTGTTTTCCTGCTTTGTCAATTAGAAAGGCTGCGTCGCTGCTTTGATCTGGTTTTGTTTCCTTATATTCCCTCTTATTTACTGATTCGCGGTCAGTGTTTCCTATGTGGTTATCCGATTGTTGATAACACAACGATGATGAGTAATGTTTGTTTTTGTGTATTTGGGTGATTGTTTCGATTTTTCAAATGCCAACATTCTCTGTACGTGTGATTTCTTAATTTGCAATATGTGCACTGTTTATCTTTTTTAAAAATATCATTTGGATATCTCTTTTGCGTTTTAAACGCTTTTGTTGAATTTTCACCCTGGTCTGTGTTTTCGACCCTTCTGTTGTACTCAACTGTTAATTTACTTCTAATAAATTGTGGTGTAAGCTCGTCCTCATTCCGTGATTCAAGTGCAGTAATTAAAGTATTATAGCTAGGGGATAGCGAACACAGCAATAAAGCTGAAAGATAGGAGTCGCTAATTGTTTCCCCGATCGCTGAGAGTTTGTCTATTAGTTCTAGAATGTATGTTATATGTTTGATTAGGTTCCCGTTTTCTTGGAGCTTGGCTCCATAAAGCTTTCTTAACAAAAATAATTTACTAGAGAGGTTCGCCCGTTCGTGTATCGTTTTAAGTGCGTTCCAAGTGTCTCTGGCTGTGTTAAGCCCTTTTACATGGACGATTTGAGAATCTTCAATTGACAGGTTAATTATGGCTCTGGCCTTCCTGTCCTTTTTCTCCCAATCGGTTGTGACTGGCGTGGGCCTATCTTCGCTAATTAAGTTGAACAAGTCTTCTCTAATCAGTAACATCTCAGTTTTAAATTTCCAATTGCTGTAGTTACTAGCGTTAAGTTTTTCTACAAGCTGTATCTCACGTGATGCGGCCATTTTACTAGTTATTTTGGTTTTGTTGGTAAAGAGGAATTGCTGTTTTATTATTTTATGTAAAACTTCTTATATATATCTAGTTTTCTTCAATTGTTTAACATTTCATATATATCAACAAAAAGACAATGCACAATATTTATTTTATCATCAAATAACTGGTGAACTATATCTTTCAATAATTTTCAACAATTTCTTTTTAATGTGCATACCTCTATGGCCAGTAGTTTTTTTTTCACAAATATTATTTATCTACTAAAATGCAGACTTTTTCAGTCTCGGAATCAAATTGTTGGCAAAAAAGCCATCTCTGCTCTGTACAGTAAGTTACGCGCGCTAATACTTAGATAAATAAATAAATATTATTTTGTTTCTGGCCATGAAAATACATTTAAATATAATAATAATATAGGTAATTTCTTACCTTTATCTTTCTTCAGCAGCAACAATCCTCTTATTGCAGCTTGACACACATTTTAAATGCAGTGGGCACTAGTTATCCATATTGCACGAAATCCTATAGTGCATGAATAGAAAAGTGGATGTTTAATATTTTATCTTATTTATAAATGATTCCACTCTTGACCCTTTTCTTTGGTTTAAGAAATTATATTAGTATAACTTTAAGTTTACATTTTGGCTAAAACTTTACATAACGTTGCTTTTTGCAGCAACAATTTTAATATTACATCCCTTTTGATTGAGATAAACAGAGCAACTAACTTAATAATAAAAAAGTTTTTCTTGAGTCCTTTAGAGTTCTATTTGATGACGATGATGTTGACGTCACACAGCTGCATCATGCGTGGGTTGATATATGAACAAATTTCACAAACATATTTCTCATATTAATATCATTATTTATTTGTAATTGTATAACTTGAGTAGGATAATTTAGCTAAAATAGAAAAGTTTGTTTATTACGGAATGATTTATTATTACTTAATGTATTCATTTACGTGTTCAAATGTTTGTATTCTTGAATGGTTTCCTGATTTGAAATCAGTTAATGATATCTGAGATGATTACGAATTGATTTACTGCTACTAAATAAGTTCATTTAAGTATCAATGTTTTTGTGTCCGTGAAAATTATTCCTTGTTTAATGTTTCGAAAGTAGTTTACTGTCCATATCTGAGAGGGTTATAAATCCATCAGATTCGTCTTAACGGACCGATGGTTATAGGTTAGGTTTTGTTTTTATAAATTCAAAATGGCAGGCGTAAAATACAAAATGGCGGTAGAGACGAAAAAAAAGTTTACGCACCCTATTGAGCGGCATATCATTGGATAGGTCTTTCAAAATGAAGACGATGTTTCATTGACTATTTTACAGTCAGAAGCTCCATTAAAATATTATACAACCTGGAAGTTGTGTATGTAGGATCTCTAGCTTTATTACAACTCTAACCATCATAGACACCTATAGACGTCATCAAAACAGTGTTTATAGATAGGAACTAACAATTAAACACAACTTAAAAGTCATCAATACAAGTAAATAAAAAAATAGGTAAGTAATATAATAAAAAAAAATTAAGTCAATTCCAACTTAGGTCAATAGGAGAATTTTTTTTCTCCCATTCTTCTTTCCTCTTGAGTGGCGCTTAAAATGCCTTGATCAAGAAGAGGGCTCTCTCGATTATTGAAAATTAATTAATTTAATTTAATTAATGAATTAATATTTGAAAAAAAAACTGGATTAACACAATTGTCATCTACTACAAGTTAAAAAAAAATTATTTGAGCCTGATTAGATGAATAATAAGTATTTTATTAACGACTGAAAATTTGAACAAGATATATACAGCGAAAGTGTGGGCTAATAGTAGGAATTGAAAAAATAGTGTCACATTGATGAGAAATAATTAATTAGTTCGCTTTTTACGCAGTCGGGATTTTTTGATTTTTTAAATTTGTTTATGTATCATAAGCATTTGCGAATTTTTGAAAATCTCACTATAGAATGAGCAATACCATGTATCTTTATATTGTAAAGCAATAACATGTCTGTGAGTAATACTGACGTCACAATGACGGTGGCAACACTTAACCAATACATTTCGATTTTACTGCAATTTTTTAATTCCTAAACAATTTCAATAGTTACATCGTCGAATAAGAAAAAAATGTTCTTTCAACCGCAAGTTGTTTGAAAACGGTATCTCAGATTACTAACTTTTTATGGTTTTAAAAATAATTTTCAATCATGATTGCAAAAAAAAAAAAAAAAAAAAAAAAAAATCTATTTATATCAAGTGCAGCTCGATTACAAAAGATTAACCCTTTTTGCACTTCAAATTAATACAAATGGTTCATAATTTGTTTCTGACTAATATTCCATACCGAAATTAAAACTTCATCATTAAATAATACAAATAAAACGCAAATTCAACACACATGTAATCGAACTACGCGCTTAAACTGTCAAGTAGCTACTTTTAATATATTAACTTAAAAAACAGTTTTGTACTTTAATATATATAATTAGTTAATGCAAATAGGCTTTTATAAACAGCATTTTTTATGTAAAAAAAAGAAAAAGGCCTTAATTTTTTGCGCTCCAAACCTGTTAATTAATTATGGAATTTTTAAATTTGGGAGTTCTTGGTACGCCCTGCAATTTACTGGCAATTATTTTTATCGATTGATGAACTATCTGATTAATATTTTTATTCAACGAGTTCTTTTTCAAATTAATGTAGTTAAAACAAATTAACTGGAATTTTAAAGTGGCAAAAATATTGTTAAAGAATTTAAAGTAATTTAAAAAAGAAATTAGTGATATTTGATTTACAGACAATTTATTATAAAATAAACTTCAGAAATATAACATAATTTATGTTCCCATAGTAAGGACAAAGAAAATATTTATCAACTATAGTTTATTTTTTCTGCTATATGTAAATTTAAAAAAAAGTAAGATGAAAAAAAGATAATGTTTACGGTTGAAACTCATAATAGCGATAAGAATTTTCGATAATAACAAACTTTAATTCGAGTTAATGAAAAAAAAAATCTTCAAGTTGAATACCAAACTAACTACTGAACAACTTTCCTCTTATCAGAAGCTAGAAATCAAATCAATATATTGGATAATAAATCTTGCATTAAAACTTGTTAGTGATAATTGAAAAGTAACTGAAGTGAAATACAAGAATCATCAAGTAGAAACCATTATTGGATTAAACAATTCGATAACTATATATTTTTTTATGCGCTTAATAATAACAATAACAATCATTATCTTCATTAAATTATCTAAGCTGAAAATTTTATCCTTCTGCAGGTTGTAATAAAATGTTTAAAAAAATACTTTTGAGTAATATTTTTCGAGTAGAAAATTGTTAATTCATATATAATAAACCAATTAATGTGAAGAAATACTTAAAAAAGAAAGACATGCCATTGTGGATTAATATTATAAATGCAATTGTTTAACCCTTTAGTGCGCAGCTTTGGATATATGCAAACAACAGTGTTTTGAATTTAATAGATTTTTTTATTCGTATGTGCCTAATACACACCAGAAAATTAAAATAGCAATATCTATTTTAAATAATAACAGACTTTCCGTATTTAAATAAAGCGAAATTAACCATTGAAACTTTCTGGTGTAATGTCAAATTCTCTGGACTACGTAATTTCTAGAACGTATTCTATCATGAGAATTAAAGGCTTAAAGGTTAAGCTTTATAAAATAAATAATTGTATAAAATCAGGTATTTGGAGACATACTTATTAAAGTATTTACTAATTTGCATTATTTTAGCGCAAAACAGCCACACGACAGTAATTTTTACTTGTATTGCAGATGTGCAACAGAAGAAAAGATTGACGTATTATATGAATAATTAATCTCTGATTTTTTCATTATTTTTCCTGTGTAATAAACCTTTCAGAGAATCAAGAATAATATTTTCGAAACAAAATAAAAATCGCGCGTTTAAGGGTTAAGTTATTCAAGGGGCTTTTAGTGCTGACAATTAAATGAAATATGTTTAGAGAGGCGTTCTTTCTTTCTTTTTTTTACATTGGAGGAAACCATTTTAGATCAACTTTTAATCCCCTTGAAAATCTATAGTTGATTTTTATAAATTATTAGAATCAACAGTTAACTAAGGATCGACCGGAATAAGGTTTTAAAGTTCGAAACCGAAACAAAATTTCGGTAATATTCCTATTTTCAGCCGAAAACAAAAACGAAAATGTCCAAAACTTTTTTTACTAATTAATACGTACACAAATATACATAATTATTAATTAATTATATATATACGTGTGGACCAAGTTGCCTCTGACCAAAACTTTTAATTTTCATATAAAGTAAAATTTAATAAATTCATCAACGACACAAAATAAATTTATAATTATACGAATTTCATCTAATTAAAAAATGTTTTAGATATAAATACCCCGATTTAACTTTTATAATGATTTTTGTAAATGAACGTCTGTTATACTAGAACTTGCTTAAAGAGTACTCGAAACACTTTTGCGGTTTCAAACTAAAAAAATTCTGTTACTATTATCAGTCTGCAGATTTTAAAGAACACGTGAAAAGCGCCTTCGAAGTTTAGTGATATATGCATTGCTTGCTTTATAATTTGCACTCACATCTTGAGTCAGTCATGACTGATAATTATAAACATTGAAGTTCATAGCAATACATAAAGATTGTTTCATTAAAGAGTAATGTTGGAAAATTTCGAAGGAAGAAATTAGATTGTTCAAATACAGGTAGTTTCGGTCAATTTTCAGTCCGGCCGAATTTTTGCCAGTATTTTCGCCGAAACTGGTATTTTGGGCAGAAACTGAAACCGAATTTTCGGTCGATCTCTAGTTATAACACACATTTTAAAGTAAGAAGGAGTAGGAGGATGCCCCATGCTTTGTCTTTGCATGAAAGTTTTGAGTTAGTATTATATGTTGTACAGATTTCTAATTAAATTTGGCGATTATGTGCTTAAAGCACAAAATTTATATTTACAGTAAACTCCCGACTATTCGGCCCTCCGTACTATCCGGCCTAGTAAAAAGTTCCAAACGGCTGAGACAGGCAGGTTCCCGTCCGTAGGTAAGTGCTGACACACGACAGAAAGGAGCAAAAAGGGATTGCAAAATGCAATAACAGAGAGTTCAAAACATAGTAATTTCAAAGTCTTGGAACATTCTTTTGGACCATAAAGGTGGATATAAACCCGTGTGGGGAAATTGAAGTGGAAGATGAGAACGATAAGTTTCATTCGTTGATGAAAAATATACCTGGCTCTGACGATGTCAGTGGAGAGGACATTACAGAATGGATAGCAAACGACGATGTTAATGAATTAACTGGCAACGATATTGTAGAAATAGTGACACGGGGAGAAGTAACAGAAGAAAAACAGGAGGAAGATGGCAGGAAAAATCTCATCCCACATTCGGAATGGTTCAAGACAATTGAGGCAGCACTACAGTACATTAGTCAGCCGGAGGAAGCTGCTTACGTAATCATCTGCTTACGTAAATCGAGGGACATTGCGCTGCGGAAGAGGGCTAACAGAGGAGTAGTCATCTATCATGAACTTTTTCAAACACTAAAAACTGTAAGTTTTGACTCTTTTATCTTATGCATAACAGTTCATATTTGTGCAATCATTTAGTAATAAACAGTAAAATAAGATTTCTTCATTTTTTTTACGAATTAGGCTCACGTTTTACGTTAATCTTCTGATTATTTTGAAACTGTATGTACTGCATATATGAAACTTATGTGTAACATGTGTTGTTAATATCATGGCGGAGGAAGGACAGGAAGGGAGTAAATATTTACAGAACTCCGGCCTATCCGGATTTTTTGTTATCCGGCCTACCCTTCCGCCACATTAGGCCGGATAGTCGGGAGTTTACTGTATTTTTTAATTTTTTTGCTTGAACTTTTGGAGGCTATAAAATGAAAAAAAAATTCTAAACATGATTGATAAGTTTTTAAATGTGAAAAGTGCTTAATATTTGTAATCAAGGAGTTCTTTTTTCAAAATGATACAGCTGAAACAAATTGACTGAAATTTTAAATTAAAATGGCAAAAATTTACAGAAATGTTAACAGAATGTTTACAGAAATTTATTCATATTCAATTTACAAGCAATTTCTTATGAAATAAACTACAGAAATATAACCTAATTTATATTATCATAGTGAGGATAAAAAAAAGTATTTACCCGCTATAATGGAATTTTTCCGCTATAAGTAGATTTAAAAAAAAGAAGAAAAAATGATGTTTTTAGCGATTTAAACTCATATTAGCCGTAACAATTTTCGATAATAATGAACTTGAATTCGAGTGAATAAATAAATAAATAAATAAATAAAAAATAAATAATCAATATATTGTATAATAAATTTTGCATTAAAACTTGTTAGGGATAATCAAAAAGTAACTCAGGTGAAATAAAAGAATAATCTAGCAGAAACGATTATTGGATTAAGCAATACAGTAGCTTTCTTTGCTATACATTTCCATGCGAATAATAATAGTAATAATAATAATAATTTTGTTGTATCTGCATCTTCGTTAAATCCTCTAGCTAAAAATTTTGTCTTTCTGCAGATTGTAATAATAATATATATTCTATATATTATCATTGTTATAAAATTATTTAATTTCTCAATGTAGATTAAATGGGTAAGGTAATAGAATATATTGAAAGCATTTTATTAACATTTAATTAATTTAATTTTTTTGAATAATGATATATAGTATGGTATTATTTATATATTAGGATTTGTGTGGTAATGCAGTTGATATATTTTAAATTCATTAGCTTTTATTTGTTTCATCTTGTGACATTTGAATAATAATAATAGTTTTAAAATAACATAATAGATGGCAGCACCAAAATTTTGTTAGAGTAATAATTTTAATTTTTTACACCAGGTGGTATTGAACGCTGCATATTGGCAATATTGTAAAATAGAAATTAAACAATTTAAGTGTTTTTAGGTATTTTAAATAATGTAATTATTTTGTATTTATATTATATTAATTGAATTTATCACGGTATTTTAAAATGAATTAACTGAATCCATAGGTTTTAATTTCTGTGTTAACTTAACTGTTTAATTCACCTTAATCTTATCGTACTTTTGGATACCATGTGCAGGAAGATATTTTGAAAACAACTGGGATTTTATTCGGTATGTTGTGTAATATTTCTATTTTTTATGCTATAAATTAAATATTTAAAAGGTTGTATTGTTTTTTCCATTTCATGCCATTTGATATTATTCTGTTTCATTTTGAAACTATTCTCTTGGTCATATTGGTTGTTTGAGTACAGGATAAATTTTTTTTTCAGCTTTTAGCTTTTTTCTCACAGAAAACAACAGATTTGCTTATATCATTGAATTCTGTACTCTTGAAAAAGTAATTCAATATATAAGTTTTTCAATTATTTTTTTCGGTATCCATATTCTCCCTTTTTTCTTCCATATTAATTCTTGTAATTAAGTATAAGGCACTTTATTTTATACATACAGTTGTATATTATAGGTTTGTGGTATCCATTTTTATTGTCATTTAATTCACAATATTGCGGTTTTTGATGATGGTCGGTAATGTTTAATTAATGGTTATAAATATATATACCGGGTGTCCCAAAAAGGGCTGACTGATTTTAAAATTCAATAACTTCCAAACGGTGACAGATATTAAAAATATTCTTGCAGGAGGGTTATGCATAAAGTCAAAAGTTTTATTACAGTGATTTTCGATTTTAGTTCAAATTACAAACAATAGATGGCGCTGTAAGCAATAGTCGCTAAATACAGGGTCGATTTTTGGTCCTTTCTGTTGTTCCATGCAGAAAAAGGAGATGGAAATGTATTAACCGGGCCACGAAGTACCAAAAATCGAACCTGAATTTAGCCTCTATTGATCGCAGCGCCATCTATTGTTTGTAATTCGAACTAAAATAGAAAATCACTGTAAAAAAACTTTTGACTTTATGCATAACCCTCCTGCAAGAATTTTTTTAATATCTGTCACCGTTTGGAAGTTATTGAATTTTAAAATCAGTCAGTCCTTTTTGGGACACCCGGTATATAGCCATAATATATATTTAAAAAGAAAATTTTGAGTTAATGTGTGATAAACCAATTAATGTGAAGAAATGCAGTGGGTGATCGGTT
Source organism: Maratus speciosus (assembly GCA_963932465.1). Classification (NCBI taxonomy): domain Eukaryota; kingdom Metazoa; phylum Arthropoda; class Arachnida; order Araneae; family Salticidae; genus Maratus; species Maratus speciosus. The sequence goes on along the minus strand of OZ010792.1, from coordinate 373,035,061 downwards.
AACGAACTTAATCCGTTCCAAAACAGTGTTCGCTAACCGAATTGTTCGTTAACCGATCATAGATTTAGTACAGATTTGTAAAGGAATTCACTTAATTTGTTCTTAAAAACTAAAAACCATGTAAAAGATAATATAAATCTTCCCTTTATAATAGGGTTGATATACGTCCTTATTTACTATGGACAAATCATATTTTGATGGCTTTGTCCGTATCTTGGCGTATTTAAAAAAAATAATAAATAAAAAAAAATAAATGACACGTGCTTTGTAAAAACTTTTAGAATTACGAGTACATTCATTAACTACGGCATTAAATCATATCAGTTTGTCATTTTGACGTTTCAAAAACTCCTTAGTTCTATAAATGACCGTGTTTACAGCAGGGCCCGATAAAGTTTAAATGGAGCCTAGAGCTTGTTAATAATTTGTGAACGAAATTACAATTATAATAATTAATTTGAAATTAAAAATATTTCTTTAAAAAGGGACACTAAATATAAAAATTAATGTTTCTAATTTGATCATTCTAATTTGGGGGAGGGGGCGGGACTAAAATTTAGAGCCCGAACCCCGGTAGCCCATGAATCAATTAGGCCATACGTATGCAACTGTTAAAATGTTCTCTAAGTCGACAATAGATGCAATTAAATACAGCTCGGCAAATCTGAAACACAGCATATCTTCTTGACTTTATTTTGTGAAGTGTTCGTTATCCGAACATAAAAATCTCTCGCGAAAGTGTTCGTAAACCGATCACCAAAACTGTACTTAAAAAAAAATAAGGCATGTCACAATAAATCTATATAATAAATGCAATTGTTTAAGTTATTGAAAGCTTTTCCAGTACTGACAATTAAATAAAATACGTTTAGAGGAGGCGTTCTTTCTTCATTTATATTTCTTTTCTTTTTCTTTAACATCGGAGAAAGTTAATTTTAAATCAATTAAACTTCCAATCACATTGGAAATCAATATTTGATTTTTTTAAATTATTGTTGTCAATAATTATTCTAACTCACGTTTTAAAATTCGACCGAGTACGTTCATACTCCCATGCTTTGTCTCACCACGAAAGTTTTGAATAACATGTTAAAAGATTATACTGTCTATTGTACAGGTTTAAAATAAAAATTTGCGATTATATGGTTAAAACACAAAATTCATTTTAATTTTTTACTTGAACATTTGGAGACTATAAAACAAGAAAAAAAAAGCTGAACACAACACTATCAGTTATTTTTATTAGCTGTTTCCTCTCATTTGAACTTGAGATTCTTTAATATTTTTATTCAACGAGTTGTTCAAAATTCTTGAAATTTTAACACATCGGCCGATAAGTTCCCGGTCTGACACACAGATGGCGGCACAAATACAGAATTAATATTCTGTTTAGTAGGTACTAACCTTAAAAAGGTAGCTGTAAACATTTTATGACTATCTGAGGGTGCTTCAAAAGTTACAGTGGTTTTAGTGAAACAACTTTTTGCATTTTCAAAACAATGAAAAAAAAAAAGAATTTCGTGTTTTGATAAAACATTGCTATTTGATGGGGGAAAACACCATGGAAACAAAAGCTTGGTTTGATAAATGTTATCCGGACTCTGCTTTAGGAAAATCGACCATTATTGACTGGTTTGCTGAATTTAAACGTGGTCGTACAAACATCGATGATGCGCAACGCTCTGGTCGTCCAAAAGAGGTGGTTATACCGGAAAACATAACAAAAGTCCACAAAATTGTTTTAGAAAACCGTAAAGTGAAGTTGCATGAGATAGCTGACACTCTAAATGTATCAAAAGAACGCGTAGGCTTTATTTTGCGTGAACATTTGTCTATGAGAAAGCTGTTTTCGAAGTGGATGCCGCGTCCCCCCCCCCTTCACCCTGTCACAGGTCTTTGGCTACGACGGCAAAATTGCACGAATTACACTTAAAATTACTTCCGCACCCACCCTATTCTCCAGATTTGGCCCCCAGCGACTTTTACCTTCGCAGACCTGGAAAAAAAAAAATGCTTGCCGGCAAGAGTTTTGGCTCGAATGGCGAGGTGATCGCCGAAAGAAATGCCTATTTTGAGGCCAAAGATAATTCGATCTTCAAGAAAGGTATTGGAATGTAAGAGAGGCGCTGGAATGATTATATCGCTCTTAAAGGAGACTATGTTGATGAAGGAAATTGAATTTCACCAAAAAAGTTGTGTTTTCTTCATTAGACCGGGGACTTATCAGCCGATGTGTTAAACTAAAATGGCAAAAGTAATGTTTTTAGAAATTAGTCATATTTGATTTGCAAACAATTTATTATAAAATAAACTACTAAAATGTAAAGCAATTTATGTTCTCATAATGATATTGAATGAGGACAAATGAAACATTTATCAGCTATAATTGAATTTTTCTGCTATAAGTAACTAACAGTAAGAAATATGTAAAACGAAAAGAGAATGTTTGCGATTGAAACTCATAATAGTGATAAGAATTTTCAACTATAATAAACTTTAATTCTAGTGAATGAAAAAAAAAAATCTTTCAAGTTGAATACCAAATTAATAAAAAGGACTCGACAACTCTCTTCCTATCATAAGATAGAAATAAAATCAATATATTGGATAACAAATTTTGCATGAAAACTTGTTAGTGATAATAGAAAAGTAAACTCAAGTGAAATAAAAGAATCATCAAGTAAAAAACAATTATTGGATTAAACAATCTAGTAACTTATAAAGGTGTATATAAATATTATACTACAGACATACAATAAATACAATAAATCCAACTGGAGTGAAAAATTAGCCAGAGCCAGGAATCGAACCCGGGACTACCTCGGGTTCGATTCCTGGCTCTGGCTAATTTTTCACTCCAGTTGGGTTTATTGTATTTATTGTATGTATGTCTGTATAATATTTATATATACCTTTAACATTTAAATGCAGACGTTATTTATGTGTGTATGTGTGTTTTAATATACAGGGTGTCCACTCTCAACGGTGTCCAATGGCTAATTCCTAAACCGTTAGTCATAGACATATAGTTCCAATTACAAAAATGTTTTAAATGAGGTAAAGAAGTATTTTAGAAGCGAATTCGGTTAATAAACACATTATTATTATTATTTTTTTTAATTACGAAATTTAAATTTTTATACGGCCTCCGGGTCCTGTAAGTTATATTTAGTAATATTTTCCTATTACACTGACAAGTAAGACACAAAAAGTCCCGTTATTCTACGATTAAAACTGACCGAGTAATAGCTGTTTAAAGTTGGAGCTTATTTTTTGCTACGAAATAGGGGTAATTCACAAATTCAGTAGAAATATAAATAGTCGTCAGATATTATATATATGTATATATATTTGAGACTGAAATTAACATTGCAATCTAAATCTAAAATATAAAATCATTCTGAAGTATTAATGCAAAATATACAGCTTGTTCTAAACTCATAAGAGGAAAAAATAACAGAATTTTCCTTAAATAAAATGGTGAAAAGCAACAGCCTTAATTCTTTACAAAATTATCCATATTTTAAAATGCTATAGATTACACTAGGCTGCGAAATTTGAGCTGTGTCATGTTTCTAGCTTTTGATAATTGATTCTGGTATATTTTGTAGCGCTGAATCCGAAAATGACTTTCATTTTTAACTATCACGTCACGAATTTTCGCAAATCGTAAATTTCAAAGTTAAAATTGAACCCCCCCCCCCCCCCCCCCTCCTCCTCCCAAGACCACCAACTCATCGGATCGCTGAGCCGTTTAGCTGTAAGAATACCAGTATAAGACAAAAAGAAATCAATAAATTATTGATTTAAATAAAAGTAAATTGAATAAAAGGAGTTTTACACCTATTTTATAGTATCAGATTTTGTCCATTTTTAAACTTTGAAATTTCTGATTTACGAAAATGTCTAACACGATGGTTAAAAATGAAGATCCTTTTCTGATTCAGCGCTAAAAAGTACATAAAATTCAATTATCAAAAGTTGAAAAACACAACCATCTCCTCTATTTTACAGTATCAGATTCTTACTATTTTTTAACTTTGAAATTTACGATTTGCGAAAAATCCTGACATGATGGTTAAAAATGAAGGTAATTTTCGGATTCAGCGCTAAAAAATACATAGAAATCAATTTTAAAAGCACGACCATCGCAGGCTTATGTTATCTAATTTAAAACTTTTTCTTAAACTTGTTGGTGGTGATCTATTCAAAATCTTTTGTGTAATCCTGTAAAATAAGTATAAATAGTAAGCAGTGAAAATCATAATAATATTTCATTGTCCTCAGACTTACGTCAGTATGTAAAATTTACCACGATCGGATATTTTAAAGTGAATTAAAGTTGGAGTAAAAATTTTGAACTGGAAACGTATACATACGATCGTTTCAAGTTAAATAAAAGATTTTCGAATAATATAATTTTTGTTACAAGAAATCATGAAAAGGAACAATCTCAAATCCTTATGAAATGAAACATATGTTAAAATACAATTATTTTAACCAGTCTAAAGTTTCATTAATAAAAGTTAACTCTATTTTAATACTTGTAATACAAGTTTTTTCAAAGCGGAGATGCACCTTCGAATACTTTAAACACTTTGAATACAACCCCTCGAAACATGGTCGAATTCGTCTGTATTCAGGTACAGAAAAGTGGTATAAGTCATGAATTCCAAAGTTTCATAACTCTGTCAATTTTAGTGTTATATGAACGGGACTTTTTTTGTCTTTCTTTTTGGTGTAACAGGGAATTTTTACTAACTATCACTTATAGGACCGGAGGACCGCATAAAAAAAATTTAATTTCGTAACTTTTTAATAAATATTTTTCTTGACCCAAATCGATTTAGAAATACTTCTTTACCTCATTTAAAACATTTTTGTAACTGGAACTATATGTCTACACCGTTGAGAGTGGACACCGTGTATATAGTGTAGTATGTGTGTTTTATTATAATCTAGAACTTTTTTTTGTTATATATTTTTATGCGCTTACTACTACTAATGATAATAACCAGTGTTGAATTCAGACACTTTTCTCCGGGAGGGATTTGTGTGGCTCCGGGGGGGGGGGCACATTATAGAGTTCCAGGGGGGAAATTGCACTTTTTGACCATTGAAAATACAAAATCTTAAATCTTCCGGGGGACATTTCATTGCTCCGGGGGAGGGGAATGTCCCCCCGGGCCAGCCCCTGAAATCAACACTGTTAATAATAACAATAATAATAATAATTTAGTTGTATCTTCGTGAAATAATGTAGCTAATAATTTTGTCATTCTGCAGATTGTAATAGAGTATTTAACAAATACTTTTAAGATTTTCTTTTTTAAACAAAAATTTGAATTTATGTATGATAAACCAATTAATATGAAGAAATACTTAAAAAAAGACATGTCCATATGAATGAATATAATAAATGCAATTGTTTAAGTTATTTAAAGTCTTTTTTAGTGCTGACAATTAAATGAAATGTGTTTAGAGAGGCGTTCTTTCTATCCTTATTTTTCTGTTCTTTTATTTCTTTCTTTAACATAAGAGAAAATAATTTTAAATCAACTTTCAGTCACCTTGAAAATCAATATTTGATTTTTATAAATTATTGTTGTCAACAGTTATTGTAACTCAAGTTTTAAAATACGAAGAAGTACGCTCGTACCCCCATGCTTTGTGTCTGCACGAAAGTTTTGAATAACATGTGCTGTTAAAAGATTTATTATCTGTTTTACATGTTTATAATTAAACTTTGAGATTATGTATTAAACAACAAAATTAATTTTTTTAAATTTTCTGTTTGAAAGTTTGGAGACAATAAAACAAGAAAAAAAAATGTAAATATAATAAAACTATCAGTTATTTTTATTGGCTATTTCCTCTCGTTTTAAACTTGAAAATTGTTTAATACTTTTACTCAACGAGTTACTAAAAATACCACAGTTAAAACAATTTAAGCTGAAATTTTTTAAAGTAAAATGGCAAAAGTAATGTTTTTAGAAATGAGTCATATTTGGTTTACAAACAATTTATTATAAAATAAACTACTGAAATGTAAGCAATTTATGTTTTCATAGTGATATTGAATGAGGACAAAGAAAATATTTATCAGCTATAATTGGATTTTTCTGTTATATGTAAATAACAATAAAAAAGTAAAATGAAAAAAGAATTCTTGCGATTGAAATTCACAATGTTCATAAGAGTTCTCGATACCAACGAATTTTAATTCGAGTGGACGAAAAAAAAATCTTCAAGTTGACTACCAAACTAATAAAAAACCCTCAACAAATTTCCTCTTATCAGAAGCTAGAAATCAAATCAATATATTGGATAAATAAATCTTGCATTAAAACTTGTTAGCGATAATCGAAAAGTAACCGAAGTGAAGTAAAAGGATCATCAAGTAGAAACAATTATTGGATTAAACAATTCCGTAATTTTTTTTGTCGGTACATTTTTATGCGCTTCAAAAATTATTTATTTATATCTTGGTTAAATCATCTAAGCTAATAATTTTGTCCGCCTTCATGTTGTAATAGAACGTTTAAAAATAGTTTTTGAGTAATATTTTTTGAAAAAATAGTGAGAGTTCAAATATAGTAAATCAGAATGAAAAATAGGAAAAGAAAAAACTCATCTGGGAATCAATATAAGTTTAATTGTTTAAGTTACTCTCCTGCCATAACTATTTAATAAATATCCCTAACCGGCGGTGGAAATGTCGGAGTGGGAAAAATATATTTTCTAAAGCAAGGTAAATTAATTTTTACATGTTCAGTCATCCATTCAGAACTACTTTTTTTTACATTTTGTATTTCTGAATTCAAATCCGATCGATTATGTGTATTTGGTTTAAAAATGTTATATATGTTTATAGCGATGATCTTTTCTTTTTTAATACTATATTATTTTTGTATATGAAAATAACCCCCCCCCAAAACCAAATTAAACTCTTAAACATCTTAAAAATAAATTTTTGGTCTTTCTAAATTTACAGATTTAACTAGTAAAGTAATAACAATAATACACACACATATATGTATAATAAAGCTTTACTTTTCAAAACATAACGAATTACAAAATTTTGTCACAAATTTATAGTAGCAAAATATTTCATTTATTTATTTTAACTAGTATTAACCTTTAACTGATGTGACTAAAATTTGTCACACAACTGATGTGATCCGGTCTCTCAGACCCCTCGAATAAAATGAATAAAAAAAATAACTCAAATGGTTGAATTTACTTAAATTTTGTCCTAACAATATCGTTGTATTTCTCTTAGGAGCATGTGAATTAAATTGCACGAAAAAAATATTTTATTCATATTATTTAACTTCAGTACAGAAAAGTAAAAAGCTGTAAAAGTGCTTACAGCTGGGAGTCGCGGGGTCTGGGAGACCGCGTGACATCAGTTAAAGGTTAATGGCTTTATACATTTAGCATTATTTAACACTTTACAAAATAGGTCAAAAGTGTTTATGACTTCGGTTTACCTATCTGTTCGTGCTCTAACGCTCGAATGTATCTTAAATATACTACGATTTCCATGTAATTGATATATGTTTTTAAGATTTAGTATACTGTAAAAGAAAAAAAAAAAAATACGGAAATTGTACTGGCAATCGAGACGCCAGTATTATTTCTGTATTTTAACGGAAAAATTTCCCCGTAAGTTACTGCAAAAATTTCCGTTTTTCTGCAATTTACGGGGGGGGGGGGGGGATTTCCTTTAAAATACGGAAATAGTACTGGCGTCTCAATTGCCAGTACAATTTCCGTATTTTAGTCCTTTTTTTTACAGTGTATGACATGTTCGCAATTGAAAATGAAGTGTGTAGCAGTTATTATTTGTTTACAGGGACACTTAAAAGAATTCTGTTGCATTATGGTTTATGAGGAAAAAATAGTTAGCCGTGTATTTTAATGGCGTTGCCCTATTTCAAACATAATGAAAATAATATGTATTTTTGAGGCGTACTAAATCATACTTCCTGTACGATATAGAGCGCCATACAAACCATTTATCATTCATTTACAGAGTCAAGCAAAAGCATTCGATTACATAAGTATCTACGGAGAAAAATTGTTGACAGCATATTTTAATGATGTTACACTATTTCAAACATAATGAAATTTGTATGTAGTATTGTGATGTAATACAAGATGTTCATTGTAAAATAGGGTGTACATAGCATTTATCGTTCATTTTCTTTGGCGTATTGACACTGAGAGAAAATTGTTTTCAGTTATGGTATGCGTTTTTAAGTTTAGTTAAATTTCTGTATATTACGTGGTGTTCATAAATTTTATATGTTATATAGAGGCCTGCCAAAATTCATAAGAATTACTGTCTATGGGCATGAAATTCTTAAGTGTGGATTTTATTTGTGTTATAAGTTTTTTTCCTATATTTAGAGCTAATATCAGGTACTAAGACATGTTTGTAGAATCTCTCTATTCTAAAAAAAAGTAACTTACGCTGTCACCGCCGCCGGTTTTGATTTTTTTGTGATCGGAGGTCTTTCTCCGTTAACATTAAGAAAAATACTGCATACAAAAATATAAAAATCGGCGGTATTATAGAGAAATGTTTGATAAACACGCTGATGCAGACAGTTTTCAAATCGAATAATTATTTTAAGAGATATTTAATGCTAAAGTTGGACAAAATCGTTCCATTAAAAAGTTTTATAGTAGCAAAAACTATACGTGGGAATTATTCATTTTTAGATCATTTTATACGTTAGAATTTCCCGGTGTGCAGACTGCATTCACTTTTTTAATTTGACTTATTTTTTGAGGTTTTATTTGTATTTCAAATTCAAATTTTCAGCATTTCGAGAGATATTTTTTACTTAATTTAGGAAATGGTATTAATTTAAACTGTTGCCAACTGTATAAACAGCGCAAATAATAATGTTTGCTTCAAATTAAAAATTTATTTACACGTGACTATTATTAACAGAAAAAAACTTTCAAACTAGAATTAAATAATTACGTGTGAAAAGCAGGAACTTATTGAAAATTACTTCATAAAAACTATATTAACACATGAATTTTATAAGGATATTGTAAAATAATAAATTCATTAACATGCGTTAGAAGTCTTAAATAGGAGAAATTATGTCACATTACACTTATTACGTAAAGTAAACAAAAAGTAATATTGCAAAACAGTTTAAATTTAAAAATTGCGCGAGACATTAATTGATATTTTGAGATTATATTAATAAGATTAATATTAATTTTATTGAACGCGTTTAGACTGCTTTCGAGCGATTATTTAGCAATGTAATAAAAATAAAAAAGATTACAAGCTGAAAATGGAGTGTCATCAACAAAAAATATGATTTGAAAGAGAAAAATCTGTGAAGCAGAAAATAAAGAAATTGCTTAAATGGTTTAGTTGAGATTCGTTAACCTTCTGTGTCGTTTCCGTCAAAAGAAGGCATTGGTATTTGTAAAATATATTTGAATTTTGATGCAGATTTGCTTATTACATTAGCTTATTTTGAAATGTTTAACTGATTTTATTTAATCAAAGACGAAAACAGCCATTGTATCTTTTAACAGCAGCTGATTTTTCCTTAAAATTCTCCAATCAAAGAAAAATGAACAGAAACCCACTTATAGGGAGATCGCCACTGTTTTTTAAATTATAATTCAGTCTTTCAAAATCTTTTTAAAGTCAATCAAATTAGCGTGCTTTTAGAGACTGCGGTGTCGGAACGGGGGATGGTGAGCGTAGCTCGTAGGGGGCCGAGCCCCCTAGTATAAATAAATTCATATAGAGGGCTACGCAAAGAATCGGATAGATTGCCGTCTATGGATGATAATTGCTGAAGTGCTAATTTGTAGTTGTGTTATGCAGTTTTACCTTAATTAAATTTTAGCTTAGTATTATGTGGTGTGTATAACAATGGGATTTACATGTAGACGGGATTTACAAAGTAATTCCTGTGCATTTCCGTCTATTCATGAAATTGCTGAAGGGGAAATGACAACTGTGTTACGCGTTTTCTAATTGAAGTAAATTTTAGCATGCTAAGTAGTATATTATATATACAAATATATAGATCATTGACAAGGCTGCACAAAAGATTTCGACTACTTTTCCGACTAGGGATAGTAATTGATGACATTGGGGTTTTAAATGTTTTGTAACTTTTCTAAACTGTTTACTGACATGCCTTTTTTTTCATTATTTAACGATAAAGTTTCGTTGCGGTATTCTGGATGAGTTGGAAACTGCTTCATAATCTATGCTTGACGTATGATTTTCCTTTCTTGTTCAACTTGGAAACAGTTTCTTCCCATTTAGTATAATTAAATTTAACAGTGGATTCAACTCGGTCCACTCGGATTACATAACTTATTTTCCGGTGTACAGAACATAAGTGAAAACCGTTTTTGATTGAAAGCTTTATTTATTTATTTATTTATTAACCATTTGGAAAAATGGTTATTGTCCTCGATCAGGGTAGGAAATCAAAAACATATCTGAAGCGTTTTATTAGTTGAATCCCGCATTTTATTCGTTTTCTGATTGGTCTATACAGTAATCTGTATTTTCCCTTTGCTTCCAACAGAGATGGATACTTCTGTTGCCACTATGACAAAAAAAATAATAACTCAGAAGCAAATTGAGATACAGCTTTCAAACAAATTGCATTTAAAAGTACATTTTTTTCTCTATACGACGGTGTAAAAAGTAATATTGTGGGATGTTTAGAAGTTTAAGAATGAAATTTCGTTTAAAATGGGTCCAGGAATATTAATGCTTAATCCATGGCGTACGTAATGTATGATCAACTCCGTGCGATTTTTTATGTCTTAAATTTTAGTCTTTGAAAAAATCATTTTCCAAATGGTCGTTGTAATTTGTTAAATTGCTTTTTTTTTTTTTTTTTTTTTTTTTTTTGCATTTAATATATATATATATATATATATATTAGATTATTCGCCATTTAAACCAGAAAAGCAGTTATATAAAAGAAACTTATATGAAAGATATTAATTATGTATTTAAATAATAAAGTTTTGAAATCTATTAAAAACTACATTTGGTTAATTTTAATGCAATTATCCTAATTGGTCAATAAATCACTCGAGTTGTAATTTTTTCTACTGGATGGAAATGTGTTCAGGACAGGATTCGAACCAGAGACCTTTTGGCTGAAGCTGCCAATACTCTGCCAACTGACCTGTCCTAGAAAAATCTGGCGGACACGCAATTCACACAGAAACCTTATTGATTATGACATTTGGTCTGATATTTTGAATAAGCTAATCAGAATAAATCGCTGGTAATAGAACTCCAAGAAACGTTGGATACGTAACTACAGTTGATTAATTTTAATACAAATATTCTAATTGGCAAAATTTTACCAATTAAAAATAATTGTGTGGTCACCAGATTTGTCTGGGATAGCTCAGTTGGTAGAGCACTGGCAGCTTCAGCCGAAAGATCCCTGGTTCGAATCCTGGCTGGACACTTTTCCCCCTAATTGGAAAAATCACAATTCGTGTAAATAACTACATTTTTAAATGAAGATAGCAGCTTGAGTCCTTAATCTTTGTTTATAATCTATCTATAAGGTTCCAAATGGATTGTTTCAGTCAATTTTTTTAGTTTTATGAAAGAAAATATTTTTTCTTTTGGTTGTGTATGGATTGTGAAAAAAGAGATCTTGCCAAGCATAGGCAATCAGTTGACAATTATGGTAATGCTGAAACTTTTTGTCTTAGTTTTTGCATGTTTATTTACATTAATGCAAACGTTATTTTACAATATTGTAGGAAATCGATGTTCATTGTTGGGTTTCGGACAGAATTTTTAAAAAAATTATGCTTGAAAATTACTTAAAAAAATAATAAAAAATGGGTAAATCGAGTTACAGTTTTCAAAGAAATTTTATTTGAAAATACATTCTCTGTTCTATTCGGTGGAACAAAAATCGAAATAATTCGAAATTTAGAAGCAAATATATGTGTTATACTCGCAAAAACGAAAGCGGGTTGTTGGCTCGCCAGTGAGCTACGATATCGTTTATCGGAGAAAATGAAGTTATTTAGTGTTATAATGTTATTCTTCGGGGCCTCCGTGGCCGAGTGGAGCACCATGCTGCTAATCGCTTGAGAGCGTAGAAGGCTTGCGGGTTCGACTCCTGTTGGCTCCGTTGCACACTCTTTGTGGAGCTCCCGGATGTAAAAATTCTCTGTGTTGTAAATTTCATTGTGCTATCTCGTCACTGTATATCGACGATGACTTATAAGCGGCCTTGGGGGTCAAGCATACAAGTCTGATGTATGTGTTCAATAGAAACCAAACCAATGTCATTCCTCTTCATTATAAAGGATCTATACGAAGTTTTTGACTTTGTGTGAATTTGGAATTGGCTGGAGGATTTTTCGATAATGGATTACGATTTTTTAGGAAATCGTTGCTTTTAGTTGAAACTGTAACTTTGAAGTGTTGTGAATCAGTTTAATTAAATTTTACTTTTTTTTTTTCACACTTTGTGTTATAGTTATTCTTTTCTAAACGTCTTTTAATTTTTCACGTGTGAATGTTTCCACCAAGACAAACTTAATTGTCTGTGTTTGTGCAAATTCTTGTGGTCATTGTTTGGCTAAAATTTTTATTACTTTCTTCTATCTTTACAAGAAGACAAGGGCGGATCTGGAGAGTCCTCAAGGGGGGGGGGGGGCGATTTTAAAAATTTGGACATTCCAATCTGATGCGTGGGTCGCGGCTAAATTTTTTCACTGCGAGTCGTGTTACGTCTACTTTTTGCTGTGGGTCGGGTTTGGGTGCGGTTGAGTATACTTTTTTGCTGTGGGTCGCGTTTTGGGTCCGGCCGACTTCTACTTTTTGCTCCGAGTCGGCTTAACATTACTTTTTTGCTGCAGGTCGGGTTTGGGTCCGGTTGACTTCTACTTTTCTGCTGCGGGTCGGGTTGACTTCTACTTCTTAGCTGCGCTCTAGCGCGTTGGGTTTGTGGCAGATTCACGTACATTATTCCGGGTTTAGGTCAGTTTCGGATTGGGTTTTCACTCTCGAAAGAAGGGTTCGTTCCGACCCGAATTTTGAAAGAAAGTCTAAATTTTTTTTAAGATAAAAACTACATACAGTAAAAACTCCATAACGGGCACGCCCAAACAATTATTTAATAATGCTTTTTAATCTTCAGGATTATGTAAAAAATACTAATTTGGTATAAGACTATTTGTCTCTTTATATCTAAGATGAGTTGTAATTCAGTAAAGAATGCTTTGAAACTTATTTAAAAACGTACCGGGTGTCCGAAAATAGACTGACTGATTTTAAAATTCAGTAACTTGCAAATGGTGACACTTTGGCAGCAATAAAAAAAAAATCTTTCAAAAGGGTTATATAAAATCTCAGGAAATTTTTTTACTGCGATTCTTGATTTTACTTTGCAGCAATAGATGGAGCTGCAAACAATAGTCGTTAAATCGGGCACCGATTTAGCGGCTATTGCTTGCAGCATCATCTGTCGTTTCTATTTTAAACTAAGATTAAAAATCGCAGTAAAAAAAACTCTTGATCAGGGGATTCTCAGTAAAAAAAATAATTCTGAAATTCAAAGCAAATTTTCTGAAAGGTTACAGCAGAGGGGGGGGGGGGGGGAGGGGGATTCCTTCCTGGTACTAATTATTTTTGTTGCAGGTCGGGTTAGCTGTTTTCGATTCGGGTCAATTTCAGGCTGAGTGTAGATTCCTGCAAGCTGGGTTTGGGTTAACCCGTTTTCTTCAAAAGTTAGTTCAGTATATTATTTCAGACTAAAAACTATACCTATAATAATAAACATAGGTGTATGTATGTGTGCTGTTTTCTAAAGAAACCAGTGTATTTTTTTCACGACTCTTTGATAAAATTCACATTTCTTCCACGACTCTTTGAGGAAATTCGCGTTTTTTCCACAACTCTTCGACGAAATTCGCAAGTTTTCGTAGCCCTTTGATAAAATTTGCGTTTTCCCATAACCGTTTGATGAAATTCGCATTTCTTCCATTACCCTTTGACGAAATTTACATTTCTTCCGCAACCCTTTGACGAAATTAGTTTAATTTGCAGCCCTTAGACAAAATTTGCGTTTTTTCCGCGGTCTTTTGACGAAAATAGCCTTTTTTCAGTGAACCTTTGACGAAATTCGCGTTTTTTAAGCGATTCTTTGATAAAATTCACTTTTTCCGCTATTCTTTGAAGAAATTCGCGTTTTCCCCGCAATCCTTTGACGAAATTTGAGTTTTTTCACGACCCTTTGGTGAAATTCGGATTTCTTTTGCGACCCTTTGATGCAAATCGCATTTTTTTCTAGATTCTTTGATAAAATTTGCATTTTTTTGCGGTTATTTGACAAAATTCGCATTTTCTCTGCGATCCTTTGACGAAATTCGCGTTTTCCGTGATCATTTGGAGAATTTCGCGATCTTTCCGTGGCCCTTTGAACAAATTCGCGTTTTTTCTGCGATTTTTTGGTGAAATTGAAGCTATTTTCTGGGAACGATTGCCGAAATAGATTTTTTATGGCGAACATTTGTCAAAATTCGAGATTATTTTTATGTTCGAATTTTTGGATTGGTGAATTTTTTAAATTTTCGGAACCGTATGCCTTAAACCTCTCGCAGCATATATATATACATATTGGAAATAGGTTCAAAAATTGCGCCTTATATATTACATATTTCAAGTCTGCATATATTTTAGAGTTCAAATATGTCCAAAATCTTTGTGAAAGAGCTTCTTTTTCTTTTAAATAGAATTAGATCATAAAAAAAAAGATTTGCTGCTGCGAAAATTACGGGTTGCGTAAATTTTGTCGCTTTTACGTTGGCTGTGAAAATCATGGGATGCGCAGCGAGAGGGTTAAAGTTTCGGAAAATTAGGAATAAAATCACCCCCACTCCTGAAATCTTACATAACCCTTCTTCAAGTATTTCTTTTTAAATAGCTGTTGCCATTTGCAAGTTATTGAACTGTGTTTCAAATCAGTCAATCCATTTTAGGACACCAAGTATATTCAATAGCTATGGGATGGTGGCTGAAAGAAGCATTAAAAAAAATTTAAAGCTGGCTTCGATATTTGAAATTTCCAGGTCCAACTCACATAGAAAAAATTATTGACCCGGCCCAGTATTACAGCTAAAAAATCGACTCCAGCCCAGCCTGCATTTTGCAATTAAAATTATTCATGCAGCACACTTACTTATGCTCATATTTTATTTTAGATTATGTTCGAAATTCATGAATACAGAAAACATTAATATTAATGACTATTTAGGCAATTATGTACATAAACACTACGTAAAAATTACTTAGACAAATACATTCAAATGAAAATCCAGTAAGAAAATCAGTTTAGAACGAAAGAAACAGATGATAAAAGAAAATCACAATTTTAAAGCTCTAGAAAGAAAAAAAAGTAGATTTTTAAAAATGCATCTCTGCAACTTATCAAATCAAATTAAATTTTTAAAGATTTCGCTAAACAAATGTACAACATGAATATAATTTTTACGAATAACAAATAAGTAAGATGCCAGACAAACTTGGGCTCGTGGAGAATAATTTAGAGAATTACACGGGTCGCGATCGAACCAATACTGCTTATCATACGGGCTGACACGGATCGAACGTTTAGCTTTTATTCCAGGACGAGCCCCGACCTGGAAATTTTGGCCAGTGCAGACCTCTAGGAATAATGAAATCCAGGCCAGGCTCGTCCTGGAAGAAAAAGAAGTCTGGCCCAACGCGAATTTTCAGAAAAATTTAAGCTCAGGGCACGGCCCGGCTCTAAAAGAGAGAAAACCTTACCCAGGCCGAGTCTCGTGGATTTAAACTGGCGCGACCCGGGTCGGGTCGCGCCGGGATTGAGCTTCGCCCCAAGTCATTTTCCATGAGGATGCCTAATGCCATTTTGCAAACCCTTTTTTTGCCCAAGGGGGGGGGGGCATCGCCCCCTCGCCCCCCCCCCCCCCCCTTAGATCCGCCATTGCAAGAAGAAAGTATTGGATTCATGAAAATTTTCGAATTCCGGTTTTCGACGGATTTACACTTTATAGGGGTCAGAGAACCTGAAAAACATGTTTTTACAAAATGTCTGTCTGTGAGTCTGTCTGTGTGTGACACAAATTTTGTGGGCGCTCTATCTCAAGAACTAATGAACGGTTGGTTCATTTTTTGACGGCCGATTATCTACGCAAGGGATATAGGCCCGAGGGGGAGTGCCCTTCGTGGGGGGTCTTTCTAAGGGAACCTAACCCATATTTACGCATGAAAATCCATGGCTCGAAGCGACATTCCGAACGATTAGGTCGACGGGTCGCGATTGGGTTCGAACCCAGCACCTCCCGTCTACCAGCTTCGAGAGCAGAACCTCTCAGCCACTGGTGGGGCTACGAATGAACGGAATTTAATAAAAAATTATATTCAGTTAATCCCTGATATAAATTAGTGCTGATTAGTTTTTGGTGTAAATCGCTCAACAGATGGCGCTGCTATGTTGCCTTTTTCACGGTTTCCACAATAGCTCAATCTCCAGAATTAACGCACGGATTTTCATCAAACTTCAAATTCTGTTAGTCCTTGACAGGAATTGTCGTTTTATACATTTTGATGTAAATTGCTTAACAGGTGGCGCTGCTATGCTGCATTTTTTGCGATTTCCGCAATAGCTCTATCTCAAGAACTAATGCTTGAATTTTCAACAAACTTCAGATTCACGTATACTTTGATATGAGTTAGTGCTGTTTATGTTTTGGTGCAAATCGCTCAACAGGTGGCGCTGCTATGCTGCATTTTTCAGAATTTCCACTATAGCTCTATCTCAATAACTAATGCAGGAATTTTTATCAAACTTCAGATTCAAGTATACCTTGATATCAATTAGTGCTGTTTATGTTTTTGTGCAAATTGCTCATAGGTGGCGCTGATATGCTACATTTTTCACAATTTCCGCTATAGCCCTATCTCAAGAACTAATGCACGAACTTTCATCAAGCTTCAAATTCAGATATTTGATATGAATGGTGCTAAACTGACATAATTTCTTGTATTATTTAAATGATTTCATCGACGTGATTTATATAGAAGAAAGTTTTGTCATGGCCACAACATACTAGTTTTTTGTGGATGCAGGCGGTAATAGGGGATGATCCCCTTCGTTAGACCAACGCAAAGTGAACTTTCGGTGTATCTCGAAAACTAATTTGTAAGAATGAGCTGTTACACCTCATCATAGATTAACAAACAAGATAGGACATTTCCTAAAATGGTAATGCGATTGTGGTCACAGCGCCTTTAGTGATAATGGGGAAGAAACTTCTCATCCTTGTAATATTTTTCTTATTGAGTGACTACCTTATTGTGATCTTTCTTTTTTTAATGTCGCATGTTTACGTTTTCAACAGAATGTTACACCGATACATGAACATAGAATAGATATTCTATTCTATATATCTAATATCTATTCTATGTTCATGCATGGATGGATATATACACTGCTCAAAACAATTAAAGGATATTTGAAGTTTTATATAAAATAAAGATATAAACGAAATTTATTTTGCCGAAAATAGAAGAAGAGAATCACAAATGTAAATTTTTCTGGTTTTCAAACTGTGGAGTATGCAAATTTTGAGTTCGACGTCAAAAACGTCGCTTCAGCGGCAGCGAATGAAATTTGACTTTCAACTGGATAAAAGAGAATCAAGACAAGGATGATCGGCATTCAGTGATTGCTTTGTTTCGATGAGTACGATGTCTCAGCGAAGTCATTTGACAGATTCAGAAGCTTTGAGAATTGTTGGTAGGTTAGAAGGGGGCCAAACTCAAGCCGAAGTAGCGCAAGCCATTGGAGTGTCACAAAGTGTCATTTCCAGGATCTGGAGCCGTTTTTCGGAGAGTGGATGTGCAGGCCGAAGACCAGGCAAGGTCGTAGACGGGCAACAACGCTCAATGAAGATCGGTATTTAGCGTTAACAGCTCGGAGACACCGAACCATGAACGCTACTCTTCTCCAACAACACCTTCGCTCGGCTACAGGCACCACGATTTCAACTCAGACTGTCCGAAACCGGCTCCATGCTGTAGGTCTGTATGCTCGCCGACCGATGGTATGTGTTAGATTAACATCAAGGCATCGTCGCGACCGCAGGGAGTGGGCAACCGAGCATGTCAACTGGAGGAGAAATGAATGGAGCAATATTCTGTTTTCTGACGAGTCCCGTTTTTCTGTGCATCCGGATAATTGGCGTATTTTCATCTGGAGGGACCGTGGCAGTAGGAATAATCCTGCGTTCGTGCACGAAAGTGTCAGATTTGGCGGTGGGGGAGTGTTGGTGTATGGTGGCATCTCCATTGACGGGCGCACTGACCTCTACATCATTCGAGATGGAGCTCTGACTGGTCGCCGATATAGGGATGAGATCCTCAGACCTATTGTAGTCCCTTACGCTGCAGCAATCGGAGATAACTTCATTTTAATGGAGGATAACTGCAGGCCACATCGTGCAAACGTGGTGGAGGATTTACTTTTAGAGGAAGGAATCGTTCGAATGGAATGGCCAGCGTGTTCTCCAGACATGAATCCAATCGAGCACGTTTGGGACGCTCTAGGAAGACGAGTTTCTGGTCGCCAACAACCCCCACAAACTCTCCAAGAATTGGAAAGAGCTCTTCTGGAAGAGTGGGGCAGAATACCCCAACTCGTCATTAATAGCCTCATTGAGTCCATGCCTCAAAGGTGTTCAACGTTGCTGGCCGCCCGTGGAAACCATACCCCCTACTGAAAATGATTTTCTTTGAAGAAAACACCTTTTCTTATTCTTTTTTTCTCATATGCACAAATTGTGTTTTTTTCCTTTAGTACACAAATGCGCAATAAAATGCATTTTTTTCTGCCAAACATGTGTAATTTATTCTCATATAACCTACTATGTCTGTCGACCATGTATCAATCAGCTAAACAATTTACCAGATACAAAATCCACCTAAAACTGCAATATCCTTTAATTGTTTTGATCAGTGTATATATATATATATATATATATATTTTTTTTTTTTTTTCGTACATAATGGGTGAACGATTAAAGTGCAACAAAAAACAAGCTAAAAATTTCGCCTTGAATATTACACGTGAAGTAAATATGATATAATTGGATTTAAAGCTACATCAAGCGATGGTGTAATGTAAAATTATACTATATGTTGCACTCTACAAGCCCCAGAAAATTTCATAAATATTATCATTTGGTAGAAAATTTTTTACAGCCGATGTTTTATTAATTTATGAAGTTTAATGTATTAAACAATCGTTACAATAATCTTTTAAAATTTACGCATTTTCACTTTCTCACAGATAAAACAAAAAAGTTGTTTAATGTAAATAACGTACAATTAGTTCAATAATATTTATGATATTAACATATAAGAAATAATAATAAAATTACAGATAGGGAAAGTTCCTTTTTACAAATTTTTAGAATTATATAAATCTAAAAGTTAAAAAAAAGAAAGCAAAACATTGAGATACTGATAATACACTTGACAAAATTGTATTCAATGTGAATACAGTAGAACCTCTTTTATCCGAAACTCTTTTAACCGAAACTCTCGGTTAACCGAAATTTATATTTAAAGCTTTTTTTTTTTGGTCAAAATCCATTTTGAAAGCTTTCTTCTTTTTCCGAACTACGAGTACATATGAATATTTTCGATCCTCTTTCTTAGAATTCCTTTGAATTTAACCAGTAAGCTGCGGAGTGGAACGAACGAAGAAAACGAACATATTAGCGATTCTGAAGCTTTTGAATGTTTTGCAAAAGGTTTGGCTTGGCTGGAGCAGCAGAAGGACTGCGATGCTGGCGAACTAATAATATTTAAAAACTTCTTGATAGAGCTTCAAAGCAAAGGCAATCGAAACTGCGACAAATAAAACATTGTTTCAAACCTTTGTGAAATATGTAAAAGGTACATAATTTCAAAATTAAAGCTCAGGTAATTTATTCTTGTTTCTATTTTGCTATTGCTTTATTTTTATTAAGCAATTGTTAATAAAAGAAATAGCGCATATATTTCTCCTTAATCTTAAAATTGAAGCATTCTCGATTATCCGAAAATTTCGATTTTCCGAAAGAGGGTCGGTCCCAATTACCTCGTAATCGAGGTTCTACTGTAAATTGCATAACACAATAGCCGAATTTAATTTCTTACAATTTTATCTCATTAACTTACATATTTACGTTTTCAACAGAATTTTATGGGGCTTTTATATTACTATTATTATAATTATCATTTTGGAAGTTAAAGGTGAACGAACAAGTACGATAAAAAAAAAAAAAAAAAACAAAAAAAAAAAACAGCTAAATAAACCAAACATAAATACAATATCGTCTGCCTTTTCTTTGTATAGGAAAGAATAGATATTAAAAACATAGAGCGTAAACATATTTCATCAACATAGGTAAATTTCGGAGGCTTGTTAATTCTTCCCCCTTGTCGGTAGTGACGCTAGTGATACCGACTAGGACTGGGCGATGTAGAAATTTCTTAAATCAATTTATCATCCACCTAACATCGCGATTTAACACCGATTTTACATTTTAGAATCTGGAAGCCTATTTTTTAATTTTTGGCAACAAAATACGGTCTTTATGTGCACCCCCCTCCTGTATTATTTAGTATACTTAGCTTTTAATTTTTCAAATAATTTTGAAAAGAGGTATATTTTACACATAAAAAAACTTTGAATGTCCCAAAACACTAGTTTTTTTTCCATTTTAAAAATTAGTGACCTATTTTAATACATTTTATAAACTCGTGCTTTAAGAAGTAATATAAAAGAAAATAATTTTTTTTTGCCTGACTTGTTATGCTTGCTACAATCTAAATTCCTTAAGGGGGGGGGGGGAAACCACCCAAATAGCACTTCATTGCTAACAACCTACACACACCTTTTTTTTTTTTTTTACAGACACAGATTAAAAAAGTTATTCAGGTAAAACAGAAGCATATTAAAAGAATTCAATGATGAATTTAACTATTCATTTACTCTGAGAAAAGTAGTAAAAAAAAAAAAAAAAGGGGGGGGGGGAGATATGAGAAATAAGGTGCAATTTTATATATTTTTAACTTTTAGATTATAATAAGATTTGTTTAACATAAATGCTGACATTTATATAGCGGATGGAGAAGGATTGAAAGTGTGAGCCTTGGAGCACATTACTGAAATTGCTGATTTTTTTCGCGGCCGTTGCCATCCTTTAAGATTAGTAATAAAATATAATCTTAAAATATATCTCTTTTTAATGATTACAAAATGTCAAAAAAGCGAAAATCGCAGATCTGCAGAAAAATCTAATGAATGACTCCTCCACCCCTCCCTCATTCTGCTGTAAAAATAAAGTTACTTGGCTCATTACAGAACTTTATTAAAGTATTTTTAATTAATTAGAAAATAATAATAAATTAAAACTAAAATACTCCCATAATACCCAAACATATGAAAATTAATTTTTCATGAAAATAATGCATAGAAATATAAACTAAAAATGGATGAATTTGGATATAAATAGTGAATCAATTTCAGCAAGATAATCAATCCACGTGGCTAGTGTTGAAATCGGATGTCAAACCTGATGCATGACTATTTTAAAATATTTTAATTAAGTACAGAATAATAGAAAATAAAGAATATATTAAAATATTATCCAAACATGTGAAAAATGAACGTTTCATTAAAAGGATGCATAAAAATAAAAACTGAAATTCAATGAATTTGAATTTTATATATGAAACTTTATTCTTTTTTTTTTCCAATCATAAATACTCAATCAATTTCAGGAAAAAAATATTATTAGTAAAAGAAAAAGATTTCATATGGATCAAGGCCAAATAGTGATACACAAAACAATGCATGGCTATACTTTAAAATAATTTCATTAATTACAAAATAATAGAAAATAAAAAAATAAATCTTAAAATATCACTAAAACATGTAAAAAATGAATTTTTCATCATAAGAATGCATAAAAGTATAAACTGCAAGTCGATGAGTTTGGATTTTAAATATAAAACTTTATTATTATTTTTTTTAATCATATAAATGCTGAATCAATTTCAGGAAAACAATCTTTTGAAACAATGCAGGATTCTACTTTACTTAATTTTTCATCAAAAGATTGCATTAGCATATAAATTGAAATTCGATGAATTTGGATTTTAATACTTTTCCATTACTTTTTCCTTTCAGCTTTCCACTATATAAGTTGTTAATTTTTGAAAAATACGCATTCCAATCTCGTAAACTCTGAATCTTGTTTACAAAATAAATAAATAAATATCAATTTTTACTTAAATCATCGTTTTCTTAAATCGGAGAGGATTGAGGCTCGATGTTTTTTAAAATCAGATTCTGCTAAATCGATTTAACACCAGCTTGCCTTGTTTTTCTTAAATCGGAAAGCATGGAGGCTTGTGATGTTTGCTTAAATCGGATCCTCCTAAATCGATTTAACACCAGTTTGCCATGTAAGTGGTAGATACATCAAAGTAGATAAATCGGTTTTCCGCTGTTAGCTCTGAATCAGTATTTTGTTTTAAATCGATTTAAAGCCAATGGCTAAATCGCGATTTAAGACAATGGCTAAATCGCGATTTAAGACATTGGCTAAATCGCGATTTGACATTAGCTAAATCGCGATTTCTGATTTTAGCTTAAATCGATTTAAGACCAATGGTTAAATTGGGTTTCCGATGTAAGCTTTAAATCGATTTAAGGCCCAGGCCTACTACCGACATAACAGATTTTGCCGTAAATGTCCAGTCTTGTATGTTAATCTATGCACCACATAGCTATGTTTTTGACGCCGTTGATTCTTTTTATGCAAAAATTAATTTAGGTCATAATTCATAATTTTTAAAATATCAATTTATTATTATTTTTCATAATAAAAATGTGTTTTTGAATCTAAAAAAAATATCCTAGATTTTGTTTGCGTTCATTCATTGTGTCTCATTGGAAGAGAAACATTTCAATCAAGATATAAATTGTTTGTCACGTGGATTTTACATTAGTACCCTCACATCGGGCGTCTTCTAACTCTATGAAAGGTAAAAATACGTTTAAGTAAAAATACAAACTACAGGTTGTGCATAATTAAACGACCCTACTTTAAAGTTGCGTACAGACAAAACTATCGTTAATAAAATTGTGAAATTTGGTGAAAGACATAATAAAGAAATTGAAATTTGTTTAAGCAAAAAAAAAAAAAAAAAAGTAATTTAATTGATTACAACGACCATTTGGAATTTATTTCGTCCACCAAATTCCGTCGCATCCTCTTCAACAACAGATCGCAAAGATCAAACTTCAGACGACCAAAACCTTCATCGATAAACTCTCAAAGTCCCGTTTCGAGAAGAAAAACAGTTTGCAAATCGAAAGTAGTTCCACCGCATCATCCACAGATTGCGACAAATTACCTACGTTGAGCTCAATTTTCCCCAGTTAGAATCGACCGATTGTAAAACGCCCTTGCTAGTGGATTGGAGTTCCCCAAGACATGGCCTTTTACTGTCAATCGATTAAACATTAGATTATTTCCTTTTTCGCGTTCGTCTTTTATTCTGTAATCGATTTTCATTGGCTACATAATCAGTTGAAGACCTCTATTTTCATGGACTACATAATCAGTTGAAGACCTCGATTTTCATGGCCTACATAATGAGTTGAAGACCTCGATTTTTGCTTTGCAAGACGATTTTCATTTCGGTGTCATCTTTGGCTTTGGATTTTTCCATATCTGATAATTTGCGCCTACCCATTTTGTAACTTTTTCAATTTTTAACGAATTTTATGCCTTTCGATTACCTATTCAAAGAATTTTTAACGATGTTATGCCTTTCTATTACCTATTCAAATAAAAATTCTTCTAAAAGTAAAGAACATCTTTGAATTTCGTTAAAAAAAAATAAATAAAATGCGAGCATCATTTGGCTCCATCCTCGACCGAAAACAACAACCATTTCCAAATGGTTAAAAAAAAAAAAAAAAAAAAAAGTATAAAATTTCTTCGCCAGAGGGCGATTTTTAATAAATTACACATTTAGCATTATCATAGTTTAGAAATTTTATTTACAGGATGTCCTTAATTAAACGACCCTATTTTAAAGTGTCTACAGACGTAACTACTGTTCAGAATGCTGTAAAATTTTGTGGATGACATAATAAATGTATGGGAATTTGTTTGAGAGAAAAAAAATTAGGAGGTCGTTTTTTAACGAATTACACATTTAGCATATATTTACACGGAAAAAACTGTTTTGTTGAATTGAAACAACTAAATTTTGTTTAATATAGCTACAACCAAATATTTTGGTTGGAATGATCAAATTTTGTTTAGCTTAACCAAATGATTTTTTTTAATTCAACAAATCATTTGATTAGTCCAACCAAAATTTGGTCATTCCAAACAAAATATTTGGTTGGAGCTATATTAAACAAAATATAGTTGTTACAACAAAACAGTTTTTTCCGTGTACGATAGTTTAACAAACTTTGTTATAACCAAACATGTTCCGCATGACGGTCATCCTTTTCAGATACCATCTGGCATCGTAAGATAGCATGCTCCACAGTGGACCCCAGTGTGTTCTGGGAAATGCCAGGAACATGTCGTGAAAGGCTGCTGTCTTTAGAATCAGGTTCGGTTAATTAATAACATTTCTAAAGTATCGTAATGCTAAATGTGTAATTGATTAAAAATCGCCCTATAGGGGCGAAATTTTGAGTTTTTTGCTTTTTATTATGTCTTTCACCAAATTTCACAACTTTATGAACACTATGATTTGAATATTTCCAATTGAGCGAAAAAATGCCCAGGCTGGGAATCGAACCCAGATCCTTGGCTTACAATCTACAACCGAGGATATGGTTCGATTCCCAGCCTGGTCATTTTTTCGCTCAGTTGTAAATATTCAAATCGTATGATAACTTTACCAATCAGTTTGATTGTGTTAAAATAATAGTTGATTTACATGTCCATCGTTTATATGGAGTTCTTTTACCTGCGGTTTATTCTGTTGAGCTGTCTACATGACAGACCAGATGTTACTACCAATAAGGTTATCTGAGCGAAATATGCTGGTTGGTTGTCGGCCCAGTTAGTTTAAACGGTAAAGCATTGGCCTTGTAAGCCAAGAATCTGGGTTCGATTCCCGGCCTGGGCATTTTTTCGCTCAGTTGGAAATATTCATATGATAACGTTACCAATCAATTTCATTTTGTTAAAATAATAGTTTATGAACAATAGTTTTGTCTGTAGACAACTTTAAAGTAGGGTTGTTTAATTATGGACACCCTGTATATTCTTTTACGGGCTGGTTTGTTTAAAGGAATTCAAATATAGTGTCAAAAGTGCGCGTTACCTTAAGGGGACCGGGTAAGCTCTATCTCCGCCATGTTAAAATACACCAACTTAATGTACCTTTTTCTCAGAAATGGTGAAAGATAGAGGTCTAGGATTTTTAGAGTAGTTTGAGTATTTTAACAGACCATTTTCTTTCTAACTGAACCTGAAAATTAATTATTAATTATTTATTGAAAGTCATTTTTAAATTAGCATTTTTAGCAAGATTTCACTGCCTAGAATAAATAATTCTCAACAAATCGTTAAATCCCTGTGTTAAGGTATACAATATAACACAATAAAAGTATTTTTAAAACATTGAGTTCTTAAGTTTAATAGATATTGAAAAAAAGGAACACAAACATGAAAAATCCAAGTTTTGAGAAAAAGTCAATTAAAGATTTCAATGGCCATTAAGCTGTGTAGCACTCTTAAAAAGAATGAATAATTCCAGCACTTTTTTTTTTAATATATAAACATGTGTGACACATCGTTAGAAAGATTAACGATTTAACGATATAAAAAAGTTAAAATCGATTGTTTTCCTAAATTCCGCTTACCTGGTCCCCTTAAAAGAAAAAGAATCTCGTACAATTTTTATATGCAGACGGTATGTATCCGAACTCTAATCGATGCGTAATACTTAAGAGTAGGCATTATTGTTAATCTGTTGGCACATCATTTTTATACGATGATTTCCGACAGATTTAGCGGGGTTTAGGGATTGCAATCGATCAAAGTGGGGTCGTTCTCCTTTTCAATCCCGCAAGAATCCCGCAGTAGATAGCGCAGTCCGATAACGTGGATTCTGTTCCGGAAAATTCAGGCGGACCTCAGAATTATTAGTTAATGAAACAAATAAAATAAAAATAATTTATGCTTTCTTGAAAATTGCGATATAACGATAAAAAATCTTGAAATTTTAGTATCATAAAACCATGGAATTATTAATAAATAAGAACTGACATATATTAATAAATATTAATGACATATATTAATAAATATTAATGACATATATTAATAAATAGTGAAGCTTCCACTGTAACCGCTTTCGCTGGCGTTGATTGCCGCTGGTGCAAACTTCCACCAGTAAATTTAAATAGAAATTTTTCCTTATTTAAATGCCTATTTAATGCAAAATTTCAGTCATAAATAATAGCAAAAACAGATATTCGTTTTTACTGGTGGAAGTTTACTTCGGCGGCAGTCATGTCCACCATATTGTGACAACCTAGACAACCTACTATCAGTGTCAGTAAAAAAATTATAATACCTGACCTAACTACTCTCAGTAAAATCAAACAGAAAATTTAACCATGTTTATGAGAGAAATGTTTTGTTAAAAAGCTCTAAAATAAGGCAAATTTTTCTATTCAAAATTTACTGGTGGAAGTATTTTTCGCTGACAATCAGAAACTGTTGATGTAATGTAAAAAAATCAGCCGCCATTTAGTGACAACCTCCTCCGTTACTTCGCTCTCAACTGGTAGACAATGCACTATATGTCTCCTCCTCTTTATGCACATAACTCCATTCATAAAATTGATGGTTTTTCCTTAAGGAAGCTCGATACACTTTGGCATTTTTATTTGAGCGTTTTATAACGCCTTTTTCACATATATCGTTGAATGGTTACACACGCACACATCTACCCGATATATATAAAATCCTA